>BSBK01000300.1:0-739912 GCA_027943335.1 Chamaecyparis obtusa
TAATTTATGTATATGTATATATATATATACATATAGATATATATGTATATATATATATATATACATATAGATATAGATATGTATATATATATATATATACATATAGATATATATGTATATATAATATATATACATATATACATATAGATATATATATACATATAGATATATATATATATATATATATATATATATACATATAGATATATATATATATATATATATATATATATATACATATATATATATATATATATATATATATATATATATATTATTCTTATGCAAAATAATAGGTTAATTATTATAGAACATAGTTAAATCAAATTTTATTTTGTATTTTATTTGCAATATTCATTGTTTGTGATCCAAATTGCTTCATCACATTTATTATTTATTTATTATGTTATGATCATGTAAGTCTTATCTTGTCATTATTTTCTTTACCACCATGTCATCATCTATATGGTAAAATTTATGTATCATTCTTCTAGAGCTATCCTTTTGTTGGAATCTACACTTAGACATGATATGTCAAGTATATCAACTATAATTTTATTTCCTCTTTTAATAATATGGTAATTTGAGTTATCTTGATTTGATAATAATAAACCTCCTTAATTTTTCTCCATTCTTACTTTAACAATAACTTTACCATTTAAAAATAATAAATTTTTGAAATGTAATCTTCACTATTATTTTAAAATATATTTTCAATCTTGTTTATTTGGAAAAAAAAAAGAGTGAATTTTTGTGTTTAATCATTGTAAAATCTGAAAAATCATTCATATACTTTTTTGCTCAAAAACCAAAACTTAAAAGCCATTTGAAATAAAATCTAATGATCTTGTAAATTATAGTAGAAGATATTTAAAAAGGTTCACTCAACTTCAAATAAAAAGGACAAAATTCTGGCAATTTTAAATGGTGCTTTTGTTAATATCATAATATGTCTCAGATCCTAATATTATGTTTATCATCAGTTACCTTTTATACAATTTTGCATCTTACATAGTTTAAACATATTAGATTAGCTAATCTGATGAATTTAAAAACATTAGCCAAGTTTTAAATTTTGCTAAAATTTGAATATTGTTAGTAAATTACATGCACCCAAATCTTACAACTATTTGGAAAACACCAAATATTTTATACATGTAAAAGTACTCAATGAGTCCATATCATCTATGACAAGAATTGAATTAACCTCATAATCTTGAAGTTGATCACAACAAGTTAGGTGGTTGAGTATTAGCAATTTATAACCGCATTGCAATCACCCATATTTATCTTTATAATTTCTTAACTTTTTCGTACATTTAATATTCTTAAATATTTTTTTCAATTTACTTTTAGTGTGCATTCTTGGTTTTCTCAAATAAAGTTGATAATATTTTGCTTATATTTCAACTTTCAAATATTGTTAATATTTTGATTATAATTTAATAATTAAACTGGTAAATTTTGAAGGTTTCTTTGAGCATAAATGAGAAAAATAACTTTTGGTATATAAGTTATATCATAACATATGTAAAAAAATATTCTTCATAAATAAAACCTTATCAATTGAAAATTGATAATTTATTATGATTTATTTATTGATTTTAATATTTTTTTATATTATGTTTAATAAAATATTAAGATATATTTATATTCATTCATAAAATTGTTTTAAATTCATGAGTGACCCTGATGTCAGTTTGCATACTAAAAAGAACATTTTTTTAAATGCATTTTGCTAACTTACAACAATGTATCATAATTTAAAAGAGAATAAACAATAAAATCAATATAATATAATTTATTATTTTGTTTCTAATTGCTTTCACTTCATTCCCCCCTTCCCCCCGCCTCATTCTAATATTATACCTAAAACTAAAAGAAATGTGTGAACATCAAACAATATATGTTGGAAATGCTAAGTTTCCATATAGTTAACAAGGACGCAAAGCGTCCGGTGATGCCAATTATGAGTTGATCAAAGCTCGGTAGAAGGAAATAATACTAATTGAAGTGAAACTAGAGAAAGAAACAAAATATGGACTAACAGATTTTATAGTGCAAAATTAATCAACCTCGCAATGTTTCATAAGTGAATTAAGCTATATGCTTTAGTTGTATTTCTTTATCATTGCTATCTTAAAGGATGTTACAAAATTCCTAAAAGATTTTTGCCAAATTCTTACAAATGTGTCATTTTTGCCACATGTGATGCCATCTTATACTGACCGTATGTAGAAGATATTTGTTGATGATTGCTCAGGGAAGAGTAAAGTAAAAGAATATGATGAATGAATGGTTGGCATGCATTCTCATGCTGCACACCTTACGTGGTAGAAGAACTATAGTATAATAAGGCACCAACATGAGTGATGCCAAAGGGAGTGGCCCTCCCATGATGACCAATTTGCCAAGGTACACTAGGTAAAAAGAGGGAGTGTTACGCCCACCCAAAAATACAATAACTGAAATAATGCACCAAACAACTCATTGAGCAATGAATGAAAACTTGGCCAATGATCAGCAAATCAGTGCTACTCGTGAGTCTAGCAAAACGTCTCAAGTTTACACAACTCTTGTGCCAAGAATCTACCAAGAACTTATCAATTCTCGATTGATTCCTATTAAAAATTCTCACCCGAGTCTTGTAAAAAGCTCTCGTGAGCCTTCTAAGTAATTCTATTTTATCTTGAAAGTATAATTTATTGGTTTGAAATGACCCTCACTGATTTCTATCAGAAATTTGCAATATCATTACAAAGAGTTTTCATGAACAGTTTGCCTAAAATCTAAACTCCAATCAGCCAACAAGACATTAACAAGCTGCACTGGGAAATTAAAAAATCGGTAACAATGTATACATGCCTTTTTAGCAACGACAATACTCCAGATATGAATGACAAAAAATGTTTGTAAAGAAAAGAATTTATTGTAGATCATTTGGTCCATCTAAAGAACAAATTGTGCCTTGTAGAGAATCGCTGCCTTGTGCTCCTGTATAGTAAACATCCTTTGGTGTATATTGATAATGAATGCATCTAAATGTGAAACATGCAACCAAAAACTCTTACATACAAGTATATATATAATTAATATAATAGTAATAAAATAATATACATGCATCAATAAAAATTTCAAAATATAGATCATTAGTGAACATTCACTACTGCAATGTGATACTCTTCATTTGCACAAAATAATTTATCTGAAACGATTAAAAAAAATTGGTCATCTTAGCTAACTACAAAAGGCTAAAAATCATTTTCTATATACAGATGTGCAGCTCTAACTGTAAAAATCAAAACCTCTGCGGTGCCTAAATTGCATGTTTTATCTTCTTATAAGAAAACAGAGTTCCAAAGCAGTTCTTAAATATAATACCAGATCAATTACCAAAAGATCAAGAAGAACCAAATGCTTCGCAGCCCTTGTGAAGAAAATAGAGGAAATACAAAGCCCTTGAAAGTTACAAAGATATATTTTCAAAAAATGTTTAACAAGAAAAAATTAAATATGCAATTAAGAAGTGATAGTTTTGTCCAGGAATTACTTCTATTTATCGTCAAAAAATCTAACAGATGAAAGGAAAAAACCTTTTACAAAACCATAAGATTGCAGCTTCTATATGCTAAAACACTACAATTGTTTTCAGTTTTACACAAGCGTTATCCTTGTATCCAAGTAACCAAATGTAAAATAGCAGAAGAATACAATACTCTGATAATCATAAAAAGCAGTACACAGAAAAACAAAAAAATGTTACAAGAATGTAAATTTAAATCTCCAAAAGCATGGAGAGAGAGGAGTCAAGAATATCTCTGCACCTCCCTCACACTAAATGTGCAGGGTTTAACGGGAAATATAGATGAAGGGAGAGACTATTGATTATATGAAGGACAAGCCATTCTCCACATATAATAAAAATCTTCACAAATAATTGTCTCAGTTGAAATATTTTACAAAGTGGACGAACAATTGTGTTCATATACAGTATAAAGACAAGCAGAAATTAAATTTTGGGACATGGGATTTTTTTCTGCTTTTAATACATAGGGTTAAAAAGTCAGAAGTAATCAATAGGTAGGATAGGTATTATCTGTCAACAAATTATTGTCATATCACATATGATGTGAATATATTAAAAAGATTGCAATTCACAGAAAAGAAAAATATTTGTTTGCACTGACTGTTTGCAATATGGACAAATAAAATTGAAGTAAAAAGATATTTATAAAAATGTCAAAAATAAATAATAAATACACACTAGGCTTGTTGGAAATTTTTAATTCAATATACTGATTGGTCCAAACTAATAGCCTGAAAAAAACAAATAAGCATTCGTGCCTTTGGCAAGAACTAATAATGCTTCCACTCATTAGAAAATGCATGCAATCATTAAAATCTAAAATCTCACCATGAATAATTTGCATAACAAAACACTAGCTCTCAAAAATTCATTTTCCAAATACATAAAAACCCCTTTTGTTTCATGGTCAATAGATTTATATAAATAATTGTTTATGTATGTTGAAATTGTATAAAAAATTCTATTTTGTACATAAAATATTTTAAATGAAACTAATGTATCTTCTATGCACATATCAAATTATTTTATCTAATATATTAACTAATATATAATTTCCTATGGACGTAACCCTTGCACCTCCTTTCCGTACAAATAGCTGCACAAATATGCCATGTTGAAATTCAACCGTCCATGATATAAAAAATTGGGGAGCAATCGCAGCTCCAAATTCCTTTGGATCCTCTCTGATGCAAATATTGGGAAGGTCACTTGTAAGTAGTGCAACCAATAAAATCATGAATTAACAAATGTAGATTCTGCAAGATCAATTGCTCTTCCTAGGCCAGCTGCTTTGTTGATGCATTCTTTATACTCATCATCAGGGTTACTACCTGCAACAATTCCTGCACCTGACTGAAGATGAACAACCCAATCCCGGCGCTGGTTGACATCTTTATATGAATACATGGTATCATAACGAGTTCCAGTAGGAAATATCATTGTGCGAAGAGCAAGGGCGATATCCATGTCCCCGTTGTATGATATACATCCTATACCACCACCATATGGACCTCTTCGAGTTGGCTCATATTCATCAATCAACTCCATAGCTTTGACCTGACAAATCATGAGCAAAAGATGTTAGATGCCAACAAAAATTTGCATCTCAAAAAATGAAAATTTTAGTAAGCAAACCATAAGAACACAAATTGATTTAGAAACAAAAAATTTCAACTAAAAGGGGACAATCTTTGGGGGAAAAAATGAAATGCAAGTTTAAAATATCAAAGTGGTGGCATATTTATTATACAGGCCCAAAAAGCATCTAGCATGCATCACCAATGTCAGAAGAAACAACAGAAAAAGTAAGCTCCTAAATCAGAAAAAGCAATCACCTAACATTGCAGTGGAAGGAAGGAATAATTTTTAAGATATTGGAGATAAAACTCAATCTACAAATCAATTGATAGTTTGAACATGATATCAATGATGATAAGAATATATTAAAAATGCAATATAAAAAGAAAAGAACAATCAAATACTAGATAACACTGGTTATATAGGGGACAATTTTCATTAAATTATAAATAGGAAGGAAATGACGAGAATCACTCCTATAGCAAATTCCCTGCAGTTCACCTCCATGATTGTAAATTACTAAATAGCTTGCATACACACTTGATCGAACTCACCAGTCCCATAAATGAGGAATTTTACATGCCTGGTCTAGGGTGTAGTTCACATTTATTTGGCCTTACCAAGCCAGTACACATCCTCACTAGTAAATCTATTTGACCTTCCTAATGAAGAGTGTATAATATCATTTTTGACGTCAGATCTCCTTTGTTCTCCTTTCTTTCGTCTTCCATCTTTACTTTCAGGCTTTCAGCATTAAGAATGCAAGGGATGGATCATTTAATCTCTGCGGGTGTGGCAACTAAAAGCCTAAGGAACTTATCTTCTAGCTTGTAGTTGTAATTATGCAAGATCATATAGGAGCTCTACTAGTAACACTGAACAAAATATGACCAATTTGTATATAGCCACAAACTAATCAAAACCAATTTGCAACAGAATACCAGCAAAAAATGCTGAATGCCTCATATAAAAATTGCTCCTGTGATTAAACTCTCTTCAACTGGAGAGTCGGTTGTGCTACGTTATAACAGCACTCTACCAATCTATGGGCATGGACATAGAAGTTAAAAACTTCTGAGAAAAAATCGGCAAACCAAAAGTATAAGTTTTGTTTGAAAACTTGAAAAATATTAGACAAAAACTGAGGAAAAAACCAGTCTATCGAAAAAAGGCAAAAAAACATTGAAAAAAGAATAAAAGCCTACCTTTTTTAAACTTACAAGTGTTTTAATCATAGAAGAAAAAATCTGCAAAAAATCCAGATTTGTGAGAAAATTGTTGGCTCGATTTTCAATGACCTTTTTGCATTTAAAGCACATTAAAATCATATTAAAATCCCTAAAAATTGGCAAAAAGATGTTAAAAAATCATTGAAAAAACCTACGGAACCCTACAAAAAACTCACGAAATTAACAAATCACTCAAAAATAGGGTTGATTCTAGGATGGGAGCGAAGTCAATGCGGAATCGGCGTGGAAAAAAATTAGTTTTCTTCCCGACCTCCGGAAAACCCTAAATAGAGGACTAGAGGAGCAATGGCTGTCATTAATTCCCAATTTATAGCTATGTAAATTTGATTTAATGTTATTAGAAATGTAAAATAGATATTATTACTAATTAATTTATAATTAGATTAATTCCCAATTTATAGCTATGTAAATTATCTATAGCTGATTTTACTCTTTTTTATGTTGAAACCGTGATATAGTATGATTGAAAGGGCCTCAATCATACTAAATTGTGGAGGGCATGTGAGAGTGTAAAATCAGCTAATGAATTGTTCTAAATCACGGTTTCAATATGACCCGAGCTGTAATGTCCCCTTTTTCTAGCACATTATTTCTTGATGCATCGTTAGCCATTTTACCATGGTCTTGTGGGCTAACCAGGACTTTACATGGATCAGTGCGATATTTGGCCTAGGTAATTCCAGTTTCAAGGCAATCACAGTAGTTTATGCAGGGTTTTCAGATACTATTTATAGTAAGTCAACAGAGCTCAGTATTCTTGGCATTTCAGTGTTGGACTTGGAGCGTATCGCCGAGAGCTTTTCGGCAAGCTATTACACATCGTCTTCCGAGTTCATTTGATCATCCATTTTAATTCCAGAAGATTTAATAGTCTTTTATTATACCACTTTATTATTAAATAGATATATTAATTTAAAGTGATTTAATTAAGACATAAAGTGGAAATAAGAAAGGACAGAGAAGGAGAAACTGGAGTCACAACTTGTTGCTTTAAAAGAGGAAAAGGAGACTCATTTGGGTATGCTTAGTTTTATGAATTTATTTCTCTTCTCTTGGAGAATCCAGGAAGCTTCTAGCTTTCGATTCTGAAACTTGAGGACGGAAACCTTCAAGCTTTCTCAGTGGATTGGACGGAAACCCAGTTCATCTTTTGAGGTGGATTCTTGACAGAGTTCACATTGTGTTTCAGGTTCTTCTCTAGTTACCGATTTGACTGTAACTTCTATTTTTAAGATTGGATCATGTTATTCAACTGCTGAAGATTGAATAAAATAATATTTATGAGATTATTTTATCTAGGTATTTTCTGGTATTTGCTGGTGAATCTATAATTTATTGCATTAAATTATTTGTTTAAATTTTTGTGACATCTTTGAGAAATATTGGGGAAAATATCCATTGGGGATATTTAACAAGCTCTCTGCATGCCTCGCCCAATGGATAAGGGCCATCTAAAAGAGTAGGGTAACAAAGTTTTGCCTTATTTATTTTGGAGAAAACAAAGAACCCTACAATAATCACTATGCTCATTTTACGCTTGTCAGTTATGACATATAAGTTCTTAGGATTAATCAAATTGCTAGATATTTAAAACTCTACTCAAAATTAAACTAAATAATCCATGAAATTCAATCTCTAAGTTCAACATATATTAAGTTGTTTTCGTATATATTGTGTATATATCACTTCAACATCCATAGGAGCCTGCTGATTTATGAAATACATAAGATCTAATCTTCCATCCAGCTGGCTCTGCACTCCTCCCGCCTTCTCACGATCTTTCAGAGGAGTATTGAAATCGACCATAACCAGCCAACTAAGATTAGGGAAATTATCCATGCTGAACGCAACCTTTTCCCAAAAAAAATCTCTACTGGATCTATTGTTAGAAGCATAAATATTAGATATAATCCAAGTGAAATCATCTCGAATGTGATGGAGTTTAACAGCCACAATATTACCATCAGCCATCATTATATTACCACTAATATAATTCTGGTTCCAATAGATGACAGTACCCCCAGAAGCACCATCAAAGCTGCTTCCAGCCGCACCACAATTCTTGAAAACTTTTCTTTAGCCATCTTAGTTTCTTGAATTAATACAACATCAGGTTTATGATCTCGCACCATGTTTCTTAAAATATCTTGTTTATGGGAACTGTTCAGCCCCCTCATGTTCCATGATACTATCTTCATTTCTTAACAAGAGTATAGTTCGGGATGGTAGCTTGTTTCCCATCCGCTATGTTCTGCTTACTTTCCATCTCCCGAATATGTTTTGCTGACCTCCTACCAATGTGATTCTTAGGGGTTCCAACATTTGCTTTAGTCCTTCCCCTAGTGGCCACTCCAGATTGGGAAGAAAAACAAAACAAGCCTTCCCCCGTTTTTTTCCTTCTCCCACCTACTTTTTGAGATGATCCATCCATGTCTTCAACTCCAGCTTCCTGCTGATTCCTATTTTCACTGCTCGTCTCTTGGTTGTTGTCGGGTTTTCCTCTTCCGGGAAAGAAGATTTAACGAAATTTGTTTCCTCTAGCTCCACAAGGTCATTAGAGGGGTCACCTCCCAATATGATGCACACCTGGGCATCATTGAAAAATTCCTCCATTTGTTCGCTTTTCTGGGACTGCACTGAATCAGCATCTAATGAAGGAGAACTTTCAATTGAGATTCAGAGTTCTCGCTTATTTCCCCTTCTTCTGGGCTTTCATTTTCCTCAGGGATTCTGCAAAAAGTGGGAGCATCCCTAGTAGACTTTTCAACGGCCCTACTCTCTTGAACTATCTAGCCTTCCTCAATCTCTTTATTTAACATAACCTCTTCATTCTAGCCATTAGCTTCCCCATTTCTATCTTTACTATTATCATCCTTGAGAAAGTTAGAATCCTCAAGTTCCCTACTCTCCTTTTCGTTCCTTCCATTGGAACTGTTGTGTTCTGACCCAACAGAAGAATCATTGTCTTTTTCCCTTTCCTTATGTTGGTTCCTTCCATTAGTCTCCACCGTATCTCCTGAAGCTACCTCTCCACTTCCAACCTACGGCTGCAATCCCTCATTATCCGTTGCCTTAGGTTTCCAAACTTTCTTTATGTCAGGTTTCTTGCCTCCTGCATCAGGGTTTTTAATATTCGTTTTAACCTTCTTAAGGCAACTCTTGGCCCAGTGTCCAGTTTTTTTGTAGACAAAGCAAGCAAAGGGCAAGGATTCAAACTCAACTTCCTGGCTCCATTTCCCCAACTTGGAAACAATGTCTATCTTAGCAGGGAGATCTGTGAGCTAATGGACATTGACGCAGATTCTCGCATAGACCAATCTGGTTTTGGTCACCGTCATGGGATTAATGGATAGCAACTCTCTAAAGGAAGAGGCCAAACCTTTCAACACATCTTCATTCCAAAACTCCAACGGTGGCCCCGGAAAGCGCACCCAAACAGGAGCCGAAATGAAAAGGTATCATTGAGGTCCATCTTGGGTC
This sequence comes from Chamaecyparis obtusa, assembly GCA_027943335.1. NCBI lineage: Eukaryota > Viridiplantae > Streptophyta > Pinopsida > Cupressales > Cupressaceae > Chamaecyparis > Chamaecyparis obtusa. Next base: position 9,895 of record BSBK01000300.1, read on the forward strand.
CCCATCTCTTCAGTGCAAGAGTCAGCTTCCCAAACATCCAAGGACCTCTGCACAACACAAAGTCCAAATCTCCCTTATTAGAAAACTCAAAAGAGAGGAAGCCCTTAGGGAGAGCAGCAATATCCACTTGCCCTTTGAGTTTCCAATTCCTTTTAACCAAAGATCTGATCACCTCAATGTTCGGCCTAGGCCTATGAATTTACCTACTAGAGTAAGCTCCATTGTAGAAATTGAATGATTAATCAGGGAGTCAGGGATAAAAATTGAGAACTCACCTTTCAGCGAGTCAACTTTGCATATCACTTCCAGGAAAGACAACTTTTTGCTAGGTTTTTTTCCAAACAGTGAAGACCACTGTTTAGGGGCATCCGTGTTCCCCACTACCTTGAACCCCATAAGAGAATCACATGGGCCATTACCCCTTTTTTCATCTGGTTCAATGGGAAACCCCCCATTTCATGGGTGTAGTTTAGAATCTTCAGAGGCCTCCGTGGACTTCGAAGTGTCCTTCCCACCTGCATTCCCCTGTGCCATGCCCGTATTGGGCGCCTAACCTCCTCCACCATTGTTGGTTTTCCCACCTCCTCCATCATTGGTTTTCCCACACATCATCGCAATCCTTTCCTAGATCGATGGTTATTTGACTTTATTATTAAAAGGAGTCATTTAATGATTATAAAGTCAAATTATAAAGTGCATATGAGGAATAATATAAAGTGTCAATTTAAAGGGAGACATAAGTGTTTATTAAGATATACTTTATATTAGTTTGTTGTGCACCAAATGGAGGGAAATATAATAAATTATTATATTTCAAACATTGCAACAAAAACACATATGTTCTTTAAGTTATGCAGAGAGTAAACTTGAAGCTTCCAGCCGATTTGCAATGCATTCAATGCAAAGAATAATTCATTCTTGATGCATTTGATATTTTGTTGATTTGGTTGAGAGTTGGAGACAAGGGTTTGAGTCTCAGGCTTAAAGAATTGTAAATTCTTCCAAGTTCCATAGCACGGTGAATTGGTGAAACACCCGACTAATTGTGCCAGGCGTTGGCTTCACTAAGAGGCCAGGATTGATATCATTGTTTGCAGAGATCAACAATTAGCAGCCCCATTTCATTTCAGACATCTTTACAAGAGCAGAAAATTAATTATATTGCAGATCGCAGCAGTATAAAGAGGTTGCGTTTGGAGATTAAGGCCATCACGGCTTCATTAGTGGGATGACACTCATCAATTCTAGGCAGCGATAACAATTTGAGGGCTGGTGTTTGCAGAAGAGAAGGCACGTTTTGATTTGACGGTGCCATTTTTTATTAGTTTCAGCTTGACATCTAGGAAACTTCATTTTCAGTGTGCTGCAATTGCTATTGGAGAATTCCATCAGTTACAAAGAATCCAGATTTTCAGGTTTCTCATTGTATATCAACATCATTTAGTTTGGTACATTGTACTTGGCTTGGCATTTGTTAAAAAAGAGTTATTTGGTTGCATAATAATTGTTTGAGGAAATGCCTTTGCTGAAGCTATTCATTTTTATTTTATAGTAAATCAAGAATATGCATGCCAAGTGTTTGTGAAAATGTCCATTGGCTGTAGGTGCACATTTTACATGTAGAAATCATATGTATGCATTCAAAAGGTCAAAAGGGATTGCATTTGCATTTTAATTCTGTCTAGATATCTTAGAAATCATTTGCAAGCATTTAAACTTCATTTGAAACCCTTCCAAGCAAGCAAAAACAATCTGAAAATAAAAGACAACGAGATAGAGCTTGCATGCAAAGTGTTTGACAAAATGTCAAATATCTGAAAAGTTAAGCAATTTGGTGTTTGTCAGAGTTAGAACCAGCAGGGGTTCTTACAGACTCCTAAAGGAGATTACAAAAACTTAAACAAAAGCTTATAAAAAATAAACAAAAACCAAAACTTAATCTTATGACAACAGAAAGGCACAAAAACAAAAAACATTTGCAAAAGCAAGTTACAACCATTTAGAAAATGACTGTAGAGTATATAACCATACTTTCAATCGAATTTTCGATTAAACTTTGTGGGGTGATTGTTAATTTCATGAAAATGAAATTAGTGACAACAAATTCGACTTCGGCACTGATAATTATGCATTTCTTAGTTGGATTTTTGCGCTGGTTCAATTCAATCATCTGATAAGGGAGTGCATAACCCTCTCTTCTTTCATTGGAACCAGCTTGGGGAACAATCATTTGATTGCATTTATGAATCTTATACTTTTTTGTTAGTCGTATTAATGACTAGTTGTAATCAGAAATTAGCTTTGTAGAATCATCATATGATCTTATGCACATAAAAACTGGGATTTACTATATTGAATTGTTTGTGTTTTGCATCATGTGCATTCCGTTATTGTTTCAATCATCGAATTTAAAAAGACTCTATTTCTTGATAAATCTGGTCGAATCATACTCATTTGTTATGCATCTACAAGTAGCATGAAATTAAAATGCAATCTTTCCTTAAGCAATTGAAAATAGCATATTAGCCACATATGCATTGCATACAATAGCAGAAATGATAAGCATGAATCAGTTCCATAATATGAAGCTTATGCTTATATCTCGTCTTTCGAACATGAATAGTTACTTCTATATTCTTTTCTTAAATATCATTTGCTCAGAATCAAGAAGGTCAATCCATCATCTCTTATGCAGAATAGAATATACATAGAAAGAGATCCTTAGTACTAAGAAGAACATGACGTGGTAGTCGTACCTTTTGTGGCCTTGTATGCATGTCAATCTAATTCATACTGATCGGTTCTTAATCTGAAACCAAACTTGTCTGATCCAAAGTTTTCTTGAGTCATCATTTATCTTGTCTTAAGACTTACCTAGTTCGTATGAAACTTATGGGTCTTTAAACTTATGACAGTGAACTACCAACCTAAATACCTATTAGCTCGAGTCATCAACATAGATTATGGTCAACCCAGAGGGTGGGTATATTAAGTTATGGCCAAGAATATGGGTAACATGGTTGCTTAACGACAACGAGTCCAAGTGGTTGTGGAAACCTGAATAAGAAGTTGTATTGACTCTTAATGAGTTTGGTTGGTGACATTGACAATACGAAGAAAAGTGCTTGTACCTTAAAACCTTGGCCAAGGTGGTACAATGCTACAGGTAGTAACAATTAGTTACTAAAACTACTAGCACAGTGTCTAGCTAGGAAGGTCACCCTGATAAGCAAAAATGTCTATAGGTTGGCTGGCTAAGAAAGTTTGGGTTTTATACCAAGTCTCAGATGGCAAAGAAAATTGAAGCCCATGTTCAGATGCTTTGGGAAGAGTCAAGCCACTTCCATGTAGAAGTTGTGCAGATGACCAAAAGGTCACAATCGTAAGATCAAAGCTTGGGTGGAAAAGCCACCTAATTATACTCTTTCACCCCTATGGAGGGCTGAAGCTAAAATAAGTACAGCACAGATTGAACGATCAAGTTACCAGGTTCCATGAATTATGCTTTGGTAGTTAATTCGGTTATTTATATTTTATTTCAATTTGAGAATAAAGCATTGTTAGACTCTTTTCATGTGAAAGTTTAAGTTACATTCTTTTCCTTATCTTCCTTCTACGTTAATGGAATAAGTTAGTCAAATTTCTTGTAAGGTTAGTTGAAATTCCTTTTCAGTTAATTAATGAAGTTTTTATTCATGTAGAAAAAGCCTAAAGGATAGCAGTCATTTTCGTTATTTCTATTTAAAGTGTATTTCCTTTCCTTGTAAGAACTTTTTTTTTCCTATTTTTTTAGGGTAATTATAGTTGGTATGTTGCATATGGTATCAAAGCAACCGAGTTCATGTCTGGACCTTGGAGCTTGCCACCTTAGACCTAGTAAACTGAAATTGTCATCAGTGATTAGCAAGATGTGGTTATGACATACATCACAAAAGAAAGTTTGAGATCCCTCTATAGTTTGAGTTTGGATGATCCGAGCAAAACATGACCTTTGGTGTAGCATCTCTGGGAGACAAGGAAACTAAGCTAGCTACATTCGCAGATTTTGTAAGGAGAGGCGTAGATGGTCATCTTCAAAAAAGGAAAATTCTGAAATCCCAGTAGAAACCTCTAAGTTTGTCAAAACTAAAGAATCTCCAGCCAAGGGTGTTGCATCCAACAAAACCTCAGGCTGTCGTGTGCCTACTCCTAGATATTTTGATGGGCAGAAAGAGCCCATCACTGATTATAGTGACTCGTGAAGGGAGCACTCTGAACCAATTTTGTAATCCATTAAATAAAGATTTGATTTTTGAAATTAATAAAAGAGGAAAATTTTGAGGTCTCATTCTTTTTGGTGTGTCGTCTTCTTTTGATGCGTCAAATGAATAGATGAATAGATGTGTTAATCTTTAAAAAGTTCCCTTTCATTAAATAATCAGGTAATTTAATTTGAGAGATGGACAATTCTTGGAACAATCATGACGGATCAGATAACATCAACTATCCTTTAGCAAAGCTTGATCAACTCCTTAGAATGATGATTGACACACAAGATCAAATCTTCAACCTAAAGAGGAAGATGGATGGACCACCAAAAGCAACTAAAAATGAACAAGAGTTACATTCTAGATGCAAAACCCATCAGAGAAGTCAACAGGGAGAATCTTCCAGAGACCTGAATGATAAAGAAGAACACACTAGTTGGCCACAAAGCCTTCCCTAGATATGGGAAATGCGAAACCCCCTAAGTTCTCTGGATCCATGTCAAGACATGTCGCACAGGAAAAATAATTCGAAATGTGCAATTACTCCAACAAATCTAAGGCCACTTTGGGAGCTTATCAGTTGGCAGGGGAAGCGGCTTCATGGTGGGAAAACAAAAAAATGGAGCTTAAGTTGAAGATAACCAAGGTTACCTGGGAGCCATTCGTCAAGATCTTTAGACAAAAGTGCTTACCCCAACTCTTCTACGTGTTCTAATGCCTTGCACCACTAATGAAGCTTACAAGAGAGAAGTCCAACAAAAATAGAAAATCAAGAATGATGGTGTGCCCAGAGACAAGGGTAAGAATAAATTTGACTAGAAGCAAACTTCTCAGGCTTTCTAGAAGAAAGGGTTTGAAGGAAATAATTCCTATTTTAAGAAAGATAAAAGAGGACTTAATCGCTATAGAAAGGAGGTAATGGAGCCAATAAAAATCCTGAGAAATAAGTACCAGCAGGAGAATGTTTTACTTATGGTGGAGATCACTATGCCAACCAATGTCCAACAAAGATGCCAGGATTTCAGCTCCAGAGACATCCTCGTCCACCCCAGAATCAGTTTTTCAACAAAGGATTCATGCTGCGGTAGACAACCAACAAGCTGACTTCTAGATTACTCCCATTGAAACTGCGGGTACTTTATACAGCAATTCCATTACTATACTAATTGATACTAGAGCTACCAAATGTTTTATATCTCCTAGAATGTTGAGAAAATTTCCTAAACAAATTGGATTTATAGCTAATTCTTGGTTGGTAGAATATGCCAACTAGTCAAGGGCTAGGGTAGAGCAGTGACTGTTTGACCAGTGTTGAGCTTTCAAGTTCTCTACGGAGGTAAATTTGTATGTGGCACCCCTAAGATCCTATGACGTAATTTTAGGAATGAACTGGTTATGAAGACAAAGCGTAGGTGGACTGTTTTGTCAAGACAGTAGAATGTTTGGATGATAAAGGAAATAGAGCCTACATACAAGGAGTGCAGCGAGAAATTCAAGTCCAACAGATATCAGCTATGCAACTAAAAAGGAGCAAAAGGAAGGGAAGTCAAATATTTGAAGTCAAGATGGAAGAAGTAAAGAATCCTAAGGAGATAGTATATCATGATGACAAAATGATTTATGCAATGTCAATGTCCCCCAAAAAGAGGGAAGCAGAAGATTCCAACAAGACGGAATCATTTGCAAAAAACTATCCTTGCCTATAAGAGTTAAGAGACGTGTTTCTAGAGGAGTTACCAAGACTTCCTCCTAAGAGGTTGTTTGATTTTTCTATTGATTTGATACCCGAAATAGAACTGATTTTTAAGCCTATGTATAGAATGTTCATTGTTGTGCTAGTGGAACTAAAGGAGCAACTTCAAGAACTACTTGCTAAAGATCAGACCCAATGTATCTCCTTGGGGAACACCAGTCATTTTTGTAAGGAAGAAAGATGGAACCTTACGCCTTTGCATTGACTACAGAATGATAAATAAAGTCACAATAAAAAATAGGTATCCATTGCCTAGAATTGATGACTTGCTCGATCAAATGAGAGGGGCAGTCGTTTTCTCCAAAACAGATCTGCGGTCTAGATACCATCAACTAAGACTCAAGGAGGACATTTACAAGACTGCATTCTGAACACAACATAGGCATTACGAGTTCACAGTGTTACCTTTCAGACTCACTAATGCCAATTGCCTTTATGAATCTCATGAATATTGTATTTAGGGACTCCATAGATAAGTTTGTCCTAGTATTCCTTAATGACATATTAATCTACTCCAAGAATGAGGAGCATTACCAGCATCTGCAGATTGTACTTCAAAGCTTGCGGGAACACAAGTTATACAGAAAATTATCCAAGTGTACCTTCTTCCAAAAAGAAGAATGGTATCTAAGACACATCATTTCCGCCAAAGGCATAGCCATGAACCCAAGTAAGATCAAAGCTATACTAGAATGGCCTGTTCCCAGAAATGACCAAGAAGTGAAAAGCTTTATGAGGTTGGCAAGTTACTATAGAAAGTTTGTGATGAACTTCTCTCGGATAGATTATTCATTTACCTCCCTCCAAAGAAAGGGTAAAAGATTTGAATGTATAGACAAATGCCAAACTGCTTTTGAGTAATTAAAGTAAAGACTAACCACTACACCTATACTTAGAGTATCAAGACCTATCAGGGCAATTCGCAGTAGTTACAGATGCTTTCATAGAAGGTTTAGGGGAAGTTCTGATGCAAGATGGCCAAGAGATTGCTTACAAGTCTAGGAAGCTAAAGAATTACGACAAAAACTATGCACCCCGAGACTTAGAGCTTGCAGCCATTGTTCATGCTCTTCAAGTATGCAGACATTATCTTCTAGGTAGACCATTCGAACTCAAATCAGATCATCAGGGTCTGAAATATATTTTCACAAAACCTAACCTAAATGCCTAACATAGGAGATGGTTAGAATTAATCTCCAATTATGATTAACCTAACCTAAATGGCTGAAAGATTTGAATGGATAGACAAATGCCAAAAGACTTTTGAGTAATTAAAGTAAAGATTAACCACTGCACCTATACTTAGAGATCAAGACCCATCAAATCAATTCATAGTAGTTACAGATGCTTCCGTAGAAGGTTTAAGGGGAGTTCTGATGCAATATGGCCAAGTAATTGCTTATGAGTCTAGGAAGCTGAAGAATTACAACAAAAACTATGCACCCCAAGACTTAGAGCTTGCAGCCATTGTTCATGCTCTTCAAGTATGGAGACATTATCTTCTAGGTACACCATTCAAACTCAAATCGGATCATCAGGGTCTGAAATATATTTTCACAAAACCTAACCTAAATACCCGACATAGGAGATGGTTAGAATTAATCTCCAATTATGATTTTGAAATCAGTTATGTCAAGGGTGACGAGAATAGGGTGGTAGATGCTTTGGGCTGTAGAAGACATATATCCGTCAAGGTAATAGTTAATACTGATCTCATAACTAAAATCCTTCAAGGGCTAGATAAGATAAGATAGATAGATAAGATAAGATAAATTATTAATGTCCAACAAGAGACCACCAAAAGGGTCTAAGGGACTGGAAGTGTACAAAAGGCAACGGCCAACAGCAGGAGCACCAAACGGTGTCCAGGGAAAGAACTAAACAACAAAGGAAGCAGAAAGCAAAACAGCCGGAAAGAGCAACAAACTGCCCTAACCGGGCGAGAAGAAGTCCAACACCGAAGGGTACGGATTGGGGCGAGAAAGAACCCCAAATTGCCGCCGAGTAGCTCTGGGGGTGGAGTGTTGCTGCCGCCGACTGGAGAACGAGTGCAACTATCGAGTGTGACCGCTACAGGGTCTCACAGTCCTGATGTGACCAGAAGACGGAGGACCAAGAGGATGCTTCGTACCCCGGGCCGGGGATACAGAAGTGAAAAAGGAAGTGATAAGCTAGTCCTGGCACTGGCCTAATGGGAACTGAGGGTGGAGGGTGGAATCACGAAGCCGCATCATCTCCTAAAGATAAAGAGCGAGGCACCACTGATCGGTGTACCTGAAGGAGGAAAGGGACCTGCACTCTCTGAACAAGCAATAGAACCTCCCTCTAATCTCGTAGTAAATGGGGCAACGGAAGATGAAGTGTGTCTCGGTCTCGGCCTCCATCAAGGTGCAAAGACAGCAAGTCCGGTCAGCTTTGTCAATATGATGGTCTGTCTAGATGCGAAGCCGGTGGGAACCAACTCTGAAGGACCCCAAAGAGATACGGAGGGCGTGACTCCAGCGGCAAGCTGAGTAAGGAGGGCGCACAATGACCCCGTCCTGAATCACCATATAGTGCTCTGCATAGAAGCCCATCCTCGGACGGAGACCCCCAGGAGGGTTTTTCCATGTCGTGGTAATGAACTGTTCGTAAATATCAAGTCTGACGTACCCATTCAACTCTTGTTGAGGAGGGAGGAGATGGGCAGGGGCATCCAACGAGAATAGAAAGGGGGGTGAGCGGTCAATCGAAATCCCAATGGACCTAAGCAAGGCAGAAGCCTGAGCGTACCAACAGTGGGCTCAACCAGAAGGGTCAGAGCGCGCGACTGCCATAGAAGAGCAGTAGGACAAATAGGGGTATCTCTGACGACCATCAACAAAATCAGCAAAGCCTCTGAGGCGGTGAAGGAACCAAATCAAATCGAAGATAACTGCAAGCCTGAAAAGATGTGCCCCGAACTCAGCCAGGATAATGCTATGAGTAGATCGGTGGCATTTGATGAGGCGACGAAGAAGGATCTGAACTCTCTCAACTGAGGCCCAATCGGACTCCAGGAGAGAGGGACCCCACACCACAGAGCCGTGGAGCACAGTCGGCCTAACTAGGGAATCTAGGAGGGACAGCTTGGACCTGATGTCCTGAAAGTGATGTCTGAAGCACTGTCTCTCAAGCAGAGCCAAGGAGCCTAACCCCTTGTTAACACGGGGCTGCATAGCAGGTCTCAAACTGAAGCGAGGTCTAGAGAACTTGACCCCGAGGTAAGTGTAGGAGGATGAGATCTCGATCTCCGTACCCTGGAGGTAAAAGTGAATATGAGTGGTCTTCAAGCAATTGAAGACCATCACCCAAGTCTTACCAAGGTTCACCACCAACTGCCAAAGATCACAAAAGGAAGCTAAACCATCAAGGAGCCGCTGCAAACCCTCAGGGGAGGAGGCCAAAAGGACCACATCATCAACAAATAGGAGAATCGAGGTAAGGATACAGTACAAATAACAGCCGTCATCGAGGAGCGAGAAATCTCGAAGGAAAGACTCGAGCTCATCAATGTAAATGCCAAATAGTGTAGGGGAGAGAGAACAGCCCTGCTTCACCCCAATAGTGCTCTGGATCGGGCCGAAGCCCTGTGGGGTCCTAAATCTGCCCACCACACTCTCGTAAAGTCTCATGATAGCAATCAAGAGAGTCTCTGAAATCCCAATGTCTCTGAGCCTCTAAAAAAAGGGCCACCCGAGGAATGGAGTCAAAAGCTTTGCGAAAGTCCACAAAACAGCAGTAGACTTTCGTCGAGCGGTGTCGGGCCTCCTCAATGATAGCACACAAAGTCAAGATGTGGTCCATGATCTGAAAATTAGTGCGAAAACCTGCTTGCCCCTTCGTATGGCAATGTCGCCGATCAAACTCTCTGGATAGAATAGTATTCAAGACGGTGGCATACAATTTGGCAAAGGTGTGGCCAACCATGATGGTTTTGTAGTTCCTGGGATCTAAGACTACACCAGTCTTATGGATCGGGTATATGATGTGTCAAAACCATGAATCAGGAAAACCAGTGCAAACCACTCTATTGAAGACCACAGAGAGAGAGGAACCTAGAATGTTGATGCCCAGTTTGAAGAGTTCCGCTTGGAACCCTTCTTCATCCACAGTCCTACTACAGTTCATAAGACTGACCGCCTCACATATGCTGGAGAAGGTGAAGAGAAGGCAAGATGGTGGGGGGGTGAGGTGAAGAGGGCTTTACAAAATGAACCTCATGACTCTAGGTAAGAGTGGCTTTACAAAATGAACCTCATGACTCTAGGTATGAAGGGTTTCAATTTGAGCAAGATGGACTATTGAGATATCAGGGACGAATGTATGTGCCCAATTCTTCAAAATTAATAAGGTTAGTCCTTAAAGAAGCACATTTTGCACCTTACTCAAGGCACCCTGTTGTCACTAAGTTATTAGCTAATATCAAACCTTTGTATTTCTAGAAAGGATTGCAAAATGATATCAACTGATTTGTGGCGAGCTGTCTGGAATGCCAAAGGGTTAAAGTTGATCATCAACATCTAGTTGGGCCGCTTTAGGTTCACGCCATTCTAGAATGGAAGTGGCAAACCATTAGTATGGATTTAAGGTCTTGCCATGTTCAAGAATAGATATAACACAATTTTGGTTGTGGTGGATAGATTAACCAAGGTAGACCATTTTATTCTAGGAAATTTGATTGATGGGGCTCCTATTTTTAGCTGAAAATTGTGTACAAGAGATCTTCCAATTACATGGAAAAGCTGAGAAAATTATTTCCCATTGAGATACAACAATGACCTCTAGGTTTTGGCAAACCCTTTTTGCAACATTTGGGAACCCACTTGAACATTAGTTCAACATATCATCAAAAGATTGATGAACGGACAGAACAAGTAAACCAAGTTTTAGAAGATCTGGTTAGAGTCTACTACATGATGAACAGTATAAATGGGAAGATTACTTACCTCTAGTGGAATTTTCTTATTATAATTCTTATCTGTCGACCATCAAGATGGAACCTTTTGAAGCACTCTACGGGAGAAGATGCAGAGCACCCATCAGTTGGGATAGACTTGAGGATAGGATAGTCCTCGGCCCCGAGACGCTTTTAGAAATAGAAGAACATGTTTGATTGACCAAAGAACGGTTAGTTGAACCTAACGATAGGCAGAAGAGCTATGCAAACGTCAAACGCACACCCAAAAAATTTGAAGTTGAGGAGAAGGTTCTCCTAAGAGTCAAAGCCCATCAAAGTTCTATACAATTTGGGAGATCCTCCAAATTGGCACCTAGATATGTTGAACCGTTTGAAGTCTTGGAAGTTATCAACCTAGTAGCCTAGAAAATTGCTCTGCCACCAACTCTCGCCTGGTTGCACAATGTTTTTCATGTTTCCTATTTAAAGAAATATGTAACAGATTTTGAACATATAATTGATTGGAACTCCTAGCAGGTGTAGGATCGAAGAGTGGTAATGATTGAGTTGTTAGTTTTAGGCTTGTTTAACCACGGGCAAAACCATTGCCCTCCCAACCATAGACGAACTACTATCGTGTCCCCCAAGCACTTTGGTATAAATTAATATGCACATATTTTATTCAATTGGTGTATATGAATGAGATCACACATCTCATGATCTATATGCAAGAGGCGCCCTTTCACCAAGAGACGCCTCTTAATAATATATATTAATATATAATATAATATTAATATAACATCAATATATTATTATATTATCAATATAATATAATAATTATTATATTATCATATAAGATAATAATTATACAATATAAAATTATAATATAATTATACTATCACATAATAATATAATTATATGATCTCTCAATAAAAAAATATAATCACAACCTTTGTGATATCTATGTCGGCTTGTGGATTCCAACCACAGCTACACTAAAAGTCAACACTCCCTCTTAGCTAGGGAGGAATCCTTCTCTACATATGAGTCACATAGTGACATCCACCATAGAGGGTGGATCCATCATGGCTACACCCATGAGTGGAAATACAAATGAACACAGTCATCATGGCTACTCCCATGGATGATGAAAGGAAAAAAATATATCACCTCACAATGACATCAACCATTATGGCTTATGCATAGGTATCACCTCACGTGATATCCACCACTATGGCTTTCCATAAATATCACTTCACGTGACATACCATTATGGCTTATACATAGATATCACCTTACGTGATATCCACCATTATGGCTTTCCATAAATATCACCTCACGTGATATCCACCATTATGGATTATACATGGATATCTCATGTAATATCTACCATTATGGCTTTCCATAAATATCCCCTTACATGATATCCACCATTATGGCTTATGCATAGGTATCACCTCACGTGATATCCACCACTATGGCTTTCCATAAATATCACTTCATGTGACATCCACCATTATGGCTTATACATAGATATCACCTTACATGATATCCACCATTATGGCTTTCCATAAATATCACCTCACGTGATATCCACCATTATGGATTATACATGGATATCTCATGTAATATCTACCATTATGGCTTTCCATAAATATCCCCTTACATGATATCCACCATTATGGCTTATACATAGATATCTCATGTAATATCCACCATTATCGCTTTCCATAAATATCACCTCACGTGATATCCACCATTATGGCTTACCCATAGATATTAATTCACGAGATATCAACCATTATTGTGAGATCGTCACCTCACAATGATGGTAAGATGTACAAGTTCTCATCATTGTGAGATCGTCACCACACAATGATGGTAAGATGTACAAGTGTTCATCATTGTGAGATTGTCACCTCACAATGATATTCACCATGGCTCATCCAGAGGGTAAACACACAAGTACAAAAAATCATCACGGACTCTCTCACGTAGTGTTGCCATGGCCTTACACACATGACATCCACCATGAACCATATCAGAGGGTGGGTCCATCATGGCTACTCCCATGAATAGAAATACAAATGAACACAAGTGCTCATCACAGAATCACTCAACGTGATGTCATCATCTCATCATGACGTTCACCATGGCTACTCCCAGAGGGTGAATGAACACAAGTGCAAAGTCAAGGATTCTCTCACATGACATCCACCATAGCTACTCCTAGAGGGTGGGTAAACAAGGGCTGATACCTCAAACTTCTCTCCCAAAGAAGAATGCTACAAGGGGTGATATCTCAAATTTCTTTGTTTCAGAGAAAAATGCATACAAGGGATTGCACCTCAAACTTCTCCCTCACGGAGAAGAACTCATTAACAAGGGATTGCACCTCGAACTTCTCCCTCATAGAGAAGAACTCATTAAACAAATCTTCATGTTGATGTGGCTCTTTGAAACAGATATCAACCTTCTGACCTCCTTGTCCAAAGTTGCTTATGATGAAATCTCAGACTAATCTGATATTAACCTTTTGACCTCCTCGTCCAAGGTTGCCTCTGATGGATTGTCAGACTCCCTTTGAATCTGATATCAACCCCTTCTGACCTCCTCGTCCAAGGTTGCCTCTAATGGATTGTCAGACTCCTTCTTAATCTAATATCAACCTTCTGACTTGCTCGTCCAAGGTTGCCTGTGATGGTTTCTCAGACTCCGTCTAAATGTTAATTCTTCCTCTTCAAAGAAACTAATCTAGCTATGTGCTGCCAACTCAGCCTCATGGCAGCAAATTGTGTCTTCATTCTTCAACCTATTTTGATGCAACTGTAACACCTACAGGCTGCTGTCAGTGGATTAGAAAGATGCAATATTTCCTCTGTTGTTGTGTCACACAGATACCATCAGCAACCTCCTCAAAAGAAGACAACATCTACTCTCGTGTATTCTAAAGATTGACAGTGTTCATATTCGAGGGAACGACATACATACTTGTCCCACATCCCATATGACTCTGCGGTCGTGAGTCACCATACTTGGTTTGGGAGATACGACAAATATGAGTATGCAATGTCGGTCTGCTACAAAACAAATGATGCCTTCCTTGTGAACAATGTTCTACCCTCAATTGATACTCCTGACAGTGTTGGCATGCTAATTCTTTAGCATTTCACTCCCGTAATTATGCAACGGCATCTGTGTTATCGGACAACCTTGTATCACCTTTTACGACCACGCTAGGATGTATTCTATCAAGCCCCTCTGTTTTTGACTTTACAACTTGGAAGAAACATGTCACATATGGCTCCACGTTGTTTGATATTGATGCTGAGATATCCACACAAGCTATTCCAAGGCTCCCATTAATGTTGTTCACAGGCGGAAAATATGCTAGCAAAAGTTGTGGAATTTGGCTTTATACATGTCGATTGTATCTACTCAAAGGTTTCAAAGAACCATTGGACAAATTCATATTATGCAAATACAAATATCATTACGTTTCATTTGATTACATATCTTTTGGGGGATCATGTCAAATTGTTTATGTCCCTTGCTGCGCTTCCACATTGTGCATACATCTCCATGGCTCCCCACATGCATAGCCAAAGAGGCCGATGGCAATGGTTGTAGAATTTTGTAATACACCTGCTATCAGCATTTCCCTGTAAGTTTCCAATGTATGCTGAAAACACTCATATCAAACTTGATTGTGTGCGGATGCCTAGAAATGGCCCAATTTTGCTGATCAATCCTTTATGCTTTGATGGATACTAATAACCTCTAATCTACAGACAAATGAATAGGGCACAAACAATATGTTTGTGTTCTACACTTTTATTCCCGAGTTGATTTCAATGAAACCTCTTTCATTTCATTGTCGAACAAGTCAAATTACCCCCATCATTCAGTTAACTCCTTCAATGGTCCAATGGTCCACATAGCTGATTGTATTTGTTTGAAAGGTTGTAAAGATTATTCAATAAATCCATTTGCATGCACACCTCTTTATTAGCTCAATAAGGTCTAACATCAGATTTACATTCACCATCATTCTGTCATTTACATTTCATCGATAGTTTCTAAAGCCTTTATTGTCGACTAAGAGGAGTTCCGGAACACCCTTCAGTCTTCGACATATGTTTCACAATCATTGATGATGTTTGATGACGCTGACTTTTACTTCGATCCTTCGATCCAGATGATATATCGAGCTTCAATGTTCAGTTTAGAACTTAACCAATTGGTTTTGTGTGTTTGATTCCTTTTCATGATTATTGATAAGTCTTCTATTATGACTACTGATGATATTACCATTTCTTAATTTATTATCAACTAGTCACCTAGCCTTCATGCTCGTTCTGAAACTGCCAGCGCACTTACGCACGATCAAGGGTTCATGGTTTGGCTCTATGAATCATACATAGAGTCTATCCTTGATAATCAATGGTCCACACAGGTTTTAATGTTAAATATGTATCCTATCGATATATATCTCTGTAATTATCCTCCCTGTCGTCAAGACAAATTCCATATCCCTATGTTGTGTATTCCTGTGTTGCATGTATCTTCAAGAATCAACGATCCATATGAATCCATTTATCGTAGTAAATTGCATTAACTTGACTTCCATCTGATTCCGATGGAGAAATATATGACTCTCATTTCCAGTCATACCCTTGCCTGAAATATATATGAATAGATTATGCTCTTTTATTCACCGTTGAGTGCTCAGCTTATATAATCATTGTCTTCTCATTGATGCCAGACGATCAATGGTAATAATATTATCGATTGCGTATGACCAAATTACTTTCCCAAGTTGATTCCTCCTAACATCATAATCGTTGTCATATGGCAATATCAAGAATCATCGTATTTTACTGAGGTTAAGTTTTAGGGAACATCTGGTGTGTTCCTTCCCTATGAGATATCAACGGACTCCTCAACAATATCCTTATGCGTGGCTCTGTGAGTGTCTTGAGCGTATCTCTATCCTTTGGGAATGCTCAAGCTTTTATCGGCAAACCCCGTGCCTTATATTGCAATTTTGTAATATACCGTTAAACATGTAATTGCAAAATTGTTGACGTGGAGCCTTCGTACTTCTGCACAAGGGTGTCAAATTTATGGAGTCGACAATTGTTCCGCACACAAAGTTCCCCGGAATTGTTTTTGGCTCTATTCTCATCACTAGTCTATATTAATGTTTCAACTATTAATCGTGCCATATCATGGCATTAGAAACTCCCTTGTGCTATCGTTATTCAATCTGGTTGTATGTAAGAGAGCAGGATCAAAGGAGCCATAAAATAACCTTTCAAACTTTGCATTTTTCTTCAATATTGAAACCTCACAGGCTGGTAGGGAACCTGCTCTGATACCATGTTAGTTTTAGGTTTGTTTAACCACAAGCCCAACCATTGCCCTCCCAACCATAGACGAACTACTATCGTCTCCCCCAAGCACTATGGCATAAATTATTATCTTATATGATAATATAATAATTATTATATTATATTAATAATATAAAAATTATTATATATTGATTTAATATTAATATAACATCAATATATTATTATATTATCAATATATGATAATTATTATATTATCATATAAGATTATAATTATACAATATAAAATTATAATATAATTATACTATCACATAATAATATAATTATATTATCTCTCAATAAAAAGATATAATCACAACCTTTGTGATATCTATGTCGGCTTGTGGATTCCGACCACAACTACACTAAAAATCAACATAATAATTATGGTATAAATTATTATATTAGTAATATAATATAATTATTATTATATTATCATATAAGATAATAATTATACAATATCAAATTATAATATAATTATACTATCACAATAATATAATTATATTATCTCTCAATAAAAAAATATAATCACAACCTTTGTGATATCTATGTCGGCTTGTGGATTCCGACCACAGCTACACTAAAAATCAACATGAGCCACTCAAGGTGCTCAAGGTACGTCAACTACGCTTACATAACTGTGAGGTTATCCAATGCAAGATCCAATGGGACCAATATGGAGAGGAAAGTGCTACTTGGCAGGATAATAACTAGCGAACATTAATATACCAGAACCCTACATGGAAGTCACTGGCGAACATTAATATACCAGAACATCATAAAACCATGTTGTCTAGCATTCTAACAAGTAGAAAAATCATTCTTAATAATAAAAAGGATTCTCTTTTGTGGTCAGCATCAAATGATGGTAAATATAATGCTAAAGAGGGTTATAAACTAATTATTGCTGAACATCAATATAATAAAACAAATCTTCCCCTTCACCTTTGCTTGGACAAACATGTCTTGCCCAAGGCAGGGCTCTTCTCATGGTTTTCCATTCAAAATAAGATTCTCACAACTGACCAGTTTACTGAAATGGGATATGAAGGCCCCAGCAGATGCTGCCTCTGTAATACAGATTCTAAATCCACAGATCATTTACTCCTACACTGCCCTTATACTAGGAATTGTTGGGAATGGATTTGTGACAAACTTGACTACACATCAGCATTTCCTCACAGCCTGAAAGACATGTTCAAAACCTAGACAAACTACCATAAAGATAGTATTTATAATATCCTATGGAAGGTAAGCCCATCTATTCTTATATGGGAAGTATGGAAGCAGAGGAATCGGAGACTCTTTGAAGACAAACATATGGAGGTCAATCAACTTATAAATAAAATTAATGCAAACATCATCGAAGTAACAAACAATAGATTATCTAATCAATCAGTTCCTAATAAATCTATGACTCCATGGGATGGAGCTATGAGACACCAATGGATTGGTCTCAAGATCCCTCCTTTGTCCAACAAACCAAACAACAACAATGCCAAAGAAAGAAAAGAATGTGTACAGAATCCTCCATCTGAGGGCAGATTCAAACTCAACTTTGATGGGGCTTCCAGAGGTAACTCTGGACCTGCTAGTATAGGTTGTGTCATTCATGATTCAAATGGGATGGAAATTGCCTCTCTTGCAAAACCTTTAGGTACTACCATAGTTCAAAATATTGTTAGTGGTAGTACCGTACTACCACTAACAATATGGCTGAAATGTGTGCACTAGTGGAAGGCCTCAAACTATGTTCCAAATTAGGAAAATCTCAAATCTTGACTTAGAAGGTGATTCCGCCAACACCATCAATGCTCTTAGATCCCAATCAATTCCAAATTGGAAGCTAAGAGCACTTCTAGATCATGCATTATCCATAACAAAAAAATTCACCTCTATTATCTTCAATCATATATATAGAGAAGGGAATAAGAGAGCAGATGAACTAGCCAATCTAGGAACAGATGGCTCCATCATCAATCCTTGGGGGATTTAAACCATCATGTTAAATTCCTATCTCATGAAGCAAGATGTAAGACTCTTATTCTATAATTAAGATAACCCTTATTAACTTTTAGACTCCCCTATGATCCTATTAAAACCCCTCTTTCTACAACGATTGTTCTTAAGACATAGGATCTTAATATTTTAGTTAAACTAGTTTTAAAATTAAATATAATGGCTTAAGCCACTTTATTATTCTAAAGTCATCAAAACAACCTACTGGGCTGCTAACTCTTCAGGGTTAATCTCTAATTTTTATGCATTAAGGAGGGTGTGGTGCTTGCTTTTTTAACATGAGAAGTTAGGTCTTTCAAAATTGAATCAATAGTCTCTTCTTACCAGTTTCTATATTCGTAGCTGAGTTTCTAAGAGCTCAATTAGTTTATATTCTTACTCTTGACGAATGAAGGGATAGGGTCTTAATCCTGTAGAGTTTAAAATAAAATCAATGAATAACTATAACATGAATTTTAAAACTGCAGAATCAAAACCTAAAACTCTAATCCTTAGTAGAATCCCTTTGTCTCATCAAATAGACTTAGGACTTGAGCAAAAGACTCAACAAATTTAAATTCCCAAATTGAGCTCAAAGGAGGAAAACTGGAAATTCTGCCTGGATACAAATGGCTCATTAATAAAACAGACCTCTCGTAAGTTTATAAGTAACTATCCTTTTAGATTAATTAAAATTTGGGAGGCATGAAATAAGACAAGGATTTGATTTACTTTTATATCGATTAATTCAGGATTACTTCTAGGCTCTCTGCTAAAGACATTGGTCATGTTCCTCAAACTCTTATGATAAAACCATGTCAAACCATGGTGGTATGCAGGACTTTTGGGTAAAGAGGTTTTCTCAGATATACTGGGCAATATCAAGTACGCTAACTCTTTGAAATAGTTAATTTTGGGCATGAACTGTAAAGGAAAATCTTTTCCTTACAGTCGAACAACATAACATAAAAAGCATTTTGGCACTTTTTGTATTGTATAATCTAATGAATGCAAGAATTGTCAAAGACAGAAGGTAGTGTTTCAAGAATAAGTAAGATCTTTTTAATTCCTTATCTTTATTTAATCAAATGGCAAACTACCAAAGATCTTAGCTTTTTGGTGGAGAGTTTTTCAACAGGATTATGCCCATAAATAAAAGGAAAAGCCTACATCCAATTCATATATGTCTTATACTTCTTCTCAAGCTCATGAAGGAAGGAGAAAAGCCTTATCTCTCATCTGATAAACATTGTAATTTTTGTATAAAGCAGAAAGATGTTACCTAAAACATATATGTAATGTCAAAAATGCATGAGGGTATGCCCTCTTATCTTTGTACTTAGGGGTATGCCCCTATAATCATTGTACTCTCATTAATTTTATTTAGTCTGAGTGGAATATGGTCCCCGGGCGATACTGGGGGGTTTTCTTAACTCCGTTCTTTTCCACCAGTGCCCAATGTTGAACAAAGGTGTAAAAAATAATAAGAAAATTTAATAAAACAAAAAGGCTATGGCCGTTTATTGAGCAAAAAAAAAATATTAATATAACATCAATATATTATTATATTATCGATATATAATAATTATTATATTATTAATATAATATAATTATTATTATATTATCATATAAGATAATAATTATACAATATAAAATTATACTATCACATAATAATAGAATTATATTATCTCTCAATAAAAAAATATAATCACAACCTTTGTGATATCTATGTCGGCTTGTGGATTCTGACCACAACTACACTAAAAATCAACATGAGCCACTCAAGGTGCTCAAGGTACGTCAACTACGCTTACATAACTGTGAGGTTATCCAATGCAAGATCCAATGGGACCAATATGGAGAGGAAAGTGCTACTTGGCAGGATTATGATGAGATCCTCCAAAAAATTTCTCAATTGCTTTAATTTTCTAAACGTGTGATGAAACTCTTTGGAACATTTATAAAGCACAAACATCAGGGACGATAATTCACAAGGGGGGGATATGTTACATCTTTCCCTTTCGAACCTTTTAAAATAATTGTAATAACTATTTCATGTTAAGTGTGATGTTAGACGGTTAAGTGATTTTCATTTATTTGATTTGATAAATTATGATCATGATGATTTAAATTTGCGTATGTGGAATATTGGGAAAGAATCATATTAGATTTCATTATGGATGATTAATGTAAACTAAAATTCTATAAATGGTTCATTGTTATAAATTTTGCAATGATAATGGTAACTAATCCTTCCTTGTCAGTCGATGCAGGACAAGATCCATCCCACGAGTAGGGGAAGAGTATCATCAGAGTGTGGAGATGCAGATAATATGTGTGTAGATATAAATAAATGTATTTGTTTAAATGATCATTAAAATGTATGGATGCTAACAAAACAATCATACGTAGATCCATGCATGTTGTCATGTTCTAAGATGACAAGGTGGATGTACCCATTATGATTGAGTAATAAAGAACGCAAGATGAAAATTAGCACTAAGTTGCCAAGCACGTATACATTTAGTCATACAAATTCATACGAAATAAATATTTAAGCATATTAAATATACATAAAATTATATATATACATGTATAGATAGATAGATAGATAGATATGTATGTGTGTGTGTTGCTCCTAGTGCACATATGACTTGATGCTATCGTGATATTGTTTTATGAGTCAAACAAAGGAATATGTTGAACATTTGGACAACAACTTTCTGAGGTGGCAAGAGTAACTCCTCTTGCCCTCACGAGCAAGGTGTTACATGAAAGGCCTTCCGAACCATCCCTTTTCTGGCTGGCTCGATTCATTGAGAGCATTCATTTTGGTTTTTCGGGTCAAGCTCTACATTTTTGTTCTTGGACTGGATTGAAGTCCTGCATTGATAGTTCTGTATTTCTTAGTTGGAATTTTGGGCTATTTCAATTCAATCATCTAAGAAGGGAGTGTGTATCCCTTTCTACTTTCTCTGCAACTAGCTTGGAGAACAATCACTTGATCTTAGGCATGAATCTTATACTTTCTGTTAGTTGTATTTATGACCAGTTGTAATCAAAAAATTATCTTTGTAGAATGATCATTCGATCTTATGCAAATAATAATTTGGATTTACTTTATTGAATTGTTTGTATTTTGCATTATGTGCATTCGACTGTTGTTTCAATCATCAAATTTATAAAGGCTTTCTTTCTTGATAAATCCGGTAGAATCATACTCATTTGTTATGCATATGTACATAGCATGAAATTCAAATGCAATCTTGCCTCGAGCCATTGAAAATAGCATACTAACTCGTTGTATATTGCATATAACAGCAGAAATGATAAGCATGAATTGGTTCCATAATATGAAGCTTATGAAGCTTATATCTTGTCTTTCGAGTATAAATAGTTACTTCTATATTCTTTTCTTAAACATCATTTCTTCAGAATCAGGAAAGTGAATCCATCATCTCTTATGCAGAATATAACAATATACATAGGAAGAGATCCTTAGACCTAAGAAGAATATGGCGTGACACGCATAGCTTTTGTAGCATTGTATGCATGTCAATCTAATTATACTGATTGGGTTTTAATCTGAAACCAAACTTGTCTGATCCAAAGTTTTCTTGAGTCGTTATTTAAATTTTGTCTTAAGACTGACTTAGTTTGAATGAAACTTATGGGTATGTAAACTTAGAGCAGTGAACTACCAACCTAAATACCTATTAGCTTGAGTCATCAAGATAGATTATGATGAACCCAGAGGGTGGGCATATGAAGTTATGGCCAAGAATATGGGTAACATGATTGCTTAAGGGCGATGAGTCCAAGGGGTTGTGGAAACCTGAATAAGAAGTTGTATTGACTCTTAACGAGTCTAATGGTGACATTGACAGCATGAAGAAAAGAGCTTGTTCCTTAAAACCTTGGCCAAGGTGGTACTATGCTACGAGTAGTAACTGTCAATCACTAGAACTAGTATGGAAATGTCTACCTAGGAAGGTCACCTTGATAGGCAAAGATGTCTATAGGTTGGCTGGCTAAGACAGTTGTGGGTTCTACGCCAAGTCTCCAATGGCGAAGAAAATTGAAGCCCGTGTTCACATGCCATTATGAAGGGCCGAGCATTTTCCCTGTGGAAGTTGTGCAAGTGACCAATTGGTCATGATCGTAAGATCAAAGGTTGGGTGGCAAAAACCCTTGATGACACTATTTCACCCTTATAGAGGGTTGAAGCTAAAAGAAGAACAACAGTGATTGAAACATCGAATTACCAAGCTCCATGAATTATATTTTGGTAGTTAATTCAGTTCTTTATATTTTATTTCAATTTAATAATAGAGAATTGTTGGAATCTTCATGTGGAAGTTTATGTTACATTCCTTTCCTTATCTTCCTTCTATGTTAAGTAATGGAAAAAGTTAATCAGATTTCTTGTAAAGTTAGATGAAAGTCCTTTTCAGTTAGTTAACGAATTTTTTATTATTGTTCATAGGAAATGGATAGCAGTTATTTTCATTATGTCTGTTTAAACTTTAAAGTGTATTTCCTTTCCTCGTAAGAATTTTATTTTTCCCTATTTTTTCAATGGCAGTTATAGTTGGCATGATAAAGAGAGAGAGTAGGAGAGAGAAGGATGAAGATGCAAACGAGAAAAGAGGGAGTGAAGAATGGGGCTATAAGAGATTCAAAGAAAGAGAGTAGGGTGCAAGAAGGGGAACGGGGGATGGAATGTTCTTAGTAGGTATGCTACCTAGAATTTTCCCAAAAAAACATTTATGAATAAACAGATGCAAATAAACCACAAAATATAACATATGCTTTTGTTTAAAAAAATCATGCAATTGTATATATACATAATATATAGAAAATGTGTGTGTGTGTGTGTGTGTATGTATTTGTATGTATGTATGTATACACACTCTTGATTTGTGGCCAATTTATGGAAAAATCATTTCTAGATAGCAGTAGAGAGTTGGATGCCATTCCAAGTCGGCCCCCAAAGTGAGTCATTTTTATTCTAGTAAATCTTATAAATATTCTGAATTCATAAAATTTACTAGAATAAAAATGACTCACTCTGGGGGCAGACTTGGAACGGCATCCAACTCCATAGTGTTGTCTAAAAATAATTTTTCCACAAATTGGGAATATATTTGCCAATACCTACAGCCAAAATAAACCAAAATCCAAGTGCAAAATGATAGATGATAAGTTTCATTAGCCTATTTAGCAAGCCAGTTTCCAGACAATGTACTTGAAGTTGACAATTGTAAATTTTTTAAAAAGGCAACCTTTGGAGCTCCACTAACAGTCCCTACAGGCAAAGCTGCTCGAAGTGCATCCCAAGAAGTTAAATCTTCTCGCAATTCTCCAACTACCTGAAAAAAAACCGAAGAAAATTATGGACAGAATATTTGCAACAAATGTACTAGTAATAACAGCCATATCAAGCAAATAATTTAACAAATATTACTATTTACAAAATAATTTTTAAGCCATTTTTTATAAGAATAAGAGATCTTATAAGATATAGAGACTCACCGTTGAACTAATGTGCATAACATGAGAATATCGCTCAACCTTCATAAGTCTTTCCACCTTCACAGATCCAGGCTTTGAAATCTGTTTCCAAGGCACAAATGGAGATGAGGTTACATGCTACAAAAGCTTAATGATTCAACTTGCACGGTTTCTATCATTACCTTTTGACTTTCTGAAGTCCCTCTTAAGAAATTGTATTTTTCAATCATTATATGCTGATCACTGAAAGCACCATTTTCAGTGGCACCTTTCACAAAGAAATGACAACAGTGAAAACAAACAAGGCACAAATTTGCAATAGTTTGATCATAACTACCTTCAAAACAAAAATCCAAGGTGTCCTGTCTATTGAACAAGTTATTTGCATGTGTGTCTACAACTATCAACAGATTATGATTGCAGCTAAAAACATTTCTTGGCAGTATTAATTTTTGCTTCCATGGAGTCCATCTACAATATAGGCAGCTTAAAGCATGAAATGGATAACAACTGACTACACATCAACCTAGTTAAATAATAAACCTTCTATAATAAGAGATTTATGATGTTTTCTGATATTGCCTTCCATGAGATGAAAATCAAAGAGATTTCATATGTTATTGAGATAATCATAAAAGCTATAAACAAATATAAAGACCCAACCAATTATAATTTATCATGCATATGCATTTGATATAAAGCATCATGCAACCATTTTAGGAATATCATATATGGTAATGTACTATAGATATGACAGTATTACAAGACTCATACTTGGCTCAAACTCAGCCAGCTGATTTTTGACAAGTAATCGAACTTGGGCTGGGTGCTCAAAGCTGACCAAGACTCAATGAAGACTTTGCAAATTGTAAAAACCATGAAAAATAGAGATTTTATGGTTTTAAAACTTTTATTGCACACCCTTCAATAAACAAACTTTAAAGGCCCAATAAACTAATCAAATAGAAACTACTTTGGCACAGGTATACATTAATCACATGAACATAAGTGTCAATTTTAACTGAAGGAAACAACATATTTTTTTTAAATAGATAATGTCAAGTGTTTTAGGTGTACAAAACTTGTGGATTATGATATCCATGGCATCAAAAAGAAAATCAAAATATGGAGTCATGAACTATGGTAAAAAGGAGTTTGCATCCCTCAGCCCAACATTACTAGCTATTTATAGAGTCCGGCACTTGTTTCTCAAACACATTTACAAATGTTGCTAACTCTATGTGAAGCATTACTTAGGATAAGGTTAGAATTAGCAAACTAGAAGCATAAATATCAATTAATTATTGGGAACTTAATTGGTAAAATGTCAAAAGAATAAAATAGTGTTGCTCTTCCACCAACATGGCCCAAACAGTTATATTTCTGGGTTTTTGAACTAGAGCAAAAGATTGAGGGATGTGCTCGCAATAGGTTCAAAGGGAAATGCCTATTGTAGAGGTAGAGGAGAAACACCCCTCATAGGATCATTTTTTTAATGCTTTTTTCCCCCTAATTCTCAGACTTGTCTTAGTCCACCCATTAAGGCTTCCCAAGTTTGGCAAACTCAATGAGTTTGAACAAAGTCCTCAAGTACCTAGGTCATGAGTCCTCAATCCTCAATTTGGTCTCTTGGCTCAACACTCACCAAGTCTCAACAAGTCTTGTTCAATCTTGTAGCTATAGATATAGAGATGTGATATATACCGCGAGATAATAATTGAGGAACCCCAGAGAAAGATTTATCTTTTCTTCTGACTTAAATCAATTTTCAATGTGAAAAAATGAAGAAGCTAGTGACACCTAGTACTCTAGAAAACTTGAAAGGATTCTGACATAAGAATTATAACACCTACCACTCTACTAAATACCCTAAGCAATTGGGGTTACAGGTACATAATCACAATGAACAAGCTAATTTAACTGCTAGATTTACACCATGATCTACCTTAGACAAGGGTAAATAAGATATTATATTATCAAATATGTAATGTTCAATAGTATCAATTAGGATGGCCATCATGAGTCATTATCTTAATGCCATCTAACTTGTTTATTCTTCCCCTCCTATCTTATATCATTTGCACTTCGACGTGCATGCTTTTATTTATTACTTGTTTCAAAGCAAAAATGTCATGTCCCCATTTTGGCTGACATCGTTTGGCATGACAGATTTGCCTATCATTGACTCTCATAGGCAAATGGTTTGGAGAGAGGGTCATTATGTTGATCATTTGATTGCATATTGCTGACAGAGCCTACATCCAGTTTGGGCCTACATGCACTTGTAGTGGAGCCTACATCCAGAGTAGAGCCTACGTTCAGTCTTGAGCCTACGTTCAGTCGTAGTTGGGCCTACATTCAGTTATGAGACATTTGGGCCTACATTGTTATAATTTTGAGTTGAGAAATGTACTTTATTATTATAATGTTATTTTATTATAAAGTACATTATAATTGGATGTTTCTAGAAGTTCTAGCAACTTCTCAAGGAAAAGAATAAATAGAGGGCTTGGGCTTTCATTTGGACATGCTTGGATTTGGGATTTCTTCTACTTCTTCCATTGTGGAGCAATTTGTAGTCTTTGGTCTGCAAATATCATTCGATCTTTGGGAACGATAACTCCCCTAGATTGGCATAACTGAGGTAGTGAAATATCTACTGAAGGGTTGCATTATTGGAGTTGGTACTCAGCCAATTCATGTTGGACTTCATTGAGAATTGATGTAAGGGTTTGCAATTGTTGGAATAAGGGTTTGAATTCATCATTTGCATTGGTGAATCCTTTTGGTGAAGATTGGATATCAATTTGGTGCATTTTCAGAGTAGTCCATACCAGGGTTTGGACTCACATATTTACTCATAACTAAATAACCAGCTGGAGAATATTTTTATGCATTTGGGGAATGATACTTCATTCCTAGGCGCCCCTGTTTGGACCATTTTCGGCACCCAACACCCAGCAGAGAATTTTATGCAGGCGCCGTACAGTACAGCCCAGGTACGGCCTGCAACAGGCAGCAGTACGGCAGAGTTTTGAGGAGCAGTTTGGGGGTCGGTTCAGTCTTCCTTGCATCAGCCACTGTCAACATATAAAAGGGCGGCGATTCCAGGTTCTTATACATTGTTCTTGGATGTCAAAAATTGTATAACTTTGCATATATTCAGATATAATCACCACAGTCCAGTACATGTCAAAACAGTCACCGTCATAACAGTCCATTGTATGTCACTGTTATCATTATTGTTATTGGATTGATAAGTATTGAAGGTGCATTGCAAGGTCTTGTCATAATTCAGTGTTCATGAGTACTGTTGTAACAGTCCATATATGTATTCAGAAAAAACAGTCAATAGAATCAGTCAATGCTTTATCTTGCATATTGCAATCAGATTTGTAGTGTTGATAATCCAATAGACATTGTTGGTCATTGCATTATCTTTGGTTGGCAAAAGTTCATTGTATTATCTTGGTGCCAAATCATTGAAGTCTGAAAATTGTTATAGCTTGCAAAGTCAGCACTTGTATGCATATTGGCAACCTTCTTGAACACGTCATTGCTTGGATACTGTACTTACATCATTTAGTGAGCTTTTGTATTGGGGTTTCAGTTGTACACCAACTATTTGACACAATGTCAATGGCTGTAGTTGTGCTTATCAGCATATAGGTTGCATGCCAAGTGTTTGTGAAAATGCCTCGTGGCTGTAGGTGTGTGTTTTACATCAAAATTACATGCATTTGTACTTGAAAAGGAATAAGTGTAAGTTGCATATCATTTAGACTTTCTATTAGTTACTTTGCAACCATTTGCAATCATTAAAACATCATTGATACCAAACAATCAAATCAAAACAAGCAAACACCAGCAAACTCAGGTTGCAGGGAAAGTGTTTGACGAAATTACTCAGTCCAGCATTAGAGTTTTTAGTGGCCTTTATAGTAAGGGTCATTACAAAAAACCAAAAGACAAATGTCTTTGGATGTGAGATAGCAACTAGTTAGACAAGAAATCAGCAAAAACTCTTAGAATATTGTTGTTTTCGTAGTTTTTGTATCAGCTATATAATACCATAAGTGGCATATTAATAACAAAAAATTAAATAAACTATATATATATATATATATATATATATAGTGTACACACGCATGCATGTGTGTGTGTGTGCACACACACATACACACACACACAAAAACATGCACATGCAAATCCATACTGAACTACACTCAGGCACATGCATGCACACATGCTAGTGTGAAGTTACTATATTTCGTTATGCTAGCTCATGACAGCTATGAAGGTTGATGTTTGATATGTTAGTAGCTAACTATATTTTGCTGAAATTAACTAGAAGGGAGAGAATATGTATAAGACAATCACTTTTAAGAGTTAGAAGGGGAAGTGTATTAAATTATTTTATCCAAGGTAAACAAAGCATAACATCTTTGTGATGTTCTTAAGTGAGTACAATAAACATGTTGTCATGAGAATAAATATTGATGTAGTTAAATCTTATCCTTTGGAGAATATTAATAAATAGAATTTTTAGTGGTATTGCTCAATACATCGGTTAAGTATCCAGTAATGGGACTTGTAGTCGTGAGGATATTATAAGTGAAAGAGCATTGGTATTGTGCAAAAAAGGATGGGAATGCAAATACATTGCATGTAACATTTATGCTTTTTATTTATTTTAAATGACCTATGCTCAGTATGTAAAAGAATTCAGTGGATTTATATAGAGATCATAGTGTTATTCCTCAATGATGGAAAGAATTTGTTAGAAAGAGAGGGATATATAAAACAATTAATAAAATTAAGGCATTAGTTTTAGAGCTAAACAATACCTAGTGGAAACTAATTGGGATTATTCAAGGGGATTTAACCTCTACACATCAAATTCAGCACCATAGCAAGCTAAAGAGTTTGAAAAGAATTGAATAGGAATGTGCATTAATGATAATAAAAGTGAAAAACTAACCTAGCCCAAAAAGTATCTCTAAGAAAACAACAGATTTGAATATTATTGGGTCATATGGGATATTACCAAGAGATTATCTAATGTCCCCTTCAATGGAGTAGCTGGAAAATGACATATTTAACCTATTTAATTCATGTCGGCTGATTTCAAGCTATATCAGGAAGGAAATTGATTGATTGAATAAACTGTCCAATAAAGCAAACTTACAAATGACTTGACTTTAATTAAATTTATAAAGTGACTTAAGTGAATTAACATGGAACTATTAAAAATCACTTTATAAAGGTTCTTTAATGAAATACTTTAAGAGGAAAATTAAAAGGTCCCTTCGGAAAAGTTCTGTGGAAAATATAAAATGAGGAATTGAGAGCTCATTTGCTCATGTTTGCCTATTTTTCTCTATTGTAAAGTTTGACCTTCTTATTAGACAAAACCCTAGGACGGAAATCCTAAGCGAATCAATTTTGGTAGTGAGATATCTACCATAGCTGATTAACAGGAATTTAGCATTGAAGGTTTACAATTTGTCAAGTCTTGCAAGCATTGCAAGTAAGCAAGACAAATTGTCAGAATTATGTAAAAATTGGAATAAGTTTACAAGAGGAATGATTGGAGCTGAAATTGTTATTGCCAGTGTTGAAAATATTACTGTGATTGAAAAATTGGAAATGGTTGCCGGTTGTCTTGTTCTCAGCAAACAAAGTGTGTGGGTGAGTTCCCAAGCACAGTCATGGGATTTTCTCCTTGCAGCAAACATACATTAAATCTGCTGGGTGTTGGATTTGGTGCAGTCGTGGAGTTGTTTGGATTACCTAGGACTGGCCACCACCATACCAAGGACAAGTGCAGGGTTGAACAGCAAGTTTATTGGCCATTTCAGAAGCTGTGGGAGAGCTGTAGACTCCATATTACTAGCATAGCATTTACTGTTGGTATGAAGACCTTGTAGTGCTGGACATTTCTACCTTCATTACTGTGAGAATCCATACAGTGCTGACGTGAGGAGAAACAGAGATATTTGCAGCCATGGCAGGAGGATTTTAGGGCCTTTTCAACTGTGGTGCAGACCCACTCTAGACTTGTTTCTGTTCCAGAAAGTGCAACATGGATTTTGAGTATTGTTTACACCCTCAAAACCTAAGTTGCCGGTTTGGGTTCAGGTTCAAGTTCAGGTTCGAAGAACCGGTTCACCGGTACGGCAAAATTTTGAAATGGGGTTTGGGTTCGTTAGTACAAAAACATGTAAAAATTATATATATATATATAGCCTAGAAGCATGAATTAAGATTATAATGTCACATAGTATCATAAAAACAACATAAACTTGTAATCGTAGCATCATATCAACATCAAAATATTAAAATAATAATGTTAAGTTCAAGTGTCATTGTTTTGAATTTCAACAATTGGAACTTTATACTAAGTTTCAATCATCTAATGGATTATCTAAATCTTCTTCTTCTTCTTCAAAGGCATTAGTTGATTCAGAAACAGTTTCAATGCCAATGGGATCAGCTGCATCAATCACATCGCTTTCCAAGTTCTCAAATGCTTATTACTTTTTCACTGCACACAAAGCTTGTTTGTTTGTAATTAACATCCTACTCGAAAAATGTTAAACAAGCAGTTTGCAACTCCATTCACCTAGTGAAGATATTGTTTAATGCTTAAAATATGATTTATCACTGTAGAGAGCTTCCAATTAATCGGACAAGGGTAATTATCAGCAATTGGATATAAAAATTTCAATGGAAGAAATCTTGAGGGCTAGTTTAATTTGATGTAATAAATATCTAAACTTCAGCAAATTTTGTTTTGTAATGTTAAAGATCATATTCAAATTCTGTAATAATTGTTTTCCGCACTAAATTATAGAATGTTTCTCAATGGAAATGTGTAATGTCCCCTTTTTCTAGCACATTATTTCTTGATGCATCATTACCCGTTTTACCTTGGTCCGGTGGGCTAACCACAACTTTACATGGATCAGTGCTATATTTGGCCTAGGTAATTCCAGTTTCAAGCCAATCAGAGTAGTTTTCGCAAGGTTTCCAGATATTTACTATTTATAGTAAGTCAGCAGAGCTCAGTATTCTTGGCATTTCAGTGTTGGACTAGGAGCGTATCGCCGAGAGCTTTCCGGCAAGCTATCACACATCAACTTCCGAGTTCGTTTGGTCATCCATTTTAATGCCAGAAGATTTCATGGTCTATTATTTTACCACTTTATTATTATATGGACATTAATTTAAAGTGATCAACTTGAGACAAAAAGTGGAAATATGAAAGGACAGAGAAGGGAAACTGAAGAGTCACAGATTGTTGCTTTAACAAAGGGAAAGGAGACTCATTTGGGCATGCTTGATTTAATGAATTTATTTCTCTTCTCTTGGAGAATCCAGGAAGCTTCCAGCTTTCGATTCTGAAACCTGAGGACCGAAACCTTCAGGCTTTCCAATGGATTGGACGGAAACCCAGTTCATCTTTGAGGTGGCTTCACGACGGAGTTCACCATTGCACTTCCAGGTTCATGTTACCGATCTCATTGTTGCATACTGTATTTCAGATTGGATTGTCTTGTAAATCCATAGTTGTTGTATTGCTGTTGTATAATGCAATAACATTTTCTGAGGATTTTATTGGAGCATATTGCTGGTTATTTCTGTTTACTCGATAGTTTATTGCATGCAATTATTTATTTAAATTTCTAAGATATCTTTGAGAAATATTGGGAAAAATATCCATTGGGGATATTACAGTGGTATCAGAGAAGGTTTTCCTACCAGCCTGTGAGGGTTTTTTATGAGCAACAGAGAAATTCAATTCATTTGTTTGGAACCAGAGGATAAATTACAGGCCATTGAACATCTGCAAGAGTCGAGAAGAATGTATTCCAGGCATGGTTGAATAGAGAGTATTGTGCGACTATTACACGAGATATTTTACTATTTTGGGAGCTGAAAGAATTCTGTTTGCACGACACGAAAAAAATTGTTGCAATTTATTCTATAGTGTCGTTAAGGTTTCTTCTGACTTATTATGTCTCGGCCAATATTTGGTGGGACCGATGATTTTGTGGTGGTGCGATTTTTCTATTATTTCTCTATGATCGGGATTTGCGGGTTCTAATATACTGAAGCGACAATTTAAACATTGCTCGAGAGGTAAACTTCAAATATTTCAATAAAGATATTTGTATTGGGCCCTGTCTTTATTTTAGCGGAGAGTGGAGTAATTATTGTGGGGCGGGGAAAAATATGTTGAATGATTAAATATTAATTAAAGTGATTTGGTGGAAGAAATATTTGATCTCGAAATCGTCTATGTGTTGGGCAATAGTTTCATATTATCAATTTGGCCTGATTCTTTATTAAACTGAAGGAAAGCATATAAATATTGAACCTTATATGGGATGATTAAATTGTAGAAGTTATCCTATAGTCCCAAAATAGATATTTAAATATCTTTGACTGTCGTGAATATTTGATGTTTTGAACCATTGTCGTGCGAAGATAAAAATTATTTATGGAGATTGAATATAATGTATTTACCGTGAAAGCTTGGGCAAATAAGTATTGTGGTCTGTCTAATTTATAAGTTCATCAAACTATTTGAAGTATCACGAAGTATTTGAAGATAAGTATTTGAGTTTGGTATATCGAAACTTTTCTATAAGGAACTTGCAAAGCTCGTTATGCATTGAAACAAATACTTCTTCCCTTCTTCCTGCCACGAGTCTCAAGAGACCTGGCATAGCCTACCGCAAATGAATGAGGGGTGACGGTGATATAGGAGACCAAAGTTCTCGTGCGTGAGCATTTTTCTAGACTTGTTATTTGCAGATTTGACCTCTGCGTGAAGATTGGGCGTGATTACCATTGTCATCTCAGTAACTTTGAAGGCTTTGGTGTTTGCGGAGAAGCCTAGGAAATGTTGTTTGGAGCCGTTTTTACTTGAAACGACAGTATACCACGATCTTGTTATGTAATAGAGTTTGAAAAGGCAGAGATAGGTTATTGGAGAGTTCAGGAAATTCGATAGGTTTCTACAGGAATCATTTTGCTTTTGGGTGGAAAGTGTCTTCTTCCTTAGATACTGAGGGAAGTGTTACCTGGGTGGACGGTAACCATAACATTATCATTGGAATCTGCAGGGAGTTGGGCTAGCATCATTTGGTATGCTACGGAGCAATGTAAGACTACAGCTCTATAGATGATCGTACTAAGTGCCTCTTTATAAATAGCAACAATCATTATTTGGCAAATACGCATATTCATTTGAATGTTACTATGTTGAAGTTTGAGATGGGAAGCAAACTATTCCAGTTGGCACTGAAGGAGTCCTGTAGCCGTTGTCGACATTAGACATGCTGCTACAACTTCAAGAGGTAGCGTTGCAAGAAACAACTGACTGTAGGTAACATTCCCAGGTGGCCAAGAAAAACAGGGTGACCATGTATCTGTGTCGTTTTGGTGAAGACAGCGGTGTGAGGGATATAGAAGTTGCAAGAGTTGGTACTTTTCATAGGCGTTATTTTTACCAGCTAGTGGCTACGGTGAAGCACAAAAAACAGTTGTGGATAAAGGACAGGAGCACAATATGCTACCAGGAGGTCTTTGCAATATTAGCACTACTGGAAGATCAAACAGTCATCGAAAGATAGTAGCATTCAGCCATCTTCAGGTGCTTGAATATCAAATTCACTATCTCTACACATTACTTTTAAATTGAACATAGTTTGTGTATGATTGATAGTATTAACTGGGCATGGAAATTGTATATTGTAATAGCAATGATGTGTTATCAGTTGTAATTCCCATTTTGCAATCTGTGCTACGCAGGTCTATATTTCTGTAAGTCTATAGCAGCAGATCAAACAACCTGAATGAGTATTCGTTAAAAACATAAAGAGCAATGGTAATATTCCTACTTTGAAAACGAGAATCCGTAAGTCCAAGGCAGAAAACAAGGGACTGTGGGTAGCAAACTAAGTAGTTTCTGAAATTACAGCTGAAGACAAGTAATGAGTTAGCTCCCTCCTGTTCTTTGACGAAATGTCAAAGTTTGAAAACTGAAACTTTTGAGACAGAACTAAAAGGGGATTTTTCATGAATATTTCTGAATATTACTCTGTTGAACAATATCTGCCATCATTTGTAGTGTTCCAAAACTCAGAGAGTCTGCTCATAGTCTGCTTGTAAGGCAGTGATTCAGTGGGTTAGAAAAATTGAATTTTTACAGCTTCCTTTGATTTTCTCTTCGTGATTAGTTCTGTCAATAAACAATTTTCAATTATGGGAAGGATATATAGTCTGGAAAAAGTCAAGAAAGATCTTGTTAAGATATAACAACAATTACCCCAAAATTCACGATCTGATAAAAGAACAGAAATACTTGCCATGTATGATGCGTATAACAAACTTCCTCCACAGGTTCAAAAAAGATTTACCTTTCATTGATTACATGGATTTTCATCTGAAGCTACAACACAAAACTTTGATGGAAAAGAAGCAGTACCATGAGTTGGCTCAGGATCTTCTTGCAAAAGATGGGTGCAGAAATTTGCATGAGGGGTTTTCTGCAGAAAAAAAACAGCTTATAGGTGGTATTGAAAAGGAAGAACAACCAACTACCAGTGATTGGCAGCCTTCACTTGAGTTTGGGTGAGATGTTAATAATGGCACAGGTTTATTGATAGGCAGTTTGGAGGTAGAGGTATCTTACGGGATTGCACACACTAGTGCTCTTGATGAGCATGTTGATAGCCCATGTGAGGAAGTTGACCAATCAACCAACGATGACGACTCCCCATCTTATGTGAGCTTTGATGCATATCTTGGTCCAGGTTTGATGATCCCTACATATGACGTGAATACTTCTTGGCATGGATCTACTATTGACCATATTGTTGTCCCTATTATCTATACACAGTTGGACATGGAAAATGCCATTCATGATGTTGATATGTGTGATGAAATGCACTCCCCTACTTCATATGTATCTGATTTCTCTAATACACCTGCCAGTTCACATATTTTGGAGAATCAATTGAAAGTTACTGCAGATAAAATTGTTGCAACCTTGTCACATTTTGATAACATATACGGGATGGTTGAAAAGCATTTTTAAAGGGAACAATTAGAGAGAAGACAACAAGGATTCAAAGTGGAGTTCTCACATTTGCAGGTGATTAAGGAAGGGATGAAAACAATGAAATCAGATTATCTACAACTTCTTTCAGATTGTGATCATCTTCGCAATCTTGCAGAGATTTATTCCAAGGCATTAACGAAGAAGAAAGAAGTAGACACCCTTAATTGCGAGCTCTCGAATACTAAGGACACTCTAGAGGCTACCTTAGTGGCATTGCATGAAGCGGAAAATCAGATTGTTGAGCTTAATCAGATATCAAATTTGGCATGCTCTACTTTAGCTCAACATTCAGATGTGATAGTTGAGGAGGTTGTCAGGGATGATAGCACGAGAGTTGATCAGGGTGAGCATGATTCATCTACATTCAGTGGGCAGATTGTACTTAGTGATGAGCCATTGACTGAGGTTGGAGTTCTTTATCGCAACTATACAATGAGGAGTGCTCATCATTTTTCTTTTGATCCACACGTGGAGGACTTGATGAGGCGCAAGTGTGGATTGGCTCAAAGATTGTATCATCCAATGTGTGATGGAGGTCTTCCATCTTCAGAAGACAAGACTGGAGGCTGCAAGTATCTGACTTAGGTGGTTATGGGAGATTACTTGCAAGGACACCACTCAATTTTCCATCATACAAATATGTATCCAAGAGGGTTGGTTACTTCTATATCACAAAGGCCTCATGCAAATATAGGGTTACATGGTGATTATGGTGTCAATTACTGCAAGCAGGATTACTTGCAGAGTTATCATATCCATGGGAGTCTAGCAGAGGTTGGATACAGTTGTGGAGTTGCAGATTCCTTCAGTGATTTGTATCTCCTCATAGCCAATGGATGTGAGAGCAAATTACTTCAGGACCCATGTATTGACAGAGTTAGCATTGTAGCTTGGGTGGGTTCTACTGATGGGCTTCACCACTTCCGGCATGGTGAAGATGAGGTCAAAATTGAGTGGCAGGAATCCGAAGATCTTCTTGGACCTGTTTTGATTTTGATGGATTGCTCTTGTGCACGGGACTTGGATAGTTGGTGTGATGTATGTCCTTGCACAGTTGAGGGAGGTGAGACAAGTTGGCTTTCCGAATTTTTCACTTCTGAGATGTTCACTCCTACGAGACCTATTGTTGGATTACTCCACCAGTTCCAACAATGTGGCATGGTGATTGTGTTAGTTTGGCAAGTGTCATCATCTTCAGTGGCGCACGTATTACAAGAGTTGATCGGTGATATCAAGGACATCACACAAGTCTTCACTTGGGATCTAGGTGGGGCATTCCCATGGGTAATTATGTGTCATGGAGCTAGTTGGAGTGGGGTCGTCAATTGGATTGAGGATCTTCTTGTAGATGATGGTAGCACATGGCAGGATGATTTGACTGAACATGCACATGGGGTGATTTGGGATCCCGGTATTAGTATGATTAATGCATTGTTGTTGTGGGGTATTGATGAATGGCTTCACAATTCTGGACATGTTTATATTAGATTAGCACAACAGCTTGGTGGAGCGACTTCCTTGAGATTGGTATGGGATCCAGGCATTTTGGTCACAGCATGCAGATATCGATTGCTTGAGGACAAGCAATCTCTGGGAAGGGAGGACTCTAATGTGCCATTTTTCTAGCACATTATTTCTTGATGCATCGTTAGCCTTTTTATCTTGGTCTGGTGGGGTAACCAGGACTTTACATGGATCAGTGCTATATTTGGCCTGGGTAATTCCAGTTTTAGGCCAATCAGGGTAGTTTTCGCAGGGTTTCCAGATACTTACTATTTATAGTAAGTGCGCAGAGATCAATATTCTTGGCATTTCAGTGTTGGACTAGGAGCGTATTGCCAAGAGCTTTCCGGCAAGCTATCACATATCGACTTCCGATTTCGTTTGGTCATCCATTTTAATGCCAGAAGATTTCATGGTCTATTATTATGCCACTTTATTATTATATGGACATATTAATTTAAAGTGGTTAAATTGAGACAAAAAGTGGAAATATGAAAGGACAAAGAAGGGAAATTGAAGAGTCATAGCTTGTTGCTTTAAAAGAGGGAAAGGAGACTTATTTAGGCATGCTTGATTTTATGAATTTATTTCTCTTCTCTTGGAGAATGGAGGAAGCTTCCAGCTTTCAATTCAAAAACCTGAGGACGGAAACCATTAAGCTTTCTCGGTGGATTGGACGGAAACCCAGTTCAACTTTGAGGTAGATTCATGACGGAGTTCACCATTACGCTTACAAGTTCATGTTATCTGATCTCATTGTTGCATACTGTATTTTAGATTGGATTGTCTTGTAATTCCATTGTTGTTGTATTGCTATTGTATAATGCAATAACATTTTCTCAGGATTTTATTGGAGCATATTGCTGGTTATTTCTGTTGAATCGATAGTTTATTGCATGCAATTATTTGTTTAAATTTCTCAGATATCTTTGAGAAATATTGAGGAAAATATCCATTGGGGATATTACAAAATGTACCTAGTTTGCACTTGGTCTGCCTAGGTCTACCTTGGTTTGACCTAGGTTCGGCCCAAACAAACTAAACCAGAAGCAAGAACCAGTTCGAACCCAACCCTTATCCGGCCCTAAAACAAGCGAACTAGGTAACTCCATGATTATTTGTTGGTGCCACTACCATCCATAGGCCGGCCTTTATTTCTATTCACAATTTCAGTCTCATTTATGATGTATTGAGGTCTCATAATTAGAATGTATTAGAATATATATAATGTCCCCTTAAGTTAATACTTAGGAAATAGGGACAGTTACTCCCAAAATTCAATTGTATGAGATTTCTTTCCAAAAGATAATAAATGGTGCTACTTAATTGCCAACATAATAGTTTATGAAACCACTTATAAAATGATACTATATGATATATTAAAACCAATATCACTGCTATCTGTAATGTCCCCTTTTTGATAAAACAAGCTTATGAGACAATTTCCGGAATTCCTACAATTGCAGCCTCTGTAATGTGTGCAAATCGAAGATTTGATGATTCTATTATGAGTGCCTTGATGATTGATTCACTTAATGAATATACACAAGTATAAGGGATACAAACTGAATTATGCAAATAAGATTTTACACAGTATTTTGCTGTCTCTGATATACAATAATGGTATGCAATTGTAATGGTTGTGCTTACAAGCAATCCCCATGATCACTCAGATGAATGAAGGCAGACCCCGCAGTCTCTCATATATCCTTTAACAATGTGCATTGAAGAAGTAGATTATCCCCTCCAGTGATAGATTTCTCTGTCTGAATATTGATCTTTTAATTCGTGCAATATATATATATATATATATATATATATATATATATATATATATATATATATATGTAGATAATGCTGCTGATATTCCAGTATAACACGTAAATTGTGCTTTCTCTGATATAAACTTATGAATCTTGCAACCAATAACCAAAATGGCAAAAGCTCAATGAGCCAATCCAATAATGGATTAGAGTGGAAAAAGATATATTATTCCTATCTGAACGAGATGTTTGTGAACTATTACAATAAAAGCTAGTTTCTATTATCATGTTAATGGTTATCTATGTAGATATTGTAAATATTAGAACGTTTCAAATATTTAGTTATCTGTACCTAGAATAGAATGTTTCTATTCTTTACGATCATTTCCTAAGGAAACATCGCTTATTCTGTGTATATATAGTTCGTTTGATCTCTGTTAATATATCAAGTATTTAACCAATTACTTCCCATAATATGGTATCAGAGCAAATACTTTAATTTTTTTGAAAATTTATTTCTTTCAAAAATTATTTGCATCAAATTTTTCAAAATTATTTCTGGGTTAGTTTTTTGCAAAGATCTTCTCAGGGTTTTGTGTGTGAAGTCTTCCACTTCGGCTCTAAATTGCAACTCAACCCGCGAGATTTTGTGCAACTATTCGCGATCTCTGAGCATCGCGATCTGTGTCTCTCATACACGTGTTTTTGGTCTTCAGACGTCGTTTTTTTGTGTGCACTCCTGCAACTCATGCAGGTTGTGTCTTCTTTCATAGGTCTCTGCCTCTTCGTGCACGCCTGGTATAGATGTCATGACTGTTGTTTCTTCCAACGCGACACCATTTTTCTTGCCTGGAACCTACAACCCACGCACCATTTTGGGAATCTTTAAACACCATTTCGGTTCTTCAAAAAAATAGTGACGTTTTTCCCTCCAAAGTGAAAAATGACCCTCTCTGTGGTGCTATTCTCTCAGCATCTGCCATTTTCTGAAAGAAAACTCCATTTTTCTGCAATTTTTGGAGCTATTTCGAACCAATTAGGGTTTTCTTTGAAAACCCTAATTTTTTGTACCGGATCGAAAAACAATTTGGATTCTTTGTGGGTTTTTCGAGAGCTCAATTGTGGTGTCGTTTGTTTTATGTTAACTCCTTATATCATTGCTTGTTAAGTGACAAGGCACGGGTTAGAGTTGTGTCCTGTCATAAATGCAATCAATGTTTGTTCGCCTTAACTAATGCAACATTAGTCAGCTAAGTCGATATTAATTGACTTAGTTGAAAACAATATATATGCGTATTATTCCTGCAGGGAACGTAAATATGAAATGTATGATACAAATTTATACATGATGGCAGTGAATGCAAATGTGGTATATTGCAATCGTGAGATAATGGTGTTAATCCTAACAGGTTACTGAGAGGGGGGGTGAATCAGTAAATTCAATTTCTTGTATTCTTTTCCTGTTAATTAATCCTGTTAATACTGAAAATCTAAGTTGCCGATACGGGTACGGGTACGTGGGTACGGCAATTTTTTGGGACGGGGTTTGGGTACGTTTGGGTACGTCCGTACAAAAAACATATAAAAATAATATATATATGCATGTATACAGCCTGAAAAGTAGAAACAAAAATTAAACTTAGAATACAACATTTCAAGCATATGTTAAACAAAAATTAGAACTACCATAGATATTGCACTAACACATTTATAATGATTTACAATAAGTCTAGTTTCATATCAAATTGTCAAAACTTGAATGTTATGATAGATATATCGAATCCATTGTTTCACACTAGTTCAACTGGTAAAATAATACAATTAGTAATCAGCGTCATATGGGTCATCAAGAAAATCAAGATCTGTGGAACCACATGCAGCCCCAGTATCACTTGCACAGCTAGAAGTACGTTGGCTGTCTGACTCCATAGAAGGTAAAGTTTGTGTGGCAACTGAAAAATCCAAATCAGTTCGCTCAGGATCTACATCCCACAACTTTGTGCCCCCTTCCTTGTATTGATTTTGTTTATGAGTAAGAAGGCACAAGTTGGAATGCACATAAACCAGCTCTTCTGCCTTACTTGCTGCCAATCGGTTGCGTTTCACTAAGTGGATAAAGGAGTATGTACTCCAATTTCGCTCAGCTGAAGAAGAACTAGCAACCTATTGAAAATTTGACACAGTGTTCGAGAGTTACAATTATAAAATTAACTTTAAATATGAAATTAACAAAAAAAATTTAATTCAAAATAGTAAACAATATAATAATAAATTTAGAGAGGATAATAAAAATTAAGAAACTTACCTGCGATAAAAGTTTGATTGCAAGAGTTGGAAGGTGTGGTGATGTATAGCCATTGAGGTACCACCAAGCATAAGCATCCTTTGTATACTTGTCACAGATAGCAGCAGCACTTTGACCATTGGAGGATACAAAATCAACAAACTCAGCTGTAACTAAATCCTCCATTTCACGATCACGAAAGAGTTTAGTAAGTGCTGTCCTACACCCATCACTAACTTCTCCATCTCTGTATGGTGGTACCCTTGTTGGCTGAGAAAGAATTTCATCACTATAAAATTTTGGAGTCAATGCAAATGCAAGAAGATGTAGTGGGGTGGTCATTTTGTTCCACCGCTCAACACAAATTGACTGAACTTCTTTGAAGAAAGTTTCTTCAGGATCTTTCTCTTTTTTATTGATGATGTCTCTCATTTCCTCAATCATCGAGTCAATGCCATCGTATACCAGTCCCAAACATGGGTGATCCATGTTTGTAAAACGAATCATGCTCATGATGAGCTCAGTGAAACTAAGAAGATATTCCACTCTTTCCCACCAAGTGTCATCTAGGATCATATGCTTTACATTTGTTGCCCTTTCTGTATTGGATTGCCTCCATAGAGACCAACTTTGACCAATAACCATGCTAGCAAGTGCCTCTCGCACCAACACAAGTTGCCTCAAGACAATTGTGTTGGATGCAAATCTAGTCTCAGCAACCTATTAAAGAATTAAAAATCAAAATGAAAATATGAAGTCATTATCAAATTTAAAAAGTAAATTATTAATTACTATTGAAATGTAGAATTTAAAAGTTGTAGTGTTTCAATTACATTCAGCAATTCCAACTGTGAATATGATCTGAAAATAGATTGTGACATGTTATGGTTCGTGATGAACATCTGAATCTCTTCAGCCTCGGCATAGATTTGTTTGATCCAATCTATTTTCTTACCCAACTTTTGTAGCATTAAGTTGAGAGAGTGGACAGCACAAGGTGTCCAATAGATGTGTTCAAACTGTGTCTCAATCAACATACCTGCAGCTTGACAGTTCTTTGCATTGTCTGTTATTACTTGGACAACATTTTGAGGACCCACATCCTGAATGCATTGTATAAGGATATCAGCAATAAATTGTGCATCCTTCACCTGTCCCTCACAATCCACAGCTTTCAGAAACATTGCCCCTTTAGGGCACATTGCAATCACATTAATTAATGGCCGATTTTTGGTATCCTTCCATCCATCAAAAATAATTGACACCCTTGTTTGTTTCCATGAATTTCTAATGGGAGCCAATGCATTGTCTATGCTTTTAACCTCCTTTGCTAGTAAGGTGCTACGCACCTTCTCACAACCTGGCCCTGTCCACCCTTGCAGAGCCTCATTTGCTTTTCTCAACATATCCTGCCAATATGATGAGCGTACAACATTAAATGACAAGCCATTTGCATATACACATCTTGCAACAGCTTGATCTGCAATCTCTCTAGCATCATTCTTGAATGCTCTCTCTAATGGCCCCTTACTTCTCTTCGCATTAATAGGTTCTTCTTCAATTCTGCCCAAGAGCAGGTGGTTCTCTACTATGATATCAGGATAGTCACTACGAGATGGAGAAGGTGGGGGCATTGATCTACTTCTTTTTCCTTTCAACAAAGGATGGCTTGTGGCACACCCAACTCTTGCATCTGCTTCCTCTTGCTCTCTTATGAATCCTGCTATTTGTTGAGGTGGTAATCCTTCCTTATTCGGTCCTATACATGC
Source organism: Chamaecyparis obtusa (assembly GCA_027943335.1). NCBI lineage: Eukaryota > Viridiplantae > Streptophyta > Pinopsida > Cupressales > Cupressaceae > Chamaecyparis > Chamaecyparis obtusa. The sequence continues at coordinate 52,168 of BSBK01000300.1, forward strand.
TTTGATACCCATTTGGAGAATGGCACAGAAATGGGCTTTCACGCGACTATAGGAGCTAGTTTTCTCCACATGACAAAAATTGCATTCCCAAAGAAATGTTCCACCTCCTTTTACTTGGCTTTTTATTGTGACATATTTCCATAATGGTGAATTTGGGTCGGTCTTGAATTTGGGTTGAGCATTAGAAGTTGCCATTATGCTATCTACAAGAGTCAACAAGTTAAAAAAAAAACATATTAATAATACAATATTAGACAATGAATTAAAAATAATTATTAATAATATAATACTAAAAAAATTATAAATGTTATAGTTAAAATAATAATATTAAACAATAAATCGTTTTGTATATTTAATAATATTTATTATATAAATTATATTTAATATTAAAATTTTAAAAAATAAAATAAATTTTGAACATTAAATAAGAAATATATATTAAGATTACAACATTATAATTTATAATATATTAATAAATATATTATATTATTATATAAATATTAAATAATATAAAATATATTATAATACTTTAATACTCTAAGAGTCTAATCATATAAATTTTAAAATTAATAATATTATAATACCTGGACATTAAACTTAAAAAAAATTACAATTTAAAATTTAAATGTTATATACAATTTAAAAACTTAAGAAACTTACAATATTATATAAATTTTTAATATACAATATTATAGCATTCAATATAAAATATACCGAAAAACATATTAAACATTCAATATAATATTAATATAAAATATACGAGAAATATATTAAACAATCAATATAATATACAATATAAAATAATAATTATGTTATTGTATATCGTATATCCATTCACTACCGGCAACTTAGAGTTTAAAAATTAAATATAAAATAAACTGGTGGTTTCGAGAAACATACCGAACGGCGAACAGGTTGCAGATTTTTATTGCAAAGTGACTCCTCCACGCAATTTGTGCTCCAGTCGCAGTCTATAGGTCTACAGTCCCAGTCGCAGTCTACAGTTCTCCAGTCCCAGCGGAAAGAATGAAAGACTTGTCGCAGTCTACAGTTCTCCAGGCGCAGCGGAAAGTAAAAACGCTTAAGATATTTAAGATATTTGTTAGATTTAAGATATTTGTTAGATTTTTTGGGTTTTCGAAAGTGAAAAAAGGCTTGAAAAAACACGTCACCATTAGATTCGACCGAAAAAACGCGACATCAACCGAAATCGAAGTCAAATCGCCACGTCAACAAAAAAACGTTTGCATACGGGATGAAAAACTCACATATGTTTCAGGCTTTGAAAAATCGAACCCTGTCCGATTCCACAAGGTTTTTTGTACGTATCCAATTCTGATACGTACTGTACCAGTATTTGGAAGAAAAGTATGAAGTACCAGTAACTTAGCTGAAAATAATAGAATGCTTGAACAATCATAAACAGAAATCAAATGCACAGGTCAACACAAGATTTATACATGGAAACCATCGGTTAGAAGGAAAAAACCACGGTGGGACAGAACCCACGAAACTCCACTACTGCAGTAATAAAGCTGCTTGGTTAAAGGCTTACAAAGCACTGGTTAGAGTGCTACCCGGTTAAGGGATTTAAAAGAGATCGGTTAAGATCTTGACTCTGCGAGGAGTCGCCTTGCCAGAGGACTTAAAAAAACATCAACAAAGATGTCACCCGATGAAGGGATTTATACAATAGAACTTGTTAGGGTTCACCCTGATTAAGGGATTTAAATATGCTTCACACAAGAAAAGAAATGATCTTCTTTTGACACTTTATCTGTCGATTTGGTTCATACCTATTCACTCCTTCCTCTACTTGGCTGTTGAATCTTTCTTTCTTTCACTCTTTTGTGACTGTATCCCTTCTCAGAAGATTCTTCTCTTTTGCTCTGCTCGCCCTCTGCTCTTGATTTTCAACAACACATCTTCTCATGCATGATGACCTGTATTTATAAGAAATTATCTTATTAAAATTACACCAAACAGTGCCGCCACGCTGTAACTCTCCCAAAAATATCGCATGCAAAACTCTTGATCAAAAAGCTTGCAAACAAATCTTTAGTTTACCTCGAAACATTCGCAGAGAATAAAGCCAACTCCAATTCATCTGAAAAAGCTAACTCCAGTTCATCTAAAAAACGCTCTGCATAATCCGGATCGGATTATAAAGCACCGACCGATAAATTTACAATGGAGTGCAAACCGGTGTGCAACCTGTTAGTCATTTGCATCCTCTGGTGTCTAACTAGACTGGTTGGACAAGACCGAACCGGTATAGATGTGACCGGTTAAGGTACACTGTTTCCTTAGTAAGTCTTACCGGTTCACCATTGTTGTTCTATCATGAGTATCGGTGTGTGTGTGTGTAGTACCGGTGTGTTTGATGTTTGCCAATGATGACAACTAAGCTTTATGCCAACAATCTTCCCCTTTGGCATTGGTGGCAAAACACAACACATACATTCCCTATAGAGTATCACCCTATCAATTGATACTTCCCCTATAGACTTGCTCGACTGTATCCTGTTATTGTATTCTGTTGTACCGGTGTAAACTCTCCCTGTCATCTGATCAGTCTCCCTTGATCAGTATCTTCCCTTTTCTCTACCCATCTCCTCAAACTAATCTTCCCCTTTTTGCCTCCAAGGGACAAAGGATGTGGATTCCTCATAATTGGAGCTTGTTGAAGATATCCTTGTAGATCTTCCTCACAGAAACTAGGAAAGGTTTCCAAGTAGCTGTGACTTGATCTAAGTTATACTTCGTAGCTTGTAGAGAGACAATTAGGATCTCCATGTCCTCAATTGTCATATAATCAAGCTCATTGAGAAGTCTATCAGCATCAGTTGTTGTTCTCTGCATCAGATCAAAAGTAGGTGCTATGAATAGCTAAAATCCAATAAGATCTTGGATTCGCTTTGTGTTTTCTTCTAATGCCTTTCTCAATGTGAGAGCTAAACTTGTTAACTCATGACTATACTCTGTTGCAGAAGAGGTCTTTGCATCGAACTTTGAAGTAGTCTCCTTTAACTCTTTTGTAGTCCTTTTGGTTTTGTCTGTTACATCTTTTACAAAATCTTCAAAGTTTGAAGTTTTTGTAATTATCCTCCCAGCATCTTGTACTTGTTGCTTCAACTCACTAGTGTTGGTAGCCACAGTGGCTTTAAGTTCTTCAATCTTGTCTTGAAGAATAGTTATTCTTTTCTTTTTATAATGATCAATGGCTATTGTTTCTAGATTTGCAACGTCTTCTCAAATAGCTTGTTCCAGAATTTCCAGTTGATCAATTATGGGTTCCTCTTCATCTATGTCAGCGTCAGGTGCAAAATTGTACAAAATATTTTTCACACTTGTGAGAACCATGTCCTGTTTTCTCTTTGTGAGTTGCTACAGCTGTCTAGTTGACATTTTTCTTATGTCAACCACAATGTCACTATTGGAGAAGTGCTAACTTTCCCTTTCTTGGAGTCAAGGTCTATAGCAAAAGATAGATTTCTCTTTGATGAAGAAGCGCTTGATACATCTATCGGTTGCCTCTGTTTGATGTACTTTCCAAGCTCTTCTTCAGCTAGCTTCTCCACGTCCTCCATTTCTACTTGTTGAGGCTCTTCTTGTTGTTGTTCCTCTTATGGTTGTTGTTCTTCTTTTGGTTGATGCTCTTCTTCTAGTTGTTCCTCTACAACCTATTGATCATTCTTTACCATCTCTACTTTCTCAATTTCCTTTTCTTCAGTCATCTTAACTGATGACTCCCCTATTTCTTGTTTTGCTGGTTTGAGTGGTGTATCCTGTACACCTGTTGGAATCTCTTCACCGATGTTGACCTGTTCACTAGTTGTGAGCTGTTCACCGATATTATCCTTCTCACTAGTAGTGTCCTTGTTACCGGTTGTATCCTAATCACAAGTTGTCACTTGTTCACCATTTGTGAACTGTTCCAGTGGAACCATCTCCTTCGCTTTTACATTTTGACAAATGTCCTGAGGACCTATTGACTTAGGTGTTTCAACAGAAACCTTTTCTAATGCTATTTTCTCGTGTCTCTTCTGTAGAGTGTTGAAGTCATAATTCTTCCATAGTTGGATTGTTTCTTCGAACACTTCTTTCTCTTGACCATTTATGATTTTGGCCACTCTATCTCTTATATCCATATTCAATGATTTAGCTTCCAACAGAATCTTGATTGCATCTTCATCAAGACCTGGTTCAACCTTTTCCAGAACTTCCCTTAAAATTTTATAGTTCTTTGCTAAACCGGCTCTCCATTTTGTCATTAGCCTTTTGTTTAGTTCAGCTGGAAAGAGGGGCCTGTAGTCCTTAGGTCCCGGTTGAAATCAAGAAAGCTCTCTAACAGAGCAATTTCAATTTTATTTTTATCATCAGTGCCTAAAGCACTCAACCACTTAGCAGCATTGCTCACTTGTCCAAAATCCAGTATCTCATCAACAATAAGAGTTTTAGCTTTACCTTTTTCTGGAGATGCAAGGATAGTTGATGGAGTTAGATCACCACCAGTGTCTTCGGTGATGTCTACGATGACCGGTTAAGTTGCAAGCTTGGATTGGATCGGTGCCTTAACTCCCCGAATGCCCTTCCCTCTATTGGTGTCCTTTTCCGGTTGCACCAAGGTCTTTTGACATTCAGCTTCAGCTTGATGTTGGTGCTTTAGAACGGTTGTCCAGATTGCAACCCCTTCATCATGAACTATATGAACTTCTCCTCTCAAAACTTGACCAATCCTTTTCCTGATGTTAAAGCTTTGATTGTACAAATCTACTTGATTGGTTGCATCTGGCAGGCTCAAATGGTTTTGCACTTCCAGTAGTGCCCTTCTCCTTAGGTCTTTTTCTTTAGCAATAGAAGATTTCCATCTTCCTTCAATGATCTCATGTAGCTCTACAGATACTGAGCCGTGAATCTTAATAGGAGTTAACTTAAAATTGTGAAGGCAGTATACTACAGCCTCTTCCAATTTTCTCCTATCATCATCATTTGTTAGCTCATATCTTCTTCCAACGACACCCAATCTACCTAATTGCTTTACTCCTTCAACCATTTCATCTATGGTTGGTTTTCTTGCTTTCGGTACATCCTACTTTACCGATTTCCTGGTCTTCCTCTTTCTGAGATAGGTAGTGGTTTATTTTGTCTTTATTTCCTCTGAGTCCTCCCTTTGTGATTGTTCGGTTCAGTGGCTGTGCATTCTTCTTTTGAACTTTTGGTTCTTGCACAGTTGGCTTCCTTTTCCTTGGAGTAGGAGACCGTTTTACATATACTTTCTTTGGTGCCTTTGAAGGTGCATTTTTCTTTAGACTTGCACTTATCTCCTCGTAAGTGCCTAACCGGTTGGCAGAGAGATCCAAGTTACTTTCTTGAAGTGCCTCAGCGTAAGCTTTGGCAGTTTCGGTTGATATCTCATAACCAACCTCCGGTACAAACTCAGTTCTTGGCTCAACAACCTGGATGATATAGTGATCAATGCTCACCAGGAAGCAAAGTTCATCCTTGTATTCCTCTACAATATCTGAAGGAATTCTCTCCCTCTGATGCATTCTGAGCTGATAAGCCTCAAAGTAATCAGTCATTACTTTGTTAAACCGGTTCCCCAAACTGTTAACTATTTCACCTATTTGGACCATTACCGGTCCATCTGTTAACCAGGTAACCTTACCCACTCTTGGAAAGAAATTTTGGTTATAGAAAAAGAGACATACCAAGAGTGTCCCATATTTCATAAACTTCTTCTTTACCATACCGAGCTTCTTCAGATTCTCAAAAATCTAGCTCCTTAGCATAGCGCATATGTCATATTGAGCATTGTCGTGCATTATCCTGTGCGCTACATGTATTGCACCACCTGGTATGCTATTGAGGTTGCTTGACTAGTAAACCTTGTAACCAATGACAACAGTAGCAAACCGGACACTGTCGTCTACAATGTCGATCATAGTCATCATACGACTGTCGGATTTCGACTTGGTGAGTCGAGTGACTTTGGCATTAGCAATTGCCCTCAGGGTAAGAGCTTCCCCTATGGCGTTGAACCCTGTTACTCTATGCAAATCTTCCTTGGTTATCAGAGTAATGACGCCTTTCGCTAACCACATCCCTAGTTCGTGTACTCTGCTGAGTACCAACCGAATCCAATCGGGTCGAAATATAGTTGGGTATTTGAGCCCATTTAACAATCCAACTGCGTCCAATTTCGCGTATTTTGCCTACAGCTTTCCATCTTCGCAGAGCCCTAGGTATTCGCTTTGGATGAATGTTTCACCCAATTCCTCCTGTTTACTATGGATGAACGCAGTTGCATCTTTAGTCAACAGCACCCCGTTGGGAATTGATTATAGGGCACCAGCCATATCATTTGCTCGATTTTGCACTGCCATGATATCATACACAGGTCAGTCATGTTGATTGATGTCGATTAGGCTCACTATAGATGAAAATGATGTCATTTCTCTAGAATTGGAAATACACAAAAAGCTCTTGACAAATTCGTGAAGTACGTAATGCAAAGATCGCGAATCACAGCAAGAAAGATTACTCAAGCTTCTAAAACAATAATCATAAAATGCAATGTAAAGTGAAATGAGTAATTAGCTTTCCCTTTTATACACTTAGGTTGTAACGGTAATTAGCAAACGGTAACTTTTCTTAACGGTTACTGTATTAATTACCCTTACCTTACCTTACCTCTATCAACAGGCTCACCGACTCTTTACCTATTTACAACATCAACCTCAGTTGAAGCATCAACCGTGATACGTCAGCTTCTCCATTTGACCAGTTTTGGTGTTAGAGCGATGTATCCTTACCGATTTTTATCCTTGATTGAGTGAGAATACATCTCACCAGTTACTGCTAAATGTTCCCCGTTAAACCCTTTTTGCTTAATTTGCTGAAGAGATATCACCATCGATGGATGATGACTTTGTCTCTAATTTCTCTCTTTCAGATCTCTTTGTCCCCTTTTTGGACCAAGTCATCTTTACTTTCATGTTGGTCTCTTCAGTGGTATTTCCCTTTTGATTGGGAGTCACATTCCTATTGACCGGTTTAGTTGGGCCTTTCCCTGTGTTCATTGGCCGGTTCCTGCAGTCTTTGGCTAGATGCCCAATCTTGTTATAGTTGTAACAAGTCATAGTGGTTCCTCTCCATGGATTGACCCTTCTTTCTTTGTCCATGGGTGAGTGCCATTCAATGTTCCTATGTCCTGATAGTCCACAGGTAGCACACATGGATGTGCCCTGGTTAGCATTCCTGTTATGGAATACCGGTCTCGGTGGAGATTTAAATGTCATGGTTTTAGACCTACATTCTTTAGCCTTGTGTCCAAATTTATTGCATGCATAGCAATAACCTTTAAAGTTTCCCCTGCTTCCACTGGACACACTGTTAGATCATGACCTGTATTCAAAGGTCATGTGGCCATACTTATAACAGTTATTGCAGTAACTGTTAGTGGTGAAAGGTTTCACCGGCGCATTCCTGCAGTCATTTGATATATGACCTGGTTTGCCACAATGTTTGCAAGAGGGTTTGAAGACTCTTTTACCTTCATCTCCGGTTGGTTTCTTCTTGTCCTTCTTGCTTTCCTTGACTCCAGAGGACTCACTGGTTTCTTTGTTTCTTTGACCAATGTACGCAAGTCCTGTGGGATCTTTGTGCTTTCTTTGAGCTTTTAGTTGCTCATCAAGCTTCTCTGAACTTTCATTGTACTTTTTGAGTTTCTCATTCCTCTCAAGAGTTTTCAGCTATTCTTTTAGTTTTTCAACTTCAGCAGCCATTTCTTTGCATGCCTCATCTTTATCATGCAAGTGTTCATGAATGATTGCATTCTCTTGATTTATGCCCTACATGTCTGCATGCAATTGCAGCATGAGAGCATCACTCTCTCTTAATGCATCTTCAGCCAGGTTTCTTGCTCTCTCTGCAATCAGCTATGCTTCTTTGGCACTATTCTTCTCATCCTCAGCTTTTTTGCTTGCCTCGATGAGTTCGGTCATCCTCAGAGCATGACCTTCCTATTCTCGATTCAAATTGGAGATTTGATTAATCAAATTCAAATTCTTCTCCATGAGATCAGAGACCACTTCTTCAGCTTCATCAGAACCACTCTGTCCAAAGAGTTTTTCAATTGTTTAAGAAATTATCTTATTAAAATTACACCAAACAGTGTTGCAAAGTTGTAATTCTCCCAAAAATCTCACATGCAGAACTGTTGATCAAAAAGCTTGCAAACAAATCTTCAGTTTACCTCAAAACGCTTGCAGAGAATAAAGCTACCTCGAGTTCATCTAAAAACGCTAACTTCAGTTCATCTATAAAATGCTCTACATAATCCGGATCGGATTATAAAGCACTGACCAGTAAATTTGCAATGGAGTGCAAACCGGTGTGCAATGTGTTAGTTATCTGCATCCTATGGTGTCTGGCTAGACCGGTTGGACAAGACCAAACCAGTATAGATGTGACCGGTTAAGGTACATTGTTTCCTTAGTAAGTCTTACCGGTTCACCACTATTGTTCTATCATGAGTATCGCTGTGTGTGTGTGTATACCGGTGTGTTTGATGTTTGCCAATGATGACAACTAAGCTTTATGCCAACAAATGGATGGCCACAAAATATGATATATGGTTGTACACTGCAGATATGAAAAATGAGATATTGTTGTGGTGCAAATATGAATTATGGTGCATGAATGCAGACATGAAACATTGCTACATGATGCAAACATGAATGATGTTTACATGATGACAGGTGGACTCAGCTGACCATCATGTCACTGGTCCTTCATGAAGCCAGAATGGTATGGTACCATTTAAGAGTGATCGTAGTAAAGATCATTGTTAAATTGCATCATAACAGTGCTGGCTGCATGGAGCATCGATGCCATCATGATTGTCTAAGTGCATCAATCACCAAATAATCAGGAACCTTACTTTGGTTCATTTATTTTCTGAATATGTATAATAAAACTATTTTACGAGAGACAAGATCTGCCACTCCTTGTCTAAACACATGTTTATCTATGCATAAAGGAAAATGATTTGAAATTAGGGATATTACACTATCTTTGATTTAATGATTAAATGTATACAAAGATGTTCTTGACCTGTACTTCTGCTATACAATATAGCCTAAGTTGCCAAATCACGAGTGGGAATGGATACGGGTCAGTGGGTACGAAATGCCGGTATGGCAGAAAATTTTGAGTGGCTTAGGTATGTTTTTGATACGTTCATACAAATATATATATATGCAGCTAAAAACTAGAACTAAGTTTAGAATGTCATATACCAATACACATGCTAAACAAAACCATTACAAATTTCAAATTTTGGAACATATCATTCTAATTTAAATTCAGGTTTCTGTATCAAAAAGATCAAGCCAGAATCTCATGATAGATAAGTTCAAAGTTTGTTAACCAGCAGTCTAGGTCTTAAAAATATCTAAAAGATCAAACTAGAATGTACCCACAGAAGATTCGTTTCAGAATCCAATTCCAGTACGTTTCGTATCCGGAATCGCTCGGAAAAGTCCCACGATTCAGCAACTTAGAATATAGCTAGTGCAATCTGAATTGTGCAATCAATGTTAAAGTATGCTACAATCTGATGAGGTGATTTTCTGCTCCTGATCTATCCTTTTGACTATGCAAAAATATTAATATTGCTTACAGCGAGATACTGATATTTCTGATTTGTCTTTAGAGATCTGCAAGTACATTCGATATTGCTTTTTATTATCTTGACTCTTGAAATCATCTTTAGCATGATAGCATTGCTATGTCTGATTTGTTTCTATTGCTATGCAACAATGCTTTGTATTGGTCTAATAAGTCCTGTTGTGACCTTTTCAGAGCGTTGTCCCATTGTGAATGGGGACCCCCTCTTTTCACTTCTTGGGGTAGTAGTTTGTTCTAGTTTGGCAATAATTTTGAGGTCTCCAAGCTAGGGGAATAGGAGCTTTGAGATAAGTCTTCGAGGTTCCAGGCACGAGCTTGTTTTGCTTGACTTGATTCCAAACTAAGTTTATGGAAATTATCTGATTTCTGATTTGTGCAGCCTAGTAGTGAAACCTGATTTGGGCCTTGATAAAGTGCTTAAGGAAAAGTGTAAAGAAAAATGCTTAAGATGAAAATGCTTGGGTTAATTTTTGAAGTATGAAAAGGCTTGGAATTATAGAGAATTTGGGTGAAGTACTGAATTGTTCAAACACTTAGTTAATTTTTGGGTTCAAACCTTGTACCAAGCTCATTATACGATCATTTTTACCAGCCCATGCATAAGCCCTGTTAAGGAATATTAGATCAGAAGATTAATATATATTACTTTATTTATGTGTTGCTGTACTGTAGAATACAATTGCCTTGGTGATTGATTGATTCCACATTTTCCTTTTATTATATATATTAGTATGTAATGTCATGACCGTACATGGCAGTTGCCATGTAGGGTCATGACCCTACGTTAATATTAATTCAATCACTAACAGCAGGCTAAACGATAATCCAAACGACATGTTTCTTTTAATAACAATGTTTGATGAGGAACATTGTGTGCTGCAATGTAATTGCAGCCACACGATAATTATCGTGTGACTGCAATTACATTGCAGCACACTATATTGTTGTGGCTGCAATGTATTGCAGCGCACGATATATATTGTACGCTGCAATACATTGCAGTACACAGCATGTACCGTGTCTGCAATACATTGCAGCACACGGTACATGTCGTGCCTGCAATGTATACATTGCAGCATACTATGTATTATCGTGACTGCAGTATTTCCTTTATTCAAACAGTTAATAATTATATATATATATATATTGAATATATTATATATTCAATTTGCATACCTAAACCTGAACGAAACTATCTTTCAACAAGCCCAACAATGAGCATGCAAAGTCTGCTCCAAGATACAAGGCGAAGTGCCCAACCAAGAGATGAATTCCAATTTTGACAAGGCAAATACATGACAAATGCCCAACTATCCTCTGAATTCCGATTTGACAAAAAAAATACATGGTATTTCACCCAACTCATGGATGATTTCCATTCCAAGGCATTGTAATTAGCCCAACTCAGGTGATATTTTGAAAAAAGACCATGTACTTCGCCAAACTCATGGGAGATTTCCGCCCAAGGGAGTACGCATTAGGCCAACTCCTATCTGATTTCCAACCAAAACTGATGCATCTCGCCCAACTGCCTTATGATTTTCGATCCTTAGTACATGGCATCACACCCAACCTATAGTCAAATTCTGCCAATATCAGATCAGACATGTAAAAATGCCCGATGAACATATGATTTTCACCCTCATACTCAATTAACAATCCGAATTCAATCAAAAATGATCCAAGCAGATCGGCCATGGTGTGGAAATTGAACATTAATACAAGTTGACTAATGGCAAGCATGTAATCAATCAGGCCTTCCAGAATTTGAACATTTCCAGATCTGAACCTCAAGTTCAGGATTTTTAATCCATTTAAGTAATGCATTAGATTAAAGGGGCTTTGAGTGCATTTGGAGGGATTGCGTTTGAAATCAATAAGATTTAAGATTAAATTGTTTCAATTCAAGTTATCATTCAGCTTGCAAACAAGTCGATACAATAAGATTTTGATCATAGGTTTTAATTTCTTGATATTAACCTTTTGATTTGATATAACTATAAGAAATGTGAAATTCAAGTGTTTAATAAAAGAATGTTGTTTTGCAAGGTGACAAGAAGTTGAATGGTTCAAATGCGAGCCTGATTTCAACACCAAGGACAACATGGTGACCTTGAGCACCACCAAACCACAAGTTGATCACCAAGCAAGCAAGGTGCTTTCAAGTAAAATTATGAAGAATTTAATAAAGAATCTTCCGGGGGTGTGTTCTAGTTTGCGAGTCCCATAGGCTGCTTTTGCCTCGTGGACATTATTAAAATCCTTCATTCATGCTACAAAACCCTTTAAAAATTAGGAAGAATTTAACAAAGATTTGAAAGTTATGTGATTTTCAATTATTTTGGGCAGAAACCCTAATTTTACAAAAAACTTGCTCAATTCAACTCCAAATGCCTTATAAATTGGACTTAATGTACTTCAGTATGGTCTTCAAAAACCCCACAAAAGTCAGAAAAAAATTGCTCAAATTGAGAGATGCGATTTTAAAAATGACCAAAATTTATGAAAAACGCCTAATTTTTTTGGTGCCAACATCACGCTCTAATACCACTTGTAATGATATCACTTGCACAATAGAAGATAACATGAAATATGATTAAAATAATTGGTAATAATATGCCACTTTGAGGGGGAAACCTCCTTAACCACTTCAAGGGGAATACCTTCAATAATCTCCAATAAGAATTCAATACTCAATATGTTAAAATAAGGAACACTACCTCTTATATATACCCTCTTATGACTAAAATAACATTACGGCTGATCTAAATATGAATATATAAGTGTAAGCCCCAACCAACCAACTAAATAACAATGCAATAAAGATATTATCAGTCAATTAGGAGCTATGGTAGTCATAAGTTGACTACTCACACCCACATGTATACTCTAAGATTAAGGGCATAGCAATATGTGAATGGGGGAAACTGAATAAACCATGCACCATACTGCTTGACAAACTCCTTGTCCTTCGTGGATAATCGTTGTTCAACACCCCCTATAAAGTCCGAACTACAAGCATAGTGAATGCATCATTAACACTCTTGTACTAAATCTTATAGTGGAAGCGAAGTTGAGGATAACAATCATAAACTTTGGGAGTCTTCAACGTATGCAGATTTTTTGTTTTCTCTCTGGTTAAACCACTCGTGGTTCCTATGAGATCAAAATCAGTTCATCTCAGCCTTCTTGAGGATGAAAACCCTCTTAGAGAATATCAGTTTTGTTGGTGAAAAAATCCTCCCTAGCTGGTTAATTGGCAGAGTGACTCAGATTTCTCTGTTGGATTCAAAGATTGAAGTTTGGAGATTTTTGTAGTCTTATTCTAAGACAGATTTCAGAGAGATTAATTTTGTTTGGAGATTGCTACGAAAAATATGGATGCCATATCTGAGTTTTTCATTCTATTTGCCAAGTCAAAATGCTTTGGTATTTCCTTCCTAGCCTGTGAACAGAAGATCTATATTGGTGTGAGTCTCATATATGCTAATCGATTGGGTTTAGTTTGGTTGCAGGTACAAGTGTTGCTGGGCGATTAAAGGAGATTGCCAAAGCATGGGATTACAATCCTCTAGTCCTGGACGTGATTGCTGATTCCTAGCTGCAGATGCATATGGTGATGGCGAGGTCAAAGAGATTTATGGAGTTTTTTCTGTTTTAGTGCTGGGTGGGCCATCTCCCTAGACTAATTGAAAAGAATTCTGGCTAGCTTCATCATTTCCTAACTTGGCACAGCTAGTGGGCTTAGATGGCAGCGCATACATCCTTCTCTGTGGTGTGGGAAGTTTCTATAATGACTTCACTCTCTGGATACAGCAATTTCTAGCTTTCAGTCCCTCCCTATATTGTTGTATACTCTTGTTGACTGTGAAATGTTTTAAATCTGCAAATAAAGGAAGATTTATTCAGACCTGTGCAGTATTCCTGCTATTAATAAAGGTCAGATTTATATAATTGCATTCTTCTGCATTACACTTACTTTTCTGGTTAGTTAATGAAGTTTTAGAGGATATTTTGTCCAGTTTGTTCATGTATGCATGTCAAGTTGGGTATTTTTATTCAATATTATCTCTGCAACACAAAATCAGAAACATTGCAAAATCAGATCATTTTTCCAAGTCTCATTCAAACATAACTGAATAAAAGATCATTCACTGATATCAAAACGGAAAAGGAAAATTTTGGGTGTGATTTTTGCAAGGGATTTTACATATTCACATTTATTTGACTAAGCATTGTTGATAAAGATCTATGACATGCAGATAAACCCCGTGCTCATGAGAGTAGTAGGGGATTTAAAGGGGAGAGATGTTATGAAACTTTTTAGCGAAATGCAGTAAGGATTAATATTCCTTTAAATTTGTAAATAGACAAAAATATTTGTTAAATAAAATAGAATTTGCAATTTTATTAAAATTGATGTGGTATAATTAAGGATTAGGAAGGGTATGTTGGTTGGTCAACTCCCATGGAAACCCACATATTTCCATATAAACCTAGATTTATGACATGGAAAATCACTTGTGTGATCAAGCAAGATAGGAAATGAGCAACAAAGAACAAGCTAGTTGAGCATACTCAATCAAGGATACATGTACCTTGAATGGTCCTAGTCAAGGTTGAAGATATTTATGTAATATTGGTTTCCACCTATCTCATGGCCTAAGTTTAAAGGCTTTGCATTTGATCGATAAGAGAGAGAAAGGAGGCAAAAACAAAAAAATATCATATATGAGTTCAAGCTTTGGAAAAATTTCAATGTTTTATTGACAACTTCAATTGCTTTATTTTTATTTTGGATTATAATTTCCATCCATTCATTTTATTTACATTATTTAAATAGTTAAATTGTGTTAGAAAATCTAGGACATAAGTTTGTGATATTGCATGTTGTAACTTGTTACTATCAGTTTTATTTGGCTCAAAAGACTACCTACGAGAGTGGCTTATGGAAGGGAAGGAAATCCAATCTTCTCAGACACCTTCCCATTAGGGTTGGTATTGACTCAAGCTACCAATGGGATGGCAAGAGGAATTTGCTATGTAGAATGTTCCATACCTTTGTTTTTTCTCTATAAGAGGCCCTTTGATTTCATCTCTTGTGATGGCAATGTCCTTAGGAGATTTATTGTGTAACTTGCACCTATCACTACTACTCCAACACCTTGAAACAATTATGTCTATAATCATGAGTGTTTTGTTGATGATTCTCATTTGTTACCAAGTACCTAATCTATGGAAGCAAAAGGTGGTAATCTATAGAAGCAAAAGGTGGGGAAAACTCTTGCTAATTTCTTGTGTTCATGAGAATTTTTATACCTTTAAGGATATATTTTTATAGTCGATGGGCTAATCCATTCTGTTCCTCCCTTTTCGAGGTCAATACTAATAAAAATCCAACATAAGTGAACACAATAGGATTTTTAGTAAATTTTGATGTTGTGACATACTTCCCTATGGATCCCTCTCTTCCCTTAACAGAGATTTCTTGCCAATACTTATTGAGCAACAAGAATATCCTATCCCGTGCAAGGATAGTGCTTAAGAGATCCTTTGAACAGTTGGCAGCTAGAGACTAATGCTTCATTAAAAAAACCTAAATCAAGGACCTCCCTAGCAGTTCTAATACTTCTCATGTTTGGATGAGAAAAGAACATAACGAGCCTATTGGAAATTATCAACATATTTGAGATCTTGAAGCCTACTAATTCTCCTATAGCCAATAACATAAAGTTCCTAGAAAGGCACCTATGAACCAGTAGATCAAGGCCTCCTTCTAATGAAGCCATCATCCGTTTTGTATTTCCTCCATAGAGAAATTTAGTTTCAGTGGGTTTCCATTTGGATATTGCAGCCACTTTCCTTCCTACTCTTCCTTATATTATGTTGCATATTGTGGAGGATCAAATTCAGTAATTCAGATTGTTCCTTGCATACCTCTTTTGACTCATTTGAGATGGATGTTTTCAAATTAGGAATTGCACTTACAGGGAGGCTGCCTTATGATGAGACCAATGCCTACTTGGAGGGAGAAGAGATTGAGTACATTGAGTCTAAGACAAATGAGGAAACAACTGCAGAAAGGTCGAACAGATGGACCAGGTGGGCAGATGGTGGATGCTTGAACAGTAAAGGTGGGGGAGTCTTTTGCACTGGAAGAAAAAAAATACTTTTTACGAAAGAATAGGTTTCGAGACTAGACAAGATGATCCCTTTCATGAGAAAAGAAAAATAGTCTTCCATATATGATTTGAGTTTTAGGGAGACAAAAAATTAGGGGTTTCCACATAAATTCCTCAATTCAACAAAAAAAAAATGTAAAAATAAACCAAGAAAAATACCCTTAAAATCTTGATCTATAAAAATTGCAGATAAGCAAAAGTGGAACCCAATGGAAACATTTACAATGATTGGATATGCATAATACAAATAAGCTGTCAATTACCTTTCCAACATCATTTCGACCTAGATCAACCAGCATGATGTGTTCAGCACATTCCTTTTCATCATTTAACAATTCCTTTTCCAGCATCTCATCCTCAACCTCTGTCTTGCCTCTTCTTCTTGTACCAGCAAGAGGACGATTGATTACTTTACCCTGTCAAAGAATAATAGTTACCTATCAGTAAAAGCCTACAAAGATGTCAAATCTACATTTGCACTGATCATTTTACTGGAACTTATTCAGATGATTTTTCCACTCCAACTGGAAAACCAGAACATTTTTTGAAGTCAAATAGGAAGCTACTTTGTATATTTGCAAAATATGCACAAATTGAAACATTAATAATTTTAAGCAGGAGCCCTCAAAAAGTAGAACAGATGGTCAAAGATTTCAGTCAAAAAAAGACTAGACCAACTGAACCACTGAAAGGGAAAATCTGCTCTACACACAAAAATGATTTTCACATCAAATTTGTGCAACAAAGCAAAGTGCTTCCTTGTTCCACTGAAACACTATGAAAATACTCAAAAAACTTACAGCATCAAACATAAGTGAGGAAATTCATTTTATACTTATAATACCACAAAAAAGAACATCTACGAGATTTCAGAATCGGTAAAGGGAAAAGTGATGAAGATTACTATAAGAATAAAAATAAGAGTATACGAACTATTCTAAAAATCAGTATAATGAAAACCAAAGATGCTTGAAACAGATGATGTAAGAACCCTTCCAAGGCTCTATCTGCTAAACTGAAACTTCTGGTTTTGGTTTTTATTGTTTTCAAATTTTTTGTGTTTTTGAGATGATTCGACATAAAAAGCAATACATATGCTGAAATAAAACTTCTCAAATTGTAAACTAAATACTAAGGAACGAAACAAAAGATTTTATTTATTCTTCTTCATTATCTCATAGAGGAAAACACTTGTTACAATCAAATGGCATACCCGGATAGTGGAAGAAGCCCTTTTATTAGGTGTTGGCCAAAAAAGCAAGTCAAAAATATAAAACCCTTCACCAATCAGCAACAAAAACTTCAAGAGATGATGTCAAACCTTGTTGTAGCCCTAGGCGTTCCTTCTTATAATTTTTATTGAATTTTTTGGTGCCTCTGTCAACAAAACCAAACTGTATATGGAAGAGTAGGTAGGGCGCATGAAGAACCAGCAAAAACAATGATTTCAAACCACTATAAACAGCCAATAGCTTCTCAATCTGAAGCTCTCAATATGCCATAAAATATGCCTTCAATCTATCAATAAATTCTGATATTTATTTCTCCAATTAGTACAATGCTGGCCTCTGTATCAAGCCAACCCAATAAGCAATATCGGGTGAATATTTCACACCCTCTGACTGCTGCTACAAAGAAGAAGCAACGCTCTCCAATGCCGATAAGCTTAGAACTCTGTAAAAAACCCTTGGTTTCTCACAAACTCCAATGCTCTAGAGAAGAGAATCCCAATTCAACAATCAACATAATCTCCATGAGAATGAGCTCTTAAGTCCCTTTTATTCTTTTCTTGTGAGAGCTCAAACACTTTCCTGGCCAGTGTGGGATAAAAGATATATTCCCACTTTTAATTTTTTCACTTAAAACTCCATAGTTGGTGCACAAACAATTATTTTAAAATTAATTGTTCACTTGGCCCCATCTATGATAACTTGACCCTTCACTTAAGTGACTTAAGTTATAACATAAAATTATATTATAACTTAATAATATAAGCCCACAATTATTAATATTTATTTTAGCCAAATAAATATTAATATCTCCATTATTACTCGTCATTTTTGCACGTTGTCTGAACTGGGAGCTAACATGATCAAACCGCATACAACCATACCCCATTTCTAAAAATAGCAAGAGTCCCTCTTTGAGCCTCTCAAAACATACTATAAATAGAAAGACGTGCTATAAATAACAACTACTGCATACGGAGTCCTGGAGACCTCAAACGAAAGCCAAATCTGCAAAGCTCTAACCACTAGAGAAGTTGCATCCCTCAAAGGACCCTCTAACCAACCATACTAGCCTACCAGGGTAAATTAATAGGCTAATCCATCAAACTCTGATGCTCACAAAAATAGGGACATTACAGATGACTGATTTAACGATAACATATATAATAAATCATGAAAAGAATTTTAGAAAGAGTTCATAAAAACAAACTTCCGACAAATACTATGCATTGATAAATCAGAAAATGTCTGGGGAGATATCATACCAATCAAAATATGCTTTGCAGGTTATTTACATGGCAATTTTGAAAGAATGTTAGTACTAAGATAGTTTCTAGATTCAATTGTGTGAAAATTTATTATAATCAATGTTTTGGATCACACTCCATGATCCATCATCAAGATGCAAGATTTCTTCTCCTTATGTTCTCTTGCACCCTGATGATGGATCACGAAGTGTAATCCAAAACGTTGATGATAAAAAAAAATTCACACAATCGAATCCAGAAACTATCATAGCATTCATATGGATTGTGGGAATCTAATAGTTTAGAATGTTTAAGCAAAATATGGTCTCATCCAATACTATTAGAAAAGTAGAACACAATGTCACACAACCTCCTTGACATTGTCCATGGCCTCATAGTGATAATTATTTGCAATGATCCATGTCAAACAGTCATAAAACCTTGACCAAAGGCCATGTCGTCCAAAAAAATGTAAATTGAAATTTAAATAAATAGAAAACTAAAAACAAAAACAGAAAAAAAAACAGCAAATTTAAAATTAAAAAATCATTACCTTGTAAGATACCTTGAGTATCTCTATGTTCTACCGGTGAATGCATCATCATTGAAGGTCCTCACAACCTTCTCCCCTTCCATTCTCATGTAATATTAGGACTTTAACAAACATTTTCTTGAGAGAAGATAGAGCCCTTGTAATGATTTGTAGTGCACTAAAGCTTGCAGTGAGTCATATAATCCCCTATCACAGAAGATCCTGTAATTTGGTGTGATTTCTCAAGAAGCTAAGCACCCAAGTGTGGTCCAGGATAAATTTTACTATGCTTCTTTCATCTTCAACCACACTTTTGACACATCCAATGGGAACCTCAAGGTCTCCAAACCTAGCGGGTTGTCCCCCAAAATAAGCCTCCATATAGCTACCTATGCAATTGCTTTTTCAATAATAACTTGAACAATATTATCCACCCACTAGATAAGATGTTTCAGCCTTTCCTTCATCATTTTCTTGTTTAGTCTTCTACCATTAGCCACATTTTTTTGTGGTTTCCTCTCACAATGGCCAACTAAAATCATGTGGAGTCAGTATCTTAAATACTCACATTCAAATTGATCAATGCATTTAACCATGCATCCTAATATGCATTGCTTGCCACATTGAATGCTATATTTATTACTATTATTACTATTGTTCCAAGCAATACCTTTGGCAAATGTTGTGCACTTGAAACACAAGAAGGAATAAAGAAGATTGGAGGATTAATGTTGCTTGAACTCTATTTAGTTTGACTGAAGGAACACCAAATCTACAAACAAATAAAAGAGTTCTCTACTGAATCAAGGGGATAATTCATCATGTATGAAACAACTTCCTTCATTCTCTTCTATATGAATTTATTCTCCTTATAGCTAGAAAGCAAGCTATTTACTTGTTGCATTTCTTCCTCCACTTGGTCACCCAACTTGACATCTCATCTGCAATTCAAGCAAGGTGTCATTTGAGGCAAGTGATATCTCCTCTCATATTAAATCCACAACAATTGCAAGGCATTCTACCTTCTATGACACTTGATGTGGCAATGTTTCCATGCAAGGGTTCTTTCCACCTTGCTCCATGCCTTCCACACAATATAGAATCTAGAAATTGAAAAGATACCTATGCATTAAGGTTTTAGACAACGAAATTTAAAACAAAAGAAATATAATTAAATACTTAAGAAACCACCACTCAAATCACATTCCAACAATCAATAAATCCTTTTGATTGGTCGAAAACCACTTCACATATATAAGATTCAAATTGTTCAAGGCAAAAAATTCAACAAAACACAATTGCAAGGGTTTTAAGTCTATTTTTTGTTTATCAAGTCTAGGAAAACTCCCCTAGTAGTTGCCACCATATCCCCTACTATAGGGTTTTATTTTTATTTGTAGAGCATTATGATAACACAAGGGTAAAGCGGGATGAGTATGATTCATCTGCACTTAGTAGGCAGATTGTGCATGATAATGCATTTCACTGTGATTACATTGTGAGATATGCACATTCTTTTTCATTCAGCCCACCTATTGATGGCTTGATGCAACGAATGACACATAAGTCTAGGGCGGAAAATTGGTATGAGATACTTTTTCCTGCAAAGAAAGGACCCAAATCTTGTAGGCCTTCCTATTTGCTTCTCATATATGGTTACTATTTTGAGATACAGGTTAAGAAGGCAGTGTTGTGGCTGTGATACATTCCATTTGTAATTAGTTTAGAGAGATAGGATATTATAGATACAGGGAAAGATGGATGGCCCTTTTGCTTGTGGAATCCAAGTGGAACATTCTCATGGATAGTCATGTTTCAAGGAGCTGGTCGGAGGAGTTGGAGGGATTTGTTTCATCCGTTTCGTCATAGAGGTTGGCATAATGTTGAGCTCCCACCAACAATTGACACTAAAGGTATATGTGGCTTCAACTGGAGTGGGGTTCTCAATTGGACAGAATATGT
Source organism: Chamaecyparis obtusa (assembly GCA_027943335.1). NCBI lineage: Eukaryota > Viridiplantae > Streptophyta > Pinopsida > Cupressales > Cupressaceae > Chamaecyparis > Chamaecyparis obtusa. The sequence continues at coordinate 73,016 of BSBK01000300.1, forward strand.
TCTCATCTATTATAGTCGCACATGGCAAGTTGACTTGACTGAGTTTGCACGTGGGATGATTTGGGATCCTAGAATCCACATGATTGGTGCACTATTTTTTATGTACCATGATGAGTTGCTTCACAAGTCCGAGTATGGTGATGTTCACATCAGAGTAGCATTCCGGATTGGCAAACCAATGTTCTAGAGGATATGGGACCTGAGCATTTGGTTTCAACATGCAAGTGCGGATTGCTTGAGGGCAAGCAATCTCCAGGAAGGGAGGAATGTAATGTCCCCAAATTTTGGTGCTTATTTCAATATTATTCAGCGGTGTGCCCTCTGGAGATCATTCACAACACTTTGATTCACACTTACTATTTTTAGTAAGTCACTTGGATGTTTTGCTCTTACTTACTATTTATAGTAGGTCCCCAAGGTGATCAACTGGCATCATATCTATACTTGGAAAGTGGATGGATTATTTCCATGAGTTGATATTGGTAATTATTAGGGGTTTAATGCATACTTACAGGACTCTGCGAGTCCCGAGCCGAGTCTGGGCTCCAGAGTTTTTCTAACACTGGACTTGGACTCGATCGAGTCCAGTAGAGTCTTGCTCGGACTTGCCGAGTCCAAGGACTCTCCGGACTCTATGAGTCCCACTAGTTGGACTCTCTGCGGCCAGCAAGATAAAAACTCAAAACAAAAACTTTATTTAATTAATTTTACTTACTTTTTTGGGTTTATACGTCTTGTCTAAGACCTCACAAACATTAAATTAAAAAAATCTTAGCTAGATATTAGTTGATGGGCTATGTAATTGAAATTGAGGCCATATTTCGAGTTTGACATTAAAATCTTTGATTGATGCTAGTCATATGTTTACATAGAGAAGCTAATAGCAATTCATTCCCAGTGCCTACAATAAGTACTTTTACATTTTATAAATGTCTTTGTTTTAATGCCAGTTCAACACTTCATACCTATAAAGTTATGCACCATTACATTGACATTGGGAATATCAATTCAGAAGTGATTCTTGAGAACATTCATGTTGCCAGGCAAACACAATAACTATCAAGGAGGAGCATGTTCAACCCATTACTAGATTTTTCAGAAATCGTCAATACAAATTTTTGAGTGCCTACATATGATGATACTTGAAGCATGTCATGTAAAGTGTTCCTCTGTCAAACAGTTTCATGCTTGAATGCCCCTCCTAGAAGAGTTCTCCAGAGAAAACAAAAAAATTAATGGAATTTTACGTCCAATTAGCAATAGTAGACAGTTATCTCTTGCCTACAATGAAATCACAGTGCCTAACAGGAGCTGCAAGATTCGGTTTCATTTGTGGACTTGAAAAACAAATCTCAGAATTCATTTCAGCCATAGATAATGTATCCATAATTTCAATCCACAGAAGAGTATTTTAAATTCTAATATTGAAACTATTTGCAACAGATATTGGACAGCCATCACACAAACACTAAATTATAATTATTTCATCCATATATTGTGTCTAAAAGAGCAGCATATGTCCTTCCTAAAGGAATAGAACACAATTTCTAGTTTCTAGTGTCCAACAAAATTCACAAGGAAGAACAAAATGACAATATGAATGCTATATGAACTTAATTGGCATACATGAAATTTCAATAAACAAAATATAACAGAGGGGCAAGCATTCCGAGGACAACTCAAAATAAAAATCATTAACCTCACTTATATGAGGATATTGAAGGCAAATCCCTCTTTGTTTCCTACACATGTTTAATGTCCCCTTCCCAGTAGTAGGCCATTATGGCGCCTAATTAGTCTATCTTCCCATCCGGATAGGCTAATGGCTTCTTTTCAAAGGATGCCAGCCAGTCACAAGTTTCAGTGGGCAAATATTTAATCTCTAGGCTCTATTTCTAAAGTTAAATCACTTTATATTATAAAGTGATATTATAAAGTCACTTTATGACTTAAAGTTACTTTATGTTATAAAAGTGACTTAAGTGAGCTTTTATCCGACATGGCTTAGTTTTGCGTGCTTTCCCTCACTTCGAGGTTATAAAAGAAAAAGGTACATCTTGGGAAAAGTATCATGAGATATTAAAAAAATAAAGGAAAAGTAAATTCTAGTTGCATTTGTGACTAGTTATTTCTCAAGGACGGAAACCCTTGGGAAAGATCTCGAGGAGTTGGATGCAAACCTAGCATCTCGAAAGTAGTGGAGTCATCCAAACTTCACATAGGAATTCAGTAAGTAAGTTGAGATAATCAGTTGTTCTCAACATTGTTTTCATCTTCAGTATACAGGGAGTTCGATATTATTCCAAACTTTCATAGCACAAAAAGGACTGAGGAAGTAAGGCAGATATTCATCCTGGGCGTGGAACTAGTTACGCGCCAGCAAGACTGCCCAATAACGTCACAGGGAGTTAGTGGGAACAGTAAATTTCTTAAGTCGCGTCATTAGTGACTGGATTGTGAGCCGTCAGCAGCCATTCCAGACTACGTGCGCAGGCTTGTACATTTCCGTAGTTTGGTTGAAGTTTAGGAGTCACGAAAGAACAGAGTCGTGACTGTGGTTGCGACTGGACCTTCATACGCATCACCGTGTCAACACGAACATAGCAGGGGTCCCCGCGCGGGTTACTCTTCCAGCGCGACAATAGTGGAATACCACTCGGGTCGTTTGGAGACCGAGGTTGCCGAGGGAATGAAATAAGGAGTAGTGATTCCTCTTGTCACAGTTGCCAATCATGCGACAAGGAGGTGGTGACGTTTTGGAGCCAACTGCGTAGCCTCTACACACAGTCCAATCACGAGAAGCTGCGCCCAACACTCGTTGCTCACTGTTGCAGATTCCCGCACTACCAGCACTGGTGGATTATCGGTTGGTACTCTCTAATGTTGTTTACAGTTGTTTGGCATTTGTAATTCAGAATTAAATATACAAATGAGTCTTCCTTCACATTTTTTAAATTTGTCTTGAGTTGGAGTATTCTATGGTTGTTTAAAAAAAAATATTAGATATGTCTTGAATGTTTAATAGATTGGCACACATTCCAATCGAGTCAAATACTTATCAGCAAGTGATAAACTGAAAACGAAATCTAGGTGAAACATTCAAATACGAGACTGTTATATTTGGGGGAAGATTATTTGTTTTCGATAAGAACAAATACGATTCCATCAGTAAACAATAGAGAACATCTTCAGCTAGAACAAGTCAGAAAACCGTAGTTGTGTTTTCCATAGGATACTACAACATGCCTAACCTTAAGAAGAATATTAGCATTTTAGAAAATAGATTAGCAAATCGATTGGCTCTCATATATTGATTGTTGATTGTTTGTGCAAGTTTGTAGCAAAAATCTTCCATGACATATCTTAGGCATACTCGTAGGAAGAAATAGGCCACTGTGAGCATTAGTTTTCTAGGCTCTAGCTTTTATTTTGATATATGTTTTGAACTTTTGATTCCATGGATTTTATATTCCATCAATATTGTAGACATTTGATAGTGACACTATTTATATTTCTAATGTGTTATTTAGTTTAACTTATTTCCTTCAAAAATTTGCATTTATACTTATGTGATCTATGTAAACTTGTGTATGTGTGCAAAGTACCTTCTATTTATCTCAATTATTGTGTATTTGATGCTAATTGACTAAATGATACATGAAAAAAGCTTTAAATCTTTAAAAATCATTGAATTTCTTGGGTTTTTTTATTTGCGGAGTCTGGACGCCAAGTCCGAGTCCGAAACCAACTTGCCGAGTCCAAGGCGACTCTGAGTCTTGTAACTATGGTTTAATGATTGAAGTTAAATTATTAAAGTTAAAACAAGTTTAACTTTAATATTAATTGTATTAAATAACTTTGTGATATCATGACATAAAGGGGGTTAAAGTGTATTTAAGTCATTTTCATAAAGTGACTTTATAAAATGACAATATCAAGTCACTTTAATTAATAGAGCTCTCTAGCTTGTTCAAGAAGCTACTTCATAAGGAGGAATTAAAAGTAAAAGATGATTTATTCCACATTGAGTGTGGAGGTTCACTTGGAGTTTGAGGAGTCTTTATAAACAGACCTTGTCTTCCTTCAAGAGCATGTTATGAGATTATTAAATTGAAGCTATTTCTCTTGTTGCTCATATGCAATGACTAGATTGTTCTTAGGATGGAAACCCTTGGAACCAAGAAGGTTTGGAAAAAAACCCATGCCTTTCATGTGAGGTGAATTTGCATCTGAGTTCACCATTTGGAGATCAAAGTGCTGAAGTTTGAAGTTACAAGGAGTTTGAGCAGGTCGAGCTTTCATTCAAGGAATGGTAATGGCTTCCTATCATTTTTGGTTCAAGTTTCACATTGTAGTTAAGTAGTCTGTCAATTGTCGAGGATTTAATATTCAGCCAAGGAGACGTCACTGAGAAACCAGTCCTCTACCTAATTGGCATTCTTGCTTGGCATTGCTGGTGTTTGTACATGAGACGCATTGAGACAACTTACAGCTACAGCCATAGAAGTTTCCTCTTCATTTAATCTTTAAAAAAATCGACCAAAAGGTTGGGAAAGCTTAGATGCACAGCTTGAAGAACTTGCTAGTGACTGGAGGTGATTTGATGGGGATCTGAGAGCTTTTACATCATTTTCAAACTGCATATGTGACCTGGTAAAAACGTTCCTGAGACTCAGCTTGCTAACGGCCAAACCCAGTTATCCATGTATTAGCAGCCAGGAAGGAATAGAGGTTTCGATGGAAATGATACCTTCATGATACAGCAATTTGGGGCAGATCATTCGAGCTTCTGTAGCTAACAGGTGTTCTCCTCATGATTAAACCCTTCTATTTCGTATTAAAAGTCAGAACTGAAATGCTTGCAATTATGGACTGAGTATAAGCTGGTAAAAATCTGATAAATCAGAGTGTGTTGCATATTGTTCAAAGGCTATTGATGATGTGGGCAGAGCTTCCATATTCTATAATAGAACATTGGTCTATCTATGGACGAATGCAAATTGTTTGATGTAATGTCTATATGTATATGCTCTATGAGAACTTGCATGAATGTCAGACAACTGTTTGTTGTAATGTATGCTCAATGTTTATGTGATTTCCCTTGAAATCTATATCAGAATTGCAACTATTTTATTGTGTGATGTTCAGCGAGATATTTGACAGGAATCCCATGCAAAGAACTGGTAATTTGTAATGTGTTTGTGGCTTCAGAGCTCGAAAATTTCCAAACAGAACTTACACACCAGCTGTCTGATGAAATACCAATACTACAAGACTGAAATTTTAAGGATAGAATTAATAGGAGATATTACAGGTGTGAGCCAATTACTTGCTGGCCTAGAAATCTTGTGTGATGTCCCCTTTTCTGAGACAGAAACCAATAATAATATCTAAGACTAATAATACAATATAATTATAATTACAATATAAATAAATAATGATCTTAAAATATACAGTTAAATTATTAATAAATAAATAATACAATAAAATAACAGTCTCTAAAAGAGACTAAATTATAAGTATCCCCAAACATCGATTATTGACAGGACATTACAGAGTAGGTTGAGCAACTAATACAAATAAGCAATTGTATAGGACACTTGGTGGATCAGATTAATTACCTGGCATAAACTGCAAGTCACCTCTTGTTCATTGATTTAGAGAATCAATTAGTTATTGGGGCACTATATTAAATTCCATAGTTAGAAGATTTGCTGACTGACTCCTCTATGTATGATGAAGAATATGGCCGATTCTATTGAGGAGTCGGAGTTTAATAATTAAACAAACAACTAATTATGAGGTCGACTAATATATGGCAGCACTTGAATTAATGACTTGGTTCGACAGCGATTCACATAAAGAGGATTAGCGATCATTATGTTTCTAAAGATGGCAAGTTTCTTTCATTACATATAGCAACCTCAATATGGCAGCAGCGATAAAATTATAAGGTGATTTTTGATTGAGTATACGCAACACATGGCAGCGATCAAGAAAATGATTATTCGCTGATGAAAATGAAGCAACAATAATAAGACTGATGAATTTATTTTTAATTCGTGATAGTGATTGATTCTCATAAATGTGTCGCTTAAGTTAATATTAATGATTATATTTAAGACATATGTCAATGCTAAATGAAAGGGCTATTATGTTTAAGAGAAACAAAAGGTTGACTTCTACTATTAAAGAGCTTAAGGAGGATGTCAGTTTACAAAGGTCGCCTCCCCTTGATATGGCTATTCATAAAGTCATCCCTTCTCACTAAATGTCGCCCCTTCTAAAGATTACAAGGATAGAGGGAGAATGAGAAGTGAGATTGAAACAGAGGAGAATAAGATGTTCTATCATCATTACATAAGAGATATATAAGATTTAAATGGTAATTAAAAATTGTAGAAGTATGTGATAAGGAGTGAAAGAAGATAACATATAAAAAGAAGATTATTCAAGGAGAGAAGTAGTACAATGAAGAAGATTTAGTACAGAAATGAATGCTAAAAGCGTTAACCAGCATTACAAGCAAATTGACAATATGCAGAATTAAAGAAGAAGATTAATCAATAGTCTTGAGACACTAACCGGTTATTTATGAAAAGGTGCAAATTAATCTCAAGGATTAGCTATTGATTATAAAAAACAAATGATTGTTGCGAAAGGATCAGTTGTAGTCGGCATAAAATGCATATTATTATGGTTGATATTATTGGTTACCTATCAATGTATTAAGTGTTCGTATTAAATTTGCTATCACTCTTGGGTAGTTGTGTCGGTTGGTTGACAGTTGTGTTCCTCTTGGCAACACTCAGGTCCTTTAAATATGTCATGTACCGCCAAGGAAGGGAGCATGGTATGGTTGGGGTAAATTGTAATCCTTGGCGGACCATCTTGGTCTTCTTCTCTATGATGTATTCATGAGCCAATAAAGACATATTTTACTACTATATCTGGTACGCATTGTCGTCTGTATGATTATTCCACGTATGTACAGGCATAGCAGTAAACATTTTGGCATCGTTGCCTTAAAAGAAATCGGGTCAGCATTGTGTGATTCATGCCCTTGGATCCCATTAAATGCGAGAATAGGCCACTGGGTGGTCAAGACCAAGTGATTAGGCGATCTTTAAGAATTGCGGAACAAAGAGAACGAAGAAGACAATCGTCCATACAAACATCGTCAAACAAGGAGTACGAAGAAAATCTTGAACTAACTGACATATTTCACGGCATTGAGAACCTATCCATCTCAAGAGGATGTAATGTCCCCACTCCTAGAACAAGATTTAATTATTAATATTAAAAATAAATTAATAAATAAATAAAAATAATAATATAATAATATTAATTTAGTAATAATTGACGATAATATATTATTAATATAATAATAATTGATAATAATATATTATTAATAATAATATATTATTAATATAATAATATTAAAATAGTAATTGATAATAATATATTATTAATATATTGCTATAATAAACAATAATATATTGATATCATAATAATCAAACAATATATAACAATGATAATGAACATATAAATATAAGAATGAATGATTCCCCAAAATCACATATTAAGTCTACGTAGCTGCATACCGTGCTCAGGAGTACTTGGTGACATTGGAGGAGGCAATTGGCAATGGTCATAGTAAGTGAAGAAATAACTATCACTGAGTATGGGAGTGGTTAAGACACCGACACAACATCAAGATTCATCCCTTGTAAAAATATTTATCAGCCATCAACCCGTAACCAATATATTTTACTCATATCAAATGTACTAGACAAATTGAAGATTAAGGGAAGTCAGCGATTACATTGAGATAGAGGGAGACACAAGTATAGGATAACAACGATGGAGATGTGCATCCAAGATGAAAAAAAGGAGTGCAATCATCTAAAGAGGCGTCTCTTGGCTGTCAAACAATACAGTCGTTCGATTACGAGAGATATTTAATTAAGATCAAAAGCATCCTCTTGGGGGCATCAAATCAACATCTCCTTTTAGACAGTCAGTAATATAATGCTCGGTCAGCATGCCATTAGGATGGAGTCATCTGCATTTCAGCCGTATATGAACAAGCATCGAATAGGGAAGAAGACGAAAAAGCCATTGACTGATATATTCAGGAAAACGTATACGCCTGGCATCAGTTTGCAGTTACGGATCAAAGCATGAACACAGTGATTCCAATTCATTATAATTTTAAGTGGCTAAACAATATCTGTACAAAGACCACTACTGCCAGCGATCTGATGAATTCAATTGGGAGTTTTAATATATTATGGAAGCGTTAATATCTTCCAAAGCTACCCAAGTTTGGGGAATTGTGGAGACTAATGACAAGGAGTTGATGGAGGAGGAAATAGTTCAGGTAGGAATTGCGGAACAGAATGACATCTACACTCTGTTGCTATCAATTTAGCTACAGAAGTAATCTATGATATTATACAACTCATCAACTAGTTGACTAGACTAATCAACGACTAGTAACCACACAAGATAATCAATATTAGGCCTTGAGATAACAGCGATTTAGACAACAGCGATCTATACTCAGATAAATATAAATATCAATCAACATTAAAATACATTCAGATTTGAACATCAAATATACAACAAACAGACCAAGCATCATCAGATGGTAAAGATAAATTAGGAAATATATATATATATATATATACAGTTAGTAAAAACCATTAGTACAGTCACCAATACAATATACAGAGATAGGCATATCAGGTCTATAATCAATAGTAAATCCACAATTGGAAAGGAATACACTAATACTCAAATCAGTTGAGATAGAATTTGAACAGAAAGATCTTAAGGAGTGTTGCAAATAATATTTGACGACTATTAAGTTACAGTGTAGTAACAGAACCTTTTCATCAGCTGACCGACAAATATAGTGAAGTACTCTACAAACAAGTTCCACCAAATAAGTAAGATTCAAGGAGATTATATAAATAGGCTAGGTATTGATCATAGGGATGGATGTGAACTATATAATTGGTATTCAAGAATAGGAAGATATGCAAGGTATCAACTTATATTACATATATAATATTGTTAAGAGGATATCAGAGAGGAATCAGAGATGTTATAAAATATATTTTTACTCTTCACAAAGAAGAGATTATAAAATACATTTCGTATTGATCACATCGAAGAAGGTTGTTTGGAGGAAATAATTGAGAAGCCTAAAAAGAGATGAGGATTGAGGAACCCTATTGAAATTGCTGCAATATGCCAAGATTGGTAAAAGCTCTCTTGATAATATGACAAATATAGATCCTACTATTATTGCAGGCTATCTTTGGGCCTCAAAGGGAAGTATTATTTATTTCTTGCTCTCTACCTAGCACTTGATTTCCCTTAAATGAAATATACAATTAGAGTCTTTTTGTCAAAACTTACAAGAGCATGACCTCAATCAGGATTTATCTTGTTAAAGGGGCATTTTAAATAATCTTTAACCATCTTACAATTCTTATTTTAATGGAATTTGTGATTCTATGGAAAAATTAGGGTAATCCTATAAGGGGACATTACAAATGGTAGCAGAGCATGGTCTTGCCATCCTGTAGGGTAAAATGCGAAGACTATCTTATGAAGATCTATATGAATGAAGAAGACAATCGTCCATACAGACGTCATCAAACGAGGAGTACGAAGAAAATCTTGAACTGACTGACATATTTCACGACATTGAGAACATATCCATCTCAAGAGGACCCTCGAACGGAGGGAGTACGAGCCAAGGCCTAGAAGTTCCCGATGCGTTGGGGACACTAGAGGTGGACGTGTGGAGAATGCACGCATGGCCAAGAGTGTAGGGAAGGCACCATAACATAGCGGTCGGAACAATCCACCTAGCTCTCACGCACAAGGGGGAAATCAGGCGAGAAAGATGGTGACTCCTCTGACAAGTTCGAATGTGGATCGACAAAAACTGTCGAAGTTCACAAGGAACGGGTTGAAAAACCCTAAGAGGCACTGGAAAACTTGTGAGACTATTTGGGTTGCAAATGGTCAGGATGTCAAAGACTATTGGCTGAGAAAGTTTCCAACAACGCTACGAGGTATAGCCATTAACTAGTTCACAAAATTAAATGTTTCATCTATAGCTTCTTGGGACACACTCAGGAGGTTGTTGGAGGCTGAGTTTAAATTGTTCTAAGACGACAATGAGATTGTCACTAAAATTTATAATACCAAACAAGGGAAGAACGAGATTGTACGAGCTTATAATCATAGGCTCAAGGAATTGTTGGTCAAGTTGGAGAATCAGCTAGCCGACAGGTTGAAGAAGAGGTGGTTCATTGAGGGGTTGATTCCCACCCTGCGTAAAAAGATGAAATTGGTGCCTCCACCCTCATACATCGATGCCTACAATTAGGCGATGGAAATCAAGACTGAAAACAAGCCATCCTCCCAAGGGAAGAGGAAGACGCATGATGATGATAGCATTGAGGGTAGAAGTGATGATGAATTCCAATCCCTACACCGAGACATGATGAGAATGATGAAAGACTAAAAGTTCAGAAAGGGACCAATAAAGAAAGTAATGAACTATGGTGTGCGGGGTGAAAAATTGAAGGGCACACATAAGGTAATTGTCCTAAAACGATGTTTCGTGAGATTTGGCAAGTGATGGGTCATTTGATAAAGGAGTGTCCATATAATTTGAAGACTAGAAGCACATTAGTACTCTTCACACAAGGAGTGTCCACTCCATTGAAACCCCAAAATGTATCGCCATGTGGTCATGGAAATCAACAGTGGAATCAAATACAATACAACTCCATAGGACGCCCTATCATACAATGTCGAATATGTAACGAATGGGGTCACTTGGCACAGGACTGCCAGAGCGGGCAAAGCAATAGGAGTTTTTTGTGCAAGTGGTGTGGTCCAAGGAACCATAAGGACACCAAATGCCAATACAGAAGGGAGTAAATATGTTGGACGCGAAGGAGCCATACGAGGAAGTATTCGCAATCACCAGACTCCACACTACGAAGGCAGAATATCCTGGCCCTTGTACGGAGAAGGAAAGACTTCGAGAAGCCAAGGCTAACATTGAACTAGCAATGGAGACGAGACCTTCAAATGATGCCGCCGGTACTCCACTATGGTCAGAATCAGAGAAAACTATCATGAGACAGCTATTGCAAGCCACCATACCAGTACGAGTATCTGACCTCATGCAAACTATGCCACAACTAAAGATGGCCATTACCAACGTAGTTTGTAACGACACAATTGGCCAGGAGCATGACAAATCAACGGAGAAGCCAATAGAGAGTCTAGCCACTAACCCGATGTTGCAGGCATTGGGAGGAACCCGACCGTTGTCAAGATGGAGATACTGGGACAGAAGTTGACAAATATCATTGTGGACGAAGGCTCGCGAATTAGTGTACTGCTGAAGGAAACTTGCAAGTGCCTAGGGAAGCCAACACTTCGGCCGCCAACCTTGCACTTGGTAGGTGCCGACCAACACGACATCAAACCACTCGAGATGCTGATGGCACAAAAGGTCACTATTAGAACTCAGCATTTCTTTCTGGATTTGTGGTCATCCGTTGGAAAAGAAGGCATATGATGCCCTTCTGGGAAGGAATTGGCCAGTCACGGAAAATGCAAACCACAATTGGAAGAACAAACTATCCATCGAGAGTGATGGAACAAAGTACACCATCAACTTGCAGAGCTAGGCGGTGAGCCAAGAGTTCGCATCAGACTCTGAGTCCGAGGGCGAAGAGTTCGAGATGAAGGATAATGGAATCCAATGATGATGGGGTGTTGGAACTTGAAAGTTGCTTGGAGGATGAGACAAGCTCTCTCAATGGACTATTCCATTGACAAATGGAGGACTATGAGGTATTTTCACCATGTACTTTTCTCGAAGCTACAACCCTTGGTAAAGATAGACTGAAGGATACATTTGACAATACGGAGATGGAAAATGAAAAGAAAAAAATAATGAAGACTATGCAGAGGCCATTGGTTGATTCATACTCATGGCAAATTTAGAAAACCCACTCTCAACGAAGGGAATGGTTGCTTTTGGCAAATTCAAAATTTGGTAGATAAAGCATCAATACGCATAAAACCGACTAGATTGAGAATTGGAAGCTTGGCAAATAGACTGGCAAGTGTAGAATTTTGGAAAGGAAAACAATACAAGTGTCATTCGTATGGCACAAGGGATCATCTGTGCAACACAATGAACCATCAAATGCTACACTATACTATTGTACGGAGGGCAACCGCACACTTTCGCACCGTACGGAGAAACATTGGAAGCACCACCGTACGGCACAACTATTCCACCATACGAGGAAACATTGGAACTGCCACCGTACAGCCACACTCTTCCACATTATAGAGAAACATTGTAACCACCATCGTACAGCCCCACAATAGCACCGCTAGTATACGAGGTATAGGCACTTCCATCGTACGGTCTCCAACTACCACCATACGGCATATCATTTCCACTCTATAGACAACTCTTGCCTACTACCATCCTACAGAGTCAATCTCTCTTGGTCTTGTAACAATCAAGAAAGAATCTGTTGTGGAAACTATGGATGGCATATGGAAATCATTCTTGGTTAAGACAATCATACAAGGAGTGAGAGCATTTTCGACTCCACCGTACGGTCCAATCCCTCCATCAGTATGCTAGTCTTTCCAACCGTACATGCCACTATGTTGCCAGTCGTACAAGCCATCCAGCAAGGCGTACATGCAACCTCCCAGGCCGTACATGTCTTCTTTCAAACCGGCAACGATATCTCGTTCTATTGTACCGTGCATTGTACGGACCATTCCTATCTCCGCACGCCACAAAAATCATTGTGGGACTTCCTTCCAGCTGTACCTTGTACGGTTGAGCATTTAGGCCATTTCTGCACACCGTCGACGACATACTTCAGACCATACTTATTCCTTTGTCTACCATACAACTTACGACTACTAAGATGCCACACTTTCGTACGACAACACCAATTCCTTGAATTCCAATACTTCGCTCAACAAGTAAAAGATTTGGCACGGTTGACTATTGCATTTTCAAGCTTTATAAGTATTGCTGTTCACATCTCAAAAAACTAAGAAATTGGTGTGCGCTATAGAGTTCTATGTGGTTCTGAAGGTGCTAATTTGGTCTTGGCAGCGAGGGCACTGCCCCTAGACCCTCGCAACAAGTGTTGCCCCTTGACCCCGCTAGGGGCACAGCTCCCACACCCCCATTTTCTTTTTGAAGTACACTACACCTTTGAGTTTGCATAATACAAGTTATTATCTGCACTCTTATCATTAGTCTTCCTAGATATTACATGATGTATTTTTATCGTATGGAAGAGGACTTTTCCTTTTGGGGAGGATGATGTAGTCCGCATAAAATGAATATTATTATGGTTGATAATATTGGTTATCCGTCAATGTATTAAGTGTCCGTATTAAATTTGTTATCACTATTGAATAGTTATTATGTCGGTTGGTTGACGGTTGTGTTCCTCTTGGCAACTGTCAGGTCCTTTTGTTGATGTTTTGTAGCTTCAGTCAAATAAACACTGAGTCAATACTAGTTAAGATATGTACAAATACATATATATATATATATATACATATATATATATATATATATATTTAATATATATGAGATGTATATATATATACTTAAATATATATATATATATAAATATTATTATTATGTAAATATTAGAGAAATTAAAATAAGAATCGAGATATTATATATATATATATATATATATATATATATATATATATATATATATATATATATATATATATATATGTACATGTATATATATATGTACATGTATATATATATATATATATAATCATAATTGTCATTATATTAATTACATATTAATGAATAGACATGTCTCATCAAGGGACATGTCTCTTCTTGGCTCATTCTCAATATAAATGCAAGAGATTGTTGCATTTGGAAAACACATACAATGAGATAGTGCTATTACATTTGCAATGATCCTAAAAATCTTAACATGGTATCAAAGCCAAGTTGCAAATGTAAGAGAGTAGTTTGTTGATGGTGAATGTGTGACTGTCATAGAAAATACAGTCTTAGTACGAGGACCATATCTCACAAATGCACCGTTGGATTTTGCTGAATTTTGGATATGTTGGTGATACACAAATTTAGAAGAATCTCACCAGAGCGATTGGAGAGAAAATGTCAGATTCAAAAGTTATGACCGACTATGTACGGGTCTATGCAAAAAAAAATCTGTAAAAGAGCGAGGTTCCTTCTTTAAAAGCCTAACCACTTGAAGGGAGATCCAATAAAATTGAAGGTTTTCATAGTGTATAGAACCTTTGGATTTTTCAAGAAAAGTCATGCGAATAATTATAGTAATGTTCGAGAACGACGAAATCATTATGTGAATTTGCATGATATTTTCTATATGGGCTCACATTACAGAATGAAATACTTGAAATTTATAAAAGATAGTATTTTATGTTTTATTAATGCACATAATTTTTGAGTTTGTAATTCATGCTATACTATTGGTTAGTAAAATATTGTATGCTTCTATGATTGGTATTTACGGTCGACGTAGTTTAGTGAGCTATTTGTAATCTCTCTGTGACATACATTCAGGACAGAAGCACAAGATAATTGCATTCAAGGGAGAAAGAACTTGATGCTTGTAAACAAATTGATGATTGAGACTAGATGCAAAGGGAGTCTGATATTTCAAAAGAGATCAATAAGTTGATAAACTTGAGCTTCAAAGGGAGTAGATGGTTCAATCAACTTGTGACAATCTTGATCATATTGATTGAGAGGGAGTTCACTATTGAAGGTGAAACATTTATGAGGTAAACTTGATATAATTGATTATTATACTAATGAATCATGAATGTTTTTAATGGGCCTGCCCCCCGTGTAAATCATGAGGAAGTGACGACTTCCAAATGATTATCACTTGTATTTGGAAAAGTTATTGGAAGGTGACGATCTTACAATAACTTGATCTTCTATTGTGATAGACATCTTGTGATGGCTGAAACAGATCATAATAGATAGAACTTGTGGATAGAATCGCCAATTGAGGCAATCCACATTAAAGCTCGTGAGTTTGTGGATAGAATCGCCGATGGAGGCAATCCACACGAGAGCTTGTGGATAGAATCGTCGATTGAGGCAATCCACCCGGGAACTTGTGGATAGAATCGCCGATAGAGGCAATCCACACTAAAGCTTGTGAGTTTGTGGATAGAATCGTCGATTGAGGCAATCCACCCGAGAACTTGTGGATAGAATCGCCGATAGAGGCAATCCACACTAAAGCTCGTGAGTTTGTGGATAGAATCGTCGATGGAGGCAATCCAGACGAGAGCTTGTGGATAGAATCGCCGACTGAGGCAATCCACTCGGGAACTTGTGGATAGAATCGCCGATAGAGGCAATCCACACTAAATCTTGTGAGTTTGTGGATAGAATCGCTGATGGAGGCAATCCACACAAGAGCTTGTGGATAGAATCGCCAATGGAGGCAATCCACTTGAGAGCTTGAGGATAGAATCGCCGATGGAGGCAATCAACACAAGAGCTTGTGGATAGAATTGCAGATGGAGGCAATCCACCTGAGAGCTTGTGGATAGAATCACCGATGGAGGCAATCCACACGAAAGCTTGTGGATAGAATCATCGATGGAGGCAATCCACATCTTGAGACTATGTTTCTATTGACTACATATTGAGGATGATGCCTTTATTGCTTACATCATATGATTGATGTTGTCAAGAGTCTTAAGTGTTGACATTGGATTGATTTATCCTCCCTAGCTAAGAGGGAGTATTGATGTTTTGTAGCTTCAGTCGAATAAACACTATGGGTCAATACAAGTGAAGATATGTGTATATATATATATTTATTTAATATATATGAGATGTATATATATACTTAAATATATATATATATATAAATATTATTATTACGTAAATATTAGAGAAATTAATATAATACTCAAGAGATATTATATATATATGTACATGTATATATATATATAATCATAATTGTCATTATATTAATTACATATTAATGAATAGACATGTCTCATGAAGGGGCATGTCTCTTCTTGGCTCATTCTCAATATAAATGCAAGAGATTGTTGCATTTGGAAAACACATACAATGAGATAGTGCTATTACATTTGCAATGATCCTAAAAATCTTAACACCTTTAAATATGTCATGTACCACCAAGGAAGGGAGCATGTTATGGTTGGGGTAAATTGTAATCCTTGGCGGACTATCTTGGCCTTCTTCTCTGTAATGTATTCATGAGCTAATAAAGATATATTTTACTCCTATATCTGGTACGCACTGTCATCTGTATGATTATTCCACGTATGCAAATACCAGATATAGCAATAAACATCAATCAAGGAAAAAGTCAAAACTCATCAAACTCAAAGGTTGCCGCCCTTTGATTTGAGAGATATAACAATTGGATTAGAGCTCATTCATTTGGCATCCATTTATCAATCATCACAGCATCGAGTGAGAACAACCATCATCAAATAATTATATATATATATATATATATATATATATATAGATATATATATATATATATATATATTCCCTTACAGCATTCGATCTTACATTTAGCAAAGTAATTAAGACAATCAGCATTCAATTAACATATACCAGTCATAAAAGGAATTGGGATTACAAGATTGATAGCATCAGAAAATTAAATCTTTATTTCAGCAATCAATCAATCACAAAGGATTAATCGTACCCGAGGAAATAAAGACAACATTCTTCTAAAACAAATAACAAAGCATAGTGGAGGGCCCACCAACTAAGTAGTGTGAGCCAGAACGATAACAATACAGAACGAAGCTTAGTTCTTGGGAACTAAGTAGAGGTATTTTCATTTGATAGTAATTATTTATTTTTGCTAATTAAGAGCAAGATCCAAGTCATTCTTAGTGGAGGACATTCTTGATGAATGTCAAGATTGCTAAAAAGCAATCAAGGGAGAGATTCGAGTATCTCTTAGAGATAGCTTATAAGGATGGATATACCAAATGAGGGTTATCCATAAGGCCCTAGGAGATATGAGTCGTAATAAGATGGTAGAATAGCTGAGGACTGTTCTAGATTAGCCATGAGGCAACTAGAGCCCATGGAGGTCCTCCCCAGAGAGCTAGGAACCCGGATTAAGAGGGAATTAGCATGGTACTTAAATATATTTTTCTTTCATTTAAGTGTATATGTATATTTTGTATGGAATCTACTAACACGTG
This sequence comes from Chamaecyparis obtusa, assembly GCA_027943335.1. NCBI lineage: Eukaryota > Viridiplantae > Streptophyta > Pinopsida > Cupressales > Cupressaceae > Chamaecyparis > Chamaecyparis obtusa. Next base: position 90,353 of record BSBK01000300.1, read on the forward strand.
CAGATTTATTCATCAAGGATCAAAGCAATACTCAACACCGGAAGTGAGGACATTACATCTTGCAAGTACTTGCCGAGTTTTAGAACATTAGTTCCAAAAATACATTGGGCATTTAAATTTTACTTCACTCGAGTTAGAGGTACAAGAAGTCCTTCACTTCATTTTATGCTTTCTAGATTGTTTTCTTGACTCCTAAAGGTGTTACATACCTTAGTCTATAGCAAGCCTTGGGTCAGCCACTTAGTGCAGGTCCAAATAATTTTTGGCTATCTAATTCACACCATTTCCAAACCAAAATGAAGAAGTTTGGGAAAATCGTGATCAAATACATGGGATTCCTCATTAACAAGCATGAGTTATGCATCATCTTAAATAAATCCAAGATCCTTCATGTATATACCACTCTATCAAATATTTCAAATCCAAACTATATCCTAAAGGGTATGAACCTACAAAGCAAATTCATCTGCAACTATTCACATCTTGCTTAAACTCCTAATAATTAGCTAGTTATAAGCCTCTTTACTGGAATCAAAAGGCCATTCAAGTATTCAGTCACTCAAAATAGGCATTTTATTCGCCCTTGATGCTTGTACATCCCAAAAAGAAACACACACTTGAAATTTGAGAGGCACAATTCCTAGCAAGCCATAGGCATGGTACTTAAGCAGGGATGACATCAATTATGTTACATTATGAGACATTTGTTGATGTCAGTTTTGTACCACTACATAAAATATAGCAATTGAATACTTGATATAGAATACCAAACACTCAACCCTCTCTTGAAAAGTATATACTCATGAAGAACATGAGTAAACTCCAAGATTCCTTACACCTATGGATACTAACTCAGTTATATTAATGTGATTTGTTGGTTAATCACGTAGGCGGGCTTACGTTGTTCATTCAAGAATGTTGAATTCTTGCTATGATGATGATAGGATCTAGCTTTGCAATGTATACTCAAATGATTTTCTAATTTATATCACTTCCAAATTTGCTCTTCAAACTTCAACTACTAAACTACTTCTTGCTTTATTACTACTCCTATGGAATGGAAAGATTGGCAAATGGACGGGGATCAACCTAATGAAAGCTTGCCGGTGGCGTTACCTCCATTGGTGCAATGATTCAAAGGGGAATGAGACTAGATTACCACACAAGGCTTCTTAACAAGCCGCTAAGATGCTAGTGGCCTAGTATATAGATCCCTATCAAACATTTACCAATATCACCATACAACTAGCCATCTACTTCTATCCTTACTTTAACACTTTCTTGAAATGAAATCTACTTTAACAACTCAATGAAATCTAACTTTAACAATTGGAAGTAGAAACCATGCAATAACACCAAGTGTTCTTAATCACCATGCAAGACACAACAATGACAAGAGAAGCAATTTTGGTATTATATTAGCAACAATTTTCTTCAACCCTTTACAAATAAGAGTACTTGGCCTTATATAGAGGCTCAAAATTACAACCAACGATAGAGATTAAGAGGCAAAATCAACAATCCAGATTAAATCCCAAAAACCCTAATTAGGGTTGCCACCCAATTGGCCAATGAAAAGACGCCACCTCATCAATGGACCAATGAAAAAAAAGAAAAGTGGCAACCAATGAGAAGGCACCAAAATGGTAGCCAATCAGAATCAGACACCTATCCTACCCAAGAAGAAAGGAGAATTTGCCACTTGGGCTTACATCAAATGATCTAATACAATTCTACCCTTTTCTTTCATCTTTTTAGCATAAGCAATGAATTTAGCTAACATGTTGTTGACTTCCTCCATGGGAGGGCAAGGTGTATGCCTCATCCTGTGCTCAGTTGTGTTCATCATGTTCTTTGCTGCTTGCAGTGTCTTCTCACTCTCCTTCTCATCATCTCCTGCAAACTCGATAAGGGCCCTGAGAGAGGCAAGGATGCCCCACTGTTTCTCTCTGGCGGCAACCTTCCCCAACTCATCCAATCTCGATCCAAACTCTCACTAAAATCCTCCTCTTTGATTCCTTCAAAATCAAGTGCAATCCCCGCATCGCTCAACATGCTTGAAATGAAAGTGTCGATGCTTGGATTGTACTTTGCAATCTCATCATGTATCTCTTCGAGTACCCTCGATTTGGCAACCAAGGTAACATACCAAGACTCAATAATATTCTTTCCTCCTTCATTAACCAACCTAGCTTTCACCAAAGATCCCTCTGATAACTCTATGGTTGCCTGTAGCCTGGGAATAGCTAAGTCACGGATTGGAAGGAAATCCTTCCACATCCCTTCAAATGCTCTGAATTTGTCCCTAAGAGACACAAATGACCTGAATGTTGAGATAAAGGCAGGCAAGAACCTTCGCCCTTCTTGAATTGTATTACTGATCCAATTTTTAGTTCCTTGCTCTCGAGCTAATATTTCTCCCAGATTGCTCCCACTATCATGTGTAAGGGCCGCCTAAGGCAACTGCTGAATAGGCCGACATACTTCATGATAGCTCTCCCTCCAATACTTGCTTTCAATCTCCAACTCTGCACCCCTTTCGTTTGCCTTTCTCAACCTTTCTCTTATTGAAGCTATGCCTTCCTGAAATTCCACACTCCATGTCATCTGTGATTTTTCCCATGTCATGCTCTACTATCTCATAATCTTGGGCCACAATTTCGCTGACTGCCTTGCTAACCTTTGGCACCGCAATCTGAACCTTTCGGTGACCATCCTCATCATTCCTGATTACCTTTGCCATTGTTCCTGCAATTTGTTTCTGTCCGACATTATCTTCTTTTTCCACTAACCCTTGAATATCCTCAACTGTTGGGATGGCCACAACCTCTTTCCTTGGCATAAGCATTTGTCTCAACCACGGTGGTGCAATGCATCTCCCCAAATCTAGATTCGGTTCGACTAGCATAGCATCACCAACGGCCTTAGGCGCTTGGCTTCCTTCCTCAGCTAATAGAGCCTCAATGTCAACTGGCCTATCTCCTTCATTACTAACTGCCACATCCTCCTCAACTTCGTTCTCTAAAAGAGGAGAGTACCCTGTACTGTTACTATAACCACTTGATTCTGAACCAGAGCTCACCTCTGCCGCTGCTCTTTGCTCACTTGTACCAACCTCTTGGCTTCTAGCCTCGACTATGCTCTCTCTTGATGGTACCTTGCTCTGCTTCTTTGCTGGAGGCCCTTGATGTTCTCTATTTTTCTCAACCTCCAAGCCTCTCTTCTTACTCTTAACTGCTTGCTGCTAGCTATTGCCCCCACCTTGCTGTCCAACTGACTCTGCTGGAATCTCCTCCTCTGGTTTCATCTTCTCATAGGTAAGGTGTACCTTCCGACTTTGCAATTGTCTAAACTTCCTATTGTACCACCACTCAGTGTGTAGCTCAACTGTTCTTGTTACTACATCTAAGGATGGATCCTGATGATCATCCCACTCAATTGGATTCAACTCCGTTCCCTCTACTGTATTGTAATCTTCCCTTAGCACATCTTCATCCTCTTCCAGCTGATCCGGAATATTAAGATTTCTCCATCTGATTGCCCTCATCATGTCCACTGATAACCTTGAGAAAGCCAATTTCCTCACATGAAAGTCATCCTGTGCATTGGCCCAAAAATCCTCCAAAGTGGGAATATGCTTGAATGGATCCCCATGAGATGCCTTGATTAAACCATTAGGATCGGATCCTTGCCTTGCCCTATACCATGCTAGATGATATTGTTCTAACTCCTCCGCAACTGCAAAGCCGACAGGATTGGGAGAACTATCATTGCCTATCATGAGTGAGAAAGTAACCCCGATCCCACCTCTGAGCTTCATCATTTTATCATATTGCTCAAGTTGCCTAGCCAACTCCATCAAAGCTATCCTATTGGGTGGGTACCTTGGAAGCCTTTTGGGACAAGTCGTGCATCCAACCACTCTGATATAAGTGAATTGTGGAAATTGGATGAACCAACTCCCAAACCTCTTGACTTTTGTCTCTACCTCCGGCGAGAGCCTCCTTGCGGGTGTCCCTTGCAGTATCCTTACCGTCTTCATGGCAAAGGCATCATAAAATATCTTGTAGTCCTTGGTGTTGTGCAAATGAAGTTGTGGATAGCACTCATGCACCAAGCATTGTCCGAGCCCATTGTCAATCACCCCTCTAACCTTAAGTCCAGGATGTTCATACAGTCTTGCAATTAAATAGAAAAGGTAGGACCCCATGTAGAATTGTTTTTTATTTTGTACTGTCCTAAGTTGCAACTCTAAATTTTCACTTATAATTCTAGCCCAATCAAACTTTCTTTTTCCATTTTCAATTCCTTCAATAAAATAGTACATCCAAGTTTCAAACTGCATACCTTGAGCGGAGCCCATGACTCGGTTGAGAAGCACAATAAGATCGCCATACTCTGATTTGAAATCTGACCCGGTGAGCTTTGATGGCTTGGTGACTCCCTTCTTGCCTTCGTGCAACCAATTCTGCTTTAGTAGGGTGAGGTAGGCATCCTGACTGTCCTAAAAGAACCTGTCGGCTTGATCCATTAACATTACTATCATGCCCTTCTGCTGGGGTATATTGAACACTTCTATCACCTGTCCGCTGATGTTAGCCAACACACTTTCCTCTTCACCAAAGATGATGGACTTGGTCACAATATCTAGCCGAGATGCACACTCCATCACCAACTTTGGACAAGGCAAGGTAGGAGGGAAGGCGACAGCTTGCACAATCCCACACTTGTAGATCTTCTTTACCATAGAGGACTCGCCTCCTTTCAACCTATCTCTCAACTGTATCATATCTATGGTGTCGATGTTGGTGTCACCAACTCACTTCAATTTCAAGAAGAAGGTGGTCTTGGGCGTCATGTCTTCCTTGTCTTTCTTGGTATTAATTCCCTTTGGGTTCTTGCTTGCACTAGCATCCGCCATCCTAAACACTTATTTCTGCCCCTTCTTTCTACAATGAGGTGGGACTACACTTATCTCTGCCCCTTCGCCTAGGGATGATCAAACATATTTCTGTCTCGCCAATTCCTATCACACTACACTTATCTCTGCCTCTTCGCTTAGGGATGGACTACCAGTTATTTTTGTCTCTTCGTTACCTATGAGATGGACTACACTTATATCTCCCAACTTCTTTCCTAGGGGTGGGACTACCACTTATATCTCCTTTCTCCAAATCCTAAACGGAAACTACGCTTATATCTCCCAACTTCAAGCCCTAATGACATGATGAGGTGATGGATGGATGATGCAAGCAAGAAAATAGGGAAATGTACCAAACAAGAACAAGGAGAAAATCTGTCTTTTAGACCAGCCTTCACCCTCAATCATGAAGCTTGTCTCCTACACAAAACAATCAATCACCAAAGAAAAAGATAACAATTAAGAAAATAGTTCAGTCCACTCACCAAATTTTGTAAATTTGTCCTCAAAATGGTAGGCCTTTGACAAGATCTGTAGCTTCCCCTAATCAAATTGATTGCACTCTTTCCTTCAAATTCGTAGCCTCTAGATGAAATAGCATTCTGGGTATACACCACAGCCTCCTCAACATTTGTAAGCCTTCTCCAATTAGTAGCCCCCTCTGACAAATAGCAGGTTCTAAACAATTTCGCAAGCCTCCCTCTATTTAATAGCAGGTCTCCTCCATTCACTGTGGCTGCCCCTCTAAAATCTGCAAGTCTCCTTGACAAAATTGCAAGTTTCTATCAAATGGCAGGTCCTCTAAATGGCAGGTCTGCTCCTCTTTAGACAATCTTGCTGCACTCTTATGTCTTGAATTTTCGCTGCCTCACCCTTAGACAAGTTTGCATGCCTATGCAATCCTTTATCACAGTCGCTGCCCTTCCTCTAAACTCTGCTCCTTCCTTATAATTTTCACAAGTATCCTTAAGGCACTGCTACAGCTAGTCCCATGGATGGACTGCCCCTTCCTTAGGCAATTCCGCAAGCTTCTCTCTATATAATTTCGCAGCCCACTCTATATAATTTCGCTGCTCAAGGCCTTGAATTTTCGCTGCCTCTTAATTCAGTCTCTGCTCCTTGGAAGCTCGCTGCTGATGGATGAATGAGATGGTGAGAAATGGAGGGGAGGAGCGCCTCCTTATAGCAACTTTAGCCTCCAAACAAAGGGCCGACCTGCAAAAGAAAAACGAAATTTTGCAATTAAAAGTCTATAAAAAGATGGGCCAACCAAGCAACAAGGCATTGAATTCATATTAAATTTTAATTACCAAACTTAGATTTCGAATTGCATTGGGGTGTGAATAGGTCACGCCACTAGGGAAGGCCCCATTTACTTTTCTAATACCTCACGCCTCTTATAAGGGGCCCTAAACTTCGAAACTTAGCCCAAATTTTATGTTTTATAGCTCAATCCTTAAAATTTCGATGCCCAAATTTAAATTTCAATGCATACTTTTAATTTAATTACCCAGATTTTACATCCTAAAGGCTAGACTTTCGAACCATTAGCCCAGATTTTTATTCTCATTGCCCCAATTTACTTTTAAAGCAGATTTTTCAAATTAGGAAGAAAATGCCAAGACTTGTTCGAAAATGGGGGTCCCCAAATCCTTTGGGGCGATGATGTGAGACCTCACAACATCTGGCGACTCCACTAGTGAAATGTTCCTGAACATTTCAAGAACAAAATAACTTAGAACAAAAATTTCAAGATGATTTATCCGAAAATCTACTTAAGGACAAGCACTCAACCAAGGAAAGAACTCTCAAGTTGAACCTAAGCACCCTGACCATAAGTTACTCACGTGTGTGCAAAGGATTCATTCCCCGCTCAACAAGAACTTGATAATCTCTCAGATCCACTAGACTTAGTTATTATAATATCCTTACTTCAAAAGCATCCTAGATAGAGCCCCACTGCCAGTCAGGCGTCCATAGCCCCAACGAAGTTATCGCTGTGGCACCACAATCACGGTTCTACCTTTAGTGATTATTTTTATACCACCGGTAGAGATGATTGCACACCCTTTAAAGCCAATTTTTCATCTTTATTTTCTCTTTGTTATTGCTTTTCATTTTTTTTCTTTTTCTCATAATATTTCTTTATTTTCTCTTTTCAATCTTTTGTTTGGCTTGCAGACAATGAAGCCCGCGGAGGGTTTGGAAGACCACAGTGGCGCTGAAGCAAGTGCATGATTTTTACTAAGTCCAACTTCACTTCAAAACATCAAGAACTCAGAGCAATTAAGTGTGAGTAAAATGTTGTAACCATGTCAAAGGTAACTCAAGAACCTCTATCGAGCCTGACCCAAATTTAGTACAAGTCCTACCATAGACTATCGGCTAAGCACACCCTAAAATCTCTGAACCTTGTCAAATATATTCAAGAAATGAACAAGACGGACTCCTGTTTTGTCACCAAAAGTGTAAGATCCAGACGCCTCGCCCACAAGTGATAACCTGAACCCCCTTTGCACTTGCAAAGCTCCAAAACCAAAACTGCTCTCTAACTGAGGGAAGCTAAAAGACCCCAAGCCAACTGACTTGGTGCAAATTAATCACTGAGCTCCCTCATGACCCCTAAACTAAACAACTGAAAGAAATCTACTCTAACCAACTGGAAGGAAACTACTCTAACCCTTGGACCAAATGGTCCAAGACAAACCCTATTCTAAGAACAGAAAGCAAACTACCTACTAACTGAAAACAAACTAAACTACTATGTACAAAAGGAGCTCCGGACAAAGTCCTAGGCTTGGAAATAATGCTTGAGGAATTGCCCGTTGACAGGCAACGGGACATCCCTACCAGTGAGTGTCTTAAACCTAAACGCATTATCCCCGACAATTTTCGCAATCTGAAAAGGACCCTTCCATAGTTTATCAAATTTGTCATGTTGTCCTTTCTTCTCATGGGCTTTATCCCAATATAAGACCAAGTCAGAGATCCTGAAGGCCCTGTTCTGTGTTCTCCTGTCAAACCAACATTTTACTACCCCTTGATGTTTAGCAATTTTTTCTAGGGCTTCATCTCTTCTTTCATCTAACTGCATCAGTTGAGCCAACTTGACTTGGATTCTGTCTTCATTCTCATCACAGTAGTCTTGTATGAACCTCAAAGTTGGGATTTTCAATTGAATAGGAAACACAGGGTCCTGTCCATAAACTAGATGGTAAGGAGTAACTCCTATGGACTCTTTAACTCTTGTTCTATCTGCCCACAAAGCGTATCTCAGCTGAGTGTGCCAATCCCTTCGGTTCCTGTCTAAAAGTTTTCTAATCACAGTCAAAAGGTTCTTGTTTGTAGATTCAGCTAGGCCATTTCCCTGGGGATAGTATCCTCATGAAAATTTTAAAATAATCCCATGATCAAATGCCCAATTATGAAACTTCAAGGAAATGAAAGCAGAACCATTATCACATACAAAAGTAGGACATCCAAACCTTGTAGTGATTCTTTCCTCTAAGAACTTAATAACAACCTTAGCAGTGCAATTCTTGAAAGCTTGAGCTTCTGACCACCAAGTACAGTAGTCAGTCGCGGTTAGAATATACCTGTGTTGTGCTGAGGAAGGTGGATTAATGGGACCGATGAAGTCAAGTCCCCACATTGCGAAAGGTCTCACCTCAGTAACCGGCTATAAAGGCATTGTTGGGTTCCTCTCCCTCTTTGCCGAAGTCTGGCAAACATGACAAGTCTTCACAGGCTCGTGGGTATCCTTGAATAAGGTTGGCCAATAGTATCCTGCTCTTAGTATCCAATGTGCTGTGGCCAAATCCGATCCATGTCCTGTTCCCCATTTATCATTAAAATGTTCCAAAATATTTCTAGCTTCATCTTTTCCAACACACCTCAAATATATTCCCTCATGATTCTGTTTATATAACACTGCTCCCTGTAACATGTACCTTTTGCTCTTGAATTTCAATGCCCGCTTCTGTACTGAATTCAAATGTGAAGGGCACTGATGATTTAGCAAATAATTGATTATGTCCTGGTACCATTCATCGGGACGTACATCCTCTAACTCATAAACTTGTTGTACAAGTCCAGGCCCCTCCAACGCCATGGTCTGTGCCAGCTGTTGACCTCTGACCAACTTCATTGGTTGAATTTCTACGTCATAATCTTGGATAGTGGCGACCCACTTTCCTCTTTTCTCTCCAAGTTTGTTTTGCATTAAAAGGGTCTTTACTACTGTGTCAGGCACAATTGCATGGACCTTGCTTCTCAAGATGTAATGCTTGAACTTCTTCATTGCCTTCACCAAGGCATAAGCTTGCTTCTCCACATTTTGATAATTCAATTCGGCCTCTCTGAAGGGTGCACTCATGAATGCTATCGGATGCTCTTCACGTTCTTCGTTCTTCTGTGTTAAGATGGCAGCGCATGCATGATCAGAGGCGAAAGAATATATATTGAACGGCCTCTCGTCTCTCGTAATCTGGACTCACTAAAACTGGTGCATTGATAATAGCTTGCTTTATCTCTTCAAATGCCTTCTTAGCTGCTGGAGTCCAATCCATTTTTGCATCCTTCTTCAACATGTCGTTCATCGATTTCACTATTTCTGCGAATGCGGATATGAACTTTCTCACAAAGTTGATCTTCCCAACGAACGACTTAAGCTCTTTCTTGCTAGCTGGTAGACCAAGCTTGGAAATCGCCTCCACTCTCTCTGGATCTATCATGATTCCCTTTTCTGAAATTACATGTCCAAAAAGTTTCCCTTCGGTCACTCCAAACATACATTTCTTTGGATTCAAAGAGACTCCGAACTTCCTGCATCTCATGAAAACCTTCCTTAAGTCCAAAATGTGATCCTCTCTATTTTTCGAAAATACTGTGATATCATCCATGTAGATGATGATACACTTGTCTTTTAAGTCCTTAAAGGCATAATCCATGGCCCTTTGAAATGTTGCACCTGCGTTGATTAGGCCAAAAGGCATTCTCCTGTATGCAAACGTTCCCCACTTCGTGGTGAAAGCCGTTTTCAGTCTGTCTTCTTCTTCTACTATAACTTGGTTATATCCCGAATACCCATCCATAAATGTCATCATTTGTGCTCCATTCACAACTTGTAAAACCTCATCTAGTGATGGCAATGGATAATTATCCTTTTCTGACGCTCTATTCAAATTCCTGAAATCAACACATAGCCTTATTTCTCCGTTTTTCTTCCTGACTGGGACAAGATTGGTGACCCACGTTGAATGCCTCACTAGGAAGATGATCCGTGCATTTAGCAGCTTCTTCACCTCTTGGAAAATCAATGGCTCTAGCAAAGGATTAACTGGCCTCCGCCGCTGTCTGAATGACTTGCTTCCTTCCCTTAGTGGGATTGTATGTGTGATGATAGAAGGGTCCTATGTTTTCAAATCTTCATATCCCCAAGCAATCACATCTGGGAATTCCCTCATCAAACCAAGTATATCAACTCTCTCCTTAGGTGTACAAACTTTCCCAATGTGGACTATTTTGGGACTATCTTCTGTTTCCAAATTTACCTTTTCGCACTCATCACCCCCTATGGGTTGATATGGCACTTTATTGAATTGGTCCATGTCGAATATTCTTTCTAACTCAATCATTCCCTTTGGAATGGTGTTTGTCTTCAAGTTCATAATTTCTTCTCGATTGATCTCCACTTCTTCGTCTACTTCTCCATCAATGATTTGTGTTGTGAAAACATCTGAATTGGTCAAGAACTTGAGGATATGTCTATCATCTTCGAACACTTGGAAGTTCTTGACATTATCTGGTACAGATGGAACCGATGCCAACTCAACTTTAAATTTCTTCAAGCCTTCCAACTTGATTGGTGCTAGTGGGCTTGCAGCCTGCGCGAGGGCATTAGCCACCTGGTTACTCACTCTATAGCTAAACTTGATATTGAAGGCATCGAAGTCTTCTATCAGATCCCATACTCTATTTCTGTATCTTTTCAGTCTTTTGTCATGGCAAGCAAACTTCTGCTTCACTTGCTCAGTTACCAAATATGAATCTCCAAGCACATGGAGTATCCTAGCACCTTTCTTTATAGCACACAACAAGCCTAGAATCAAAGCTTCATACTCCGCCATGTTGTTGGTGCATGGAAATTGTAATCTATGTGCTGCCAAATATGTTGCCCCGGTTGGGCTGACTAACTCAAATCCGGCTCCAGCTCCTTGCTTAGTCTTAGAACCATCGAACCTTAGTGTCCATACTCCATCACTTTCCAAATGACCCTTTTGGGAATCCTTGGACTTGTCCGATTCATCATTCATCCTCACTTCGATATTGGGTGGTGCAACCCGATTCTTTATTTCACCCATCATACAACTTTCTGCTTCATAAGCTTGTGTAACTTCAACCTTCTGTTTGCCATGTCGATCATCTTGTTTCAGCACCCCTGGGATTCTCTTCTCCACTTGTTCTAATGCAGCCTTGCACAAGGAGCAAGATAATTCCGAATGGAAGGTGTTGTGAATTCTGCACCAGTTGGGCAATAATAAGTCTCTCACTGATGTTTTGTTACCCAACTCTATACCTTGTTGCACAGCTCTAATCACAAAGTTTCTAAAATTTTCGAACATGCCTTCACCTTCGTCGGATGAAGTGTCTGGATCCGACTCAATTAGCATTTCCGTGGACTCCTTTGCTTCGCTTATGACATTCAATGTCAATACTTCTGTTTTCTTAGGCCTATAGACGCCCATGCTTGTTTCCGCAAACAATATTTCATTTGGTTCCCCATTTTCAGTAACCGTCAACCTCAACCTTGGGGTGCTACCAATTTTAATTTGGTTGGCAAGTCCTCTCCATGGGAGCCACATGTGGGAAAAGTTAGTTGCCATGTATCCATTCAACCTCCTGGACCAATCCCTTCCTAGAATCAAACCATAGGAATCGGCTACATCCACCACTGAAATATCTACCATGTGCTCCATCCTTGGATCAGATCCCAACTGTATATGTATGTTATGTAGTTCACCTACCACTGGGACCTTAGTCTTGTCAGTTTGAGTAACTTTCTTGTTTGATCCTAAAGGTGTGATTCCCAGCCTTCTACAAATAGCCAAAGGCATGACATTACTCGAAGCTACTGAATCTATCAAACAATTATGAAGAAGCTTCCCAAATATTCTTACTGAGAGCAGGAATGGGGCTGGTTCATCTTTCCCCTGATAAAATACTACTGGTGTCTTGTGTACTTGCTTAGGCTTTGTCCCGAAATTTGTTGGTTGAACTGCCTCCTCTACTTTCACTGTTTCTTGACTCTTCACTGGATTTTGACTCCCTTGAGTCTGTTGTGCCACTGGCGTTGATCCTTGAACCACATAAACTCGTTGAGGCTCTGGTTGTTTGTTGAAATTACTGATGTCGCCATATGCAACCTCTTGTGTAGAGTTCTCCATCTCACCATATGAAATTCCTTGAGATGAATTTGCTATGTTCCCACATGGAACGTCTTGAATCGCATGTACTGGGTTGGGAGGAGGCCTCCCTGCTGCATGTGTTGCTTAGGTGGGTGCTGTTGCAGCTTGAGTGTGAGACCCTTGCGACTTCTTGTCCTTCAAACTATTAAGGAATGTATCCCTAATTTCCGTTACCTTCAACAATTCAAACAAAGGGAGACTAATTTTGATCTTCTTCATCTCCTCTGTCACACTTTGTCCTAGTCTTTTCAACTCATCATTATTCATCGAATTGTTTACCATCCTTCCTTTGTTTGCTTCTTGTGTCGTCAAGGCACTTTGTGACCATTGAACACCTTGATTACTTTGTTGTGTGCTCTGCTGAGAACTCTGTTGTCCATTACCATGGTTGCGGTTACCTTGTCTATATTCAGGTGCATCCCTTGGAGGATTCGGTACATTACTTGCTGATCAATTCAATCAGTATCAATTGGTGATCAATTCTAAGAGGGGTAACCAGCAATGTGGTGAATTTTTAGAGCGAGCTTCTTTCTTGGGCTCTTAGCATTTTGGATCTACTCCATATGCAGGCTATATGCTCAACAGCTTTAGTTTTGTCTAAGCAGCATCCCACAACTATCAACCAATTCACAGCAACAAAAAAGTCTTTTGGGGAAAAAACACAGCAAACCAAAAGTTTAAGATTTTTTCAAAAAATGGGTAAAATTAAATACAAAAAGAAAGAAAAGTCTACTATTTTTTAATTTAAAGGCATTTTAAAAGCACAAAGATATAGAGTGAAAATAAAAATGAAAGCATAAATTTAGGGTGGCAGCCCTAGCATGGTCAAGGTGCATCTCATGGGGGTCCAATGAAGAATGTTCCAAATTAAAATTAAATAATTTTGAAATAAATTAAATTATTCATAATAGTTATTGGAAAAAAATAAAATAAATAATATAATTAAAATAAAACTATTTAAATAATTTCAAAATAAAATGAAAAAAATCATTTTTTACATAGATGAATATAAGATTCTATATTAAGTTTTACTTTACTTAAAAATATTTAATAGTTATGTTATTTTATGTATATTGTTTATGTTATTTATTTGTGAAGAACTATTTTTATTTACTAAGAGCTATTTATCCATTTCAGAATTATTTTATTTTAGTTTAAAAATAATCAAATATTATTTTATTTTACAATAGAGTTTGCTCAATAATAAAATTTATTTTGATTCATACTGTTGTGATATTTTTTATTTTTTAAAAATATAAAAGATTAATATTAATCAAAAAATACAATGTATCAAAAAAAAATTATGACTGGCAGCCAAGAGCAGAAAAAAGGCAGCGAAGGGCAGAAAAAGAGCAAGCAATTGCATGACACTAGAAAACAAAGTGAAGATGGGAAATTTAATGGGAAGGTCTCCGGAGCAAACATTTGCAACCATGTGGAGATTGATTTGTCTAAGTGGGTGGATAAGGAAGCGGACACTTTGACCAAAATGGCTATTATTGCAAGAATCTTGAGGAAAGCCAAAAAAGATCAGAAATCAAAACCTGGGTTGAAGCAAATTGGAGGAAGGCAGCAGCCATAAAGATCATGTCGAAACATGTTTTGTTGTGGAATTTGATAATCAAAAAGAAAGGGATGAGATTCTTGATGCTGGCCCATGGATTATAAATAGTAACTACACCCTAACAATGGCGTGAGCGGCAAGATTTAACCCCAGAGGTATGTCTCCCTGTGAGGAGCCATTTTGGATTCTGTTGTATAATCTTCCCGAAGAATACTAGTCGAGAGAGTGTTTAAACCAGATTGATGATTCCTTGGGTTATGCACTAGACACGGATATGGGAGACAACAATTCAATTTTCTTCACAAGAATCAAAATCATGACAATCCAAAAATTGTCTGAATCCCTTCACCTTCGATCATCTAAGGGAATACGGGAGCAAAATTGAAGTGGAGGATAATAAGCTTTACTGCCACAAACGTAAAATTAGAATGCATTGTGTAGAAAATTGTCCAAGGCCCCTGAGTAGCAGTGGGTTCTGAAAAATCCAAGGGAGAACCAATTAGTTCTGATGGTTTATGTTGGTCCTTGTCAAGCTATCCCCACAAATGCGATGCAAAGAAAGTAAAGCCCTACCATAAACAATAAAGATGGCACGGAAAGAAAGACAGTTGAAGACGCTATATCTAAACCAAGCACAAATAAGAAAGAGGATGACAAGCACACATTTGAAATTGGGGCAGCATAGTCCAACCAAGCAGAAGCAAGTTCAAGAAGATGGTATAGATAATGAGCTTCTATACATGGGTACAAAGGAGGAAAATTCTGACACAAATGAACTGAGCATAGCGGAACCAAGATGCATTTGCCAATCCGTATTGAAGGCTATAGGGAAAAATCAAAAGGCCAATTGAAAAACTGGAAGAAAATCAAACAAGAAGAAAAAGAGAAGTTGAAGCATCAGAGAAAGGATTGGTCAACATAAAAGAATACTTACTTAGACCCTAGAGAGGAATCTCCTCCTTTGGAAAGCAATGAAGATAATATCATGGAACGTTAGGGGATTGCATTCCCCTGACAAAAAACGGTTGGCCATGCATCCTTTGGGGAAACTGGTGATCGATCTAATACTCTTGCACGAAACTAAACTCGTTTTGAAGGAGGTTGACAAATTTATCAGATATTGCAGACATTGGCGAGAATAGTTTCAGGATGCGATGGGTGTTGTTAGAGGGATTGTAATACTAAGGAGATTAGATAGGATTTTGTTCACAGAGAGAGACAGAACAAAATTGGATGATTTGTGACATGAAGGAGCAACATTCAAATTTATTTTTCACATTGTTAACATTTACGGTCCTATCAGAACAGATGACAAAAACAACTTGTGGATTAAATTATCATCCTTAATCAAAGATGTTGGGCATGATACAATAATATTGGCAGGCAATTTCAACGTAAGTTCGGTTCTCAACAAAAAAGGTGGAGCCTTAACCAAAATAAATAAGACCATAACTGACTTTCATTTCTTTGTGGACAACTCTTTTTTGTGTGACAATGTTTCCAAAAATGACAAAGACACCTGAACAAACAAAAGGTTCAGATTCACAAATATAGCAAAACGGTTGGAGCAATTCTTATTCAGCCAAAGTTAGCTACATCTGGATCTTGGCTTGGAATCCGTTATTTTACTGATTTTGTTGTCAGTTCACTTTTCAATGCAATTGTGGATTTAGACAAGGGAGGCTCCCACAAGGAATTATATTAAGTTTCAAAATAAGTGGTTTAGAGATGAAAGTTTATTGGATTTGTTAAAACAATGGTGGAGCACACCTTTGGGGTTAGGAGGTGCATCAAGTTACATCTTCACCAAGAAGTTTCAGACAGTAAATGCTAAAGTAAGGGAATGGAATAAAGACTATTTTAAAAATATCTTTAAGGAAAAGGAAAGGATAGAGATTAAAATGGAAGAACTCAATGAGAAAGTATTTCAAACAAGGATGCATCTAGAAGAATATGAATTGGAAAAGAAACTAAAAAAAGAACACGTCAAAGAGTTAGCCAGAGAGGAAATATACTAAAAGAACAAAGAAAGGGAGACGTTGCTGCAAGTAGGTGGAATACCAATTTATTTCACACATCAACAAAGGCAAGAAAGGCATTCAACAAAGTCAGTGAGCTAAAGGATGGATATAGTTCAACTATAAATCAATGAGAGGACATGGAAAGCAAAGTAATAATTTTTTTTCAAGCACTATTAACATCAAACCACGAGGGTGATTAGGACTAAGATAGGTCCTTTTGGATTGCATTTCAGAATGTGTGGGAGAAGAGGACAATAAAATGTTAACGGGACCATTTTTGTTGGAAGGAGCCAAAGTTGCATATGGAAAATGCATTGGGGCCAGACAGTTTCACAACAAAGTTTTACCAAAAATGTTGGGATTTTGTTGGGGAAGAGGTACGGAAAGCAATAGAAGAATTCCAAAATAAAAGAAAATTTGTTAAGGACATTAATAACCCAGTGTTTGTTCTCATTCCCAAAAAGAAAAATTGCACATCCTTTGCACATTACTACCCTATTTCACTGTGCCACACTATCTATAAAATAATTTCAAAAACAATTGCCAATTGCTTCAAGAAGGTTATGGATAAAGTCATTTCGAAGGAGTGAAATGGGCTCACAGTTGGAAGAGAAATAATTCATAGTATCATAGTGGCTAACAAAGTGGTTCATAACATTAAAAAGGAAAGATTGAAGAGTATGTTAATCAAGCTAGATGTAAGCAAGGCATACGATCAGGTTGAATGGCACTTTCTCAACAAAACATTGAGGAGATTTGGTTTCTGTTCAAAATGGGTCAATTGGATGATGAAGATGACGTGTATGTTTTTGGTTTTGTTTTCAATTTTGGTCAATGGATTGCTAAGTGGATTCTTTAAAGCACAGAATGTGTTAAGGCAAGGGGACGTGATTTCCCCTTTCTTCTTCATCATCATGGTTGACACAATTGGTTGCTCTTTTAAAAGAAAGTATGATTGAAATGAGTGGAAGAGGATCAAGATTGCTAATGGACCGGAGGTCGTTAGGCAATGCCCAATTCACTGATAATACCATTCTATTTGAAGAAGCAATGCTCTAAGAGGCTAATCACATAGTCGAGAATCAAGATGCTAGAAGCCTACAACATGTTTGGTCATAACCTCAACAAGGAGAAGTCAATCATATATTTCCTTGATACCAAGAAAACAGTTTAGAAAAGGATTGCTAGATGATTAGGATTTCAAATTTCCATCCTCCCCTCAAAATACTTGATCGCACCTCTACACATTAGCGTGTGCAAAACTCAATATTGGGAGGATGTGATTGATGGTAGTAGAAGGAAGGTAGCTTCATGGAAAAGCGATTGGTTAACTTTGGCAGGTCGAATCACCATGATCAGATTGGTCTTGGCAGCTGTCCCCACATATGTGATGTCATGTTTCCAACTAACAAACGAATCAAGACCTACAATTGAGTTATACACAAGAAATTTTTATAGGAAGGATTGAAAGAAGTCAAAAGAATTCCTCTCCTCTCTTGGGTAACGTCATACTTGGACAAGCCCCAACTGTGGAGCAAGAATCAAGAACATTGTTCATTAGAACACAACTTTAGGTGCTAAGTTAATATGGAAAATGTACAAGGAACCTCACAAACTTTGGTGTGGAAAATTTCAAAACAATGAAGATGGATGAAGCAACCGATTATGTATTTTACGACCAGAACTGGATAAGCGCAACATGGATTGGTGCCACAATGGACAACAATGAAGCTACTGGAAGACAATGAAGGCTATTCTAAAGCAATTTCTAGTTACCTTTCCTTGGGATTGGAAAGAAAGATCAAAAGTAGAGTAAATAGAATCCGTAGTAGAAACTCAAGCAACACATGATCTTTAGAACTATGATGAAAAGAGGAAAAAATATTTTTTATGCACACCTAATTTTAGGTTGATGCAATTTTTACTATTGTTTTGGTATGATTTATGTAGAAGGGACTGGACTCCATCTCACCAATTTACCTAAGAAAAAAATATGATGTATCTTAATTTATAAATATTAATAAATAATTTAAATCTTAATATATTGGGAGTCATATTTAAAAGCTCGAAATCTTATTTCATATACATAAAAAATAAAAAAGTAATTAAGTAGCTCAAAAAAAACACAAAGCTAGTTTATTTTACTTTGGAACTAGTTTATTTCAAAAGATCACACTTGTAGAATCATTATGAAAAAAAAAAATTCACCTTAGTCTATATTCCTTTTATAGAACCAAAGACAATTGTTGGAGGGAAACAAAAAATCATTCAATTTCATATTTTTTTAATTTTTTTTATTGGTAATAGTTATTTCATTTTATTAAAAAGTTTTAACTAGGAAAAAGCTTGGCCCGAACCAAGGATGGTAACAATCAAGGGTACCACCATCCCACAGAAAGAGTAAAACATGAAGATCTATTAACAAATCGCAATTAAGGCAAACATCGAAATCCAAACAAAACAAAGTTTAAGTTTTAATGTTGGCACCCCCCTTAGAATGAGACCGAAGGATCATATCAAATGAATCCTTCATTTTCTTTTCTTTTTTTCCTTTCACAATGTGCCAACCATCTTCAATCTTGGCAGCTTCATTCTGCCAGTCCAAAGGTTTTGCCTCGGGATTTCTTTCAAGAGCCACCGCACAGGCACCCTCATCTTGAATCATTCCATCATCCAACGACTTAGTCATCTCCTGCTCTTGACACCCCAAAGGCCTACATTTCTCCCATCCCTTAGGGATACCAACACAATTATCTTGTGGCATCACCTTGTTACCCTCAACCAAAACAAAATTTAACACTGATTTTCTGGTTGCACCTGCTGAGAGGAGGAATCTGAAGGCTTTGTCGCCATTTTCTCAGCAACAACCTGAGAAACACTCCTTTGTACCCCCAACTTCTTCTCAACCGTGTAGTGTTGTTGAGAAACATCTTTCCACCAAGAAGCCACCTTATGCATTCTATCTCTGCCACACTATGCAGCCATATGCCCAGTTTAAATGTTAATATTATTGGATGTTTATATTATTTATATTATTATTGGATATAATATTATTTATTTTATTATCCCATTCACAACATTACACTTCACACATGCCAATAAGAAAACATTTAAAAATAATAAAAATAATTCTAAAATAAAGTGAAATAATCATTAATAAATAACATAATATTAAATGTTATTAATTAATTAAAACAAAACTATTTTTCCAATAAATAAATTAATTTCAATTCATTTTTAACCTTATTCAAAATTTATTAGTTTCTAATTTAAAAATAAATACAATATAAATTACTATTACCTGTAAATATTAATAAAAGCTCTTAAAACAAATCAAAATAACTTTTAGAGCCATTTTGTAAATTATGTCATTTAATACAACAATGAACATGCCTCCGTTGATTGTGCCCTATATAAAACACCACCAAAGTTCCAAACCTGTGGGTATTATTCAGGAGATGATTTTTGGGATGCAGCCTGCTCAAATTTTTTCTCCAATCATGCTTTTGTGTAGATGCATAAACCCTCCTTTGCAGACCACAATTTCAAAAAATATGCCATGAAATCCGTAACAAATGTTGAAATCATGCATAGATTTTACTGTGCAGAAAGAAACCAGTGGAATTTGTGTTTAATCAAGAACATATTGAATTAAAAATAAGACAAAACTGTGAGTCAATGGTTTATTTGTTAATCACGACTTTAACAGGGAAAACTTAGCAAGTATGCCAATCCACAATTATTCCAATATAATCACAATTTTTCACAAATATTGCTTCTTTGGACCAAACACCTCTCCTTGACTACAATTTCCAGAATGGATCATTATGTATGCTCACTCAGCTTTATGTTCTCATTCTCCCTTTCCCCCAACTTCTACTAAAGAGGACTTGTTCATCCTCCTATTGTGGACATTTTAGCATACAAATAACATTGGAACACTTTTAGTGTTACTTTTATCGGCATTGTATGCAAAAGCAAGTTATGCAACAAGACTAATTAGCCTTCCAAACAGAACTTTGGATTATCTCACTCATTAGCAATATCTTTGACCGTTGCCTATAATTTCATTTAGAAGTCAACCCACCATTCAGTGATAAATGACTACAATTTTTTTGGTTGTGTTGTTTCTCCAAAATGGGAATTTGGATGCCTTGCACAAGGATAATGGATACTACGTAGGCTGAAAGGTTTTTATCAAGCATATTAAGAGATAGTGTGAGAAACAACTCACTATCATTCTAAATCATAATTCACACTTCATAAATCACTTTTATCAATTGTTGAGGAATTTTCTCAGGTTTAAGTTACAGTTTGCAACCATTTCATTTACAAACTAATTCCCAAACTAAGGTTGTTTATCCCACATTGCTAAGTAGTTCTTGTGCTATTTACATTGTTAGCAAGTTTCCAACAAAAACTGTTTGATATGTTAGACATTGCGACATATGATATGGCAGGAAACCAAATATTGTACTGTAATATACCACCCCAAAATACTTAACCAAAAAAATTTCCACGGTTTTACAGTGCAGGCATTTCAAGAAACAGTTTGTACGAAGTTATATTTGACACAATATCATAATGATTGTAATAAAAAATATTTTCTCAACCTTCAATTGCCAATTTCAACTTCATTCTTTGCAGAAATTGTTAGCCTATATTTACAGCAGGTATTTGTTTATCAAATTCTCTGTATTGCTGACTGATATGAAATCCCTGATATAAAATAACATATACAGAAATTTACTCTCTGAAAAATTAACAAGCAATAATGTCAATATTTAATATCATAATGGCTGACCTTAATTTGTTGAGTCAACATACATTCCAAACAACATTCCTGAGACTCCCATATTAGCTGTACAGCATTCCTCAAATGTTAAGGCGTCTTCATTATTGATACAGTATCTCCTTTATATCTTTATTTCCTCTTTATGCTGTACGACCAGCTTGGTAAATCTGTGCTAGGGAATAAGGAAAGCTTCAAACTTATGATTTGAGCTCCCTTCTTGCTATTAGAAATGGTGTCACTCCTCCTTGGGCTTTACCATAGTACAGTTGGGGTACTCCACAGCAATTATAATTTTTTATTATTTTCAATTCATTTATCATAGCACACACACCACCAAAAAATTGGTTCCATCTTCACTCACACACTGCACAATAATATTTAATCTTCCTTCAAACTGATTCTGAATTTTATAATGTGCTGGCAAATCTCAATAAATCTGCACTTGAGAATTTGAACCTGGCAATTATAAATAAAATCCTTGTTACTCCCATTAAGCACTACTGTAAATCCTATAGGAATCCACCATGAATTTGACAAGGAAGAAAATTTTTGTCTCTAAAGCCAAATACCCGTACGGATTTCATCCTAAGATTAAAAGTTGAACGCAGTCAGAATTTTTCAAATGAGAGAAATGAAATGTTGAGGATGTAAAATAAGTTCCTTCATTCCTCTTTTATAACTTCCAAGAGAACTTTCAAGAAGTTATATTTTGAATTCACCTTTATTAAAATAATAATCTTTTTGGCCCAAATAGAGTGAGTTTATAATATTTCTGTTATTTTGACTTAAGTCACTTTATAAAAATTAATTAAATACAAGTCACCCACAACCTTAAGGCAACTCAAAATACTCCCTTTTTAAAACTATAAATTAGCCTATGGGAATAAATAGGCTAATGAAACTTCGTTGAACACCTAAGTCAAAGAAGGGGGCACTGCATGTAGTCTTATACAGTGTTTGGTACTGCTACATAGGCCCATATTCAACATGAGAAATTGGAAAAAATATCATCTTTGTTGAGTTTATTCCCTTTGATTATCACAATGAGCATAATTTAATACTCCTACTATCCAAATTATTGATGTGCACAAGGATGAGAAATCTATTGCCAATTTGGAGGCTCTATCAATTGTAATTGTATGTTTGAGGATCTTTCGAAATATAGTGATGTTGTATAAGGAGATCCTACATCAGTTGACACTTCAAATGAGAAAGCTTTTTGTATTGACTCCATTTTTCAAGATGTGGATGAACCCGCATATGAATCGAATCTAACATATGAAACTCCTAATTCAAGGGGACTTTGTCATCCCAAGTGAGCTACAATTATCCTTGAAGAGGCATAAGGAGATAAAAGGACATGAATATGCCATGGAGGGTCCCTAGTCAAAAACTATTGGCCCATAATTCAAACGTTACTTAAGTGTTAAATACATATGTTTAAGGAAAGAAAAAATAAGTATGGAAGAAAGCACAACAGATAATAGATTTCAGAATTGTAAGAATTGACAATCAATGGGTGCTATCAATCAAGGGGGATATAAAGGCCTCCCTTCTTCAGGGAGGTTTTCCTTGTTAATAATACCTTCCTTTGGCCCTCCAAGTTGTGTTTTAGGGGTGCTGTTAAGAATGTAAAACTCATCTTGTTGGGTCTGTTTCAGCTACAAACATTGTGGTATATCATTAGTTTATGTCTGACTTGCATGTGGCAATGTCTAACTTGAAATTTGTATATATTGGCAATAGAACCTTAATGAGTTGGCCTAACTTTATGTTACTTCTTGGCATATATGTAAATAAAGTCATGTTCCCCCACCTTCTCACCCATCACAATCACTCTTGTATCCATTCATTCATATTCTTTTTTTGATGGATGCTATCATCAAGGGGGATATAAAGGCCTCTCTTCTTCAGAAAGGTTTTCCTTGTTAATAATACCTTCCTTTGGCCCTCCAATTTGTGTTTTAGGGGTGCTGTTAAGAATGTAAAACTCATCTTGCCAGGTCTGTTTGACCTACAAACATTGTGGTATACCATTGGTTTATGTCTGACTTGCATGTGGCAATGCCTAACTTGAAATTTGTATATATTGACAATAGAACCTTGATGGGTTGGCATAGCTTTATGTTACTTCTCGGGAGGTGTATAAATAAAATCATGTGTCTCCCATCTTCTCACCCATTGCAATCACTCTTGTATCCATTCATTCATATTTGTTTTTTTCTGTGTCTTGACACCAACACATATTTCTGTATTCTTTTGTATACTTGTGGAGTATAGTATTTGTTTGATTATGGACCTGGTCAGTAAGCTCACATTGTCTTAGAGCCAGCTTCTTTCATGTGTTAGCACGAGTGTTAATCATATCATACGCTATGCAAAAACTTTATTATTAAGTAATATGTCTACAATCTGATTCTTGAAGAAGACATTAGGTGTGATCACAACAGTTTCATTGCTATTAGATAATAAAAACCAGCACACACAGTTAACGAATATTTGGTTCAAATATCCTCCAATGTCCAGCTCCTAAAATATTTATTTGATATGTTTAAAACTTTAAAGTTCAAAACAAAAATGTATCAATATTTATCAAGACAATTTCAGAATGCAATGCAAACTAAGATCCTGGTATTGATCAAGATAAAAAAAAACCAAGGACCATATGCACCTCTTTTATACGAGTGAGAATTTCAGGACTAGAAGCAACCAAAATACATCCTCGAGCCTGCAATACAATTGTCGTGTTAATTTCAGTTCATAAGTAAAACAGCTACCAGCGTGTATCTGATTCCTTGTGGCAACTGAATTGCATATTTCTAATCTGAATCAATACTATAATTCTAACACACCTAAATCGTTGTGTTTGAAATTACAACCTAACCTTGCACATTAGAAACTCGAGATGATCTATCTCTATAATCATAAAACTCATGGCAATCTGCATCTCCTAACTAGCAACTCTAACATGAAAGACTTATCAGTGGCAACTAAACTTCAAATATATAAAATCTAATCTATATAATCCAATTTATCCAAAACCTGGAGGTATATCATATAAGGACTTGGATTCACAACTCGTAATGCCCTGTAAACTTCAAAGGGATCTGCAAATGTACGACGCTCAAAACGTTGACTGAGAACAATTTGGAAGATGTCGCCTGCAGCAATGTGTTCTTGTGCCTCCGAAACAGCTTTCTTGTATTCCAGTTCTGTCATATTAGACATTTTGACAACAGCCCCAAAGAGTCCAGTTTGCAATTTGACAGAACCTGAGGAAAGTCTAGGACTGCCAAAATGAAGGGAAGTAATAAAAAATATTACAACTAAGAAAGATCATAATTACACCTATTATATTTCCTATATGCAGAAAAAAACAGTTATAATAATTTCACATACGGATCTATGTCTTGCACTCGGGAAACCAGGATATCAAGCTGTCGCTGTCCATCCCTAAATGCCTCTTCTGCAGAAGAATATCGGTCCACCCGCACCCAGTGGATCACGTACGCTCTCTGAGAGCATTTATCATGAACGTTAAATAGCCATTTTTCTAGTAAGAAAATTAAATAAATATAACATATTTGACAACAAATACCTTTGCAAGAAAATGCAAACTCTGCAAGTCTCACAACTACAATATTTAAATATTTCCAATTCAGACAAAACCATACAAAAACATTGTATCACAAATCTTAAAGAATATGGCTACCTATGAGGCTGGTTTTACATTAAAGATCAGCATCAGGAAGAATGTTTATCAGAAAATGTGCAGCCATATTTTTAGAAAAACTATGCAAAACATTTTGAAAGATATTTTTGAAAGGATTCTATCAATCCTCCATAAATAAAAAGTCTTACATTCATTAGAGAAATTAAAGACCTGGACAGATAAAAGATAAGCAGCTGTGAATTTGAGAAAACAGTAATCAGAAAATCAAATTCCATAACTTCCATATTCTTGGCCAGCTTAGATAATTGTTAAATTCATGAATTCAAAATTGAAAGTTGATATGTATTAAAAATGATCAATTTTGATTTCCATTTGTTAACTTACAAATATATCATTCAAAAACATTCATTTATTTCTAATTTGTTATTTTTATTTTTTTATTATGTTATGTTCAGCTAAAGTTGTAAACTTTTAGATCTTGTTGCTGTTTTGTAGCTTCAGTCGAATAAACACTATGAGTCAATACTAGTGAAGATATGTATATATATATTTAGTATATATGAGATGTATATATATACTTAAATATATAAATATTATTATTATGTAAATATTAGAGAAATTAATATAATACTCAAGAGATATTATATATATATATATATGTATGTATATATATATATATATAATAATAATTGTCATTATATTAATTCCATATTAATGAATAGACATGTCTCATGAAGGGACATGTCTCTTCTTGGCTCATTCTCAATATAAATGCAAGAGATTGTTGCATTTGAAAAATACATACAATCAGATAGTGCTATTACATTTTCAATGATCCTAAAACCTTAACATGGTATCAGAGCCAGGTTGCAAATGTAAGAGAGTAGTTTATTGATGGTGAATGTGTGACTGTCTCTGAAAATACAGTCTCGGTATGAGGACCATATCTCACAAATGCACTGTTGGATTTTGCTAAATTTCGGATATGTTGGTGATAAACAAATTTAAGAGAATCTCACCGGAGAGATTGAAGATAAAAAGTCAGGTTCAAAAGTTATGACCGACTATGTACGGGTCTATGAAAAAAAAAAATCTGAAAAAGAGCGAGATTCCTTCTTTAAAAGCCTAACCACTTGAAGGGAGATCTAATAAGATTGAAGGTTGTGATAGTGTATAGAACCTTTGGATATTAAATATAGTTCATATGAAGAATTATAGTAATGTTTGAGAACAATGACATCATTATGTGCATTTGCATGATATTTTTTATATGGGCTCACGTTACAGAATGAAATACTTGAAATTTATAAAAGATAAGTATTTCATGTTTTATTAATGCACATAATTTTTGAGTTTGTAATTCATGTTATACTATTGGTTAGTAAAATCTTGTATGCTTCTATCATTGGTATTTCCAGTCGAGATAGTTTAGTGAGCTATTTGTAACCTCTCTGTGACATACCTTCAGGACAGAAGTACAAGATAATTGCATTCAAGGGAGAAAGAACTTGATGCTTGCAAATGAATTGATAATTGAGACTAGATGCAAAGGGAGTCTGAAATTTTAAAAGAGGTCAAGAAGTTGATAAACTTGAGCTTCAGAGGGAGCAGATGTTTCAGTCAACTTGTGACAATCTTGATCATATTGATTGAGAGGGAGTTCACTATTGAAGGTGAAACACTTCTAAGGTGAACTTGATATAATTGATTATTATACTAATGAATCATGAATGTTTTTAATGGGCCTGCCCCTTGTGTAAATCATGAGGAAGTGACGACTTCCAAATGATTATCACTTGTATTTGCAGAAGTTATTGGAAGGTGACAATCTTACAATAACTTAAATCATGATAAACATTATTTATAATGTTGAGACGGATCATGATGAATTAATGCAACAACTAAGTGTTAGATGTCATTAAGTTGACGATCTATGAGTTATTTGCATAAATATATCTTGTAAAACAACAACTAAGTGTTAGATGTCATTAAATTTGTTAAGTTTTCAGATCATTGCAAATGTAATTGCACTGCCGTAAAAGTATGCACTTTCCAAATGCACCGATCTCATGTATATATACATGGTAAAGACAAGAAGAGACATGTCCCTTCATGGGACATGTCTATTCATTAATCTAATTTATTAATTTAACTATATAATCATTATAAGAATAAATAAAAGATTAACTTTCATATATATATTAATATAAATAATATCAATTATTAAATATATTAATATATATATATAATAATTCAATTCTCATAATAATTATATAATCAGTTTCATTTATCTGACCGATGCTACATACATCAACACTCCCTCTTAGCTAGGGAAGATAAAATCATATATCACATTTCTTGTAATAAGAAATCTCACATATCTCGTGAAGGCAAATATCACATAACACATGATGATAAGTATCACATAACTCATGAGATAAGGAAACACCTAATATGTGATACCCAGTTTTACATATCACCTAACATGTGATATGAGGAATCACCTAACACGTGATACCCAATTTTACATATCACCAAACATGTGATATGAGGAATCACCTAACACGTGATACCTAGTTTTACATATCGCCAAACATGTGATATGAGGAATCACCTTAGATCGTGATACCTGATTTTCTTATCACCTCAGATCGTGATACAAGGATATAGTAATTAGAGAACATTACATTCCCCTTACATATAACCCTATTATGGTATGTGCACTGACATATCAAAATGTCTACCATAAAGAATCAACATTACAAGATCGTCACCTTGTAACATCAAATACAAGTGTTCATTGTCTAAGAAGTCGTCACCTCTCAGAAATGTACACAAGATGGATGTCCTACTTATATATTAACCAAGAGTTTTATCTTTTCACAAGACACAACCCCTTCTAGGTCGGCCCTCCATGAAACAACCTACTCCTCTACAAATCGGCGCCCTTGTCCATTAACTAATAGTTAATTATCAATTAACTACAATAGTCAAATACAAGGCATATAAATATGCCTAGCAAATCGCCAATCTATTCTAGGGAGATGTATTTATCATGAGGCCATATATAAAGGAAATTTCATGCATTTTAGATCTATCTAATCTAAAAAAAATCAGAACATTAATATGATCAAGTTATCAAGATTTAACACTCCCTCTTAACTTGATAATATAAATGAGAGAAACATATCTAGCAACATCGTTACGATGACTAAGCATAGATTTGTACTCTATATCTATCTGATTCTTCCAAGCATGTAGTATCACGGTACACATGATACTTTGTCATATTACTAAACCTGTAATATGAATTATCACTAATACTTGTGATAACAGTATTACATGTGATGCAATATATCGGATAAAATCTGGAGAATGATTAAATTCTTCCTTTATCCAAATTGTGACTCATAGGCACTGACAAGCCTATATCACAATATGATCCTGAATTAAGATCTGCCAGTACACAGGATAAAATCTAGAGAATGATTAAATTCTTCCTTTATCCAAATTGTGACTCATAGGCACTGACAAGCCTATATCACAATATGATCCTGAATTAAGATCTGCCAGTACACATGATAAAATCCGGAGAATGATTAAATTCTTCCTTTATCCAAATTGTGACTCATAGGCATAGAAATGTCTATATCACAATATGATCTTTAATTCATCCAGATCTGCCAATAGTTCCCTACTGTTGTAGAACATTATCTCAAAGATCTTCATCTCATATAATATCTATTCATTATCACAGAGATCATCACCTCAAGTCCTTTTCTGAAGTGATCTATCTTCACTCGAGAGAGAGGTTTGGTAAGAATATCTGATGTCTGATCTACAGTACAAATGTATCTTAACTTGACAGTATTCCTGTCTACCATATCTCTTACATAATGGTAAGGAATTTTAATATGCTTGGATCTGTCATGATCAACTTTCTCCTTGGGAAGTGCTTTGGTAAGAATGTCTGCAGTTTGATCTCTTGTACTAATATATTCCAACTGAATCACTTTCCTTTCTACTATGTCTCTTACATAATGATAAGGAATCTCTATAAGATACAACAATAATAGATCACTGATGTTCAAACTCCATCCTATGAATCGCAATCCTCTAGCTGTTGATCACTAAGGAACCCATCTTGACATGGTTAGCTCCCTCTAAATCAAGATTCTTGGATGTCCACAAATGCAGAACCTTTAGTTGCTCCCTCTGAAGCTCAATATCGTGCATCAACCTCCTGACCTCCTTTCCCAAGGTTGTCTATAATGGATTGTCAAACTCCCTCTGAATTTTAATTTCTCCTTTTCGAAGAAACTCATCACCATTTGTATAGACTCTTCCTCTTCGATAGATGTCTCAACTCAGTCCTTAAGGACAACTTGAGCAGGCCCCTTTTTCTTCAATTTGAAGACAATCATCCCAACCAATAATACATCTTAGAAGAAACATCTCTTTCTCCGCATAAGGTAAATAGTATTCACTTCAATCACAGAGAGTGATGTATCATATCAAAACATTATAGTACTCTAAGCATCCAATGATCATGCATCCAATCTTTTCCAAGTGTGTCTATGGTAAAAGAAATATCACACCTCTAACACAACAATCTCTACACAGTCACCCTTGTATCAATACGATAAAGAATTCAGCTTTAGTAAGACAAGGTCGGTTACTTTTCCAGGTAGTGGTTTCAATGAGCTACTTGTTGGTATTTCAAAGGAAGTTAAAAGGGGAACTGTGTATATACTGAACTGAATCTGCAATGTTTAGATTGACTGTTTTCCCAAAACTGAACATGAAAGTTGTATTTTCATTTAAGCCATGCAAAGGATACAGGTTTAGTAAGTTCTGACCTGTTGCATACAACCGTCACCATATTCATTGGTAACAATCCACATTATCTTACAGCAAATGAACTGGAAATGAAGTAAGAGGGACTACAATTTGTGTAGCTGCCAGCCCCCTTCCTAGATGAGTCTTAAGTGCAAACTCTAATCTGAGAATGATTTATTGTAATGTTCAGATTTATACAATCAGTCTGCAATTGAAAGGGCATCATAGAAGTAACGGGCATCAACAATCAGGAACAGCTTCAGATTGATTATTATACCACTCATCATTTGGATTAGAAAATAGAGCCTCAAGATCATTTAAGCAGATTGCTATAATATCAAGTGGAATTTGTAGTCCATTTGATTCATATAAGGCATTACCAAACTCTTCATCGAATCCAAATCAGTATATTTCTTCAACATCTACTTTGCATCGGTTGTTCAACACCACCTTCATAAACAACATTCCTAACTGAATCAAATAAGTCGAACTTGCAATCCACTATTATAGCTCAATATCTATTAATGGATAGATTGCACCGAGCACTCTGAATATAAGATTATATGATCAATATTTATCATTCCAGAACCATTTCCATCATACTGTTGTTAAATCCTGATATGATTCAGATTACTTATACTCTGTTTAATTATTTCTTTAGAACCGTGCTCCCAGGTCTTATAAATCTTAAGCTCAAACCCAGTACCTAGTTTGATTCTTTTATCAGTCTCAGAGATTGTGTTATATGTTTATAACCCAATATGAAGATCACTGTGCACAGACTTCAAATCAGCTGTTCTCGTGATCATACAGAGTACAAAGGAGATATGAGTACCCTGGTCTTCTTCAGTCCTCCTCTATCGTGATTCTCTTGTATATTATTCCCGTAGATCCTCCAAATTGAACCAAGGACTATTTCTCAAATTAGCCGTGTGGAATACAATGTCTCTTCCTATGGGCAACCATGTCAACATAGCTATCCGATGCTGAGTCTCATATTGATATGTAAATTTGGTATCCAATCACAATGACGGTGATACAAACATTCATCCGGCTATAGAGGTCATTGCTGTTTGGAGACTTGATAGTTTGTTTACTTAGTGTCATAGTTTGGTACGTATGATATTATACGCTGTTGGCTATGTAAGTAATGTTTCAACTGAGATTTCTTGTGAATTGCTTGATCATTGATTAAGGTGATTATCCTTGATTTACGGTGATGTATTCACGGTTGAAACTGTTATATCCAAAATGTATATATATATTTCCCTTTTGTTCGAAAAACCATTCAGGTTGTATCTTTATGTGACTTAGTTGTTGACCATAACGTTGGTTGGTTGCTCCCTCATATTCCCGTGGTCTTCCCTCCGGAGAGACAATTAGATGTGATTCTCCCCGATTGAAATCAGTATGGGAAAGATGAAGTCTTTTATTAATAAATTCCTGTGTATCGATGGTTTGTTTAGCCGATAAGAAAATTATCATTTTTTCCTTGCTTTTCACGATTCAAGTATATCCATGTTTGATGTTGCCACCACCTCCCAATATGCAAACTATGGAGACTATATTTACAAAACATGAATCTATTCCCTGCGTAATGAACCCAGGATGTCCGACTAAATGGTTATATTGGTTGACCGTATTCCTTCTTTGAATCAACGTATGTCTCCCTCTATTTGCATCCGTAATCTTCTGATTTGTATAATGAGATTGGTTGAACAGTACATATTAGAAGGGAATTGCCGTAGATTTTATCCAACTCCCCCATCTATTTTTCCTTGCATTTGCAGTCTGGCTCTGATACCATGTTAAGTTTTCAGATCGCTGCAAATGTAATTGCACTGCCGTAAAAGTATGCACTTTCCAAATGCACCGATCTCATGTATATATACATGGTAAAGACAAGAAGAGACATGTCCCTTATTAATTTAACTATCTAATCATTATAAGAATAAATAAAAGATTAACTTTCATATATATATTAATATAAATAATATCAATTATTAAATATATTAATATATATATATATATAATAATTCAATTCTCATAATAATTATATAATCAGTTTTATTTATCTGACCGATGCTACATACATCAACAAAATTGACGGTCTATAAGTTGTTTGTATAGATACATCTTGTAAAGCAACAACTAAGTGTTAGATGTCATTAAATTGACGGTCTATAAGTTGTTTGCATAGATATATCTTGTAAATCAACAACTAAGTGTTAAATGTCATTGACGATCTATGAGTTGTTTGTATAGATATATGATAGGTATTTGGTGAATATCATGTGTTGATATTCTGCAGGCCAGTACCTTATTGAATACATGGTGAATATCATATGTTGATGTTTTGATAGGCCAATACTCAGAGTATTTGGTGAATGTCATGTGTTGACATTCTGATAGGCCAATACTCAAGAGCTTGTGGATAGAATCGCCGATGGAGGCAATCCACATATTGAGACTATGTTTCTATTGATTACATCTTGAAGATGATGCCTTTATTTCTTACATCATATGATTGATGTTGTCAAGTGTCTTAAGTGTTGACATTGGATTGATTTATCCTCCCTAGCTAAGAGGGACTGTTGATGTTTTGTAGCTTCAGTCAAATAAACACTATGAGTCAATACTAGTGAAGATATGTATATATATATTTAGTATATATGAGATGTATATATATACTTAAATATATAAATATTATTATTATGTAAATATTAGAGAAATTAATATAATACTCGAGATATATATATATATATATATGTATGTACATATATATAATAATAATTGTCATTATATTAATTACATATTAATGAATAGACATGTCTCATGAAGGGACATGTCTCTTCTTGGCTCATTCTCAATATAAATGCAAAAGATTGTTGCATTTGAAAAATACATACAATCAGATAGTACTATTACATTTTCAATGATCCTAAAACCTTAACAATCTGTTATGTTGGTCATTCCATGGCTATAACTATAACAAGCCTATTAAACTCAGTTTGATAAAGAACTATGTTACACGGAAACGTGTTTCCTGTCCCTAGGGGACTCGTTTCTGTCCCTGAAACATTTCAGGGACAATGGGACAAAAAGGAAACATACCCCAGCTGTACCCGATTTCAAAAAACAGTAGGATACCATAGGAAACATCCTCTAACATTTGGGGACGGCGATCCGTCCCCGAAACATCCCCAATCCGTCCCCGAAACAAAAAAGCATCCCCGAAATATTTGGATGATTTTTGGCATTAAAAATTAAATAAAAGCACATTTTCTAAAAATTCTTTTTGCCAAATCGACAATGTGGGGGACCCACAAGGTTCGAATTTCTGCCCATGGGCAATAAAATTCATGATTAAATATTCAGCAATGAAATTTGTGATTAAATGTGTTTAAAATTTTATATATTAAATCATAAATTTAAAATATATTAAAATTAAAAATCTAATATTTAATTTAAGTTTTTTAATATTAATCATAATAACCATATGTTTAAAAATTTATATTAAATAAAAATATATTATAATTATAAATTTAATTTGATTTAAATATCTAATTATTAGAATAAAAAACAATTCAAGTAATATTGTTTATTTATACATATATATATATCTATGTGTGTGTGTGTGTAAACTTTAAGGCCATTGAATTTAAACATTCTTTCTACCAGAGGGAGATACGGACTCAAATGATTCTGAGCCTTTGGATATTTGATAGCTAGAATGAGGCTTAGTTTCATAGGTTGTGCATGTAGCCTGTTATATTTTGATGTTTGAGACTTTTGAATACATGTTTGAGACATTTTGATTTGGATATTTATATTAATAGACCATGGTTTTGATGTTTGAGACTATTGTTATAATGTTGTTATACTGATTTATATTGCTGCTATTATCATTTATGTTGTTATACTACTATTCTAACTTGTGAATCGGTGATTTATTTGCATGTCTTGTTAATAATCAATTATTGACATATCTCTCTCTCTTTCCCTTTATCTATAATATCTTAATATATTTTGAAAAATTCACACACACACACACACACACAGATATATATATATATATATATATATATATATATATATATATATAGATGTTCTTTAATCTGATCGAAAGTATGTATGGATTTCTGTATTGATTATAATATGAATTTATTTGATCGTGGCTATATGCAACAACAATATATATATATTTATATATATATATATATATATATATATATATATATATATATATATATATATATATATATATATATATATATATATATTTGTTATTATCATAATATATATATATTAATATACATATCATTATTCTCTTTAAAATCGAATTGAATCGATAAATATGAGTATTGAATTATAATTAACTATGAATCGGTATCAAGTGATATATATTGAAGCGATGTTTCATAACATGTTATCATAGGGTGTGACTATGAGTCATGCCTGTGACTCCTCAAGGAGTCACGTCTATCATAGACGAGACCTTTCACTTCTATATAAATATTGAATGGTTTGTTTTGTATTAGCACAGAAATTGATAAGTGCGAAGTACTTTGAACAGCAACACACACACACACACACATATATATATATATATATCTTCATTGCAATTTGATTATAGTCGAACTTAACATGGTATCAGAGCCAAGTTCCTTCTGTAAAAGCTTAACCGCTTGAAGGAAAGACCTGGGCATAGGAACAGGGTATCACAACACCATGTATATCAGCGATAATGAAATATGCGACTCAAAATGTCAAGTATCGCAGTGGCTATGAACAAGTAGCAGAAATCAAATATATGCTGGTCAGTAAACAAATGCATCAACTAGCATGCAAGACATCGATCACACAAAGGCAAAGATGAACATGTAAGGCAGTGATTTCAATCTGAATATGACAGTGAACCTCATCCATGTATAGAGCGGCGATTGCAAAGGGTGGCAAGACCCAATAAATTTGAAGTGTTCACAAAGTCAGAATTGATAGCGACTTTATATAGCAAATTATTGATATGTGTCGCAGCAGTCTTAACTGTGGCAGACTGTACATTAGAACTGACTTCATTAAGAGTGGTCGACTTCTTCAGCACCAAGCGACCACTTTAGAAGACAAGATCGAGATTAATAGAAATAAATACACAGTGATTGAAATTATGAAATAATGATCAAGGATCGATGAAGAAGGATACTGGAACATTGATGTAGTATCGGTCAACGAAACTTTCTCATGATATCCGATGAAATGAGACTGTCTGAAATGAAGTATGTATGAGTATGCGTGTTCATCCAATGATTGACTACGATTGTCGATGATTGTTGAGGCTTAAAATCTGGATATATGTCGATCCATATTATCGATCTCTAAGGTATAATATTGAATCTGGAGATTATTATACATCAAGTTCTATTGCAGGTATGTGACGGAGATCCTTCATCTATGAGCATGACAATTGAGTAGCCACACGACATATCCACCCACTGTGATGATGGGTCGATCTGTCCAAGATACAAGCCCAAACAATGATCTTCACCATTAAACTAATCGTCAAAACCTTCGTCTATAATCAATGAACGAATATAATCAACAATCAAAAGTCTGCATCACTCTGAGGCATATGATGCATACAAATCTGATGTTATGAGCACTGCGATCACTGTGTATGAAGACGACTTTGTTGACATATTTAAGTTTTCATTGGTTGAGTTAGAGGCAAGCATCAATCCTACAGGAGCACCGGTAGACTAATCAAGCACTGGTACTCTTTAGTATGTACCGGTAGACCAAACAGAGTATTGTAGACCAAACAGAATGTTTTCAACCGGTCTTATGAGACAAATAGAGAAAGTATGACCAACCAGGTATAAGTTTATTAACGGTCGAGTGCATGATAATCCGAACCCGATTACGCGGAGCTATCTCAGTTAAAACCAGATTATACGAAGGATTCACAGTTGGAACTGAAGTTAGCTTTATTTCTACGCGGGTGTTATAAGGTCATAGTATACACAAGAAGTGTTGTTGAATATTCAGAGCAGGAGAGAGATATCTTCTGATAGGAGCTACAGCCACGAGAAGTGAAAGAAAGAGAAGGGTTCAATAGCCAAACAAAGCAAAAGGGTAACAGGTATGATCTGATCAGATAAAAGGTGTCATAATAGATCATTGCTTTGAATTGTAAGAGCAAATTCAAATCCCTCAATCAGGGTGAACCCTAACAAGTTCTTGTATAAATCCCTTCACCGAGTAACATCTTAATTGGTGTTGAAAGTTCTTTTTACAAGGCGACTCCTAACAGGGTCAAGATCGTAACAGGTCTTTTACCAAATCCCTTTACCGGGTAACATTCTAACAAGTGCTTTGTAAGCCTTTAACAGGGCATCTTTATTACTGCAAAAGTAAAGTTGTGGGTTTTGTCCCACCGTGGTTTTCTCCTTCTAACTGAGGGTTTTCATGTATATATGTTGTGTTGACCTGTGTATTTCTATTTTTGTTCATGAGTGATTGATTATATTCTTTTAATTCTGCAGGAATAAATTTATAAGGATAAATTGGAATATAAATTGTATTTACTAATTCACCCCCCCCCCCCCCTCTCAGTAACTGGTTAGGATTAACAATTGGTATCAAAGCTCTAGGTTCTCAAACATATAAAGCTTAACCGCTTGAGTAAAAGATCATGGAGGGATACAGGTATCAGAAGCAGCTTGAGGAAGTCAATGACATCATTGCCTCTCTTGAGAATAGGCTGAGGAGGTCCCTTGTGTAATGTCCCTAGTATTTCTGAAATATTCCCTAAGAATGAACTTGCAAGAAAGTTGTTAGTAACACTGGTATGGACAAATAATATGAATAAATACTAATCAATTAACTATCTACCCCAACTGCTAACCCCTCCAAAAGGAAGTCTACCAAGTCAGACTCAAAATCTTAATAAGGACCCTTGTGTTCCTTCGATTAGACCTTGCTGTCATCCTCTGGAGTACATCCTTAGGGACTTCCTGAGAAAAGTCTGCCAGATCGGGCTCATGACCTTATAAGGATCTTTAATAGTATTTGGCCCAATCTTGTTGTCATCCACTGGAGCGCATCACTCAGGGCTTATAGGCTAACCATTGGTCCATTCATCTTCTTGGAAGAGGTTTTCTCTATCCAAGGCTTAGTACATATGCATATATGGTTCATCAGTGTACACTGGCTTAGTGGAGGTCTTAATCCCCCTTGAGATTACTTTGTCAATAATTACTTTTGAAAAGAAAATTACTTTGTCAATAATATCATTAATGAATTATCATTTATAAATCTGAAATGAAATCATAATACTATTTATGAATTATTATTTATAAATCTTAAATGAAATTATCCTCTTTTTATATCATATAAGTTTTGAATGATTAACCTGCCTATATATATATATATATATATACCCAAATTATATTACTCATATATTAAATCTGAATCATCATTAAAAGAATCTGAAATATCCAAATTATATTAAATCTGAATCATCATTAAAAGAATCTGAAATTATATATATATAAGTACTTAATTTATGAATCGCTGCGGATGACTGCCGATACCTTTCCCTGTTTCTCGCTGACTGCATTCCCCCTTTTTTTCTTCCTGCATCGTTATTAGTACAGTTGGAGAGGGCAGTCACACCCCTCCCACAACCGGCGACAGTCGTGCCTCTTTAAGGGGCTGCGACTCTAGTCACAGCTTTTCAAGGCTGCGGCTATTGTCGCTTACGCCATAGATATATTAATTAATATTTTAATATATATTTTAATATATATTTTAATATATGTTAATATATGTTGTTTTATTAATATTTAGATTAATATATTATTAATGTTTGTTTGAAATGATATATTAATATTAATCAATGTTAATATATATATTAATTATTTGTATTTATTAATAAATACATTTTGATACATTCATTTATCAAAATTGTTAATGTTGCTAATCACATTTTGAACAACGTAATGATAACATTGGGTAGATTTATTATTAACACATATACGTATACACATTGGGTATTTAGTATTAACACTGAGTAAATTTATTATTTGTCTGTTCTTTTGCAATTTTTAGTAAGGTTAATCGAGGGCCATTACACCTTGCAAAAAGAAAGGAGCTAGCTCTACAACTATGTGAGAGCAATGAAACAATTGAAGAGCTCTCTGGACAAAGTGGATCTGATGAAGTAGAGGAGGTGGTCTCTGATCTCATGGAGAAGAATCAGATTCTAACCGATCAGATCTCCAACCTGAAAAGGGAGCAGGAAGGCAATGCTCTAAGAATGACTGAAATCATTGAGGAAAAGAGGAAAGTTGAAGATGAAAGGAACAGTGTCGTGAAATCACTGGCAGCCTCTAAAAGAGCAAGAAAACTGGCAAAAGATGCAGTAAGGGAAAGTGATCTTGTTGTTCTACAACTTCAAGAAGACATGCACATAATTACACAAGAAAATGCAAACATGCAAAAGAATTGGCATGATAAAGATGATGCATGCAAAAGGCTGGCTATTGAATTGTATCAACTAAAGGAACAAATGAAAGTTCTTGAAGAAAGAAATGAGACACTTAGAAGATACAATGAGAGTTCAGAAAAGCTTGATGAGCAACTGGGGGCTCAAAGAAAGCACAAGGATCCCACAGGACTTGGGTTCACCGGTCAAAGCATTAAGGAAACCGGTGAGTCCTCTAGAGTCAAGAAAGGCAAGACGGAAAAGAAGGAGAAATCAACGGAAGTCAAAGGTAAGAAGACCTTCAAAACCTCTTGCCATCACTGTGGTAAACCAGGTCATAAAACAAATGACAGTAGAAATGCACCGGTACAACCAATTACTTCTAACAGTTACTGCAGAAACTATTACAAGTATAGCCACAAGACTTCTAAATGTAGGTCTCATCCCAACAATGTGTCCAGTGGAAGCAAGGGAAGCTTCAAAGGTTACTGCTATGCATGCAACAAGTTTGGACACAAGGCTAATGAATGCAGATCTAAAACTATGGCATTCAAATCCCCACCAAGACCAATATTCCCTAAGAAGAATGTAAACCGGCGCACAACTAACTGTACCAACTATGGCATACATGGCCATAATAATTCTTGGTGTCATTCACCTAAGAATAGAAGGATAAATCCATGGAAGGCAATCAAGATAGTTTGTTACAACTGCAACAAAATTGGACATCTAACCAAGGAATGTAGGAACCGGGCAAAGAACAAAAGAAGAGGACCGGTCAAACCGATGTATAAGACCCTGTCTCCCAACCAAAAGGGCAACAAGGGAGAAGAAACTGAGAAAGAAGTCAAGAAGATTTGGTTCAAGAAGGAATCAAAGAGCTCCGCTGAGGAGAAAACTGAAGGAAGATCATCATCTGATGATGGTGATATCTCTTCAGCAAACTGACCCTAAAAGGCTTAGAGGGAACCGGTAGTTCGACTACTGTTCCCGGTAGAACTGGTGAGCAATGGACTCACACAGTCAAAAAGTGAAACCCGAAGAAGTCATCGGACTATCATGTGTACCGGACGGGTAAGTGCTGACATTTCAACCGAGGTTTGATCAACAAGTAAATAAATGAAAACCGGTTGTCGAAGAAAATATTAGGTAAGGTAATTAATACTATAGCCGTTAACAATAGTTACCGTTTCGTAATTACCGTTATACCCTAAATCTATATAAGGGAAGGATGATTACTCATTTCACTTTACTTTATGAATTGTGATATTTTGATTTCTTATGATTGAGTAATCTTCTCTTGCTTTGATTTACGGTCTTTGCTAAGTAATTTCTGTAAATCCGATCAAGAATTCTCTGTGTAAACCGGTCAAGATACGATGGCATCATCATCTTCTGTCGTCAATCTTATACAAGGGAACCAATTCGACAAACCTGTTTACGATATCATGCTAGTGCAGAACAGAGAAAACGACATGACAGGTGCACTATCATCGTTGCCTGATGGAGTTCTGTTGACTGAAGATGTTACTGCTTTCATTCACTCTAAGCAAGAAGAATTGGGTGAAACCTTCATCCAAAGTGAGTATCTTTCACTCTGCCAAGATGGAAAGCTTCAGGATAAGTATGTGAAGCTTGTATCGTCAAGATTGATCAATGGGGTCAAGTATCCAACCGAGTTTCGACTAGATTGGATAAGATTGGTTCTCGGTCGTGTGCATGAACCAAGGTTCTGGTTAGCAAAAGGCACGTGCAAACCAATCACTGAGGATTTGTGAAGGGTTACCAGATATAGCGACAAAGGGGAAGCTCTTACCCTTAGAACCATTGTGAATGCTGTTGTTGCAAGGTTAACCAAGTCGAAGTCCAACAGTCAGTTGATGACTGTCAACGACATAGAGGACGAAGGTGTTCAGTTCACATCTGCGGTGATAGGGTACAAAATCTATCAGTCAAGCAACATCAATAGTGTACCGAGCGGAGCTATACATGCCGCACACCGGATCATGCATGACAATGCATAGTACAATATTTGCGCCACGCTGAGAGGGAAAATGTTTGAAAATTTGAAAAAGCTGATGAACATATTGTCATTGATGTCAAAATCAGAAGCATATGCAATGAACATGAATGAATACGAACAGGCATATCCAAAGGTATATGAAGGAATTTGAAGGTGATATCAGAAATACAGACAGCATATATTAATGGCAATATATATTCAACATATATCGATGAAGAACGAAGACAGAGATACATATCTTGAATAGAGATATATATATAGAGAATACGTATGAAGCAAACAGCAAAGACAAATAGAGACAGTATATATATAAAAGATGTTTTCAATTATAATAAACATTGAAATACATAAGTATCTGAAGCAAAATAGCAAAAGAGAACAAGAGACTTAAAGAAGCGTATTCAGCAGTTATGAGACATAGTCAGCAGCTACGTAGGAGGATCCAACATCAGACTGGGACAAGCAATCGAATAGATCAAAGGAACAGAAATGAATATTCACAAATAAGTTAATAACCACGGAACAGACTATTAACATCCAATCAGAGATAAGGAAATATCCAGTCAGCAGCAATGTAGGATAAAATAATATTATTAAACAGCAAAGTCAATAAGGTCAAAGAAACCAGTCAGCCTGCAAGAGGTGCCACGTAACTCAGCAAATGAAAAGCAATTTAAAAACCCGATACAATCCAAAAGCAAAGCCTGGAATTAGTTTGTATTGACGGAAAAGACAAACTGATCATATAAGAAAATATTTTGTATTATTCAAATGACACTAAGCTAGTAGAATAAGACAAGGTAAATTGTCTTACTCAGAAGGGGAAGATGAATAAGTTATCTACACTGAGAGAGAAAGTAATATACAAAGAAGATTATTTCAGCAGTATATAAGAAGTCTACAAGTAGATCATAAAGAAAAGGATTGAGATCTCTTTGGAATAGATTTGTGATTACGTTTGATAGATTGGAGAAGATTGATGTACAGATTTTGAGAGGATCTAGTAATCCAATTGTGTCACTTTTGTGATCATCAGAAATTATTGGTGTTAGTACAGTCACAGACGGGAACATTACACAAGCACACATTGCTACCTTTCCATGAACAAGAAGAGTGCGGTGGTAGTAACTGCATCAAACAAGATAATACAAATACACACAGCAGAGATGATTATCGAAACAGAAAAATGGTGGACGCTGCCCAGGATAAAATAGAGATACTTCGTTGATCAAATTACAAGGCAGAGTTTAGTCACAAATACATATATCGAAGGGTGAATACATACGTATGCCGTAGATTAAAAATTGCTATCAAAAGATTATAACGAAGATACAGGAGATGAAAGTCGCAAATATGCATACAACAGAGTAAGTGATACTGAGTTTGAGCAACGTCAGAAGGTATTTGTTATATTTGGTGGAGACACATCTGAACGTCAGGTGTCCCTTATGAGTGGGACAAATGTTTGGCTTAATTTACGAGCTTGCAATGATTTTGAAGTTGCTCCATTTTTGCTTGCCTCCACAAGTGATTCTTTTCTACAAACTTGTGAGCCAAGAGACAATTGTATCGAGTCTAAAACTGTTTGGGGTCTTCCGTAAGTTTTGCGAAATGTTTCATAAATACTCGCTATTCTTTGGTCTTGAGACATACGGTAGAAGAGGTAGTCGAAGCGTGCATAGAAGCTAGTGATGTAAAGAGAGCTGAGCCGACATCTGTCCTCAGAGACCAAGTCATTTTGGATCTTCGGATGCATATCAGTTCAAACAGTTGGTTTAGTGGATGTGATATATCTTTTGGCTCTCCTAAAAAACTTTCTTTGGAAGAATGGATGGCAAGAGCTAAACAGTTCGAGGCCATTGTCTTCATTGCAGCATGAAGCATGTACAGAGAACAGCATATACAGCATTTAGTATAAATAGTGTATGAATCAAAGATGTATACTGAGAACATAAAATATACACAGCAGGGAAGATATGATACAGCATATTATACAGCAAACAAAGAGCAAAGAACATACAGATATTAGTATATATATTCATATATCAGTATACAGCAATGAAGACTAAATAAACAGAGGTTAACGTCAATGTTGAAGGTTTGGACGCTGATATAACCATTGACGGCAAGATATACGCTATATATATCGAACAGTATATTTTTTATCAAAGTTCAATACGGCAAGAGCAGAGACGGGCATACATATAAATACTATCGACGGCAAGAAGAGACGGGTATATATGATACCAGACGTATGCAGCATCGAAGAATTGAAGATATTTTAAAAGAAGATAAAAATATTATATGCAGCGGTCAAAGACTAATATTGTATCGAAGGTTGATATCATAAAGGTTATCGAAGAGTCAAAGTTCTAAACTTTAATATGCGATAAAAAAGATTTTAGAAGTTTCATATAATAAAGTTTTCTATCAAAAGTTAAAAGTATGATTAAAAAAAAAGAGGAAAGATTAACACAATTAAAGTTAGTAATATTTTAATAAATAGACACCTCTTCAAAGGGTCATGTCTTTTATAAAAGACATATCGGTTCATTAAAAATATGAATATATATATATTCAGTCTGTCATTTTGAAAAAAAAAGGTCAAAAAAAAATGAAGAGATAAAAGAAGAGTATTCAGCAGTGAGAAATAAAAAGAGAAATTTGAAAGGCAGTTTTGTGAACAGAAGAGAATGAAGAAATAATTGCAAATATAGATATATAATCAGAATTAAATCTGATATACATACAATGAGGTCTCAATAAAGAAAATAATCTTTAATAAATATTATATATTTTTGTAAAGGCTGACTTATAGAAAGAAGCAGTATGTGCTAAAATTAAAATGTCCATTATCTGTTGAAGAAAGCAACATTGCCAAAGTGGAAGAAAATTTGTCTACAAGGAGTTGGCTCTCAGAATCCGGACAGGAGGAGTTGGTGCTCGGAATCCAGACAGGGGGAGTTGGTGCTTCCAGTAGGTCGGTGCCTGCGAAGTGTGGGAGTTGGTGCTTCCAGTGAGTTGGTGCTCATAAACATAGGGGTTGGAGCCTCTAGTAGGTTGGTGCCTACAAAACATTGTAAAAGAACAATATTATATATAAAAGGAAATTATTTAGTGGTTTTCTCCCATATTGGGTTTCCACGTAAAATTTGTGTTCATGTGCATAATTGTTCGTTTATGAATTTGAAGTTATCTTTGAATAAAGTTTTAAAGTTAAAAATTGTTATTATACTGATTCACCCCCCCTCTCAGTATAATCGTGTGCTCTTCAAAAGCTAGGGCTTGTGAAGAAAAAGTTTTTGAAATATGGAACTCTACTGGTATGTTTGTTCTTTTATTATCAAAATTTCTTTCCGAGCGTAGGAAAAGTAACCTGGTCAACAGATAAACCCGTTATGATTCAAATTGGAGAAATGGCAAACAAACTAGGAAATCAGTTCACTAGAGTAATGACCGATTACTTTGAGGCCTTCCAGTTGAGAATGAATGCCAGGGAAAGAATTCCCTTGACTGTTGTTGATTTATTCAAGGATGAGGTGTGTTTTCCTGTCACCACCGATCACTACATAATTCAGGCTGTGGAGCCAAGAACTGAGTACACACCGGAGCTTGGGCATGAGATCTCCACTAAGACAGCCAAGGCATATGCAGATGCTTTACAAGAGAGTGATCTAGATCTTTCTTCATACCAGTTTGGCACTTATGAAAAAATTCTGGAAAATCTGAAGAAGTCTTCAGTAAAAGAACCTAAAAAGGTATATGTAAAGAGGTCTCCCACACTGAAGAAAAAGAAATCAGTAACAGAAGAACCCAAGGGTCAAAGGAAAAGAGCACAACACGTGACCAGCCATCAAGGGGAAGAACAGGAAGAAACAGAGACCGAAGACACAACTCCTCTTCACCGAAAGAGGAAATCTGCGAAACCGGTCAAAGAGGATGCACCGAGAGGAAGAAAACCAACTATTGAAGAATTTCTTAAAGGAATGAAGGAACGAGGAGGATAGGAGACAGTTGGAAGGAGATATAGTCTAAGCAACGAAGAAGACAAAAGAAAAATAGAAGAAGCTATTGTTCACTGTATCTACAAGTTCAACTATACACCAATTGAACTTCACACAATAATACCGGATGATTTGTTGGAGATCATAGAAGGAAGATGGAAGTCTTCATTTGACAAAGAGAAAGAGCTAAGAATAAAAGCTCTACTAGAAGTCCAAAATCATCTAACTCTGGACAAGCCAACCCAACAAGCGGATCTGCACAAGTAAAATTTCTTGATATGAAAAAGGATAAGTCAAGTGCTAATTGGAGATGTAGACAAGGTGCATGAAGAAGGTGTTGCTACATAGACAAATCTTCTTCAACAACAACACTAGGCAGAAGAAGAATGCTAGAAAACCACAGAGCCACGGGTGAACGATACCGGGAAAGGAAAGGGTATACTGGGCACTGAGACTTCGGTCAAGGGCAAACCTGCAGAAGTACCGGTGATTATTGACATAACCGGTGATAAAGCCGATGATCTGACCCCACCAACTCTACTTGCATCCCCAATAAAAGGTAAGGCTAGAACCTTAATTGTAGACAATATAGTAGATGAAGTTATGGATTATGGCGAAGTGTCCAATGCAGCCAAATGGTTCAATGTGTTAGTACAAGAGGATAAGCAGAAAATAGAGGTTGCCATGTTGGAAACTTTCTTAGATTTCAACAGAAGTCCTAGAGATTATAGGGCTAAATTTCCT
This sequence comes from Chamaecyparis obtusa, assembly GCA_027943335.1. NCBI lineage: Eukaryota > Viridiplantae > Streptophyta > Pinopsida > Cupressales > Cupressaceae > Chamaecyparis > Chamaecyparis obtusa. The sequence goes on from BSBK01000300.1 coordinate 134,888, forward strand.
CCAGAACTGAATCAAAGAATTATGGTTAAATGGAGAACCGGCCTGCCAACCAACAATAAAATAGCAAAGGAAACATTAACACAGGTAAAACCAAGTCTCAGTGAGGAGACAACTAAACTTCTAATGGAAGTGTCAATGAATTTGGATACAAAGAACAGGGTCGCCAAGATAATCAATGGATATGAAAAGGAAGTATATCAAGAGACACTTGAATTCTGGCAGACTTATGACTTCAGTACTCTGAAGACAACAGGTCCACAGGATGAACCTGAGAAAGTATTGGAACCACCGGTACAGTTCACTGCTCATGAACAACCTTCAACCGGTGAGCAACATGTGCCAACAGAAGCGTTCACTACTAGTGAACAAGTGAATTTGGGAGAACAAGTTCTACCAGAAGAACAAGTACTGGGAGAGTCATCAGAAAAAATGACTACTAAAAAACAGACAAATAAGGAAGAAATTGATGTGGATAAGCAACAAGCAACTGAAGAGCAGCACATAGAGCCTCCACCGGAAGAGAAAGTACACCCTGAAGAGGAAGTACATCAAGAAGAAGAAGCTCATCCACAAGAACAAGTACGTGCAGAAGAAGAGGTACATCCGAAGGAAGTAGTTCAATCGGAAGGAGAAGTGTGTCAGCAACAAGAAGTACCTGTCAACACTGAATAGGAAAAGCCTGCGGAAGAACTGGAACAAGAGGAGAAATAGAAGGAACCGGTAAATGTTCCCAGCTCATCTTCATCAAAGAGGAAACTAACTTTTGCAACCGAATCTGAAGCCAAGAAGAGCAAAGTTAGTGAAACTATGGTTGACATAAGCAAGATGTCAACTAGATAACTCAAAGAACTCACTAAGAGGAAATAGGACATGGTCCTATCTAGTGTAAGGAACATCTTGTACAACTTTGTACCGGATGCAAACATTGATGAAGACGAACCTATTATTGATCAATTGGAAATATTGGCCGAAGCAATTGGAGAAGATGTCACTGATCCGGAGACAATAGCCATTGATCACTATGAGGAGAAGCAAGTAGAAATTCTACACAAACAGGTTGAAGAGTTAAAGGCAACTGTATCTACAAATACAAGAGTACTCTAGCAACAGTTACAGGATGCAGGAAGTCTAATAACAAGGACTTCAAACTTTGAAGACTTTGTTCAGGATTAAAGCATTTGAAAGGAAATTTCCCTTTATATTTTCCACTTCCCCTTTTTAGCTTTCTCAAGAAATGGGCTTCAGCTTCATCAGTTTCACTGCTTGAACTATCACTTGAGATTTGTTTCTTGCTCTTACTATTTTTAGAAACTTTAAAGGCTATTTCCTTCTTAGGTTCCTTGTCTCCAATCCTCATTTCATAAGCGGTAAGGATTCCATGTAATTCATCTTTAGTAAGTTTATCTAGATCTTTCCTTTCTTCTATTGCTGATACTTTAGAATCAAATCTAATGGGTAGAGATCTCAAGATCTTTTCAACCACAATTTGTTCTTCTACTTCTTCACCAAGGGCTTTTATAGCATTGACTACTTCATCAACACGAGAGAGGAATGAGGCTATGTCTTCATCTTTCTTCATTTTCAGGCTTTCAAATGTGCTTCAGTGAGTTTGAAGTTTGGCCTTCTTTACATTGTCGGTCCCTTCATATATATTTTTCAACTTATCCCATATGTCCTTTGCAGATTTACAATGCATAACTTTTGTAAACTCCGAGTCGGCAAGATTACATAAAATAGCATGTTTTGCTTTGGCATTATTCTCACTTCTCTTCTTTCCGCCTGCATCTGTTGGTGGGTTTGTTGGTATTGTATAACCGTCTAGTACTGATTGCCAAACATCAAATCCAATAGCATTTAAATATGCTTCCATCTTTATACTCCAAAATGCATAATTTGTCCCATCAAAATTTGGTGCCTTGTTTTGAAAACTTTCAGCCATTTGTGCTCTTTAGATCTACCTTCAAGTGGTTAGGCTATATAGAAGGAACCCGCTCTGATACCAATTGAAGAGCACACGATTATACTGAGAGGGGGGGGTGAATCAGTATAATAACCTTTTTAAATTTAAATGCTTTTATTTAAAGATAACTTCAATAACTCAAATAAACAATTATGCACATGAACACAATATTTACGTGGAAACCCAATATGGGAGAAAACCACAAAATAATTTGCTTTTATATAATATTGTTCTTTTACAATGTTTTGTAGGCACCAACCTACTAGAGGCTCCAACCCCTACGTTTATGAGCACCGACTCACTGGAAGCTCCAACTCCCACACTTCGCAAGCACCGACCTACTGGAAGCACCAACTCCCCCTGTCCGGATTCTGAGCACCAACTCACTGATTTCAAAACTTTCTTCCACCTTGATACTGTTGCTTTCTTCAACTGATGATGGATGCAATTTAATCTCTTTAGTCAGCCAATAACTCTCCCTTTTTCATCTTCAAAATAATACCTTTATAACTGTAAATGCATAATATATATATCAGATTAAAATCTGAATATATAATTATTTAATTCTTTATTTTTATCATATTTACTGCTCTTCTCTTTTCTCTTTCACTTGCTGACTTTCTTCATATTTTAAAATTATAGTTTCAATATATTTATATATACACATCTTTGATGAAACAATATGTCTCTTACAAAAGACATGACTTTTCAAATCAAAAGGTGTCTTCTTTTTTTTTTTTAAATAAGTTAATCCACCTTTTTTATTATTATTATTTAATATCCAACTTTATTAATACTTTTGCCGGCAAACCTTAAATGAATCCTTTTTTAAAACTTATTAATGTATTCAATTCTTTAATACGTCTCTTCCTTAAAATTAACCTTTGATATATTAATGTTGCCGTTCTCTTTTGTTCGCTGACAATATAATGCCTTTAACATATATTCAAAACATGCTGTATGCATATCAAATTTAAAACCTTAGTTAATATCTTTGACCGCTGCATCTTTGATATTACCTTTGAAAAATCTTTTTCATCGCATATCAAAACTACGATATAATATTATCTTCGATATATAATATATATACCGCTGCATATAATATTAAATATTCAATCCTTCGAAACTTCATATGAAACTATTAAAACTCTTTATCGCAAATCTTCTTTGATCACTGCATATAATATTAAATATTCAATCTTTCGATCACCGTTCTCAAAACTTGTTGATCGCTGCATATATTCCTTCGAATGTATTATCTTGCCTTCGAAACTTCAACTCTCGGGCTCCATACCAAATAAAACCGTTCCCTCGTTATCTTCATTTTTCACGGTTTCAGAATAGTCAACTTGGTCCTCCAACTCATTCTCTATTTGAGCATAATAAAAAACCTTTTTTAAAACTGCAAATCGTATATACTTATGTCTTTACTGTTTATCGAAGGTTTTGCACTTAATACGGCAGATATATATCACTTGTTTGGGATATTCAATATTTGTTAACGCTGTTTCAAATAACATCATCTGATTCTTAATTGTATGACTTTCATTTGTGTTTATTCTGTCGCTCTTCATTGTAGTGGCTGCATGTTAATTCTCTCAAAATTTAGTATCTTCCCATACAAATCCCCGTTCCTTAAAAGACCGCTGCTTTCAGTGAAACTGGAAGTCACTTCCAATTTCATATTCGTAAACACCTTGCATTTCTTTTAATACCATCGTGTATTTCGTTTATAACATTTATCGTGCTTGCTATGTACTCTGCATATTAGTCACTGTTTTCATATCATTATCTCTGCTTTGTAATACCATCTCTGTGATCATCCAATGCTCTGTTCATAAAAATTGATTGTAGTTTCCTTCATATTTGGTTATATACGTATGTATGTCTCTGGCGTGTATATCTCTGTTATATACGTATGTATATACGTATTTGTTGTATTTTGCCATCGGTTATTTTGAAAGCAATAGTATAATTGCTGTTGCATATAATATCATCTCCTGCTTGCTGTCAACTGTATATCCGTTCACTGCTGTTTCACAAAATACTATGATATGCTGAATATACAATTGCTGTGTATACGATATGCTGAATATATGCCATGTAATATATGCTGATTCTGCCTTCATTCTTCATCACTGAATATATGTATATACGATATATGCTGAATATATATTGCTATTAATATATGCTGTTGTATTTTAGATATCACCTTTGTATACCGTCATATACCTTCGGATATGCCTGTTTGTATTTGTTCATGTTTATTACATATGCTTCTGATTTTGACATCAATGACAATATGTTCATCATATATGTGATCGACTATTGAAGACAAAGATATATGTCGCCAAGATTGTATGTTGCAAATCGGGTGGTGATTTACATCGACCGATTAGTGCTTTAATGTTTTGGTTTGAGCCCATATGCATATCGCTCTCATGGCTGGGAAGCGGCTTGCAGGAGTTCTCAGTCTTTTGATGTAGAGGCGACATAGTGCAGAAAGGATTTATGCATTAAAGGATATCACCACATGAACGAAGGATTGTTCATGATTAAAGAATCTTGAGGCTTGAGGTTGAGTTACTGATACGAGTTTACAATATTCCTGGTTGAAGTGACTGCCTTGCATGATTTCCACCAGGAACCTCTCATTACAATTTGCTTGGTGCAGATCTATACTTGGCAGTGCCTATTGAGAATATGATTCTTCGTTATGTTAAATCTATGCAGATTGGTGGACTAATGTTGCACACTACAATCGTGAACATATTCGGCGTGGTGTAACTGTGGACAAGACAGTTTGTCGTAATCTGCCCAATCCCTGAAAAGGACTTTCACACTGCGAGTGTGGAAAACTAAGATGCATTACCTGTCCAATCTAAAGATTTTGTTGTGAGATGCTCTAGGAGTTTGACATTTCATCATAAGCATCCTTGGATGAGTAGGTCAAAAGGTTGATATCTATCTCAGAGAGAGCCACTTCATCGTGAGATCTTCTTAATGCATTCTTCTCTGTGAAAGAGAAGGTTGAGGTGCAAGCCCATGTATTGTATATTTCCCTGAGATGGAGAGATATGAGGTGAAAGCCCTTGTTAATGCATTCTTCTCTGTAAAAGGGGATTTTGAGGTGAAAGCCCTTGTTCCACCCTCTAGGAGTAGCTATGGTGAACGTCATGATGAGATGACGACATCACATGAGTGATTCCGTGATAAACACTTGTGTTTGTTTGCATTTTCATTCATGGGAGCAACCATGATGGAGCCACCCTGTGGGAGTAGCCATGGTAGACATTACTCCATAACTCAGATATCTGAGAAGACCCTCAGCTAAGAGAGAGTGTTGATGTTAGTGTCAGGAGGACAAACCAGAAGTTATCGAGAAGGATTCCTCCCTAGCTAAGAGGGAGTGTTGAATTTAGCTTCGGGAGGATCACAATAATGATTCAAGTTGGTGGAAGAAATTGCCAGAGGGTAGCAATATTTGACAATAAGAGAAGTATTTCTACCCTTGAATAATGTTTATAAATTTTGAGTCATTAATTCATGCTATAAGATCAGGATAGTAAACCTTTTATGCTTCTATCATTGATATTTCCCTTCAGGATAGTTTAGTTTTATGAACTAATTGTAATCTCTCTTTGAAGTGCCTTGAGGACAAATCAAGAAGCATAAGAGATTGCATTCAAGGGAGAAAGAACTTAATGCCTGCAGTTATGGAACTGAGTTGGAGTTGATATCAGATTCAGAGGGAGTCTGACAATCCATTATAGATAACCTTGGAAGAAGAGGTCAGGAGGTTGATGCACGAACTTGAGCTTCAGAGGGAGCAACTAGAGGATCTGCATCAGTGGACATCTGAGGATCTTGATTCAGAAGGAGTAGACCATGTCAAGATGGGTTCCTTGGTGATCAGCAGTTAGAGGACTGTGATTCATAGGATGGAGTTTCAGCATAAGTGATCCATTATTTTGTATCTTATAGAGATTCCTTATCACTATGTAAGAGACATGGTAAGAAGGAATGTGATCCAGTTGGAGTATATTAATACGAGCAATCAAACAACAGACATTCTCACCAAGCATCTCCCCAGAGTGAAAGTTGAACACTTAGGAAGAAACTTGGTATGGTTGAAATGTAAGCTATTGAGATTGAGTCTCATAGTTGTTTATTTGTATTAATATAGATAAAGATGTTTAATGTGTAAACTTCTTTTGTCATATGTGTTGATATATGGCTTTATGGGCTCTACCCCCTATGTTCATCTCTAAAAGGTGACGATCTTTTGGAAATGAACACTTGTATTCAAAGATTATAAGATGACGATCTTATAATATTGATATCATGCTGACTTGATATCATTCATGGATGTGCCATGATCTGTTATGGTGGACATTATGCGACGTAATGTCAGTGCACACACCATAGCTAGGATGTATAAGGAGAATATAATATTCTCAAGCATATCATCCTTTAAGTGTCACAAGTTATGTGATACTTATCATCACGTGTTATGTGATGTTTGTCTTCACGAGATATGTGGGACTTCTTATCATGAGTTATGTGATACTTATCATCACGTGTTATGTGATGTTTGTCTTCACGAGATATGTGAGACTTTTGATAACGAGTTATGTGATACTTATCATCACATGTTATGTGATGTTTGTCTTCACGAGATATGTGAGACTTCTTATCACGAGTTATGTGATACTTATCATCACGTTTTATGTGATGTTTGTCTTCACGAGATATGTGAAACTTCTTATCTCGAATTGTGTGATACTTATCATCATGTGTTATGTGATGTTTGTCTTCACGAGATATGTGAGACTTCTTATCACAAGTTATGTGATACTTATCATCACGTGTTATGTGATGTTTGTCTTCACGAGATATGTGAGACTTCCTATCACGAGAAATGTGATATATACATGATTTATCTTCTCTAGCTAAGAGGGAGTGTTGTTGCATATAGCCACGATCAGATAAATTCAGATTATAATCAATAGAGAAATTCATACATACTTTCGATCAGATTAAAGAACATATATATATATATTAATATATATATATATATATATATATATATATATTAATATATACATATATATATATATATATATATAATTCTTATTATCATAATATATAAATATTAATATATATATATATATATATATATATACATTATTCTCTTTATGATCGAATTGAATCGATAAATATGAGTATTGAATTATAGTTAACTATGAATCGGTATCGACTGATTATTGATAATGAATCGGTATCGACTGATATGCATTGAAGCGGTGTTTCATAACAATATGTTATCATAGGGTGTGACTATGAGTCACACCTATGATAGGCATGACTCCTCAAGGAGTCACGTCTATCATAGATGTGACCTTTCACTTCTACATAAATATTGAATGGTTTGTTTTGTATTAGCACCAAAATTGATAAGTGTGAAGTACTTTGAACAGCGACACATATATTATAGTCGAACTTAACGTATATATATGTATAATTTGTTTACTGCCATCCCCTGTCGTCCCCTATTTTGGGCTCTTTAGGAAACCTCTTCATTGCAATTTAATTATAGTCGAACTTAACATATATATATGTATATATATGTATAATTTGTTTACTGCCATCCCCTGTCGTCCCCTATTTTGGGCTCTTTAGGAAACCTCCCAGAAACGCGTCCCATGTCGTCCCCCCATCCCCGTCCCCGAAACATCATGGAACATAGATAAAGAAACAGAAGCATGTAATTATACAAACTAGGGACTTGTTCATTGCCTTCATGTTTATTTAATAACCATCTATATATGCTAAGAGTGGAAGCATTCTCCTGAATCATAAATTCAAGGATATTCCATAATAACTTAACAATAAATTATAGTTTTCTGGAGTACTAGATACTGAAACAAATCATGAGTTGCAAGTTTATCCAAGGATAAAAGTAAGACACACAATTATGAAGCAAGAATAATCAACCAAATGCATCATCTTTTTAAGGCACGGACACAAGACTTTTCTAAATGAATAACAAGATACAGCAACCAATCTCAACCTATCATATGCTCTAGGAGGATTATCTAAGTTTAATTTAGATACCGGAAGAAAGCAAAGTTCAAGAGCAAATGCATACCTTTTCGACATGATCAAACACTACAACATCATTATAAAGACTCAAGTGTATATCAGGTAGCCCTCTGTCATCCTTGGGAGCTTCTGAAAATGGTAATTTTCTCTTTTCAACATATCTCACAGAATCATATGAAAAATATCCAACCCATCCACCTAAATATATTAAAAAAATAAAAGTGAGACAAGAATTGGGGTTCAAAGTATTTAATAGCAAATAAACAATGAGAGGATATATATAACATCTGTCATTGTCAGACCAGAAAAAAAATTACAATATACAAGATATAAAGTTACGATAAATATTACATCCAAACATTGTAAGTGATAGATATGCAAGTGAACGAATTTATGCACCAAAATAAACCTCATATATCTTAAGGAACTTGAAATGACAATTCATGTGTAAGGGCACCAGAAAGCTTGTCTAAAGTAATTCATCACCATTCTTAGTCAGCTCCTTTTGTCCATTTACTGCTGCTGCTAGTTTTTCAAAGTGCATACAAAGCTTCATTATCCAGATTAATATTTGCGATAAACCAGATTACTATAATTCAGTTTTATGAATTTAAGCAGCTCTTTTTTCTTTCTGTATGATAGGGGAAAAAAATCTATTCCAAAGGAGAATTGGAATAATCTTGAATAAGAATTACAAAAGTAATACTTATCTAATAAGGGTTGATTTTTCACAGGTGGAATTCAAATGTACTGATGAGAGAAAGTGATATAGGAAATAAAACTCTTATATCCATCATGAATGAGATAGTCGACAGATCTGTGTAAAATACTTGATTAGAAATCAAAACTAAGCCAGCCCGTGAGCCAATTACAGAGATGGACTATATGTCATTGAGAACGTGTTTCCAAAATATTGAGTTCATATACTATCCCATCAAGTCCCATTCATCATTCCCAATATGAATTAAGAGGATGAATTATAGATTCTGCAAATTACTGACAAGATGGTTCAGTTCTGAGAACCATCAATGTGACAATTATTTCCATTACTCAATCTGTTTGTTGATTTGGAAGCTAGCATGTCACATGGCCAAGTACTAAGATGCATGCCTTTCAAAGCCCCACCTTTGGCTGTTTGTATGCATGCCAACATAATGAGATATTTGAAGTGTTACAAGCATTGCAAATTGGTAATGTTAATATAATGTAAACCTTGTAATTAGTACAAGGGATTCACTTCATGTTGCACATCCAGCGCAATTGTACTCATAGCTTCTACTCCTTCTTGAATACTAATGGTCCCCTTTGTGCGGGGTACTTGTAATGAGATTTTCACACCGTCGCCCCATTGCAAATGGGAACCCCCCTCTTTTCGCTTGGCAATAAGGTAGTTGTCCCAGGTAGTCCTAGTTTAGTGGTAATTTTCTGAGTCTAAGAGATGAGTTTGAGCAACTTTGGCTCGCTAGGGAGTCAAGTCAGTTAGGGATATGAGTGACAGCTGGGCTAAGTTGGCCAAGGATGTAGAATTGAAGTCAAGAGATTTGTGATGAAATGAATTGGCCAAAATGTAAAAGCTAAGTTGCCGAATCGGGTATGGATACGGGTACAAGTACGTGGATATGATACACGGATACGGCATATTTTTTTTAAGGGGTTGGGTACGTTTAGACAAGTCCGTACTAGAATATATATAAAAATCATAAATATATACATATTTTGCAGCCTAAAAACAAGAATTAAGAAATAGTATACTTGAAATATTAATTATTTCATATACAATTTAACAAATTAATATTATAACAAGAAATAATAAACATAATTGAACAATTATATACTATATAATGTTACTATTAAAATATATAACACTTTAAATTGAAAAATAAATAAATACAAGTTTAATAAAAAATTACTAAGATTCTGCAGGGGTTTCCATGAAGTACCCGATTCCGGTACGTACCGTACCCGGAATCGGCAGTTAAAATGGACGATTCAGCAACTTAGTGTAAAAGGATGGAGTGAACATGCAAAGCAAGAAGAGATGAAGTTCTAACATGAAAAAAAAACATTGATGGGAGCGTGCTGATTACCAAAATTTGACTGAGTCTGAAAAATTTTAGGATCTTCTAAAATCCAGAATCTACATTATAGCTCTTAGAGATCTGAAACCACTCTCAAACATCCTGACAATATATACATAAAATATAACTTAAAGCATAAGAAAATACTTGTACTTAAATGTTATATCCTGTCACTTGAAACCCTCGAGTCCAAACTGCCAAGACCTTGCCCCATCAAGCCTTGAACTCCAAAATTGCCTTCATAAAGTTTGCCCAATAAACATTAAATCTGCAAATTATGCTACGAAGGTTGCATGATGTTCGCCCCATGAAGATGAAATTGTGATAACCCCAACGGGTTATAATTTCCACCTTGTACTTTCACTCAACACTTTTACTCAACAATTGGCATACATGCAATGCTCTGATACCACTATAATATTCCTTGCCAATTTTGACCTCAAAATGTTGATTAGAGGCTCGAGGAATATTGTCAAAGACTTTGCATACAACCTCTTTACTTGTTGTTTCAATCTGATATTGATTGCTTGAAATGATGTCAAATGTGATTTAAATGCTTTCAAATGGTTACTAAGATGTCTAGGCAAGAACCATAATGCAAATACAATTCTTTTTGTATTTTAAATGCATATAGATGACCCATACAATGTAAATATGCACCTACAGCAGCTAGACATTAGTTCAAACAGTTGGCATGCAAACTAAATACGAGAGAGACAACTCATGACATTCAAACTCCTTGGAATTTTAATGAATTGATGGTGAAAATGCATCTATATCGCCATTGGCATTTTAACAAACACTTAGCATGCAAGCTAGAAATTATATGGCAGCAGCATAATGAAGTATTGTATTGATAATTCTCACGCCAAATAGTTACAAAGATACAACATGTAATTCCCAGAAATTATGACAGCAAAATTAGAGAACCTGGTATGTAAATGTCTGCCGCAAATGATGGTCTTCACTCTACAATGTATATAATCTGCCAATTTAACACATCCCTGTTGTAGCTGTGTATAATCTGCCAATTAAATGCTTGATTTCCTGATGTATAATGACAGCTAATATGAATCTCCAGGTTTGTTGTACATATACCTTCCAATCCTTCAAACCCTAGATGGAATCTTTCAGCTATTAGCACAAATTAGACTCCTAGATGAAGCCCACGAACTCAGCAATAATTTGGTTGGTCTTTCACAACCTCAAATTGAAAACCATTGAAGAGTTTCCATCCTCCAATAAGGATAATGGCTGAAACCTGCAACTCAAGCTCCAAACCCCAATATTCACCATAAACAAAGTCAAATTCATCCAAGCATAAGAGATTCGATTCTTCTATTGGCCTTTTATATATTTCCCCATGAAGTTCGAACCTTATGAGACTTCACTCTCAAGACACATTAAAACACTTATAATAAATGTTTTTGCTGTAAATTGACCATATGGAATTAAATTAATTATTCCTCATATGCACTTTATAATTTGACTTTATAATCATTAAATGTCCCTTTGATAATAAATTCATTAAATACTCTCACTTTATAACTTGACTTTATGATATTAAATCCCCTTTAATTATAAAATCATATGAAATCAATATAATATTATCTTAAAATAATTAATTATTATTAAAGTAACACTTTAATAATAATTAAATGTCAATAAATCCATTAATAACCATTATTTAATGATTCTAACTTTATAATTGGCTAACCCACTGCTCCCACTATCAATCTGAATGCCCTACTAAAAACAGTAAGGGTCCCTCTCAAACATCCATTGACTTCCTCTAAATAGTAAGTCCCTCAAAACGGAACCAAAAACCTCTGAATATCAATGCCTCGGAACAAATAGAAGATATGGCGAGATAACGCTTACAACAGCCACTTGAAGAGCTCCAAAACTCCCAAACTGGACCCTCTAATATGTTGATGTATGTAGCATCGGTCAAATAAATAAAACTGACTATATGATTATTATGAGAAATGATTTATTACATATATATATATATATATATATATATATATATATATATATATATATATATATATATTGATATTATTTTTTATATTAATATGCATATATATATATATATATACTTAATCTATATTTATTCTTATAATAACAATATAGTTAATTAATAAATTAGATTAATGAATAGACATGTCCCATGAAGGGACATGTCTCTTCTTGTCTTTGCCTTGTATATATACAAGAGATCGATGCATTTGGAAAACACATACATCAGGAGTGCTATTACATTTGCAATGATCCTAAAACCTTAACATGGTATCAGAGCCAAATTGCAAATGTAAAAGAGTAATTTGTTGACAGTGAATGTGTGACTGTCACAGAAAATACAGTCTCAATATGAGGACCATATCTCACAAATGCACTGTTGGATTTTTCTGAATTTAGGATATGTTGGTGATAAACAAATTTAGAAGAATCTCACCGGAGCGATTGGAGAGAAAATGTAAGATTCAAAAGTTATGACCGAGTGTGTACGGGTCTATGCAAAAAATCTGTAAAAGAGCAAGGTTCCTTCTTTAAAAGCCTAACCACTTGAAGGGAGATACGATCAAATTGAAGGTTTTCATAGTGTATAGAACCTTTGGATATTCAAGACAAGTCATGTGAATAATTCTAGTAATGTTCGAGAACGACGACATCTTTCTATGAATTTGCATGATAATTTCTATATGGGCTCACCTTACAGAATGAAATACTTGAAATTTATAAAAGATAAGTACTACATGTTTTATTAATGCACATAATTCTTAAGTTTGTAATTCATGTTATACTATTGGTTAGTAAAATCTTGTATACTTCTACCATTGGTATTTTCGGTCGAGATAGTTTAGTGAGCTATTTGTAATCTCTCTCTAACATACCTTCAAGATGCAAGCACAAGAAAATCGCATTTAAGGGAGAAATAACTTAATGCTTGCAAATGAATTGATGATTGAGACTAGATGCAAAGGGAGTCTGATATTTCAAAAGAGGTCAATAGGTTGATAAACTTGAGCTTCAGAAAGAGTAGATGGTTCAGTCAACTTGTGACAATCTTGATCATATTGATTGAGGGGAGTTCACTATTGAAGGTGAAACATTTATGAGGTAAACTTGATATAAATGATTATTATACTTGTTAAATTTAGATCAAGAATGTATGGTTTTTAAATTTATCTTATATTAACTTAATATGTGTAATATATATAATCACAATATATTCATATATATATTTATAACAGATATATAAGCAGATATATCTATATATATTATATTAAAATTCTGCACATTGAAGAAGAGACTGTACTGTTATTCACTGTTGTACATTGCAATTATTTATTGTTATGTCTTAGATGATACATAGATCGATCAGTATGTATATAATTCTGTGGAGGCATGTCTCATAGATTACGTAGGGGCGTGTCTCTACATGAGACCTGTCCCACGTAACTAATTCTTAAACAATATGTTTTCTGTCATACCAATTTGCAGTCAATGCCGACTCATTGTCGTGAGCAATGTTGGTGCCAAGTCGATACTCGTTATCGACTGTAATATGATATCGATTAGTATGAAGTCAATACACATTATTGACTACAATATGATCAATACGATAATCATTATCGATTCATAATAATATCGATATTCATATTATAATTATACTAACCGATATGATTCGTATAATACTGATTTCATTTAGTTTAAATCAATATCAATCGGTATGAGATCAACTATATAATATATACATGTATATTGATATATATAATAATATCATTATTATTATATATATCAATATACATATATAATAATATCATTATTATTATAGATATCAATATGCATATATAATGTAATATAATATTATCTCATATTGTTTTATCTGATAAACGGTATTATCATTTCAATGATATTTATTTTAATTCAATATTATAAAGAGATAATGTATATTAATATATATATATAGTAATGTCCATTATTATTACATATATATATATTACTATATTATTTATCTATTTTCTCATAATATTCAGATCATTTTATCTGATCGAAGCTATAAACATCAACAATACTAATGAATCATGAATGTTTTTAATGGGCTTGCCCCTGTGTAAATCATGAGGAAGTGATGACTTCCAAATGATTATCACTTGTATTTGTAAAAGTTATTGTAAAGTGACGATCTTACAATAACTTGACCTTCTATTGTGATAGACATCTTGTGATGGCTGAAACGGATCATAATAGATAGAACTTGTGGATAGAATCGCTTATTGAGGCAATCCACATTAAAGCTTGAGAACTTGTGGATAGAATCGCCGATAGAGGCAATCCACACTAAAGCTCGTGAGTTTGTGGATAGAATCGCCAATGGAGGCAATCCACACGAGAGCTTGTGGATAGAATCGCCGATTGAGGCAATCTACTTGGGAAATTGTGGATAGAATCGCCAATAGAGGCAATCCACACTAAAGCTCGTGAGTTTGTGGATAGAATCGTCGATGGAGGCAATCCACACGAGAGCTTGTGGATAGAATCACCAATGGAGGCAATCCACCTGAGAGCTTGTGGATAGAATCGCCGATGGAGGCAATCCACCTAAGAGCTTGTGGATAGAATCGCCGATGAAGGCAATCCACACGAGAGCTTGTGGATAGAATCTTCAATGGAGAAAATCCACATCTTGAGACTATGTTTCTATTGATTACATCATGAGGATGATGCTTCTATTGCTTACATCTTAGGGTTGATGCTATCAGGTGTCATAAGTGTTGACATTGGATTGATTTATCCTCCCTAACTAAGAGGGAAGGTTGATGTATGTAGCATCGGTTAGATAAATAAAACTGACTATATGATTATTATGAGAAATAATTTATTACATATACATATATATATTAATATATATAATAATTGATATTATTTTATATATTAATATGCATATATATATACTTAATCTATATTTATTCTTATAATAACAATATAGTTAATTAATAAATTAGATTAATGAATAGACATGTCCCATGAAGGGACATGTCTCTTCTTGTCTTTGCCTTGTATATATACAAGAGATCGATGCATTTGGAAAACACATAAATCAAGAGTGCTATTACATTTGCAATGATCCTAAAACCTTAACATAATCCACCATACTAGCATACAAGGGTCAAAATAATAGGCTAATCCCTCAAACTTTGATGCTCACAAAAATGGGGACATTACAAAAATCTCCGATTTGACATCATGTAATTTGGCATGGTGAAAGCTTTGCCCTATGGGAGGGAAATCTCCAAATTCTTCATACATGCATGAAATCCAAAAACTTCAAAATGCTTTGCCGAATGGAAGGTGTATGTCCAAAATGACCATGCGTGTATCTCACCCAATGATTGATGTAATTCTGAAATCCACTTGGTGATCTTGCCCAATGGGCATGAAAATTCCGAAATCATTATGAATCTTGCCCAATGGGGATACAATTTCCAAAAATGGCTAGACTTTGCCCAATTAGCTTGTGATTTCTAAAATTGTCTACTTGGCTTTCAAAATTCTGATTGGACAATCATTTGCATAAGTAGGCCTTGAGGAGTTGATTACTTCATGAGCTTAAGATGAAGTTTTATTAATAAAGCCATGAATTTAAGCGAGGCCAGCTGGCATTAGAGGGTAAAAAGAAAGAAAGTTTCAAAACATTTATTTCCCTCAAAGAGAGCAGGCCCAAGTAGAAGGGATACGTCCCTTGGCTTAGTTGCCTATATAAGAAAGGAGTAGACATCATTTCAAATCACAAAGCAGGTGATTCGAATTAGAAGCAGAGCAGAGCAGAATCAATTACCTAGTGAATTTCATAGCAACAGACCAAGTTTGAAGAAGGTGTTGAAGAATAGTAGAAATCAGACCTCAAGCATCATACTATTTCTTCCAAACAAGGCTGGGAACCTCATAGTTTCCAAGAAAATCAGAGGCTAGGTGGTGTGAATTACAGATCTGGGCATAAAAAACTAGAAGTTAGAGCCCAGATCATAAGATCTAGACATTAACGCCCAGATACGGACATCAGCCTATAAGGTAGGTGGTTGACAATTAAGGAGGTTGTCATCTCTTGAGCAAATCAAACTTGATGGGCTGTTAATTGAACTTAACGGCGGAATTTACATGCATGCATTGTCATTTGGTTCCTCATTCGCATTAGGGGATAAAAGATTGAAATCAGATTTTAGGATGAAAAGAGAAAGGTCATATTTCTTAGGTGAGTTAATGAAAGTTGTTCATAAGGAAGATAGACATATCATGGTTTTGAATCTCATTTCTTCGCAATAAATTTCCAATCTCTAGAAGAAATTTCAAAAGTCAATATTTGATGGATGGTAATGCATGCAGGTAGAAGATGTCAAAACACAAGACAGAAAACTTAAGGAAGGAAAGACAAGCCCAAGGAGAAGAACATGGAGAATTCAAGAATTCAAGTCTCTACAAATGGCAAGATTTCATCAAGAGGGTAAAAAGAGGATGCTCAAGATCGAAGATCAAGGTGGAAATGTAAAACTCAATGGCACAATGAAGATAGTATCAAAGAGTCGAGATTGCAAGTAAGAAGAAATAATCAACTTGAATTTCCTTCGGAAATCCAAGTTCAAGTTTCAAGTACATGGAATACCATCATCGCTTTCACAAGTTTAAAATCAGGGCAACGAAAAAAAAATCCAAGAGATAGAAGATAAAACAGTTTGGTAATATGACATCACAATTGTCCAAGGGATTGATAACGTTGAGTATCAAGAGATATTTTCTCATCACCAAGGAGTTAATCAAGTTTATGGGATAAGCATGTTGAGGTGGTGTCCATTCATCTCTAAGTAATCGGATCATGCCAAGTGTTCCCATAGAAGAGCTCAACAATATTATGTCTAAATTCATTGAATTTGCAAAAAGAGAAAAGTCAAAGGAAATTATCTTCTTAAGGAAACTTTGTTGTAAGCCCATGTGGCATTTTATTGGCCCAATGATTGATCCCTTCTTCTATAAGCTTCTACCTAACCCATTTTCTCATTGGTTAGTCAAAAGCATTGTAATATTCTTATTGTCCCACAAGGTGGTGCTCAATTGCAATTGGCCAACATTTAATGCTTGTAGCAGTTAGGTATACTAGGGCTTCGTTGGATTAATCTTGGCCCTTAATCTTCAATCAATCAGAGTTACTCATTGTACTGGGAACTACTATAAAAGGTTAGGGCATTGTCATTTATAAAAGAGAGAGACTTGTTGAAATTGTTGGTATAATACTGCCAGAATTATTCATTATTCATTGTCGGTTTTCATGGTGGATTACTTGTATTTTTGGGGAGTATTGCATGGTTTCTATATTTCCTCACTTAGATTAGGATTTCATCAAGTAGAAGTAGAAGTAGAAGTAGAAGTAGATGAATGGAAGATATTGTTGAATGGTGATTAATGGTGGAGCTAGTGTCCATACCTTTCAGTACTTGTTGATTGTAAGTAACAATGCAAGGTTAGTCTGGACCTAAATTGGAAAATTTCAACTAGATGTGCCTTCATAGGGCATTTGAATGAATATTGACAATGTGAAAACCATTCCTACATCCTTAGAAGATAGCACCCTCCTATGCCTAATTGACATGGCGAAGCAAGAACCGGTTATAGGCTCACCCCATCATAAACATTGTCTTACATTCTTAGAGTTAGATTTGCTTTCTCAACCTTTATCTCTTAGCAGTTTGTTTGGTTGGAAGAAGTTGAAATAGTTGATATCCATTGAATGAATAGCGTAAGCCCGTTTGTGATGCCCAGCATATCACATCATTAAAACTGAGTGAAAGTCCACAGTAAGAAGGAACCTTGAGGGTGTCTCATTTGATTACACAATCCAGATACATTGTTTAGCATATAAGCATCCTTATTCAAGAGAGATTTGGAGATTTGGTGTTTCATTCTAGAATACTAAGTATTTAATTGTACATGATGTAGTGGCATAAAACTCACATTAACAATACCCAATAGTAAGAACTAGCCTTGGAGTTGCTAACAAGAATGCCATTTTGTTTATCCTGCATACTACCCCATATTCACAACTTGAAAGAATTGATAAATACCTTGGACAGTGTGAATAGAGATGGCATTGATGAAATAATCTATTTTTCGACTCAAAAGTGTAGGATCCAAATTTGATGGTCATTGAATGGCAGATGTAATATTCCTTTTAGGGATTTTAGAAAAAAAATTATTTTTATCACTATACCAGCTTACATGCATTTTTTGTTAGATAGTTTGCGTCGATGTTTGGTTTCAACATTTTATGATTCTTGTCCTTTTGATAAAATTTGACGACTAATACAACTTTCTTTCCTTTAAAAAGATCAAGTGCATTTGAACCATATTAATTAACCATAAATCATCATGTATTGAAATTTCAAGTGAATGACGATGACAATTATTCTGACCATAACCTTTGTTGAAACAATTATAGGCTTTCATTACAATCAAAAATTATTGTTGTTATTTAAATGCAACTTCCATGAACAAACAAGTTCGTTGTTTAGAACATGACTTTCCCTTCTTTGTCTGGGCGCTGCCTTATTGAAATTCAAATTTCAAAATTCTTTCTTTATGATTATGAAACCCTATTTTAGAGGATGGACACCAACTTTGAATATTCACAACTCCTTTTAATGTTCATTGCCTTCCCTCCTACAATGTTGCAATTCTTTCATTTGTTGTCATAGGTCCGACCTTTAGCATAAGACCAAAATAACACTGCAAGTTTAGCATGATGATGAGACCAATAAACCACTTTAAAGACTAAAAACAAAGTAGCATCTACTCATCCGGGCCTGGCACAAGTAATAAAACCTCACGATTTTTATGTTGCATGTCCACTAAACCTCACGTTTGTAATGTCCCCTTTTCGGACCTTAATTGATTTATCTTAAAATTCATAATTAGGGTTTGGATTTCCCTTGGGAATGGTAATCTGTAATGTTTCATACCAGGAGGATGCCAATCCCCAATAATTATCATACGTCATTATGCATTTAAATCATATAAAGAATAATCTCTAATTCATAATATATACTTAAGCTCTAATTCCTTACTTCCCTCCTAATCGTAGACCTTAAGAAAGATGGTAGATTTACTATGCTAGGATGCTTGCACAGTCTACAAGTGAATTCCCTCAGGCTCTACCTATCTTGGGATCTTTCCATCATGTGACCGATTTACCCGCCTCTTCGCACACACTCCATGTCCCCTTAATAGTGATTAGTGAGTTATTAAAGAACTAGTTGAGTATATATTATTATGTCCCGTATAGTAAAAATGTTAGTAAACATACATGTCCTGATGCATAGTTTGATTCCACTTAAATATATAGATAGTAAATATATGAATAAACTTATATAACATATTTGATATTTAATTCAAATCTTATTTTGAATAATATATAATTTATATTCAATAACCTATAACATTAAAATCCATTATTAAATAATTTTATACTTATAATCACGAGAATTCATAATTCTCTATATAATGTATTTATTTCATATTATATATATTAATTACTTATTTATCAATATATTTGAGTTATTTCAAATGTAAGTTTACTTCATAATAATATCAATGTATTTAATAATCTATTATTTCAATGTTTGTTTCATAACCTATTATTCCAAATTTATTGCATATTATTGTTAATATCTAATTCATGCAAGTCTTATAAATGAATTAACTCAAACCAAGATCAACTTACCTTCTTTCCAGGCAGGATGTCTTTATTTTTGGCTTAATCAATGTTTCTTTCCTCTTAATATTCCCCTACATTCCCTCCTTCATTTTCTCCTATATTTCCTCCTTGATTCTCTCCTACATTTCTTTTCTTGTTTTCCCGTTAAAATTTGAATAATCCCCTCTTCTTATTATTCTCCTCCTTTTTATTTATTTCCCCTTTTTTTTCTTTCCACCATATTAGCTCCCATTTAAATATAGTCGCTATGCTAGAGGACGCGTCTCCTTATTAGGCCCAACGATAAGGTAAGAAATCCTTATCAATTCATAATTAGTTTTGTATGTTATGAAGTTTGTGTAATATATATAAATTATTAATATTAATAAGATTATTAAATATTAATATGAAGGTGATAATATTAGATTTATATATTATATTAGTCTATGAATATTATAATATTAATATTATGCTAATATCAATATTATATTATATATTATTATCTTAATAGTATATTAGTGTCAATTACCACTATATTAATATTATTATATTAAAAGATCGTATTATATTCTTATTTCTATTTGTTCATTAATTTATTTATTAATTACCAAATTCTATTTTAAGAATGGGGATTGAATATATTAATAGTATTATTTATTTCATAATATATAATTATATTGTATTACAATACTACATTATATAATTTATTCAATTACATATACTTTAATAATATTTATTTATTTATTTATATTATGATTATATTATAATATTTATTTATTTGTCTATTTTCTATTAAAATATTATTATTTAATGACTATTTATTATTAAATCCTATCTCAAAACGGGGACATCACAACATTCCTTCACCAAGCACCAATAATTGTGGGACTTACAAATCTGCATATGGCTTGGCAATCATGCCAATATAATCGCCCTAACAAGAAACACGACTGATATGGGAGAGTTAACCCTACACTACTGCAGAGCCTAATATCTCACAACCAAATCACAATGTGCTTCAACATCCTTTGTATACCCACTTTCACACCTCCTTCAACCTGTAGAAATTACCTTTCACATCATCAACAGCCCAAAAATATTTATTTCACTTAAATCTAAACAAAATGATATTTTAATCAATTGTAAATGGAAGCAAGAAACTCATCCCAGATTTATCTAATGATTTCATCTTTCTTCTTGACATTTTGAAGTCTCAATAAATGCTAGTGTCCATTTCTTTCCAGATCATGTTGGAAGATTTTTTTTCAATTTTTCCCAATTGATTGGCCTTAACACTATATACTAGAAAAGTAGGAATGTGGAAGCAAGGTGGAATAAAAAAAGTGTTTGGAATGGAGTCAACTTGAAGAGCACACAAGAAATACTGAGAGGGGGAGTGAATTAGTATTTCAGAATTTTTATAACTTTCAACTGCATGAATCACATAAAACATAATAAGAGCAACCATTAAGACACAAACACCAAAATTCTCATGGAAAGCCCTTGCAGGTTAAAAACCAAAGCATACAAAGCCTTCATTGATATAAATGGGCACCAACCCAGATTACAAAATTGTGCACCAACTCATAGAGAGCACCGACTTCGAACAACTAAAGCACCAACTCCAGTGAGCTAAGACACTAACCCTAGTTAGAGAGCACCAACCCTCTTCAAAGCGCCAACTTTAGTTTGAGCACCAACCCAATACAAAACTCAATAATCATTGAATCAAAAATAACCTCTCACCATACACTCAACACTTCAATCCATCATACAAAAATTGCACAATAGTCATCAATCTGAAATACACAGCAACCGCCAAAAAGCAAATGCACACCATTATACACTATCCTTTTCATTGACTCGACATCTTACATAAAACGAATAACCATGCTTGACTCAAATAGATATCTGACTCTCAACTCACATAACATCACATCCTTCAATACTCGACTTCTCAACGTACAATTGAACCAACAAAAAAAGTAGATATGTCCTCTTCCAAACCCCACAGCTTCTCAAATCCTCACACAGATGCAAAACCATATACCACAATTTGCCAAAACAACAAATAGAATTCACATCAAAGATCAAGGGCATTCCAAACTCGCAACAACCAAGCTCTTAAAAAAAATCAATCCGACTCAGCATACTCGCATATACTCAAAATGACTACACAAGTGACAACATAATAACTCAAAGACTTCTTCAATCTCTAGCGCGGGATATTCATTGCCAAAATCTCAAGTTTTTCTTCTATCTTTCCCACCACCCATACTATTCTCATGCAGAGAAAAAGAATAAAGATGCAATTCCAATATATTGCCGACTAAGTTGTCGGTTCGAGTACGAGAATCCGGTTTGTGGATTCGTGAAAAAAAAATTCCATTATGATTCGTATGGGTTCGTGTGTGTGTGTGTGTGTATATATATATGCATTATATATACAAAAGAATAAGAGAAATATACATAATTCTAAAGCTAAATCATTTCAAAGTATGAATCTATGATGCTTGATCATTGATCAATGCCAAATGTCAAAGATAAACATTAAAAATTTAAATAGTATACTTGATCATTGACCTATGTTCACGATTCTAAAGAAAATCAGCACATTGAATTACTGAATTACAAAATGAAAATTCAAAATATAGTTCATTAAAGTATGAAACATGATTCAATGTTCATCAATCATGAAAGACTAAAGTTTTCATTTCATCAATCATCAAATGGATCTCCTCAATCGATCTCCTTCAAATACAATCACCTCACTTCAAACTTGCAAGAATGAGAGAGAAAAATAGAGAGCAAATGTGAAATGAAATGTGTTTGGAGGCTCCATAATAAAGGTCGTTTTATGGTTAGAAGCAAAAAACATACTAAAAAAAAACTTTTTTTAAGTGGTTTGGACCCACTTTTTAAGTTGTTTGGCCACGGGTCCTTGAGGATCCACGTGGATCCATGCGGAATCCTCTAGGGTCCACACTGGATCCCCCCAGGTCCACACTGGATTTGAGCAGGGTTCAGATCTGGACCTGTGGGTCTGTCAAAATCCGCAGGTATTCGGGCAAGGCCTGGATTTGGACCTGTGGATCCGTCGAGATCTGCTGGTCTGCAGATCTCGACAGACCCACAGGTCCAGATCCAGACCCTGCCCGGATTTAACGTGGACCGGTCCGCGGATCCAGACCTGGATCGGACCTGGACCCAGTTCAAGGGTCCAAGGTCCTAATCCGATAACGTAGATTAACGACTACTTCAAACTACATATAAATTTATTGAAGGCCTTGATAGTGTACTCCATCACACAAAATATTCCAATATTGCGCAGAGCCTCTTCTAAACTGAAACAATGTCAATACCTCCTTATTGGAAGATGCTAATCACTTCCGCAAATTCCTAAATGCCAACTTCAAGGCTAAATTAAGCATTAGTTCCTTTTTTTGGAATGCAAGACATTACAGCATTTGTAGAATAAGAATAATTCCTTTATCAAAGATAGCTTGATCCCCATTAACATAAATTATACCCCCCAGAAAATTGCAAACGCATTCACAAAATAGTTTCCATTAATTTAATACAGCACAAATAGAACCATTTATATCTAACGATATCAATAAACAAGACTCCCAGCACTTTACTTGCTAGATTCCTCCCACTTCATCCGTACTGCCCAATTTTTTATTAAATGTGTTGTACAGCTACCCAAATATGTCAAGAATAGTCATCGTTGTAATTCAATGCATCAACTATTTGAAATGGCATCGACGTAGGATAATAAAGAACCATCACTCGTTTTCTCACCACCCAATTTAAAATAAGATTCAAGGCCTTAATATTCAAGGCCATAAACTTCATCATACCAAGCTTAGGACTTTGTTAGAAATGATCTTTAATATAGCCCATCGTATAGAATATTCAACTAATGATGTGTCACTTAGAGGTAAACAAGTTGGATGGTGAAGTGGACAAGCCGGCGGTGCCAAGTAGCTGATTTAGACACACAACCAATTTAAGTAGACACCCAGGTAGCTCAACTAGACAACCAAGTAGCTCAAGCTGCTCAAGCACGTCAAGCACCTCAACCAAGCAAGTAAGTAGCTCAAACCAAATTTCTATTACTTGAGAAATCCTCTAAAATTTATATGGCTTAGGTCATCAACCTTTAACATCAATGACAACATATTGATAACAACAATGCCCTATAGAACTATAACCAGCTCTATCATGTTAAATGTACACCAAGTTTTGCATCTTAAGTTCAAGGATGACAATGTTCATTTGTAGTTGAACTAGAGTTTGATTGAAAGTTTCAGTTTGTCCATATATCTAAGGATGGGATGTTACTGATCTATCCATCTAAGAATCAGACGTTTTCCATAAAGCTTTCTAGAAATATTAAAAGCCATAGGAACTCAATCAAATACAAAGAAGTGGAATCCCACTGAGTATATAAAGGTGCTAGAAGAATTGTTTGCTTATTTCTTATGCATTGATAATTTTCTTTCAAGCTACCATGACCAACATCTTTGAGGAACAAGTAAATACAATAAATGCAGAGTCATGCCAAGGTTTAAATGTAAAAAATTAGATAAGAAATTCAAGTTGATAAAATTCTTTGGTTGTACAAAACTCAAAGAAATGAATATGCACCCAATTTATGATTGGTTAATTTTGCAATGCAATGAAGAACACCACAATTAATGCAATCCTCAATGTCTTTGCGTATGTGTGACCGATGCAAATGTTACTAAGCACCATCAATGTATTGTTCTCTCAAAAATGACCATTTGAGTTTGAGTAGTGTAACTCTCAAATGAACCTACTAAATGGTGTATGTAAACATAGACATATATCACCAAGCTTGTAAAAAAGCTTATCTATAGATATGAGTACCCAACATGTGGTACCTAAGAAAGAGTTGCATAGGTAGCTGTGAGTTCTAGAAACTCAGAACATTCTGAAGCCCAATCCACAATATTGTGAGCTTGATTATCAAATATTGTTACAACAAAGTGAGCACATTTAATTTGGATAATCAATTGCTTTGTTATTGTTAGCAAGAAAGCAAGGGAACACAGACCGAAGTACTGAGCCCCAAGTAATTCTTTTGTGTTGTGTTTATACACTAGACTCTCTATACATTAGTTAGTCAACAAGATGAAATAAGGAGATAACTAATTGCAATACACCATAATGCACAATGGATAGAACTTCACAGATATATATCATTGTATGTCATTCATGTACATGCTTACTGTTTATCTTTCTACAATCTATATTCCCATATACATTGTTCCTAATATCCCATTGTCACATATATTGTTCCTACTCTTCAATTTTCTCCTACTTCCTACAAACTCTGTTACATTATGTCTATAAAAAAATCTAGTTGGTGGGACATGCCCCTTACATACTACGACTAATATAGATGACGTCTCTTCAATAAGGAGCTCTGCGACCTCTTTGTGGTGGTTTGCGGTGGGATCTCTGTCGCTGTCTTTGCAGTTCACTGTCTCTAAATCCTCAAAACTAACACCATTATTTCCAATAAAATACCCTTTTGAAACATTAGTAGCCATTCCTCTTTGATTTTCAAATTTAATTGAGAATTTGACAATTAGGAGTTTCTGACAGAATTGTCTCTTCAAAAATCAATAAGAATGCATCTAACAATACACAGTCACAGTCAAAATTCACTCTACTTCAAAAGGCAAGGACGCTGCAATGAAAATGTTAATATAAGATACAACATACCACAAAAAGCAGCTGGAAGCTCATCTGTCAGTACTGGTTTCCAATCTGACATTATAGAAGGAGGTAAGGTCATAGGATCTTCAACAATTTCTTCCTTCCTAGTTCCTTGCTCATGGTCCATTATTGTGACTGAATTTTCTTTAGCGACAATTTCCATTGAAGGCTGTGCTCCAACAATACTAAAACGGCCCTAACCACCAAACTCCGGTATAATTAAGTGTTACCATAGAAAAGTAAAATAGTAAAATATTGATGAAATAATAATATTACAAAATGTGATGAACAAGAAATTAAAGCCAAAACTCTCGGTGAAAAAGAATTACCACATTAGTGCCTTCATGACCTTGCTCAACAGATTCAAACAAGAAACTAGGGGCTTCCCTATCATCTTCATTCACCAAGCACCGATAAGCAAGTACTGGCGTCAGGTGATCCGAGAAAATGCTGCGATAAAGCGGTATCAAGTTTCCCTTCTTTGAAACTTCCACAAAATTCAGAAGATCTGTTCAAACACATCACAGCTCATTATCCATTTGCCTATGGCTCAAATTTAAAAACGAAACAAACTTTCTGTTTTATGGACTCAAGTAAAGAAAAAGCAAAAGACAATGCAAGAAGTCGAGAGTTCAAATCTTGTCAGGTGCACCTATAATACTAGAAAAAATAAAAAACAACATTCCCATGAGCTTCTATGTATCAGAAATAATTTGGAAACATAAGTACCTAATGAAGGAAGATCTGCAGATACAAGTGTAGTGTTGGCATTTCTGACAGCATGAGTAGCTGCAAAGGACTTAAAACATAGGCTCTGTCTTCGATTAGTCTTCAATTTCCTGAAAATAGAGGAAGCATCGAGTAGTCGAAGAGTGTTGGATCCATTGACGTTTTTCTGGTAGTAACTTGAAGATTCCCTGAATGGGACAAAAGAGTAATGACCAGCTATGGAGGATGCCAAATGGCATTCCATGTCAAAAGATACCTGTTAAAATTAAAACTGTCATAAGAACAACTTTCAAAGTAGTCATAGAAGCAAGAAAAATGGAGCAACTTATTTGAAGCAAGTAAAATAAAAATAAAAATAAACATAGAAAAGCTAAAAGCACATTGCCAACAATGAAAGGTTTTGAGATTTAACAAGGCCGGGCAGATTTTCCCAACCTAAAAATATGACAAAATAGTCAAGAAGCGCATGCTGTCATGCTATTCTCAACATGTAGTAATAAGATGACATAACATATAGTCAACTATTAGCAAAAATTCAATAAAATACAGCTGACCAACTACCAACAGAAGGTAGTGACTAAACAACCAACTAAAACGTAAAATATATGAAGACAATTGAAAAAAAAATCAAAGTGTCCCCCTTGGTAAGATACACATTTTAGTTTTCTGTTTAGACATTGCCCCAAAAGAATAGCTTGAACTTTAGCTCGCTTTCCAACATTACAGGTGTAGACATGTCCCAAACTATTGTCAATTATTTAGTAAACTATTATATAATATATATTGGGACATGAGCTTGTGGCTGCCTCATATTCAATACAAACAATGGTGATTATAGTGATATCATCGCTATTGTAACAATAAGAATTCACTGCAAGCAATTGGAGGAGAATCACTTTGACTAGGTCAAGTCATAATTAATCAATAAACAAAGTAATTGGTACCAATAGCACTATAAGTTTTATTATTCAAATAGTCATTATAAATGTAAA
This sequence comes from Chamaecyparis obtusa, assembly GCA_027943335.1. Classification (NCBI taxonomy): domain Eukaryota; kingdom Viridiplantae; phylum Streptophyta; class Pinopsida; order Cupressales; family Cupressaceae; genus Chamaecyparis; species Chamaecyparis obtusa. The sequence continues at coordinate 162,251 of BSBK01000300.1, forward strand.
TGTGATCTATATGTTGTTGGTTCAAGCACACTAGCAAAATTTGAAATTATTAAGTTGTAGTAATACTAAATTATTACTCCAATTACTAATATTATTGTTAATTTACGTTAGCAACAATAATTATTTTAATTAAATGTTACTTAATTATTGTTTCTTAACATGCAATAAAAAATGCACAATAAAGGATTTGGAAGGAACAATTTAAGCTAAAATCAGATGTTCAACTCCTTGAAGTTTGCATGCACCAATCAAATTAAGTTGATTGCTTGCATGACTAAATTGGTAAGCTTAGTGCAAGGTGGTGAATAGTGAACAAGCGCAAGGAGGGAAATTGTTAGGATAGGAATTTATGGAAGGAATTAGTCTACCACAATCAGTCATTTTTTAATTGCAATTATTCATTCCATCACATGCGTGCTTTTGTTATTACAACTATTATGGTGAGCAATAGATTTTTTGAGCCTCAAACTAACTCTCTATGGCTTGAAACTGAACCAAAACGGAGATATCTTCAATTGTGCATTGTTGATTCACGAGTGAAGAAGAGCCATTCAATCGTTGATGCACTAAGATATTCCAAAAACTGGAAGACGTGTTTGTCAATGGCATCATAGTGCTAGTTTTTTTATTGAACTCCTTAGGTTTATAACCAAGCCAAGTTTCCTATAGGAGGATCAACAAATTTGCATAAGCCTTTCTACACACCACCTAGCCTAATGCTTAGTGCATCTATTTTATCCTATTTGCAAAATAGAACTAGAAAGTTGGGATTTATAGTAATCTGGCTACGAGATTACATTATTGTTCAGACTTAGAACATACTTGATGTTTTGTACTTAAAGTTTGATGCCAACATTGAGTCCGAATCTTGCATCACCTATACCTTCAACTATAAGTGGCTTGTCATCACTAAGCAAATAAAATCCCTATGACTATCATTAGCAGTAGACTTAAATTCCAATACTTTCAACACATGAGGTGTTTGGAGGAACCTAAATCAAAGAACCAAAAGTTACTTTAACACTATCTAAAAAAACCATCAACCCAAACTACTCATCCTGGCTTTCCTAAGTAAAAGCAGCCACATTTACTTCATTCTAGGGCTTGTGCGATAGATCATACTAACTTTTCTTGCAATATTTTTTAACATGGGCAAATGTCTAACAGTAACACTATACCTTTCTTTGTGGTTGTGAAGTGGAAGAACTGTAACTTATATTGTGATATTGTGTACCATGTCCACTTTCTAATTTTTTGCTCGTCACCATTAATTCTACAATAGATATGAGCTTACTATGTTGAAGGTCAAAGTCTGAATTTTAACCAGCAATTTCAAAGACTCTACAAAAGTGTCAAAGGACAGAAGCACATTATTGATATCTTCTTTCCATTGGCTTGTTCACCACAATTAGATGATCCCTAAGAGAAGACGCTCTAATAAAAACCCACACTCAAGCAATTTAGAAAAGATAAGATAACATAACATAAGACAACTTTATTAATGTCCAACAAAATACCAACAAGAGGGTCCAAGGGACTGCTGAAACAAAGGAGACCAGCCCACAACAAGAACACCAAACGGTGCCCAAGGAAAGAAAATGAAACAACAAGAGCAAGAAGCTACAACAACCCAAACAACCAACTGCCCTGGGCAGCTGAGAAAAAGTCCTAAACCGAAGGATAGGCCCTAGGGCGAGAGGGGGCTCTAAGCCATCTTTGAAAACCTCTAGAAGAGGAAGAAGGCTGTTGTTGGGTGAAGGTCTTGTGAGGTCTCACAGACCTAGAGAGGTTAGAAGGGGGATCAAGCGGTCGCTTGGTGCCACGAGCAAGAGAAACAAATGTGAAAAATGAAGTGATGAGATGCTCAGAGTGTTGTCTTGTGGGCAACTGATGCTGAAGAGAATGGTCCCAAAGCCTCACGGCCTCCTGAAGGTAAAGCACGAGGAACCGCTATCGGTACATCTGACGGAGGGAAGAGACTAAGTCTCTCTAAGAAAGCAGTAGAAACTCCCTCTGATCTCGTAGTAAATGGGACAGTGAAAAATGAAGTGTCACTTCGTCTTAGCCACCCCCAAATCGTAGAGTTGGCAGACCCTGTCCTCCCTAACCAACTGATGGTCAGTCTGAATGCGCAGCCGGTGTGAACCCACTTTGAAGGAGCCAAGAGATATGCGGAGTGCATGCGACCAGCTGTGAGACAGGTACGAGGGTCGAACAATGATCCCGTCCTATGTATCAAGAAAGCGATCCACATAAAAAGCCAACTTCGAGTGAAGCCCCCCAATGGGGTTCACCCAAGTAGTGAGGATATACTGCCTGTAGATGTTCATCCTAACACGAGTGTTCATCTCCTACCAGGATGGCAGCAGATGAATTGGGGCATCCAAAGAGTATTGGAAAGGAGGAAGGCGATCAATATCGATCCCGACTGAACCTAGGAGGGCCGAGGCCTTAGCAAACCAGCATCGAGCCCGACCCGAGGTATCGAAGCCCGTAATGGCCTCCGAAGAACAGTAGGCCAAGTAGGAGTATTTGTAACGTCCCTCTGGAGAGTCAACAAAGCAACTGAGGCAATGTAAGAACCAAACAAAGTCAAAGACAATACCAATTCTAAAAGGGTGGGCCGCAAACTCAGCAAGGGCAATATTGTGAGGTGTAGACTGCTTGCATTTGATGATGCGCCAAAGGAGGAGAGTTTGGACCCGCTCCATAGACGCCCAGTTAGACTCCAACAGAGACGACCCCCACACCACAAACCCATAGAGCACTGTCGATCTAATCAAAGCATCCATAAGGGTCAACTTGGACGTGGTGTCCTCAGAGTGATGCTAGAAACACTGTTGCTCAACAAGGGCCAGGGAGCCATACCCTTTGTTGACGCAAGGCTGCATAGCGGGACTCATACTAAAGCAAGGGCCAGAGAACATTGTTATTACCCACCGGTTACTGAGAGGGGGGGGTGAATTAGTAAGAACTATTTCCTACTATAATTCCAATCTTGTTTAATACTTCTTGTATTCTAAGCAAAGTATGAAACAAACATTCATAACTATAAAAGAAGTACACAGATCAACACAAGATATATACGTGGAAACCCTCGGTTAGAAAGAAAAAACCACGGTGAGACAGAGCTCACAACTTCACTACTACAGAATGAAAGCGCCCTGTTAGGAGCTTACAAAGCATTGGTTAAGGTGCTATCCAGTTAAGGGATTTTTACAAAAGATCGGTTAAGATCTTAACCCTGTTAAGAGTCGCCTGGTTAGAGGTCTTTCAATATCAATAAAGATGTTACCCTGTTAGGGGATTTTACAAAGAACCGATTAGGTCCACCCTGATAGAGGGATTTCAATTTGCTTTCACACCTAATAAAAGCAATGATCTATTGTGACACTGATTGTCTGATTAGATCATACCTGTTGATCTTTCCCCGGTTTGCCTGGCTGTTGAATCTTTTCTGCCTCTTTGCCTTTCACCTCTGGTGACTGTGATCTCTTCGCAGATTACTCTTTACTACTCTGTTTACTAAACAATTTTCAACAACCTCACTTCTTGCATCCTATGACCTGTATTTATACAAGAGTTCACTGTAATGATACCCTTAACTCATAGAACCACCAAGCTGTAAACTCAACGATAAAACATGCAAGTAGCAAAAAGCTATGCGTTATGATCTGGAGTTTACCTTGCAAAACATCCGTAGAAATAAAGCTAACTCCTGTTAAAAAGCTAAGTCCACTTCTGAGTGGTGGATGTCCTGTATAATCCGGTTTTAACTCAAAATGCTCCGCAAAATCCGGTGCGGATCTTTAGGCAGTTAGACCGGTATATCCTATACTCAGTTCATCTCTATATACACTCTGAGACCAGTACTATGTACTTAGATCGGTCTACTAGTGTATCCCCTTTGCTTCATCTACCAGTGCATACACTCTGTTTCTAGTCTACCGGTGTCTTCTAAGTAACGTGAGTGACCGGTGAGCTTTTACTGGTGCATGGTGTTTGTGAATGTACACTAATGACAACTTAAATTGCTAACAATCTTCCCCTTTGTCATTGGTGGAAAAACCATACACAAACCATACTCACTTACTTGTAACATTTTCTTTTCATTTTACCTTGTTCTTTATAGACTGCTCTCTTTCCTCTGTAGCTGTAGACTCCCCTTTTTGTCTGTAGAACACTTCCCCTATTCTGGACTTTCCCTGTCTGAGTGCTCTGGTGATTGTTCTGCCTGTTCAGCTCTTTCCCTTCCATTTCTTCTTCCCCTTTTTGCCGCCAGAAGACAAAGGGTTATACTTATGTATCTCTTCACATTTGAAGTTTTGTGAAGATGTCTTTATATATTATTTTGGCAGAGTGAAGAAAAGGTGCCCACTGACCGGTTACATGTTCAATATTCTTGAGGGCTGCTGTAAGGGAAACAGTGATGTTTTCCATATCTTCAACAGTTTTGTAATCCGGTTCATTTATCAGAGCTTCTGTTGTTGTGGCAATGTGCTGCATGGAGTCAAATGTTGGGGCTAAAAATAGCTGAAATCCAACAATGTCCTGGATTCTCTTGTTTTCCTCTTCTGCAGTCTTCCTTTTGACAAGAGCCAGACTTGTCATTTCTCTGCTAAAATGTGTTGCAGATTTATTCTTTATGTCAAACTGGGAAGATAAAGCTCTAATGTCCTTTGTGGTCTTGGCAGACTTTTCTGTTAGATCTTGCAAGAATAAATCAAAGTTTGAAGTCCTGGACATCAAACTTCCTGCCACTTGTAGTTGTTGTTGCAACACTCACAGGTTGGTAGTCACATTAACCTTGATTTCTTCAACCTGTTTGTGGAGAATCTCCACTCTTTTCTTTTCATAGTGGTCAATTGTCACTGTTTCTGGATCAGTGAGATCCTCACCGATTGCCTGTGCCAGAACTTCTAACTGATCGATGATCGGTTCATCTTCATCTAGGTCAGCGTCTGGTACAAAATTGCTCAAAATGTTTTTTACGGTGGTCAGGACCATGTCCTATTTCCTTTTGGTCAGCTCTTTGAGCTGCCTTGTTGACATCTTACTGATGTCTACCACTGTACCGGTGACTTTTCTCTTCTTAGCTTCCTTCTTTTTGGCAAATGACAACTTCCTCTTAGATGAGGAGCTTGGTATGTCTACTTGTTCCTGTTGCCTTTTCTCTGGCTCTGGTTGAGCTTGCTCAGTGTGGACTGGGATTTCTTCCTCTTGTCCCTTAATCTCGCCAGCTCCTTGTTGAGTTGTATTTTCTGGTTGAACCTCTTCTTCCGGTAGGTCTTCTTTGGCAGGTGGTTCTTCCTTGGCCTGAGCATCATCTTCCAGTTGCTCTTCAACCTCTATATTTTGTTACTGTTGATGTAGTGCATCTAGTTGCTCTGCACCTGTATGAAGTTCACCAATTGGTACTTCAATCTCTATCTCTTGTTCAACATTTATTTGTTCACTAACTATGAACTCTTCTTTTTGACCTGTTTTCATTCCGGTGGCAGATTCTTCACCAATGGTGAATTTGACCGGAGGAGGTTGCATTTCTTCAACAAGATCTTGTGGACCTGTATTGTCCAGGTTACTGAAGTCGTACTTTTTCCAGAAATCCAGGGTCTCTTCATAGACCTCTTTATCAAGTCCATTTATTATTTTGGCAACTCTGATTCCGGGTTGCAAATTCATTGATGCCTCTTCTAATAGAAGCTTTATGCACTCTTCACTTAGGCCTGGTCTAACTTGAGACAAGGTTTCTCTACTTATTCTTGTATTTATTCCTAGACCGGCTCTCCATTTGGCTTGAAGCCTAGAATTCAATTCCGGTGGAAACTTTGACCTGTAGTCCCTTGGAGTTCTATGATAGTCTAGAAATGTTTCCACTATTGCTATAATGACTGCCTCTTTATCCTCTTCTTCTAACACACTATACCACTTCGCAGCATTGTCTACTATTCCAAAGTCCATTACTTCATCAACTATATCATTGATTGTCATAGGTTTAGTGTTACCTTTGCTTGGAGAGATGAGAATGGTTGGTCGTGCAAGCTTGTTGCTCTTGTCATCGGTGATGTCCACTATTACTGGTGCTTCAGCTCCAAGCACTCCTTTCCCTTTACCGGTGTCAAGGACCGGTTGAATTGTTGCTCTTTGTCGAGCTTCCTCTGCTTTCTACTGGGTCTGAAGAAGTTTGGTCCACATTTCTACTCCTTCATCATGCACTTTTTCAGCTTGACCGACAAGCATGAGACCGATCCTCCTTTTTGTTAAGAAGGTTTGCTAATGGAGTTCAGCTTGTTCTGTGGCTTCTTCCAGTGTGAGGTGATTCTGAACCTCTAGAAGAGCTCAAATCCTCAGTTGCTTTTCTCTTTCCATTGAAGCTTTCCATCTAGCTTCAATTATTTCTAGGAGATCCTTAGGTACAACTCTGGTAAGTTCGATAGGATGCAGATTAAATTTGTGAAGGCAGTGCACAACCCCTTCTTCAATCTTTCTCCTGTCTTCTTCATTAGCAAACTTCTATTTTGACACTACTGAACTCATTCCCTTGGTTTCTTTCAGTAAAGCCACATATTCATCAATTGAGAGCTTGGCATTTCTCGGTGGATCCTCCTTTACCGGTTTGCTTGATCCCCTCTTCATTTTGATTAAAGGAATTGTATCTTCTGAGTCTGACTCCTCTTGTTCTACTTCTTGAGTAGCAGATACCAGTTTCGCCTTCTTCTTTTGAGCCTTGGGTTGCTCGGTGGCCGGTTTCTTCTTTGGTGTGGGGGTCCTTTTGTAAACATTCTTGATTGGTGCCCTCTTTTTCAAATTCTCTAGAATCTTTGCGAACGTGCCAAACCGGTTTGCAGAGAGATCCAATCTTGCTCCATTTAGGGCATCAGCATATGCCTTAGCAGTCTTGGAAGTGATCTCATATCCTAGCTCGGGAGCATATACTTCTCTTGGTTTCACTGCTTGAATGATGCAGTTATCGGTGGTAACCAGAAAGCATACATCGTCCTTGTACAGGTCAACAATAGTTGACAACACCCTCTCTCTTGCGTGCATTTTTAATTGAAATGCCTCAAAGTGTTTAGTCATCACACTTCCTAATTGGTTTCCCAATCGATTGGCCATCTCGCTTATTTGATGCATAACCAGTCTATCGGTCTTCCATGCAACCTTTCCGACTCCCGGGAAAAAGTTGGAGTAGTAGAAGTAGAGACATACCAGAAGGGTCCCGTACTTCATTGAATTATGCAGTGATCGGGGGAAACCAGAAAGCATACATCATCCTTGTATTCTTCAATGATTGATGATGGTATCCGCTCCCTTGCGTGCATCCTTAGTTGAAAGGCTTCAAAATATTCATTCATTACGTTGCTTAACTGGTTTCCCAGTTGGTTGGCCAAATCAGCTATTTGATGCATGACCAGTCTATCGGTCTTCCATGTCACCTTGCCAATGCCTGGGACGAAGTTCTGGTAATAGAAGTAAAGGCACACTAAGAGGGTCCCGTACTTCATCGATTTCTTCCTGACTATACCGAGCTTCTTCATGTTCTCGAATATCTGCTCTCGAAGCATACCGCAGATATCATATTGGGCGTTGTCGTGCATAATCCGATGAGCTGCATGTATGGCTCCTCCCGGTATGTTGTTCAGATTGCTGGACTAATAGACCTTATAGCCTATCACAGCGGAGGCAAACCGAACCCCATCGTCTTCGATGTCGTTCACTGTCATGAGACGACCATTAGATTTGGATTTCGTCAGCTTGGTGACGATTGCATTTGTGATGGTTCGCAGCGTCAAGGCTTCCCCTACTTGACTATAACCAATGATTTGATGTATGTCATCCTTGGTTATCTCTGTAACTGCTCCCTTTTGTAGCCAGAACCTTGGATCATGTACTCGACTGAGGACCAATCGAATCTAGTCTGGTTGGAAGATGGTCGGATAGGTGACTCCGTTGATAAGATTGGACGACACCAGCCTTGCGTATCAATCATGCAATCTTTTGTTCTCACACAGGGAGACATACTCACCTTGAATGTATGTTTCGCCAAGTTCTTCCTGCTTGGCGTGGATGAACACAGTTACATCTTCAGTCATGAAGACGCCATCAGGTACTGTGGACAAAGCTCCAGCCATGTCGACTGCTCTATTCTAGATTGGCGCAATATTGTATGCAGGTTGATCCACTTGATCTCCCTTGATCAATTTCACGGTAGCGGATGCTGAGGCCATTTCTTGTTAACCGATAACTTGCAGAAAGTAGCTTAGATCAGTATTACGGACAGTAATTCTCAGTGATCAAAGCACGAGAATGATACTTAGCACAAGAATTCGTAAATCACAAAGTAAGCAAAGTAAAAACTTGTGAGTAATTCTCCTTTCTTTTATAGGGTTAGGTCATAACGGTAACTATTTGTTAAACGGCTACAGTAATAAATGCGTTACCTAACTTTTATTTCCGTTTTTTCCAACCGGTGATCCAGCTTTTTCGATTTGGAAGTCCTCGGTTGACTTTTGCTTACCTGACCGGTTATCCTTGTAGACTGGTTGAGTTCAATTCTCATCAGTCTTACCGGGAATGGTAGATTGTGTACCAGTTCCCTCTAGGCCTTTACGGCTCAGTTTGTTGAAGAGATATCACCATCTGCAGATGATGATCTTTCCTCTGTCTTCTCCTCAACAGAGCTCTTTGATTCCTTTTTGAACCAAATTTGTCTGACTGTTTTCTCAGTCTTCTCTTCCTTGTTGATCTTCTCTACCGGTATGACCAGTTCTTTCTTCTTGTTGGATGACCGGTTCCTACAAATTTTGGCTAGGTGTCCAACTTTGTTGCAGTGATAGCAGACTATCCCGGTTGCCTTCCATGGGTTCACCCTTCTTGTATCGGGTGATTTGCACCATGAGTCATTGTGGCTGTGTGTTCCACAATTTGCAAAGTTGGTTGTGCTTTGGTTCTTGTTTCTCTTGGTCAATACCGGTCTTGGGGATTTGAATGCCATAGTCTTCGATCTGCATTCTTCAGCCTTGTGTCCAAATTTATTGCATGCATAGTAGTAGCCCTTGAAGCTTCCCCTGCTTCCACTGGACACCGATGTGGGGCTGGAGCAACATTCACTGGTCTTGTGGCCGAACTTGCAACAATTCTTGCGGTAGCTGTTGTTTGGTTTTACTAGTGCATTCCTGCAGTTATTTGGTCTATGTCCCGGTTTCCCACAATGATTGCAAGAGATGTTAAAGGTCTTCTTACCTTTTTGTGTCATCGGCTTCTTCTTATCCTTGTTGCTTGTCTTAGCTCCAGAAGACTCACCAGTTTCTTTGGTGACTTCACCGGTGAATCCAAGACCGGTTTGATCTTTATGCTTTCTTTGGGCTTTAAGTTGCTCATCAAGCTTGACCGAGCTCTCGTTGTATCTTCTCAGGGTTTCATTTCTTTCTTCAAGTTCTTTCATCTGTTCCTTCAGTTGATACAACTCCAGTGCCAGTCTTTTGCATGCCTCATCCCTATCATACCAGCCTTTCTACATGTTGGCGTTTTCTTGAGTGACAATCTGCATATCTTCTTGAAGTTACAAAATGATAAGCTCATTTGCTCCTACAGCTTCCTCTGCTCAGTTCCTTGCTTTTTCAGAGGCTATTAGCGACTTGATTGCTCTATTCCTTTCATCTTCAGCTTTTCTCTTTTTCTCAATCAGTTCAGTCATCCTCAGGGCATTATCCTCTTGTTCCCTCTTAAAGTTGGAGATCTGATCGGTCAAGATCTGATTCTTTTCCATGAGTTCAGATACTGCCTCCTCAGCTTCATCAAATCCACTCTGCCCAGAGAGTTCATCAATGGTTTCATTGCTCTCATTCAGTTGTAGAGCCAACTCCTTTCTTTTAGCAAGTGATCTCCTCAGTCTATTCTCCAGAGAGGCAATAATGTCGGTGGCTTCCTCTAGTTGTTTCTGATAATGGTAACCCTCCATTACCTTTCTGTCAAGCTATTAGACTTTTAAGTATAGAGAACTAGGCTCTGATACCAATTGTTATTACCAACCGGTTACTGAGAGGGGGGGTGAATCGGTAAGAACTATTTCCTACTATAATTCCAATCTTGTTTAATACTTCTTGTAATCTAAGCAAAGTATGAAACAAACATTCATAACTGTAAAAGAAGTACACAGATCAACATAAGATATATACGTGGAAACCCTCAGTTAGAAGGAAAAAAACCACTGTGAGACAGAGCTCACAACTTCACTACTGCAAAATGAAGGCACCCTATTAGGAGCTTACAAAGCACTGGTTAAGGTGCTACCCAGTTAAGGGATTTTTAAAAAAGATCGGTTAAGATCTTAACCCTGCTAAGAGTCACCTAGTTAGAGGTTTTTCAACATCAATAAAGATGTTACCATGTTAGGGGATTTTACAAAGAACCGATTAGGTCCACCCTGATAGAGGGATTTCAATTTGCTTTCACACATAATAAAAGCAATGATCTATTGTGAGACTGATTGTTTGATTAGATCATACCTGTTGATCTTTCCCCGGTTTGCCTAGCTATTGAATCTTTTCTGCCTCTTTGCCTTTCACCTCTGGTGACTGTGATCTCTTCGCAAATTATTCTTTACTGCTCTGTTTACTAATCAACTTTCAACAACCTCACTTCTTGCGTCCTATGACCTGTATTTATACAAGAGTTCACCGTAATGATAACGTTAACTCATAGAACCGCCAAGCTGTAAACTCAACGATAAAACATGCAAGTAGCAAAAAGCTATGCGTTATGATCTGGAGTTTACCTTGCAAAACATTCGTAGAAATAAAGCTAACTCCACTTCTGAGAGGTGGATGTCCCATACAATCCGATTTTAACTCAAACTACTCCGCAAAATCCGGTGCGGATCTTTAGGCAGTTAGACCGGTATATCCTATACTCGGTTCATCTCTGTATGCACTCTGAGACCGGTACTATGTACTTAGTGAGCTTTTACCGATGCATGGTGTTTGTGAATGTACACTAATGACAACTTAAATTGCTAACAACCATGACCCCCAAGTAAGTGTACGATGAAGAGATCTCCACCTCCACGCCCTGGAAAAAGAAGCGAAGGTGAGAGGTCTTGAGGCAATTGAAGACCATCACCTTGGTCTTCCCCAAGTTAATTGTCAACTAACGAGAGTCCCAGAAGGAAGCGAGGCCATCCAAAAGTCTCTATAAACCCTCTGGGGAAGGTACTAGAAGGACTAAATTGTCCACAAAAAGAAAGATAGAAATCAAGACCTGGTGTAAGTGACACCTATCGCCTAGAAGTGAGTGTGCCTAAAGAATTGCCTCCATCTCATCAATGTAAAACCCAAACAAGGTAGACAACCTTGCTTCACCCCAATGGTGCTCCGAATGAGGTCCGACATCCCATGAGGGATCATAATGCGCCCAGTAACCGTCCCATAGAGTCTCATGATGGTAGTCAAGAGAGTCTCGAAAAGACCAATGTCGCAAAGTCTCTGGAAAAGAGCTCTCCTACGAACAGAATCAAAAGCTTTGCGGAAATCCACAAAGCAACAGTAAACCCTTTAGGAGCGATGACGAGCCTCCTCAATCACAGCCCTGAGAGTCAAGATGTGGCCCATGGTCTGATAAAAGCCCACCTCCAAGAGCTTACATGCAAGTTTCTCGCTTTTCCAAAAGCTGCAAATGGACCTCTAAACCCTGTTTGTGGGTGACAAGTACTCTCCAAACTAACATGTAATGGGATTTTAAAACCCCATTTACAAGAGAGAAATCTTCCCGTGGCAGTGCAAACAGTTGAAGACTGGAATGTAACGGGCATTGAATGCTTTCAAGATAGAGATACTTTCCAAGGAAACAACCATTATGATACAAGACAACCAAGGATGCAAGTTCCAATTCCAGATCAAGATGCTTTCACCAAACCAAAGCATATCAAACATTGGGCATCGTGTAGCAGGATGGGGACCAATAAAGGATGATGTAATAGAAGTCGTGTCATGTTAGCCACTTAGAATAATTCCATCATGCATTTGTAATTTGTAATTGACAGATTACATGTAATGGAAAAACAAGATGTAATTGCATGTGATAGTATCATGTGCAAAGCTGTAACATGTAATCAAGTTGCAAATGCTTTAAGCCTTGTAGCATTGAATAAGTCAAAATTAGTACGTTAGTTAGAGAATAAGTCAAGGTTAAGGGTTTCCCCCTTCTTTCTCCACCTTTCTCTGCACTCTTTTCCTATATAAAGGAGGGAGCTTCATTTTAATTTGGATCTTTTGGCAAGGCAAGAAAATTCTATCAGTTTGTAGCTACACTCTAAGACTTTGAGCTTAGATGTAAATTGAATTGCTTTCAATAAAAGGGGCGACCTGCTTTCAAACTTTGTGTTGATTTTGTTAATACATACCGATTCCTGAGAGGGGAGGGGTGAATCAGTAAATACTCGCTGTTATACCTTTTTAATTCTGAACTTCTTAATCTTAACTAATAAACAGAATATAACAGTCATTCATAAGCACAAACAAAATCACACAGATCAATACAGATATTTATATGTGGAAACCCTTGATTACAAGGGGAAAAACCACGGTGAGACAGAGCTCACAACTTCACTACTTCAGAATGAAGGCGCCTTGTTAGGAGCTTACAAAGCACTGGTTAAGGTGCTACCTGGTTAAGGGTTTTTACAAGAGATCTGTTAAGATCTAAACCCTGTTAGGAGCTACTTGGTTACAGGACTTTGAACATCAACAAGATGTTACCCTGTTAGGGGATTTTTACAACGAACCGATTAGGTCCACCCTAATAAAGGGATTTGAATATGCTTTAACTACTAATAGAATTGATGATCTGTTATGACACTGAATGTCTAATTAGATCATACCTCTTCTCTGGTTGCTTGACTGTTGATCTCTGCTACCTCTGTGTCTACAGCTCTTCTCTTAGAAAATGTCTCTCCTTTTCTCCATGCAATCACCCACAATCAACAACTTTCTTTACGTCCTATGACTTATATTTATATGAGAGTTCGCCGTAATGAAATCCTTAACTCATAGAACCGTTAGGCTGCAAACTCCGCAATAAATCATGCAATCAGCAAAAAGTTATGCGCTCTGATCTGGAGTTTACCTTGCAAAACATCCGTATGAATAAAGCTAACTCCTGTTAAAAAGCTAACTCCACTTCTAAGCAGTGGATGTCCCGTATAATCCTGCTTTTAACTCAAACTGATCCACTAAATCCGGTGCGGATCTTTAGGCCGCTTTAGACCAATATAACCTTATACCCAGTTCAACTTATGCACACTGAGGCCGGTGTGTGTTCTTAAATCGGTCTACCGATGAGTATTATCTACTGGTGCATACGTTATGTTGCTTGTCTACCGGTGTCTTCTAAGTGTTGTGAGTGACCGGTGACCCCTTACCGATGCATAGTGTTTGTGGATGTACACTAATGACAACTTGAATTGCTAACAATCTTCCCTTTTGTCATTAGTGGCAAAACTATACACAAACTTAACTCACTTACTGATCATAGTGCCTTGTATCGGTAGAACACTACTTCCCCTGTTCCGGACTTCCCCTGACTGAAAGTTCTGCACTGTTCAGTAGAACACTTCCCCTATCTAAATGCTCCGGTGTTCTTTTTGTGTTCTCCTCTGTTCTCCTTCTGTTCACTCTCTATCTTGCTACTTTCTTCCCCTTTTTGCCTCTAGAGGACAAAGGGTTTTACTTCACTTCACATTTGTAGTTTGGTGAAGATATCCTTGTAAATTATTTTGGCCGAGTGAAGGAATGGTGCCCAATGACTGGTTATATGTTCAATATTCTTGAGGGCTGCTGTGAGGGAAACAGTTATGTTTTCCATATCTTCAACAATCTTGTAATCTAGTTCATTTATCAGAGCTTCTGTTGTAGTGGCAATGTGCTGCATTGAGTCAAATATTGGGGCGAGAAACATTTGAAATCCAATAATATCTTGGATTCTCTTACTTTCCTCTTCTGTAGTCTTCCTTTTGACAAGAGCCAGACTTGTCATTTCTCTACTATAATGTACCGCAGATTTATTCTCTATATTAAACTGGAAAGATAAAGCTTTGATGTCCTTTGTGGTCTTAACAGACTTCTCTATTAGATCTTGCAAAAATAATTGAAAGTTTGAAGTTCTGCACATCAGACTTCCTGCCTCTTGAAGCTGCTGTTGGAGGATTCTCAGGTTGGTTGTCACATTGACTTTGATATCATCAACCTATTTGTGGAGTATTTCTACTCTTTTCTTTTCGTAGTGGTCGGCCGCTATTATTTCTGGATCTGTTAGATCCTCACCGATTGCTTGCGCCAAAACTTCCAACTGATCTATGACCGGTTCATCTTCATCTATGTCAGCATCAGGGACAAAGTTGTACAGGATGTTCTTTACATTGGTCAGGACCATATCTTGTTTTCTTTTGGTCAATTATTTTAGTTACCTTGTTGACATCTTACTAATGTCTACCACTGTATCTGTAAATTTGCTTCTTTTTGCTTCCTTTCCCTTGGCAAATGATAGTTTCATTTTTGAAAAGGAGCTTGGAATGTCTCTGTGTTCTTGCTGGTCTTGCTCTTGCTCCGGTTTTAGCTGCTCTGTGTGGATAGGGATCTCTTCTTCTTGCCCCTTGTTGTCTTCCATTACTTGATGAGCTCTGCTTTCCGGTTGGACTTCTTCTTCCGGTGGCTTACTACCTTCAACATTTTGTGGTTGTTATCCCCGTGGGTCTTCTTTTTGTTGTTGCTCCTCACCAGTATGGAGTTCCCCTATGGGTATATCAATTTTTGTTTCTTGTTCAACATCTGTTTGTTCATTAGTTAAGAGCTCCTCTGTTTGCTCAGGTCTGTTTTGATCCTGAGGACCATTTTTCTCTAATGTCGTGAAGTCATAATTGTTCCAGTAGTCTAGAGTGTCTTTGTAGACTTTATTCTCATATCCATTCAATATCTCTGCAACTCTATCAAATGTTTTTAGGTTCATGGATGCTTCTTCTAGTAGAAGCTTTATTCTTTCTTCACTAAAACCAGGTCGGACCTTAAGTAGTGTGTCTCTAGTGATTCTGGTGTTCATACCTAGACCGGTTTTCCATTTTTCTTGTAGCCTGTTGTTTAGTTCCGGTGGGAACTTGGACCTGTAGTACCTTGGGGTCCTATTATAATCCATGAAGGTCTCTACGATCCCAACAATCAGCTTTTGTTTGTCTTCTTCATTTAGTACACTATACCATTTGGCTGCATTGTCCACTTCCCCAAAGTCCATAACCTTAGTTATTAAATCATCAACATGCATAGGTTGAAAGTTACCTTTGCTTGGTGAGATGAAAACCGTTGGATTCGTTGCTTGTTCCTTGGTTAAGTCCACTAGTACCGGTGCTTCTTCTCCAAGTACTCATTTCCCTTTACCAATGTCAGGTGCCGGTTTAGCCGTTGTTCTTTGTGCTGCTTCTTGTCCTGCTTATTGCTGGGTATGAAGAAGTTTGGTCCATAGTGCGACTTCTTCATTGTGTACCTTCTCAATTTCTCCAATAAGCACTAGGCCTATCCTTCTTATAGTTGCAAAAGTTTTCTGATGCAGTTCAGCCTGTTCTGCTGCATCGTCCAGAGTAAGGTGATTTTGAACCTCCAGAAGAGCCCGTATCCTCTCCTCCTTTTCTCTTTCTTCTGAGGCTTTCCACCGGGCCTCAATATTCTGTAGAAGTTGTTCCGGTAGAGTAGTGCAAAGTCCACCAGGATGAAGATTGAATTTGTGGAGGCAGAATGCTACTACTTCCTCAAGTTTGTCCTTGTCTTCATCACTGCTTAAGTCATATCTTCTTCTTACAGAGCCTAAGTTTCCAACCTTCTTCAGTCCTTCCACAATTTCGTCAATTGTGGGCTTGGCTCGTCTAGGTGGATCCTCTTTGGATACTTTTTCAGTCTTCTTCTTCCTAATCAAAGGAACTATGACTTCAAGGTCTGTTTCTTCTTGTTCTTCCTCTTGGATGCTGAGTGCCGGTTCTTCTTTCTTCCTTCGGCCTTTGGGTTGTTTTGTTGTCGGTTTCTTTCTTGTGGAGGCGTCCTTTTGTAGACAATTTTGATCGGTGCCCTTTTTGATAGATTTTGAAGAATTTCAGTGTACGTGCCAAACCGATTGGCACCAAGATCTAGATTTGCATCATTTAATGCCTCAGCATATGCCTTAGCAACTTTGGCTGAGATCTCGTAACCCAGCTCAGAAGCATATGCATCTCTTGGTTCAACTACTTGAATAATGCAGTTGTCGGTGGTGACCAGAAAACATACCTCATCCTTGTAATGTTCAACAATTGCCGACGGAATTCTTTCCCTCTCATGCATCTCCAGTTGAAAGGCTTCGAAATGTTTGGTCGTAGCATTGCTTAACTGGTCTCCCTGTCTATTTGCCATTTCAGTGATTTGATGCATGATCAGTTCGTCGGTTCTCCAATTCACTTTTCCGAAACCTGGGAAGAAATCCAAGTAGAAGTATAGGCACATCAAAAAGGTTCCATACTTCATAGATTTCTTCTTCACAACTCCAAGCTTCTTCATATTTTCAAAGATTTGGCTCCGAAACATTGCACAAATGTCGTATTGGACATTTTCGTGCATAATGCGATGTGCAGCATGAATTGCACCACCTGGTGCACTGTTTAGGTTGCTTGATTGACAGACTTTATATCCGATAGAAGCAGACCCAAAACGTACTCCTTCATCTTCAATGTCGTTAATAGTCATGAGTCGACCATCGGACTTTGACTTGGTCAGCTTGTTGATGATAGAATTGGAGATGGTGTGTAGGGTTATCGCTTCCCCTTTGTCACTGTACCCGGTCACTCTGTGGAGATCCTCTTTGGTGATCTTGTGACATGCGCCTTTGTTGAGCCAAAATCCTAATTCATGAAGACGGCTCAACACCAGTCTAACTTGGTCCTCCCGGAAGATTGCAGGGTAGCACACACCATTTATTAGACCGGAAGATACCAGATTGGAATATTTGTCGAGCAGTTTCCCTTCTTCACATAACGACACATACTCTCCTTGAATAAAGGTTTCTCCGAGTTCTTCCTGTCTGGCGTGAATGAACGCTGTAACATCCTCGGTCAAGAGGACTCCTTTTGGTATGGAAGAGAGAGCACCAGCCATGTCGTTTTCTCTGTTCTGCATAGGCAAGATGTTGTATGCTGGTCTGTTCACTAGATCTCCTTTGATCAACTTCACGATAGCGGAAGATGAAGCCATTCTTGCTAACCGGTAATTTACAGATAGTGATTTCTCAATGATCAAAGCGTGAAAATAATACTTAGCACAAGAATTCTTAAATCGCAAAGTAAGCAAAGTGAAAACTTAAATGACCATTTCCCTTTCTTTTATAGGGTTAGGTTATAATAGTAATTACCAAACGGTAACTATTTGTTAAACGGCTACAGTAATAAATGCTTTACCTACTTTTTCCTTCTGTTTTACCAACCGGTTGATTGTAAACTTGCCTTACCGGTTAATCTTGAAGACCAAATGAGCCCGACTCTCATCAGTCATACCGGGAACGGTAATGGATCTACCGATTCCCTCTAAACCCTCATGGTTTAGTTTGCTGAAGAAATATCGCCATCAGCAGATGGTGATCTTTCCTCTGTCTTCTCTTCAGCAGAAATCTTTGATTCTTTTATGAACCAAATCTGTTTGACCGTTTTCTTAGTCTTTTCTTCTTTGTTGATCTTCTCTTCAGATTTAACTGGTTCCTTCTTCTTACCGAATGACCGGTTTCTGCATTCTTTGGCTTTGTGTCCCACTTTGTTGCAATGATAGCAGATCACTCCAGTGGCTTTCCATGAGTTCATTCTTTTCGTGTCAGTTGACTTGTTGCGAGAGCCATTGTAGTTGTGTAATCCACAGTTCACTGTGCTCAGGTCCTTGCTTCTTTTGATGAGTATTGGTTTTGGGGATCTAAATGCCATTGTCTTAGATCTGCATTCTTGTGCTTTGTGTCCAAATTTATTGCATGCATAGCAGTACCCTCTAAAGCTTCCCTTGCTGCTGCTGGACACAGATGTGGGACTAGACCAGCACTCACTGGTTTTGTGGCCCTTTTTACAGCAGTTCTTGCAGTAGCTATTGTTGGTCTTTACCGGTGCATTCCTGCAGTTATTAGTCTTATGACCCGATTTCCCACAATGATTGCAAGATGTGTTAGGGAAATTCTTACCCTTTTGCATCAACGATTTCATCTTATCCTTCTTGATTGCTTTTGCCCTAGAGGGCTCACCATTCCTTTTTGCATTTTCACCGGTGAAACCAAGACCGGTCTGATCTTTGTGTCTTCCTTGACCTTTGAGTTGCTCATCAAGCTTAGTTGAACTTTCATTGTATCTTCACAGTATTTCATTTGTCTCTTCAAGTTCGTTCATATGCTCCCTTAGTTGATGCAATTCTTGAGACAGTCTATTGCATGCTTCATTCCTGTCATGCCAGCCTTTTTGCATGTGGGCATTTTCTTGGGTGACACTCTGCATGTCTTCTTGAAGTTGTAGAATGATAAGTTCATTTGCCCCTATGGCCTCCACTGCCCGGTCCCTTGCTTTCTCAAAGGCTGACAGAGACTTGACTGCCGAATTTCTTTTGTCTTCAGCTTTTCTCTTTTTCTCGATTACTTCAATCATCCTCAGGGCATCGTCTTCTTGTTCTCTTTTGAGATTAGAGATCCGATCGGTCAAGATCTGATTTTTTTCCATGAGTTCAGATACTGCCTCCTCAGCTTCGTCAGATCCACTTTGCCCAGAGAGGTCATTGATGGTTTCATTGCTCTCATTCAGTTGTAGCGCTAGCTCCTTTCTTTTCGCAAGTGATCTCCTCAATCTGTTTTCCAGAGAGGTGATGATATCATTGGCTTCCTCTAGCTGTTTTTGATATCGGTAAACCTCCATGATCTTTCTCTCCAGTTGTTAGGCTTTGAAGTAGAGAGAAATGGCTTTGATACCAATTGTCAATACTTATCGGTTACTGAGAGGGGGGGGTGAATTAGTAAATGCTCGCTGTTATAACTTTTTAATTTTGAACTTCTTAATCTTAACTAATAAACAGAATATAACAGTCATTCATAAGCACAAACAGAATCACACAGATCAATACAGGTATTTATACGTGGAAACCCTTGATTACAAGGGGAAAAACCACAGTGAGACAGAGCTCACAACTTCACTACTTCAGAATGAAGGCGCCCTGTTAGGAGCTAACAAAGCACTGGTTAAGGTGCTACCCGGTTAAGGGTTTTTACAAGAGATCTGTTAAGATCTAAACCCTGTTAGGAGCTGCCTAGTTACAGGACTTTGAACATCAACAAGATGTTACCCTGTTAGGGGATTTTTACAACGAACCGATTAGGTCCACCCTAATAAAGGGATTTGAATATGCTTTAACTACTAATAGAATTGATGATCTGTTACGACACTGAATGTCTAATTAGATCATACCTCTTCTCTGGTTGCCTGACTGTTGATCTCTACTACCTCTGTGTCTGCAGCTCTTCTCTTAGAAGATGTCTCTCCTTTTCTCTATGCAATCACCCACAATCAACAACTACTTTCTTTGCGTCCTATGACTTATATTTATATGAGCATTCACTGTAATGAAATCCTTAACTCATAGAACCGTGAGGCTGCAAACTCCACAATAAATCATGCAATCAGCAAAAAGTTATGCACTCTGATCTGGAGTTTACCTTGCAAAACATCTGTATGAAAAAAGCTAACTCCTGTTAAAAAGCTAACTCCACTTCTAAGCGGTGGATTCCCGTATAATCCTGCTTTTAACTCAAACTGATCCACTAAATCCGGTGCAGATCTTTAGGCTGCTTTAGACCGGTATAACCTTATATCCGGTTCAAATTATGCACACTGAGACCGGTGCGTGTTCTTAGATCGTTCTACCGGTGAGTATTATCTACTGGTGCATACGTTATGTTGCTTGTCTACCGATGTCTTCTAAGTGTTGTGAGTGACCGGTGACCCCTTACTGGTGCATAAGTTATGTTGCTTGTCTACCGATGTCTTCTAAGTGTTGTGAGTGACCGGTGACCCCTTACCGGTGCATAGTGTTTGTGGATGTACACTAATGACAACTTGAATTGCTAACAAATTTAAGGTGTTATATGACGACATTTTTTGGATATTGATTGTGATTTTTGGAGCTTTGCTCAAGAGGTATTTGAATTCAATAGTGCAGACTTTGAGCTTCATATTGCATTCAGAGCCAATTTGAACTTTTGAAAACATTATGTTGTAGGAGGACAAATTGTTATAATTGGTAGTGGCTACAATTACTTAGAATTGAAGACTTTGAGATTCAATTATAGGTATTTTTATTAAGTTTGAGAGTATCTGGTAAGAGACTTTGTGCCTTACTAGTTATTCTACTTGAATCCTAATTCGAGACAAGCATAGGAGACTTTGGGTTCCTGTATTTGTTTCACAAAATATATAACGAAACTGTTGTCTCTGGTGTTGTTCTTACGTCAAGCCTGGAGCCACCGGTATTATCGTACCAGTAGGAGCTTTTTGTAGAACTTAAAGTTGTAATTGTTTGAAAATCATTCCTGAAATAAGAGGAATTGATTAAGAGAATCACCCCTTTTTGTAATTTTAGTTAAGTTCCTGTTGAAGCCACCTACGGTAAGAAGGGAGCCTCCCCTATTGGTGAGAAGAGAGAGAAATCTCATGAATGTTGCCTTAAGTCACAATTTTGTAAGTTGTGGTTTCAGTGACCTACAAAATTTTTAGACAACACGAATCAACCATTTAATAAAGATTTGAATTTGATCCTAAATTGCCAATTTTGAAAAATCACCTATAAGATTTCAAAAATACCTACCATAAACGAAATTTCCAATACACCAACACAAATAAGACTTTCACTTGAACAACAATTAGCAACAAAAAGCATTTACTTGCTAAGGCTCTCCTCAATCCAAATGCCTTGCGCTGGAAAAGTTGGTTGGAAGGATATTTCTGCCTCAATCCAACCTTATGTCCCTCCCAAATGCTAAACTTGTCATCCTTAGAACTTTCCTGCATTAAATCAACTTTTGCATTTAAAAAGATAGAAGTCAACAGGGTTGACTCCATTTTTTAATTCAGCTCTCTCCATTGATTAGCGATGACAACTTGCCATTCTATCCAACTTCTTAAAACAACAATGATGTAATCAATAAAACTTCAACTGTAAACTTTGCAATTGGATATGTTGAAAAGCATAGAATTCTTTTATGGAAGCAACAAGCTTTCTAAGAATTCATTATCTAACTAAACATTAGGCTTCACCTTATTATTCACATTCAGACTCAAAAGAGGCCTTCTTAGATCCACATAAGAAATTATCAATTTTCGCATTGTGAATCTATTCAGATGATTGATACTAGAGAGAATCCTCACCCAATATTGAGAGTTCAAATGTTTCTATCTATGAGCCTTGTAGCAAATTGACTCGCATTTTAAATACATTTTGCGTAGTAAATTTATGCTTCATTGACCACTGATGTAATTGTTAGCAAATTTAAGTTGTCATTAGTGAAGATAGATGCAAACACCATTTCCACCGGTATAAGGTACACCGGTAGATCACTCATTTTACTTTATATGCACCGGTAGACTAAAACAGAGTATATGCACCGGCAGACTAAATTGAGGAGATGCACCGGTAGATCGAACAAAGTACATAGTACCGGTCTTATAGTGCATATAAGGGATGAACCAGGTATAAGATTAATACCGGCCAAGAGCATAATAATCCGCACCGGATTATGCGAAACTGTCTGATTTAAAACCGAATTATACGGAGCATCCACCATTTAAAACTAGAGTTAACTTCTTAACAGGAGTTAGTTATATTTCTACGCAGATGTTTCAAAGTAAACTCAAGATCATCTCGCAAAGCTTTTTGCTGCATGATTTATGGTTGAGTTTACAGTCTGGCAGTTCTATGAGTTAGGTTATAATAAGATTAATTTCTTATATATACAGGCCATAGGACACGAAAACAGTGTTGTTGAAAATATAGAGCAGGAGAGAGATATCTTCTGAGTGAAGAGCTACGGTCACAGAGGTGAAAGGCAAAAAATCAACAGCCAAGCAGAACAGGAAGATCAACAGGTATGATCTAAACAGACAAAGAGTGTCAATTAAGATCATTGCTTTTATACTGTGAAAGCGTATTCAAATCCCTCTATCAGGGTGAACCCTAATAGGTTCTTTGTATAAATCCTTTAACCGGGTAGCATCTTGATTGATGTTGAAAGTCTTTTAACAAGGCGGCTCCTAATAGAGTCAAGATCTTAACCAGTCTTCTACCAAATCCCTTTACCGGGTAGCACTCTCACAAGTGTTTTGTAAGCTCTTAACCGGGCACCTTTATTACTGCAGTAGTGGAGTTGTGAACTCTGTCTCACCGTAACCGAGGGTTTCCACGTACATATGATGTGTTGATCTGAGTATTTCTATTTCTATTTCTATTTGTGAATGGTTATTTACATTCCATTTATCTTGAAAGAATCTTTATACAAGTTTTAATTGGAAATAGAAATAGTATTTACTGATTCACCCCCCTGTCAGTAACCGGTTAGGAATAACATCCTTTATCCCTGCTCCTATCCATTCTTTGGAGAAGTGCACCTTTTCCGAACTTAGCAATCGTATCTTCCCTATAGCTTCCAACCCATTCTACAGTAAATCTCTTTGAACATGTCTTATCACCATGATCACTTTGTATGGCTTTCATCAATGAAAGTCTTCCAGCAAGCCGCAACCATTTCCCTTTCCACCCAGCAAATTTTGATTGCAATCTGTGAAATGTAGGTTTCCAAAGGTCAATACAATCTCTACCCATGTATAGTGCAATTTCTCAATAAGTGCCAAGAAATTTACTCACAACATACCAAAGATGCCACCCATTATTTTTTGTTGAGTGGATCTGGTGTTTATAGAACAGATGCTTTAATTTAGCTTTACTGACTAGCTGCATCCTCATAGTCACCAAAACTTGCCTTATAAAGTTAAAATCCTTTGCTTCTATAAGTAATCTCCCCATTTGCATGGTTCTCTCATAATGCAGTTGGCGTTGGCTTTTTAGGGGTTTATGATACACTAGCGAGTTCAGTTGGAAATGGAGATGAACGACACTTTCTGGAGTGATTTCAGACAACTTGTCTGAGACTTCTAGTTTTTGGGGTGGCCATTTTTAGCACTTACAATTTATAGTAAGTTTTAGTGTATCTCAGATTGGCCCAGTTTGGTGTTTGAACACACTATTTTTAGTAGTTCCCATTTTTAGTAAGTGTCAATTTTTAGCAGTTGGGTCGGCCTCTATTTCCTTAGCAATGAAATATATCATTCTTGAATGTTGGGTGAATGTATAATTGGGTTAAAAGAAATATATTTTGATTTTTAGTTGCCTGAGTCTCTTATATTGTCACTTTAAGACGTAAGTGACTAGTACCCTTAGGCCTAGTAATACAACACTGTCTTTTTAAAAAGTCCATTTGACATCCTAAGTAAGAGAAGAAAATTGATATTTTTTAAAAGAATGAGGCCTTTAATATTTGGCGGAGCAAAAAGGTGATTTGTTTTATCCCGCATGGATTGGTGAAGAGAGTACAACCTCTTGAGAATGTTATAAAAACAAACTTATGGAGTTCATTTTGTATACTTGGTTTATTATTTTCTCTTGAAGAATTTGGAAGCTTTGGCTTTTAGCAGGTTGAGGACAAAAACACTCAAGCTTGGAGGCAATGGACAAAAACCCATTGTCAGTTGGAGATATTATCTAAGTATCTCACTTTGATTCAATAATTAGTTGAGGAGTTATTTGGGCATCAAAGAGATTTATTTCTGCAGCAATCCATACTCGCTACAGTAATCCATACTACTGCTACAGTATTCTGTGCTGTAGCTACATTGGTCTGTACAGCTATAGTAACTTGCTACAGTTGTTCGCATTGCTACAGTGTCACACTACAATAGTACCTACAGCTACAGTGTCGTGCTACAGTAGTAGTTCAATTTCCAATTTGGTTTCTAGGGTTTATATGAAGTTTATTGAAGATTTGGACATGAAACAAAACAGAATAAAGGTTGACAGTAGCCGGGGAGTTATGGTGTATCTGTTATCTGTATTTCATTCCCAGCACTTTACTAAATGACTGCAGAAGTCATCAAAAATTCAGTAGCAGGTTTAATGATATTTATATTGTATTTGTGAACTGTTAAGTGTGCAACAGACATGGATTAGGTTTAATCAGGATTTTTGAAAGTGCTAGAGACTGATATATTTTTATCCACACTCAACAGCCATTCAAAGATCTGTCCACAGTTTACCAGCAGCAAGTCATTCATCCTAAGTTTACTTGGCATCTTTTGGAGTGGCATTGAAGCAGCTCCAGATTGAATGATGGGACATGAATAGTAAGACATTGTTTATTGCAGCAATGTTCAGTTTAAAATGTGAGCAGTCTGCACATATTTGTGTGTAGTGTAGAATATACTTGGGCTGGAAAACAGTTTTTCGGAGCAATAACAAATCTGCTGTTATCAATTAAGGTCAAAACTATATGTGTATCCATGTATTATCAGATAATTGCAGCAGTTGGTCATTGTGTTATCTTATTTCCAGTCAATACATATATTTTCTATTACTTGCCATTCTTGCATCATAGTTTGAATGTTATTTGTAAGTGTTTTTAATGTGAAGTACAAACTAGTGCAACTTGAAACTTAAATTCTGTATGTTAGTAAACTGTTTGATGAAATTAGCAGAGAGAAAACTGTGCGAAAATTTTGGTTGTGCAACTATTGTGAAATAAAGATTCATGTAGTTAGATAAAGCTAGACTCTTCATCCTTGTGAATTATGCAACAAGTACAATCATGACTTGGTCTGCATGCCAGTTCCTTGATATTCCTTTTCACAAAGATGAATTATGGTTGGATTCATCACATAGGCATAAATGTTAATGCTAGTTGTGCATAATGCTTCATCGACATATCAGATCTTGCACAGAATTGTTCTCATTAGATGTAAGGGCACTGACACAATGAAATATTTGCTTAGATGCCTATGCACTGACCCAAAATCTAAAGCAAAGATCTAGTCACATAACTGTATTGGACATGACAATCAAAAATTGAAGGTGCGAGACAATGGCTAATCCACTTCAATGAAGATGCCAAAGTACAAGTGCTACAATGTGCAAGAGATGTGCAAGCAATATGCTCCAATCTGAAAAGATGTGAGCTATCTCATCAAGCATCAGATATTCTCCTCCAATATGCATGAATGATGCAAACAAACATGCAAGCTAGTGTATGAAGGATCACATTATAAGCGATGCACTAAGTGATGAAAAAATTTACTACATATGGATGAGGATGAAAACCCATTAACAACATAAGGAAGTGCAAATGGCTGCAATAAAGCATTCAATAATTAAAAAAGCATTAAATCATGCTCAACCTAAGTATATAAATCTACCCAAATAAGCTTGACTTATGGTGTAGTAGATGCACTCTAAGTGCATGAACATGCCGCAACATAATATTGCTTTCCACAAAAGTCTTGAGTTAATACAAATGAGTTGTGTTTGGATTCATCACAGTGACACAATTATTAATGCTCATTGATAAGGATATAGATTCATCGTGAATGAGAGTTTGCACTTAGCTCCAAAACTTAATGCAATGAGAACCACCGCTTCCTAAGAAGGGGCAAGAGATTCACATGGAAGATCAACATGGAGGCCTTTCCAGCATGTGCTGACCCCAACCAAACCTCCTCCTGTGTTGCACCAGGCACGGTGGCATCAAGGGAAGCAAGTTTTGGCCCTACCAACAATAGAGCTAATCACACATTTGCAACATGCAATTAGCAATTTAAATAATTATCTGCAACCCCATGACGGGTAGTTATCTCGTTTGCGTAAGACACTTGTTAAATTGCTATTAGAATTATTCATTATTGAGATTAATAGTTCTCTTATGAGTTTGTTTTCTTCTTCTCTTTCAAGACACTTCACTTACACGCTACACATTTATACATACATATCCTACAATAAAACAGAGGGCGGAGGGGTTTTTCTTTCAACTTATTTCCCCAACATCATACAGATAGGGTGTTCTGTAGTCATTTCCCCTCCACCAACCCTCTTAGCAAAGGTATCGATATGCACCATTGCATCCTACCCTCCAAAAATGTAGCTCACTCTCACGCACAAGGGATGGATGTGTTTAAGGCACACTTCAATCTTGGTGTAAAATGTAATGTCCCCTTATGTTAATTCTTAGGAATTAGACACTATCAACTCACAAGATCAATTGCCAAAGACTTCTTTACAAAAAGACTCTAAAAATCATTTATAACACTTAGAAATAATCGATACCACTTAATGTAAGAATGATAGATTATGATTTACAATTGATACCACATATAATATGATGCTATATGATATAGTGTTTATCAATGGGATAGAGTACCACTGCTATCTCTGATATATCGATGAGATTTATGCCAGGATGATCTCTGCTATATATATGAACTGCACTTCTGCTATAACAATATGAATTGTGTAATAAGTCTCCTTCCAACTGCTAGCAGTTGTTTCAGACAAATCAATATAAGATATAAGATATACTACAAGTCTTCTCAATGTGTTGATAGCTGTCTCCAACATGGCACTAAGGAATATGCTCAAGCCTGCTTTTATCACTTATAGCGATGATGTATCGTGCTGTTTCTGATCTGTACCCTTTACATATGCAATTGTCTCCAATATTGCTTATAGCAATGATATTGCTGTCTGATTTGTCTTTAGAAATATGCAAGATGGTGGTGCTCTTCCAGATTACTTTCCTTAAGTATATGCAACCTGATTTGCCAAAGGCAAGTGCTCACTTGAGCAATCCAATAAGGATGAATAGATGATAAGAAATAGTCGATGATGTCGTTGAGAATGGGATCGATTCTCATAATATATCTCATTGTTATTGGATAGTTGCATCCATTGATTGGGATAGACATGTCCCTTAATCGCGCCTCTCCGTGAACATTTTTAATAGTTCTAATTGAGCCTTTCTATTTACACAAATCAGCTTTTAATGATTAGTCACTGCCTTTGCATAGTCATGTATAATGGCTATTGATTAGTCTGTTTACTTCACTTGTCATTAATTAATTCTTCCTTAGGCGGCAATGGAGATAATATCATGCTGATCGCTGAGAATGTGATAATCTATTTGCGGACAGGAAGCTTTGTTATACACACACACACATGATGGCTGCATTGTACTATTCGATGTGAACACAGGAGCACTTGAATGATGTGATATTATTAATGATTAATCTTTTGATGATTGATCTTCTTAATCGATACCTCTTGTAATGCTAATAATTGATGGGTGATTATGATGAACATTTGAGTGATACATATGGTGATAATCCCAACATGCTTGCTAACCGATAGTCCATAGTTTTATTGCAGATTGATATGGTAATCAGTGCTCTCTTTGGTTATCTCCTCAGCAATAATAATTGTTGGATGATCATACTGCTTGTCTGATCATGTTGCTTGCTAACTACATCATCTCATCTTTGTATGATAAGGATTTGTCTTCATATATGATCAATTGATAGATGCTACGATGTGCCATCCATATCTTCATTAGGAACCATACTTCCTTCATGTTGTCTTGATGATGATCAATAAAGGATGTCCTCTTATGGACATGACAGATTATGGATTTTTATTCATCACATTGATTTATAGTGAAGTCATGATTCACGTGTTGATAAGGTGGGTATCGAAAAGATTGTCATAATTGATAACATGTGAGCTCAATGTCTAGATCATGCTTTGGTTCTATGATGATGAAGGTACTTGATATCTGCAAGCCTAGCTCATAACACTTGATCTCAAAAATGCATTCCATTGTGTGTTTACATGAGGCTAGATAGAAAAATCGTCTTACTGATGAGACTTCACAATTTTCCTTGATAAGATCTTGATGCTATTGACTTTATTGAAAGAATATACAAAACTACCAACTGCTACGTATAATTTGCCAATTTCTATTTACTAACTAACTTGAGGTGCTCAAGGTCTGCCACCCCTTGACAACATATGTGTTTCATTGCTATCTTGTTCTTAGGTTAAGGATGGGGACATCAAAGAAGACTATGGATATCACTTGGCACGTACAAAATTTTATGTTGCATACTATCATGACATTCATTCAAGGCAACATACAAAACAAATACCAAACTGTACTAGTATATACTATATACTTTATGTATGTTTTTTGTTTGCTCAATGAAAATACTATATTTTATTAATAGTATAATAGCTATTACATGTATTGGTATGAAAATTTTGCTTCTATACTATAAGCCGCCACCTATCCCCTACAGACTTGCTCCAAAATGTCTCTACAAGCCGTGACAAAATTACAAAAAACAGACTAGAACTACTTTCCCTTTATCAGCCTAAACCAAAACAAATGAGACCAAATATAGCTGAACTAGTGGTCTTTACATCCCCATCCTAAAAATGCCATGAAATAAAGCAAAATGGTCATTAACAAATAGCACAGAATATACATTGTTTACAAAAAATGCCAATTTATGGCCACTACCCTACTACCCCTCCCCTGTACACAGAGAACTAAAACAAACATTTGAAAGAAAAAGGGCATTTAGCCCAAAGAAACCAGTGCCTTCATCTTTCCATCCTCCATCTTCACACACACTGAGTCATTGATTCAATAGTCACTCGACTCAAAGATGGTTGCTGAAGTCCCCTCCCAAGGCTTGGCCTCCTTCGCCCATGTTAAAACTTCTTGCTCCTGCAAAATTCGAGCAAACATTCCCAGCCAGCCTCAGCCACTTCCCTTCTATCTTGTTGGGAACACTTATCACTCCAAACGATGAAGGGTTTCAACCCATCATCTTTGTTCTCCACTGCATGCCAAAAACCACCTTCAGCCCTAAATCCTTTCCCTGGACCACCATTTCCGACAAAGCCTTCAACCCCAAAATCCAATCCTCCTTAATACATCCCCTCACAACCCAGCGCACCTCTTCTTTATTGCCAAATTCGAAACACCATGCTAGAAACATGGCCACAATATCAAAATTAACCCGATATCAATGTTTCAAATTCAAAAATTCATCTCCCAAAATAAAATCCAAGACTTCCAAGAACTTGGTGTCGTGAATCTTAAAAAAAATTCAGCCTCTTCTCAAAATTATCCCCCAAAAAGGCATGTTGTTGTTTCACAAACAATACTGTGAAATTGGCATCCATAATTCTTGCACTCCAACTCCCCACATGGCTTCAAACACTAAAACTAAGGAAACCAATCTATTGACACCCCTTTGTAGAAAAGATTCTTGGGAATGATAATCCTATAATAAATGGACCCTAAGCAAATTGACATTTCCACCTCCCACTCTACGAAATGATGGCAATCCTCATGTAGGCAATGTACCACATCGATCCTACTCGTGTAGGCAGTGTACTACATTTATGCTCCTCCCATGTGAGACCATCGAAACGATCCCAGCATAATTTGTCATCATTGCATATAAATGAGATGCCCATTTTGAGAGCCTATCCACTATATCAGTACCGACTTGGTATAAATGGGAAATCTTGAACTCTTGAAAAGATTTCAATAAGCTGCATGTAGCTAAAATGAATTTATTAATAGTCCAAGTTAAAGTTATACCTTGAATCAATGCATTTACTATCTACGAAATGATGGTAATCCTCATGTAGGCAATGTACCACATCGATCCTACTCGTGTAGGCAGTGTACTACATTTATGCTCCTCCCATGTGAGATCATCGAAACGATCCCAGCATAATTTGTCATCATTGCATATAAATGAGATGCCCATTTTGAGAGCCTATCCACTATATCATTCCCGACTTGGTATATATGGGAAATCTTGAACTCTTGAAAGATTTCAATAAGCTGCATGTAGCTAAAATGAATTTATTAATAGTCCAAGTTAAAGTCGTACCTTGAATCAATGCATTTACTATCACTAAAAAATCCCCTCCAAATGTATTCTCTGCACCCTGAGAGTTTTGGCTAATAAAAAACCCTCATAAGCAGCCTGGGCTTTGGCCATGTTGTTTGTCCCGTCCTGCAATCTCTTTGCTCCAATTGCCACAATATTTCCTTTAGAATTTCTGACTACTATTCCATTTCCGAATGGACCTAAATACCTTTCGCCGCTTCATCGAAAGTTACTTTCATCCAACCCTGTTCTGGAGCAACCCATTTCACTTCTCTATCTGCCCGAGACATGGGATAAACCACATTAAGTCTATTAACAGGCCAATACTTTTTTTATGTTATTACATATATTTATATTTAAATTATCTGCTCTGTATACTTACGTGCTTTGTTGCCATTCTGATCTCTATTTATTCAACTTCTGACTTGCACTTATGTTTGTACTGCAGCTGATATTATGATTTGTTTTTGCTTAGTAAAGATATAACTTCCAAAAATTTAGAAATTAAAGTGTTGTCCCCTGGAAACACATGGGATCCAGATTCAATGTTATAACAACTTTTGAGATTGGCTGTAGAGAATACGTTGAGACCTTTGATGCAGATTTCTCTAGCAGTTAATGAGGCAACTGTTTGTGAAACATTATGCATTTGTCAATAGCCTTGGTAAGAAAAGCAGAGAACTTCTACCCTCCACTAACCTCTAAACCTCTTGTTCTCAATGTGCAGCAAAATCATAACCATACATCATTGAAGCTTTGAAGGAATACATGAGGCAATGAGCTTTTCCATGAAGGTACAACTTGCACCAAGTGGCACATAAGCCCAATTGCAAGGCAATTTTGAAGATGTTCACATTGTTTGTGAGTTGAAAACTCTGCTAGCTCTTACTGGCCACTTTGCCAGTCCAGCCCATGCAGCCTAGAAGCAAGCCAACCAATCTGGAAGCAACAGCGGGATGCAGCCTAAAAATACAGGTGTGCAAAAAATCACTCAGATTCAAAGCAGACAGGTCCCCTCCAAGGACCTCATTAAACAAAATTTAAAGTGTGGGGTTCAATTATACTCTAGGAATATCCCGATTTATAATGATGTCCTAGACTCCATTTTAACAAAAATAACTGTGTTAAGCATGCAGTATGGATAGTTAAGGTACATATTTCACTTAGTCCTAGTTGTTGTCCTAGTTTTTACAATGATTTTTTCTCCAGTCTTTATAGATTGTTTTTTAATGGTTTTAATGTGAGAAAGGGAAAATATGTACTAAATGTAACAATCAGCCCCTTGCTTTGAGAATGGTTTGATCGCAGAGTGTTGAATTGCTAGATTCTGGATCTACTTGCATATAAGTTATAACATTAAATCACCAAAAAGTTTTATCTAACCAGCCCCTTCTTGGCAAAAATAAAGTCTGCACTCTGGAGTTGCTGCACTGATCTGGGATATATTTTTCCACACTTTATTTTAATAACAATGTAAATGTTTTTCACCAAAGGAAAAAGAGTAGATGCAAAGTTTCCAAATTTTTTATTATTTATTATTTTATTTTTTCAAAGCAACTTAAGGTTGCCTGTGTTGTAGGCAACAGCTAGCCATCCTTGGAACAGTCGGAAGACATCCAGGCTACCACTACCTGTCCCAGGGATGACGACTTTTTTTCCACTGAATTGGCAAACATCCCAGATACGATTCCCTTTTTTCCTGATTTTTGGGGACAGCAAGGGATGTTTCCGAAGCGTCCCAATGTCCCCAAGATGTTTTCCACCAAGAAACCTGATTTTGGCAAAATACACATCCCTGGTGACATAGGAAAAATGGGATGTTGTCGCTAATTAAGATCATATTTATACAAGATATGTTTTTGTTCCATTAAAAAAATTGTTTGACAATGTAGACAAAATCACTTCATTTAGGGCTAAAGCTGGTTTCAGCATTATTAAGTACATTGATAAAAGAAACATTTTGTTTTATTTTAAGAGTCGTTTGTAAGCCTTGATAGATATTACTCATTTTTATTTTTTTTGCAAAGCTGATAATTGCACTGCTAATAAAGGTTTTTGCCAAAGCTTTGAAGAGATTAATTTGTATTTTAGATCATAGTGTCTTTTGGGCTTTGTTTTAGGCACCTTTTGGGACTTGATTATGTAATTGCATTCCAATACTGAGAAAGCATAAGCATTTGTCGTATGCATCTAAGTAGAGTACTATTGTAGCTACTTTTGAATAGGAAGTTAATGCATATATTGTGTATGTACAATAATGAACTAGACCATACTGTTAAGGAATCTAATACTCTCTGTGTTTAAGTTTAGAAGAAAAATCTTCGAGTTTAGAAGTGGTTTACCTACTCACAGTTACAAGTGCCTTACATAGGCCTTCTGTGGAATAAACATTATCTCTGTTGCTTTTAACATGCTTTCATGAATTCATAAGCACTCTTACTATTCTCATACTGCTCGCAAAGTGTTCATTGATTTTTTTAAAGATTCCTTTTTCAGTTGAACTGCGTTTCTGACAAGCAACATTAATTGTGATATCTAGATTCTACAAAAGCTTGAAGGTTGAATAAGGAGGGCTGCCTGAAGTCAAAGAAACTCAATTATAGTTGTGAACCCAGCTGTTAGGATATGAGAAAAGAAAAACAAGATTGAAATCCAATGACTCCTTTGAGAGAGAAAAAGAGCTTGCCAACCAACTCAAGTGTATGAATCTTGTGCCAAGATATCAAAACTAATTGACATTAAGATGCTGTTCATTATGCTATGGTTTGGTCATGCTCCATAATGTGGTCATAATAATGCAGACCACCGCAGATGATACTGGGTAAAAATTCAAGTGCATTTTGACAGAATAGACACTCATCAATTGTGGCTTTGAAACGCATGGTACATCAAGCTTGACAGTGAAAAGGGTGTGAGTGATACCAAATATACCACACTGAAACAAATGGCACCCAATTGCAGAATAGTCAAACTTGAATGCAAGAGATTTACAATGGCACGAGGACACAACATCTAGTCGGTGAACATAATTTCAACATCTAATGTCACATACCTCAATGATTTTCTTGGGCCATTCTCCGAAAAAAAAGGGATAAACCTTATTACTAGAACTCATTTTCCCTTGTGAATTTATGATTTGAATTATTAGGAAGCTGGGCACAACTTCTGAAGGACTCACGAGCAACAGTGGAAGAGTGGAAGTAAGAAAATAATATAGCTTTATTTATAAAGAAATCATCTGCGTTTTGTCTAGATGTACATAGGATCTAGATTTTATCTCCAGTGTATTCATGCTCCTTACCATTAATATTAAGGAAGAAGTCTGATGGGTTAGCGTGTAGCAGTCAATAGAAACTCTTACCTATGCAATGGTCTAGATTCTTTCTACAGCAAGTTCATGCTCAATGCCATAATTTGTTAAGAAAGAAATCCACCGGGTTGCATCTAAAAGTAAGAACCCTTCTAGTTACTACGATCTAAACTTTATCTCCAAGAACTCATGTTCCCACCACAATTTATCAAGAAAGAAGCCTCTCATGCAGTATCTAGAGGCAAGTGTGAAATCATATCACTGCAATGATCAAGATTCTATCCTCACCAGACAAATGCTTCCCACTAGTATGTTGGTGGTAATGTTTTCCTTGTAAAATTGGAGTTAAGAGTTAAGTAGTCTACCCAACCACCAGAAGAAGAACGGATTTGTCTACAGGCCTGTGATTGGACCACCTGCAGCTTCAATTTAATTATTCTGAACACAGGATATGGTTTAGATATAAGCATCTTTTTAATAGCTCAATTTCAAAACAACCAGTAGATGTTACTTGTAGTTAAATAGATATAATTGTGTGTAAGGAAATATGCTTTCAAAATAGACTGAAATAACCAAGAAATCAAACCAATAACATAAATCAAAGCAACAATAGAGATAAGGTAAGAAGAAAGTTCAAACCAACGAAATAACGCTCAAAGACCAAATATGATGCTCTCAATGCAACAATTTGCCCAATAATGATGAATTTGATGTGTGCTCACAATTTCAGCAGCATAAGGGCACTCCAAGCACTCAAGATTGCATGTAGTCGTTATAGTTGCATAATGAGAGAATGGAGAGAATTTTGGCTAAGTGTTGAATGCAATGGAATGGAGGGTTTAGGATAATAGGAGGAAGATCAACACTGGAGATGCATTTAGCTGTCACCTCTCATGAGAGGCTGACAAATGTCAACCTAGGAGGAGAGGAGAGGACAAAGGTGGGCGGAAAAGGAGACTTTGGAGTGTAAGGAAAATTTTCCATAAAGGCATTTCTTGTCAACTCCAAAGTACATGGGGATGAGGAATAAAGGAATTTTAAATCCCTTGGAGAGGACAAAAGGGAAGGAGACCCATGTGGGGTACCCTCCCAAAAAAGGATAGCCTTTAAGGCTTGGAGGACAAGTGGAGGGAAGTGGCTTTGTCATTGAAGGTATGAGTTGACCCTCTCCCTAACACTTGGATTAGGAATGTGCATGCAATAAGGGCCGGGGGAGGGGGTAGGGGGCGGGGTGGCGATTAGGCTAATGGAGAAGATCAGGGATGCAAGTGGGTGAGAGAAAAGGGGATTTTTGCATTAATTTAAATTTGACATGGGTGAAAAGGTGGAAACAGGATTTTAATGAAATAAATATGGGGATCATTTAATTAAAATGTGTGGATGGTTAAAAGACTATGTAAACTAGGTAAATTAATAGACTTAATTCACCTAGGGAAAGTTAATTAACAAAATAATTATAAATTATTTGATTATCAAGACAATGGCAAGAGAGGAATAAAAGCGATAAATTTAGTCAAATGATAATGATCAAATTTAGGTGTCTGTAAGAATTATATTAAACAAACTAATTACTAATTTTTAATACAGTTCTATAAATAGTTTCTTTTGCACAATCATACTTACTTCGGTAATTACTAGTATTAGCACTGAATAGCAGACTGCTCTCTATTTAATAATAAATTGTAAAGGTCTATTTGTTGTCACTTTAAATATACTGTGCAATTCAGTATACCTTAAAATAATGCAATTAAAAAAATTCAATATTATGGTGGAGCGAGGAGGGCACCGAGGGTTTCGAGGATGGCAAGATGTTTATAGGAGGTACAGCCAAAACAATTTCAGGGGAGATTGTATGTCCAGAAGGGACTGGCGGCCCCCAAGCAAGGCATGGGTGGCACAACAAAAGGATGGAGTGAGGATTTCACAAAAAAAATTGCAAATGGTGGGAAGGATAAAGGCCCTAATCTTGGAAGATGGGGTTTCTCACGGATTTTCAGCGGCAATAATGGCGGCTACAAGAAAACTGAAAGGAAAAAGTGGAAGCCGAAAGACCCTTTTGTTCCAAACCATGTCCCTAAGGAGAAGCCGGCGACTATTAACAATAGGATGTTAACGGTGAGGGTAGAATCGGAGGAGTGGAAATCTAAGACCAATATTTATAGGGAAAGAGCCTTTTTATGAAATGGAGAGGTGGGTGGCCAGCGTTTCCCAAGATTCGGAAATGGTGTGATGAGAATTGGGGTTCTCATTATTCTCTCAAATCTCTACCGAACGGTTTCTACTTGGTCATTGCAAGTAGTGCGCGGGGGAAGCAATGGGTACTCTTTAATGGGCCTTTTATGATGGGCGGGATAGGATTTTTTATCAGACACTGGATGCCGAACTTCAAACCCAAGCAAGCGGCCATGGAGGAAGTCCCAATTTGAGTAAGATTATATAATCTCTCACAAATATTGGAATGACGAGACATTGAAACTAATATAGGATAAGCTAAGAAAGTATGTCAAATCGGATGGGGCCATTGAAAAAATAGACTACAGCATGTATGCAAGGATTTGCATTTCTTAGCATCCGCACCCTCCCCTTCCCCATGCCATAGAAATCTGGTTGAGTGAGGGAGTTTGGTGGCAAGAAATTGAAGTTGAAGAAATTCTAGAACAATGTAAGAAATGCAGAGAATGGGGACACAATATGGAAGAGTGTTTAGTGGATCAGAAAGGCAAGGGCTTAAAGCATAATGTGTTAGAAGAAAAGCTTTTAGCTATGTCAAAGGATGATAATGTGGTGGTGCTATCGGAGGAACCAAGAAGGGGTAAAGGACAAGAGGCGGACAAGTCAGAAGATGTGAATGCATGTTTACCAAAGACAGAAAAGAAAGAGTCTGAAGATCAGAGTTGAGTTAGAAAGGAGCAGATGCCTTTGGATAAGATGGATGAAGCAAAGCAGGCATTCACTCAAGATTGTGGAGTTGATCAACCTAACTCTGAGGGATGGAGCAACTTGCCAAGCTTGGATGATTTGCAAATAGGTAACTTTGATCCTTCACAAACTCAAATTACAAGTATCTTGGGGGATCAGTGTCAACGGATTGGCGTTGAGGGGGGTAGTGTTAGAATAGAGAAGTTGTGTGTAGATACAAAACTGTGAGAGAAGGTGATAGCAAAGAGGCAGCTCAAGGTGGTTCCTCAAAGACATGTAAAGACATCCAAATGTCTCTGATAAAGGAGAAGAACGAACAAAGCAAGGAGGGTTTGGAAGAGGATAGACATCTCTCCTCAGAAGATGAAGATGACTTGTTGGGAATGATAGGAGAGGTGGGAATCATTGAAAAGAGGACTATTAGTCAATCCAAATCTAAGTCAATGAAGCCAAATACAAGTGTCAAGGAGATCAGAGGCAGGAAGTCCACCCAAGAACTGTTGGAGATGGTAGGGAACATGAACGACCAAACTAAGTTGAGATCCAAGAGAGACTTGTTCTCTCCTGGGCAGCCATGAAGTTCCTTATGTTGAATGTCAAGGGCTGCAATGCCCCTGACAAGCGCCTCCTGATCAAAAAGTGTCTTGATCAGGAGAAACCAGATGTAGTATGCTTGCAAAAAACGAAGTTAAAGCAAGAGGATAGGGAGGCTCTTTTTTGTAGAGGTTGAATATGGAAAGGTTCCTTTATTGGCTCAATAGGTGCTTCAAGTGGTCTGGGAGTTATGTGGAATTCTAAATCAATGGATGCCACTCCGGTAATGCAGGGCAGCAATTGGCAATTGGTAAGGTTGGAACTTCTTTATTTGCAGAAGTCTATTTTTTTAATAAATGTGTATGGGCCGTTTGGGTCTTCAGATAAGCGAGTAGTATGGAGTGAGATTATAAGCGTTCTAGGGAGTGGGAGGAAGGACATTTTCATCATCAGAGGGGATTTTAACGCCACCTTGGTTATTAATGAGAAGAAAGGTGGCAAAGGTGGGCTTAGTAGTGTTCAGAGGGATTTTCAGTCTTTTGTCTCAAATAATGGTTTATGAAAGATTAAAATTAAAGGAGCTTTCACTTGGAATAATAGAAGGCAGAGCTTTATGGGGATAGCGGAGAAGTTGGATCGCTTTTTTGTGGTTGGTGCTTGGGACTCTTTAGCAGTGGTGTTTGAATCAACTATTTTGCCTTTCTCAAGCTCTGACCACTATCCGGTAATATTAAATATGCAGAG
This sequence comes from Chamaecyparis obtusa, assembly GCA_027943335.1. NCBI lineage: Eukaryota > Viridiplantae > Streptophyta > Pinopsida > Cupressales > Cupressaceae > Chamaecyparis > Chamaecyparis obtusa. The sequence continues at coordinate 199,834 of BSBK01000300.1, forward strand.
AGATGTTGTTCCAATGAGATGCCCTTTTAAGTTTGAGAAAATGTGGTTTAGGGAGGACGGCTTTGTCTAGATGGTGGCAAATTAGTGGAGTAATGCACCTTAGCATAGTGGTAACAACAAGAGTTTTATTTTCTTCAAGAAATTGCAGTTTGTAAAAAGTTATTTAAAGGTGTGGAACAGACAACATTTTAAGGACATTTTTCAGGAGAAAAGGATTTTAGAGGGCCAATTGGAGGTTTTGAATAGCAAGGTAATTAGGGGAAGTATAAATTCAGCAGATTTTAAGAATGAAAGAGATCTCCAGAGCAAACATTCAAAGATCCCAAGAAGGGAAGAAATCTTCTGGCGGCAGAAGTGACGAGAGAATTGGTTGAAAGAAAGAGATCGCAATATGAAATTTTTTCACTATTCAGTCAAAACTAGGAGGTCCATAATAGAATTAACCCTATTGTGAATTTGCAAGGCCAACAATTATCAAATATGGAAGATATAAATAAGGAGGCAATTGGTTTTTTTAAGAACTTATGGTCTAATAATGATTTGTCTAATGGTGGGGGAGTTGATGAGATCCTAAGTGTTATTTTGAGGCTGATTTCAGAGGAGGATGATAAATACTTGATGGAGCAAGTGAGTATGAAGGAGGTGAAAGCTGTTGTTTTCCGCCTCGATGGCGATAAGGCCTAGGGCCCGGATAGTTTTCAGTCCTTATTTTTTCAAAAAATTTAAGAAGTTATTAAGCGGGGGCTTTGGGGAAACTAGACAGAATGGCTTCATGCTCAGAGATTTTAATAACACCTTGATAGCACTGGTTCCTAAAAAGGAAAATGCGGAGTCTTTTGAAGATTTTAGGCTGATTTCACTTTACAACTCCATCTATAAAATCATCTCAAAAGTGATAGCTAACAGATTAAAGAAGGTGTTGGGATCTATCATCTCAGAAGAACAGAGTGGCTTCACTCCTAAGAGGTCCATTTGCAAGGGTGTGATAATCAAAGTAGGGCAGGTAATCAGAGTATGATGTTTGTAAAATTGGATGTAACAAAGGCATATGACAGGGTTAATAGGTCTTTCCTCCATGTCTTGAGAAAATTTGGCTTTTGTGAGAAATGGATAGCATGGATTACAAGTTAAATTGGGAATCCTAGAGCTTCTATTTTAGTAAATGGTAATCCACGGGGATTTTTTTTAAATGACTCAAGGGCTGCGTCAAGGTGATCCGTCGTCTCCTTTCCTGTTTATTATAATAGCAGAAGCGCTTGGGAGGTTGATTTCAAAGCGTAGGAGGGAAGGTCAGTGGAGAGATCTTTCAATTGCGCAAGGTGTTGACCCCTCCTCTCATCTACAGTTTGCAGACGACATTCTACTAATAGGGGAGGCTTTGTGCAGGGAAGCTCGAGTAATGAAGAGAGTCCTAGACAAATACACGATTGCGTCAAGGCAAGAGATAAATTGGCGAAAGCCAAAGATTTTCTTTTTCAATACAAGGCTAGACATTCAAAGAGAGATTTTGGGATTCCTTTATTTGGCGGGTCAAATAGATCGGTTTTGTGGCATCTTATAGACAATTGTTTCAGCAAGTTGGAAAGGTGGAAAGTAAATGGCTAACCTTAGCTGGTTGGATTCTGATGCTGAAAACAGTCATATCTGCAATGCCTCTTTTTTCGATGGCATGCCTCAAGATTCCACCAAAGGTTATCCAAGCAGTGGAGTAGAAGATGAGAAGGTTTATGTGGAATGGAAAGCAGGATCATAATAAGATCCCTTTGTTGGCCTGGGAGCAAGTTTGTAAACCAAAGTGTTGACTTGGTGGTCAGCACCTCCTTGGAGATTCGTGACATGGCTTAACCGCCTCCCGTGGATCGAGTTAAATCTGGCATTTGTATCGGGCATTGATAGTTCGAGCTTTTGGTGCAACAGCAAATGATTCCAACAATTGGTATCAAAGCCTTGGGTCACGGGTTCGAGTCTCCCTTCAGTTGGTGCTGAAGGCTCAGTCGGTGTTGAGGGGGAGATTGTTGACTTGGTGGTCAGCACCTCCTTGGAGATTCGTGACATGGCTTAACCGCCTCCCGTGGATCGGGTTAAATCTGGCATTTGTATCGAGCATTGATAGTTCGAGCTTTTGGTGCAACGGCAAATGATTCCAACACAAAGCATGCGGGGGGAGCGGGATTGAGAAGTTGGAGAATTTTGAATGAGGCAATGGGGGCAAAGTTGGTGTGGTCGATAGTTTGTAACCCTAATCACAAGAGGGTACAAATTTTAAGAGCAAAATACCTTGACTCTGATGACAAGTTCCAAATCCTGATAATGGAGGATCCTCTGCATTATGGAATTTTCTTGTGGGATGCAGGTTTGTAATTTCAAATCATGTTTCTTGGTCAATAGGGAATAGAAGGAGGGTGAAGTTTTGGGATGATTCGTGGGATGGGAGAGAGGTATTGCGGGAAAGAGGTGATTTTGAACTTTTGAGAACAGTTATAGAGCAGCATTTGGGTGTTAAGGTTGGTGATTTTGAGGAAGAAAGAAGAGATGGATCAAGTATAGGATGGAAGTGGAAGAATGTGGACGAGCTTAATATAGATGCAAATCAAAGGCAGCAATTTAGAGACATTTTTGCTTCGAGGCTGGTGATCATGACGGGTGAGGAAGATGACTTGATTTGGAGCAGCGCCAAGAGCGATGAGTATTCAGTTAAAATAGGTTACTTTATCATTGAAAGAGAGGAAAGACTTGATAATTGGCCAAAGAGGCTTTGTTGGAACAAACATACACTCTCCAAAGTTGGCACATTCGCGTGGCTTGCTTTTAGAGGAAGAGTATTGATAGGGGAGAGAATGAAGAAGATAGGTTTTGTTGGGCTGTTTAAATGTTTTTTATGTGATAAGGAAGAAGAAACTTTGGACCTCCTCTTTTTAAATTGCGAATTTTCTCAAGACTGTTGGAAGTTTGTCATGGAGAGATTGAGGTGGCAATGTCCACTACCTAGGACATTGTGCGACTGGGGTCAGAGCTAGTTCACTCCCAATTCTAAGTCAACTTTTGTTGGAGTATGGCATATCTATTCATCCACAGTTATATGGGAAATTTGGAAGGATGGTAACAGGCGTATTTTCCAAGATAAGTTTGAATCAATTTCCATTCTTCTAGATTAGAAAGAGCAATTTCTGAACTAGTTAGTAATTCAGCACCTCAAGTTAATTTATCCAAGATTTCCTTCTCGTTAGCAGACAGAAATTTACAAGCGAGTTAGCCTCTATTTGAATTTAGGCCCATTCAGGGCCCAAGGGGCGATAATTCTCTAGTTGAGAAGGCACTTTTTGTGAGTTGGTCACAACCGGAGCAAGGATGGTTGAAAATAAATTTTGATGGGGCCTCTAAGGGCAACTGAGGGTTGAGTGGAGCAAGCTATATTATCAGAGATTGTGCGGGAAACACCTTGACAATTGGGGCCAAGAGGTTGTTAGAAGGAACAAATAATGAGGCCAAAGTTCAAGGCGGCGCTCTTAGCAGTTCAAAAGGATAGACAGTTTAAGGTAAGGAAGCTACATTTGGAGGGGGACTCCCTGGTCACAGTAATGGCAATATTGAATGGAGCTCCTCAAGTTTGGTACTTGAATAAGTATGTAAAGATCATTAGAGCTATGCTTGATGAGTTTGAGAACTATAGAGTCACATATGTGAAGAGGGAGGGCAATTCTGAAGTAGACGTGATGTCAAAAATGAGAATCAAATTGGCAGATTTAGGAAAGGAAGAAATCATGGAAGATTTTAGAGAATTGGATAGGGTACGGTTGGACTAGGAGGATGGGGTTAATTTCAAAATGCTCTCATGTTGAATTTGTCAGAAGGCGCAAAGACAAAGGCTTAGCAACAGATAGTTACCTAATTTCAAATTGAAATTTAAACCAAGGCTTGGCATGATGCCTCGACTAACTTCTTATAGCCCATTAATTGGCGGTTCCTAACTCACTTTCATTAATGATGGCAGCAGATATGATTTGGCAATGGAGGATGGAGGTGGCATTATGGCCATGCGTGTGAGAACACTGAGGTAAGAGAAGGTGGAAATGGGAAGGAGAAGGTACTGGAAGCCTCTAGAAAAGGCAAGAAATGATAAATGCAGATGTTCTAGGCTCAAAAAGCATTTCCCTGTCCATTGCAGTGAGCATAAGTGTTTGGGGTGAGATTGACAATCAATATGGAGGCAAATTTCACTTTGAAAACCTTGCACCAACAGCAGCCCTTTTGTGGCAAGATCTCTCCCAGGAGGCTAAAAGGGTTTTTTTGGTATAAGGAACCAGCAATTTTGCAGATTTTAGATTTATTGTTGGGTGAGGAGTTTATGGTAACCAATCACAAGTATAGGGTGAATGTGGATGTGTCCTCGGCTGTAATGGCATTGGCTCTTTAGTTGGGAACAATGGAAAAAGCTTTATGGGTTATGAGGGCCATAGTTAAGCCGGAATGGATGGGCGGCATGGTTCCAATGTTGTCTTATGCAGAGCCTGGGCTTGGCTTCCTGGTGGAGAAGGAAGGATGGCGCTTAGTTGATGGTGCGAGGGAAGCTTACCAGCCCTTTCTGGTATGGAGTGCAACAGCTCGAAAAGAACTTTGGATAGATAAGGCCTGGGATGGATGGGAATTGATGAAGGAATTTGTGCGGAAGAAGGAGATTGAGGAGCAGAATAGGGTCCGAGTGCGTGGAAGGGAGAAGAGGAGCATGCGGAAGACCAATGGGGTCTCCATTACCCCTGGGATGAGGCGCAAGCGGAAGACCAGCGGCGGCATCCTCATTCCTTAGGGCTCTTCATTGGGTGCAGAAATTCAAAAGTCTAAGAAACAACGGCGCCAGGAGGATCCAGATGGAGGTTTTGTATGATTGTCCCATGTGTCTGGTTCAAGTTTAGGTGTGGCTAAAGGCACCAGGAGGATCCAGATGGAGGTTTTGTATGATTGTCCCATGTGTCTAGTTCAAGTTTAGGTGTGGCTAAACTGTTTTGACTTGTAGTTGTACATAGTGCATGCTATAGCCCTGTGTGGCAGTCTTCACTGTATGTAGCGTCCAATTTTGGATGTCTGGACAATTTTGCTAAACTCTTAGATGCTGTTAATAGCATAGGTATAGAATCTAGGCAGTAGAATTCATATGATCTGAAAGCCCATTTTCTCTCTGGGCAGAATGAAGTAAGGTGTATAGAGATGTATAAACTTTGACTATCAATAAAATATAAACAATTACCGATCAAAAAAAAAATGCAATTAAGAAAGGTGAGCCTGCAGTCTACAATTCAATATAGATTGTATTTGTACTAAATAATCTTGCAAGTAAACAAGAAAAATGAATAGTTTATTTTTAGATAACTTTTGGGCTTTAGAATTATAGACACAAAAGAAACTGAAAATAGACACAGCAGGATTTCTTGAATTTGGTTTGAACTAGTTTTAGCATAAAAATTATTTAAACCTTATGGTCTTAACTAATTTTCAATAAGAATTTCAACGAAATATTTAAAAACTCTACAGAAATTAACTGTAATACAAAAACCATTGTCCGCTGACAAATTGCACAAATTGTAAATTTGCTGGCACAAAAAATATCAAGCCATGGTTAAACTTCACTTGTTTTTCTGTACCAATCGAAGCTGTAAGGTCAAGATCTGGGGATCCCATCCCCATCCCCCAATGGGCTTGAAAACAGCACCTCAAGTACCTAAGGCAACTTCACTCTCCATCCCATCTGCTGTTAAGCTTCACTTAACAAGCAATATAGAGATAAGATTCCATTCTTAATGGTCTATTGAAAAGGAAAAACTACAAAGAAGGGTTCAAATAAAGTATAAGATGACACTTCAGACAATGCACTTATATTAATCAGTACTTCCTTATCTATAATACTATTTTGGTCTATCTAAAGCTATTCATGGCAGAAAAGGCAATAGCAGTCCCTGACAAAACCTGAACATCTACCAAGACTGAAAATATGGGTGGAGAATATGACCATTCAAAAATAAACATGCAACTACAAATTTATCAAAAACGAATATAAATTAAACTGGATAACATGCAGCAAAGTATAGTCCTTGACTGCAAGGATATGAGGTCGAGTCGTTTACCTTGTACAATGGATTTATTAACACTATCGCTGAGCAAGGGTAAAAGGCGATGTTTCAGCAGCTAACTAACAACTGAGCAATTCCAAATGAAATGAGTGCACCATTTCTGAGTCAAGAAGCCAAATCTTTCCTTCTGTAACGTCTAATGCGTTTGTTTACCCAAGATTTATTTGCTTATTTTGCATGTTATCGTTTGCAGTCACTCGGTCAAGCCATTCTGCTAAACATTTTCAAAAACCGTGTTTCGCATTGTTTCTACAATAAGACTCTCTCCGATAGTTTTAAAACCTTGAAAGCGATAGATTTGCAACACGTTTGTGCGATAATTATCAGCATTTCCACTAATTATAATTATAAAATTTAATAGTTTATACATTGTTGAGTATATAAAAAAATTCATTATAGATTAGATTAATAGCAATTTTTTCTATGATTTATTTTATATATGTAAATAATATATTTGGTGTTGAGAATAGTAGCTATTTAATTTATCATTTAATTTTTAATATTTTAATATTATATTAAAAATTTATAATATTATTTGTTTTAATGTTATAAGAGAATTGTATTAAAATTTAAATATTTTTATTAATTTATGTTTTAATAGTTTTGTGAAAAAAAAATTATAATATTTCAATGTGCATTAATGAGAGTTATTTTGAATTTTAAAAGGAGTAGATCTCAAATTTTATTATATTGAGAAGTTCAAAATTTTAAGATTAATTTTTTTTAAAAAATTGATAATCTTATCATTTTTTGGGGAAGAAATAAATAAATTTTTTATTAAAAAAAAAATTGTAACAAAAATTTAAAAAGTCAAAATAAAAAATATGTAACAATAAAATCTAAATTACTTTAAGAATTTTTTATTCATTTCTTACACATTTTTTGACAAAATTTTAACTTAGTCTTTAGGAAAAATAAATATTTCCAATAAGATTCCTTCCTCTAAAAAATAGTTCTTAAAATAGACTCTATGAGATTACTTTTTAAGATAAAGAAATTTTGGAACATATTTTTAACTTATTATTTTGGCCATTTAGATTTAACACCCCATTCATATAATTATATGAACAATATTAAGAAATGTGAAAATTGATGTTTTAATTGAAAAATAGCAATAATAGATAATTTTGTCATATTTTATCAACTTATATTTAATTGATAACTTTATTAGAAATAATATATTCCTACAATCTATATGAATCAATTATAATGATTATGAAAGAATATTATGGAGAGTTTTTGTATGATGTTTTAGATCATAAATTTTCACAATATATAATAGTAGAACATTATATAAAATTTATCGTAGTGTAGCTTTTGGGTTCAATTGTGTGCGTATCCAAATATACACACAATTGAATTCGGAAGCTACACTAAGATAAATTCATAGATTGTGGAAATCTCAAACTCTTATTATATAAAATTATTTTTGATAAATATATTTTTATGTTAATAATAGTAAATATATTAAATTATTAGAAAGAAGAAGAAAAATACAACATTGTATATCATAGAATAATCAGATAAAAGAGAAAGTAATCTGAAATATATAATAAAAAATAACAAAAAAAAAATAAAGAAAAAAAAATTAAATTCTAATAACAAAATACAATTAATTTTAAACACTTATACTAAACATTAACTCATTATCTGCTCCCAACTAATAATTACTCTCTATTATAAGTCGTACTTTTCAGCTATATAACTTTCCTGTCGTCATTTATTTCTCTCCAGTTATAATTAAAATTTGCGGAAAAATCAGCATGCAAAACCTGCCACCCAACGTACGGAGAGATCTTCTAGAAGAAGTACCAAATTTATACCACAAACATTGCTATTATAGTTGCTATTTCAACAGTGCATAATTTTTGCTTTTTCATGGTAGACCATACAAACTCGAGGACAATCACATCTATTTTTAGGGTGTTAACAATAGAGACACTTGATTTATCTTTTATAAAATTGTATACTAGTAGTTGGGCAATTATTTCTTAAAATAATTGTGAATAGATTTTGTGATAATATATTTGAGTAGAAAATAAATAATTTGTATGTACATAATGAAAAGTTCCTTTCATACTAATATTCATTCATTATTTGCTTTAAATAATTTTTAAAAAATATATATTTTTCATTATCTACCATACAAAGTCAAAGACAATCACATCTATTTTGGAAGATGTTAACAAGAGAGATGGCTGACTTATATTTTTATACAATTGTATACTAGCAATTGGGCAATTTCTTCGTGAAACAATTGTAAATAGGTTTTGTGATAATAGATTTCAATAGAGAACAAACAATTTCAAAGTACATAATGAAAAATCTATTTTGTACTTACATTCATTCATTATTTGCTTTAAATAATAACACTAATATTTTTGTTTATTCATTACCTACCATACGAAATTTAGGACAATCACATCAATTTTTGGGGGTGTTAACAAGAGAGACGGATGACTTATATTTTTTATACAATTGTATGCTAGCACTTGGGCTATTTTTTGTGAAACAATTGTTGATAGGTTTTGTGATTATAGATTTCAGTAGAGAACAATGTATATAACAAAAAAATATTTTTGTAGTGCCATTAATTCTTATTTGTTTTAAATAGTAAAAAAATATGTTGGAAGGGTGAAATTAAATAAACAAATTGAAATGTAATATAAAAATTTCAGCATTGAACATACAAAATTAGACTATCATCTTTCCAAGATGAGTGGTTCACGTGTATTTGTCACTATTATAGATCTAAGATCATAAAGCATGTAATACATATAGACAGTGTTGTCGAGAATTTATATGAGAAGATATTGGATATGTTCGTTGATTTTGGCATTGTTATAACAACTCATGTTCCATAATGAAGGCATTTTATATAAAAGAAAATTTTCCTTGATATAGGTTGTTGTGAAACTTACAATTTCTTTGAAACCATTTTAAATTGGTCTATGTAAATTGTGGTGCAAATGGTAATGGTGTTCATTTGGTCTTCACATGAACCCATGCCTATTATAGTGAACCAAATAAGGTTCTCAATAAAGAAATATGAATGTACATAATTGTGTGATGATGAATATCACCTTCATGAAATTAAGATCTAATAGCATCAATTTAAAAAAAATACAATGCAAATCTAATTTAAAATGAAACTATAATCTAGAACATCTCATGGTTCTCTAAAAAGAAGTGGTAAATGAAGCTCTTAGCTTAGATCCTCACTAGTGACACCTCTAAAATGAGAATTTATGCTTCTACTATGCTCATTCAATGCTTAATCTAGCTCAAATTGACAAACTACAATGATAATTGCTCTAAATGTTCTTAATTGCTCTTAGAATGCACTCAATTGCCTATAATAACAATGCTTTGCAAATGAAGTTCTAAGATGGAAATGCTCTCCAAAATGTCTCATATTTGTAGTAAATGTCCAAGGGTAGGGGGTAGAGTGAAGTAATCATGGTTATCCCTTGGTTGAGTCAAATACTTTGCTTTGTTCATAAATGGGGGGACAAATGAGGAGACGAGCCTTTAAATGGTTTCAAAGCTTTGGATAATTTAAATGTTTGAGTGATTTATGTCTTTTTGTCCTCAATTCTCATTGGTCAATCACTTTGTTGAAAGAAATTAAGAATTATTAAATTTAATTAATTAATTAAATTTAGCCATATAAGGGTAATGGGTTCATTTTGATTAAAACAACTATACAATTAATTGATAAAATTAATTATATAGTGTTTTTGGCCCCTTTAAACTTTGATTTAATTATTTAACATCATTATTTAATTTCTCCTTTGCTTTAATTGATTTGGTCCCACTTTATTTAATTATGTCCATTTTTAATTGATTTGATCATATTTGATGATTTAGTGCATTTTATTGATTCTTAAGCCATTTTATGATTTTTGCAATTTAAAAGCACTTTGTCCAATTTTGTGTGTCTACAAATGCCCCTCTTTGAATTGATGTGCGAAGAACATTGATTCAAAGATTCTTTTGAGTACTGATCGCTTATTTGTTGATTTGTTGATTTACCACTAATATGAGATTGATATGATTGTCGCCTCTGATATGATATTGATTGCTAGGTCCTGATATGGTATGATAAACTGATCTAACATGCTTCTGATATGCCACTGATAATGATTTCAAAATTTTGATGCCCCGCTGATTCCATTGATGTTTGATATGATACTCTGATGCCCCCTTAGAAATAAAACATATTGATTTCTTGATTTGAAAGATTTGATGAAATTGATTTATCAAATATGTTTTCATTTCTGAATATTTGATCATATGTCATGATTCAAGAATTGTACGTCCAAGATAGATAGGTCTGTTGTAGTTAAGCGAAACAAGTGATTATGATAACAGGATAATGATACCAATGAATGTGATTTGTCAATCTAATAGGATAGTAAAACTAATATGGGACAACTGATAGGTAGGTCACTGGTAGGATAAATCAATCAGTGTCAAAACTGATATGATAGATATTGTTGCTTCGTTCTCAGAAAATAGAGACACAAACAAATGGTACTGGGTGTGATTGCTTGATACTTTTGATAGAATTGATTGACGTAAGATAATCCACTGATATAGAATACTGATATGGTTCCCCTGATTTGCAAAATAGGCACATTTCTGTAAGTTATACATACGGTCCATAGCTTCTCAGATATTAGATTTAGGTAGTGTGGACATTGTAGAAAGGCATGACAACAGTTGTTGGCAGATTGGATCAAGACTTTGATGTGCCACTTTGTTAATGACATCGTATCTTTGATATACAGATTGTTGGATCTTTGATGTTATGAATATTGATATGATGATATGGACTTTTCCTTGATTTTCCCTTTTTTGATTGATCAAGATATTGATTGAAACCCCTTTTCCCTTGGAAAAATAACTACAAACAAATGCATTTAATCTAACATGAAAAATGCAATTAATCTAACATGATAATGCAATGCAATGCAGCTAAGTGTCACTAGCTTTTAGCAAAGAAATGTTGTGAGGATAAATTTTCATCATTGATCATTTTGGGACCGGAAAGCAAGTACAATCATCACTGACCACATCATGATGATATGAATACTGCTTTTATATCACTTTTGGTAACCTCATTTTGAAACTAGTACAACCCTCACTAGTTGGATGACCAAACTATGGGAGTATGAATACCAATCCATTTTCTTAAACAAACAAAGGTCAACCCTCCACCCTATATGAGAGTCCTCGATGGTTCTTTGATGACCATGTCATTAGACGGATTCACATAAGTTGTTGGATCTTCCTCAAGACAGTCACTCAAAGGCAAGAAAAATATCATGTCTCCATCATTGCCAATCTAGTCGGAACATCATTGATTAGCTAAAAAGATGTGATAAAAATCAATTTAATAAAGATTATCAAAAGAAAGCTTCAAGTGTTTTGCAATGTTTCATGATTTTCAAAAAGTATTTCCAAGCATTCTGATCTTTAAGGTGTTTTTTCAATTTTTAATCCTGAATAATAAAGTCAATGAAGGCTCGTGCATCAAGTTGTAGGATCAAATACTTGGGTTGTGAACAATGATAGCCATCATAGGTTCACAAAAAATCTCTCTCTTTTGAAGCTCTGATAAGTCCTCTGATGTGCGACTGATCGAATCTGTTTGAGTTTAATGCATTGCTTCATGTGAATTGATGCCTATTTGTTGAAATCTGTTGATTAAGATCAAATGCCCCTAGTTGGATAAGAAAGATTTCAGACTTGAGAAAACTTCCAAAACATTACAAAAGCTCAGTTTATGCAAGATGCAGCTTAAAGCACTCTATGCTTTCCTTTTTACCAGCTCTCAAACAAGATCACATTGGTTTGCCCCCAATGTCTAGCAAGATATAGGACATGAATGATAGATTTTCAAGCTGATGGATTAGAGATGGAAAGGCCATGATGGATGAAGCAATGTGAATGTGACCTGTAGGACCATCTCCTCAAGATTACCCAAGCTAAGGAAAAATGATATAGCAATGTGAAGCATGTTTTGGATAAGCCATGGAAGCCAATGATGCAGTGCTAGATAGCCTATAGGATAATGATCTGTTGTCATGAAAATGAGGGATCCAAAAGAAGTGGACATGTCAAGAAGTTCTTGATAACAAATTTTTGTACTTTAAGGTCTTCATTTTGATCAAGACCAAAGGATCAATTTGGTTAAGATGTGGATAAGATAACACAATTCGGATAAAGGGGTGATGGAGGCTATGAAGGGATGTTTTGGGATTATGGAAAGACTGTCAAGGAGTAATGGAGGTGAATTTGGGATAAGCAAGATCATGATAGGGTAACATGGATGCAACAAGTACATAAGCTAATGGAAAGGATAACGGATGTCAAGATACTTAATGATCGTGGGTGTGTTGAACCTTGTCAAGATGAAAGGTGAGAGAAGAAATATGGATGAAACTTGCCCCCAAGTGTAGAGTGCGAGAAGGAAGAATTACGCATGACGCCTGTTTACCAGGTTTTCATCATGGTATTTGTTTCTCTTTACTTTTGCTACCCAGGTGCCTATTGCTAGGTTTTCACCAAGGCACTTTTTTTTCTTTTGTTTTCTTTTTTTCCTTTTTTTCTTTTTTTCTTTTTTCTCTTTTTTTGTATCTTTCAATATTTTCCCAACATCAGAATTTTTGGACAATGCTCCTTTGAAATATATGTTGTAATAAACCATGGGTATGACTAGGATGCTCAAAGATATTGATAAGAGGGATGGAAGTACAGAAAGTATGCATTGGAAAATGAATGTGAGGATAAAAAGAAGGTATGTTGTATATGAAAATGTTGGCAAGATCAACTTTGTCACACACTTTGAAGGGTGGTGGAATGATGGAGGAACGATAGATGACGGAGATAAGGATCTTTTTGAGGTAGTGGATTTTGGGATATAGGAAGATGAAGGATGTTTGGAAGGAGATGGAATGGAAGCCTTTGGAAGCTTGAATGTCAATTTTGATTTTTCTTTTGTGTGCAAGTCTTTCAAAAGTGACTTGGGAATCCACATAGTCTTTGATTTTTCTTTCTTTTGTGCTGCTTTTGAAGGCATTTCTTCAATGAGGGATTTAGGAACCCACATTTTATTTGATTTTTCCTTTTGCTTGGTGGACCTTTGTGGTCTTGTGGATATTTCATTTTTTCTTTTCATTCACATGTTGATTAGATGGGACATTGTGATTTTTATATCCATATGGATTCTTGGATTTATGATTTTTATGTTGCACATCAACATTGCTTCCAAAAGACTTAGGAATTGTGGATGAATAGGAATAATATGGAGGGTTCACATGGATTGGTGTTGGGACATTCTTCAAGTATGTGTGCCTTCGTTGATCTTGATACATGGTAGGGTAAGTGAATGGATAGCGAGGGATGATAGGAATGGAGGATGGAGGACTATATGGACCTAATATGGATGGAAGGGATGAAGACTTTTGTTTTGGGACATAGGAACCCAAAATGGATTTTGAGGATAGTGAAGGCATGTGGTTGCATTTGAATGGAGGGATATAAGGTGTGAAAGGGATATCAACATCTTTGGAAAGAGTTGCATTGCCAAGGTTCGTATCATTAAGATTTATCTGTATGCCAATGGACTCATTAATAGCTTTGATAGGAACACCTTTGATAGGATCAACTGAAGCTTGAAGGGATTTATTATCATGCAAGGGATTTGGAAGAATGATGGTTTCTTGAGGTGAACATGGAGGAATATGACAAGGAAATGATGGGATACTTTGATCTTGACAAGGATCTTCAAATGGTGTAAATAGGGTATTTTGCTCTTGATTTTCAATATGCTCATTGGAAATTATGGCAGGGATATCTTGATCTTGCTTGGGAAGTGGAGAAAATATGGAACTTGGAAGGGTACTTGGTTCTTGGAATGGAAGGATACTACCTTGGAAGACATGAAAGAATGCAAGGGGATCATCACAAGGTTCTATGGATATGGGACCTTCATCAAATATGGGAGAGGATTGTATATAATTTTGATCTTGATCTTTATCAACATTTGTTTCTTTTCTCTTTGGATTATCCTCTTGACATGGAGCCACTTCTAAGGACAAGGTAGATGTTTGGATATGTGTGGGGGATGTTTGGAAGAATGATGTAGGATCTTCTTGAATGGGTATAATAGGAATTGAAGCACATGAAGCTTTGGGATCCAAGATCTTTGAAGCATGGAAATGATCTGCAATAAGGTGTAAATTAGCTTGGGTTTCTTTTAGAGGTAGCCCTTGAGGGTAGACATAGTCAACGTGAAAAGTGTCATCATCAAGCTCACTCTTTGATGAAGAAAATTTGGATAGTTGGGGAGCTTTGGGAGATGAACAAAAGATGAAAGGAGTACATGCTATGGGAGAAGATGGACAAAGGATGAAAAGATTACTCTTGCTATATAGAGGTTCGTGCATTAGATCTTGCTTGATAGTGGCACCTTTCTCTTCATACTCTTTATTACCTTGATCCCAAATAGGATGATCCTGCAATTTCTTTTGATCCAAGATAGGTTTGTTGCTCTTAAATATTTCTTTTTGGGAGGAGGATGAAGATACAAATGGCCCATCATTATAAAGAAAAGGACACATTGATCTTAATGACATCTTTTTAGATGATGCCTCTTTTTGTTTTTCCTCATTCTCCCTCAAGGTTGATGTGTCAAAATTATGAGGAAACTTGTCTCCTGATTGAGCTAACTTCATGAAGTATGTTTCTTTATCCCTCTTCAAAATTAATTGCATTGTTTCCATAAATATGGGATATTGGATTGCTTCAAGAACTTCTTCTTCAGAAACCTCATCATTTTGATTCCAATGGAGATTCTGATGTGAGGAAAATGAATATATGGATGGCATATCATTATAAAGAAAAGGACACGTTGATCTTAATGATGCCTTTTTAGATGATGTATCTTTTTGTTTCTCTTGATTCTCCCTCAAGATTGATGTGTCAAAATCATGAGGAAGCTTAGCTCCTAATTGAGCTAACTTCATGAAATATGCTTCTTTATCCCTATTCATAATTAATCCCATTATTTCCATAAACATAGGATCTTGGATTGCTTTTGAAACTTCTTCTTCAGATACTTCATCATTTTGATTCCTATGGAGATTTTGATCTTGATTTCGATAATTATGCTCCATAGTAGGATTGATGTGTTTCTCAAATAATTCCATCATTATAAATCTTTTTCAAGAATATGATCTATTTGTTGCACTGATAAGGAGTATCTCCAAAAAGGGTATCCAAAAATGATGTCAAAATCTTTCCAAACCTTCGGGAGATGTTCACTGTTTGCCCTTCTTTGTTTCTGGGTGTCACTTGCTAGAGTGTAGGTGTGACTGAAATGTTTTTACGTGTGAAATGGTATTGAACTAGGCAGAAGACTAAAGGTATGCAAGCAGAACTTTGCTATTGATAAGTGGGTTTCCAGTTTTTACCAAGCATGTTTTAAAATATTCTGGGCATGACTTCACTGTGTCTACACATTTTTAAACAAGTCACAGGCATGACTGAACCTTTGATAGGCAAGTTTGTTATGTGCATAAGCGACACTTCTTTGACCAGTTTGTAAGATTTTGGATTTTTAAACGTTTAAGATCAGGTCTTTTGAAATTTCTTTATTTAAAAATAGAAAAACAATCACAACACACACATCACTTTGTCATCATGTCCCTAAAAATACTCTAGTGTGTATATTCTCAAACGTTTTCACATGTATAGCACAAGAAAGAATTCCAAACAGCCTACCTAAAGTTAATTTTGGCTTGTAAACATGGCTCTATAAGGTGGCCTTGCTATTTTATCCAGGTTTTAATGAGGATTTCGTTCAAAATGGATTTCAAACTCTCATCCCCCAAGTATGTTAAGGGGCTTCCCACACGCACCAAGGTACGATTTTGTGCAATCCATGAGGACTACTAGAGGAAGTTCGAGAAATTTAATCCTTTTGTCATGCACCCCATTAAGGATACATGCATTTCATTTTATAGTGGGTTGGATCCCCGCGGCAAAAGTGAGTGTATCCCACTTTAGGTTGTCCCTCTCACCGGCCTCGTTAAGGCACAACTCAGGAGGTGAGCCCACTAAATCTCTACTTTAACTAGCATGTTCATTGAAAGCAAGAAAATGGACTTAAGGTTAAGTTTTTGGGAATTTGGTTCACCTAAAAGGTGAAGAGCATATCCCTAACTTTCCCTTTGGTTCCCAAACACAATAGACAATTTTGTTCAATTTCTTTCACCCACTAACTATAGGGATTTGAGTATTTCTACTCTCTTCCACACACAAGGGGCTTTGATTTACGTGTTTGATTCTTTAACCCTTCTTAATTACTAGATTCTCAAAGTGCACCAATGCCACAAGCTAAGGGAAAATATTGACTAGTTTAGGCTTACCTCTTTCTTTGTAGCTAATCGAAGTTAGGGGCATTTTTAAGTGATTTCATTGTTTTCATCTCACCTTGGCAATAGCCCCTTCCAAGTGTGTTTGTCCTCCAACAAGTTAGTCAACACTAACAATCACAATGAGGGGAAGCCAAAATCGAATTTGACAAAGCAAAGATTTATGTAATGAATTTTAAGTACCTTTTTTGCAAATTTTCAAACAAAAATTTGAATTAAAGACTAAAGATCCAATTAAGAGATACAAATTTATTTTTATAAGCTTCAATCATAGCAAGGTATTTCTGATATACCCGATTGGCCTCCTCTCGTGTTGACTCAAGAACAGCCTCGATATGTGCTAAGTTCTCCCTTTTGATCTTCTTAGCTAGTGCCTTCCCTTCTTGATTAAATCAACTTTCTAGCTTCTGAACTTTTTTAATGCATGTTCATTTACAGTCAAAACGTACAAACAAAGAGTTACATGAAAGAATTTATCAATCTGAAAGTAAATTCTGATAGAAAATTGAAAGTGACATTGTCCAGCAAATACGTGATATTAAATTATTTGCAGGCATAACTTTACTGTTAGCAAGCGTCATAGAAAAGTGCTCAGGCGACACTTAAAAGTGCACAGGCGACACTAAAAAGTGCACATGTGACACTTCTCAGCTAGCAGGCATGACTTCTTTAGGCAAAGGCAATGTATCTTTATCACACAGGCGTGATTGTTTTGACTATAGGCGACAGCAAAGAATTTAAGATAGACTAGAAAGTATCGACCAGGCGTAAATGTTTAGCAAATAAGTGTCGATACAGAGCTTTTAGGCATCATCCAAGTGATTGCAGGCATGACTGAATTGACTATAGCCATCATTTGACCTATTTCCTGCAAAAATTCCACAGAAAATAGCAAATACAAGCATACAAAAGATGATCCAAATGATAGAATTGATAAAATGAGGCTTACTACCCCATGGTGGGTGCCATTTGTGTGATGATGAATATCACCTTCATGAAATTAAGATCTAATAGCATCAATTTAAAGAAAATATAATGCAAATCTAATTTAAAATGAAACTATAATCTAGAACATCTCATGGTTCTCTAGAAAGAAGTGGTAAATGAAGCTCTCAGCTTAGATCCTCACTAGTGACACCTTTAAAATGATAATTTATGCTTCTACTATGCTTCTACTATGCTCATTCAATGCTTAATCTAGCTCAAATTGACAAACTACAATGATAATTGCTCTGAATGTTCTTAATTGCTCTTAGAATGCACTCAATTGCCTATAATAACAATATTTTGCAAATGAAGTTCTAAGATGGAAATGCTCTCCAAAATGCCTCATATTTATAGTAAATGTCCAAGAGTAGGGGGTAGAGTGAAGTAATCATGGTTATCCCTTGGCTGAGTTAAATACTTTGCTTTGTTCATAAATGGGGGGACAAATGAGGGGACAAACCTTTAAATGGTTTCAAAGCTTTGGACAATTTAAATGTTTGAGTGATTTATGTCTTTTTGTCCTCAATTCTCATTGGTCAATCACTTTGTTGAAAGAAATTAAGAATTATTAAATTCAATTAATTAATTAAATTTAGCCATGTAAGGGTAATGGGTTCATTTTGATTTTTGATTAAAACAACTATACAATTAATTGATAAAAATCAATTATATAGTGTTTTTGGCCCCTTTAAGCTTTGATTTAATTATTTAACATCATTATTTAATTTCTCCTTTGCTTTAATTGATTTGGTCCCACTTTATTTAATTATGTCCATTTTTAATTGATTTGATCATATTTGATGATTTAGTGCATTTTATTGATTTTTAAGCCATTTTATGATTTTTGCAATTTAAAAGCACTTTGTCCAATTTTGCGTGTCTACAATAATGCTTGGTGGAAGCATGTTTCTTAAAGTAATTGTAGATTAAAAATGAAGAAGTTTTCAAAAATAAATTTATACTTACCTTGATTATGTCATTGTCTGTACTATATGGAAAATCACAAATTATCTTGCTAGGAAGATGTTCAATATATTGTTATACAAAAACTTCTAGCTTGTAAACACTAAGGAATAAATTTAAGTTTCATAAAAAAAATTAAAAAATAACTTGAAGAATTTTGTGTGTTGCTTTTTTAGGACTATACTGAAGTGACTTTAGTTATGTATCTATTTGACTTTTGGTAATTGATCATGTATAAGAAATCAAAGTATTGGGAAGGATGTAAAAATATCTTTTGAATAAAACTTTGCAGGATCGCATTCCACAATCCATCACCGAGATAACTAAAAAAAGAGAGTAAAGATTGCAGAAGCTATAACACATACATAGCCTAAAATGTTAAAAAGGTTGGAATAGGTTCACTGGTCATATAGAAAAATTATCACATTTTCACCCAAAAAAAACAAGAATATAATTATAAGACTAATATATATAATCTTAAATGGAAAAATTAATACAAGAAAAGGAAACATGGTCGTTAAGAAACAAGAAACGTGCAGCATCCAATTCCTACTGATGTGAATGATGAGTGAATAATTTTGATCAAATCGATAAGTCTCATTGGAAGACCATCGTGATGACAAAAGCAATGTCAACATATGTGGAATCATAATAATCCCAATTATAATCGTTGCAACATTGTAGTTGGTAACTTTGCAATGAATATGCAGGTGGGCTTGGTGTTATGGAGCATAGATTACTTCATATTTCTAAGAGAAAAAGGGGAGTTATTAATGGGAGTATAATAAGGATGATCAGATAGGAAAAGACCAAAGGCATAGTTTGAAGCAGTGTATTTTCTTTAAGAGAAGAGGTCCATAGAAAATTACAAACACAAAAATCTCTACACAACCAAAATAGACAAGCTTAAGAATAAAAAATAAAGAACAGTGATTCAACATTTTTTCTTCATTTTATAGATCTCAACGAATATGAATATAGTGATTGCATCAAGCAACAACAAAAATATCAGCATGAACTGATAGATGAAGTAAAGATGCTTGGAACCTAGAAATATTTTTTGCAAAACCTTGCTTCTCCCTATATCTACTTCTCTAGATATTTTATCCTTTTTCCCCTTCTTTACAAATCCCCCTCCATATTTTATAGCATGATGCATAATAAATTTAAAGTTATTGTTAGTCAAAATTTGATGAATTATTAATGGTGGACAGGTGAGAGAGCATGTAAGAATAATGTGGGAGGTTGAAAATAATGCAGGCGATTAAAATAAGTGTTCTGAATAATTATTTACCATTTCAACTAGCATATGATATCATTTGATTTTAATACCATTCCAGCATGTCTCTTTCTCTCTTTATTATGAAATATTTTTTTATTTATTACTTTTTTTAATATCATGCTATTGTTGGAAGACTCCATAAACTAATATTTGATATATATATATATATATATATATATATATATATATATATATATATATATATATATATATATATATATATATATATATATATATATATATATATATATATATATATATATATATATATATATATATATATATATATATATATATATATATATATATATATATATATATATATATATATATATATATATATATATATATATATATATATATATATATATATATATATAACAATTGGCATTCAATATGAAAAAGATATGTCTAGATTGATTAGATTTGGTGTGGGGTTCTCTTTGTCACATCTTATCAATATTCTTGTCATACAATGAAAATCATAAAGTATAAAAATAAAATAATTATTTTGTCTCAACAAACAATTATTTGTGCAATGATTGGAACTAGCCAATGGACAATGAAATAAATATTTTTTAAAGAAATAGTTTAAATTGTTAAATAAGTGAAACATTAGAAAAAAAAATAGTTTTCAACAAAATTCACAAAGATGATTGGATAAAATAAAAACAAAATAGAACTCAACTGATGCTATAGTTATCCTACCTATCGACGGGAACTAATAATCCAAAATATTTCAATAATTTATGAAAGGGTTACCTCCTTGAGTCAAAAGCTCTAGTCAATATGGTTTACTAATATGGAACATGTCAAGAACACTAAACATAGTTTTCTTGTGATCCCAAAAGGAATATGTATGTGAAATAATTCTTTAACTATTTAGATTCACATAGTATATCATAAAATTGAGATTCACAATTAAAGCTTCAACAATAGGCAGTAAATCTCACAAGTAGCTTAATTTGATAAAATCGGTTGTCTCTAGCCTTCTTATCCATCAACTCATTCAACATATTATGCTTTCATTTCTATTCTTCATGTTTTAAATAAAAATAAAATTTTATGGCAAGTAGCTAATCAAATATATGAGAAGAAATTTTATTATGTTAGATGAGATAAAGTCACTAGCGAAAAGTTGCAAAGAAATTTGTGAATGAGATCTGACTCACAATGAGCACTACTCCAAGGACTAAGCTTCTATGGAACTTCTTAAATTGTCCAACAAGTATTTGAAAACATTTTTTCTCAATCACGGTGGTGGAAAACAAGGAACATCCTTACTAAATTTCATCAAAGCCAAGCACCTCTAAAATATGGAGTCTAGTTGTTAGAGTTGTTGATTAGTCAAGAATCTCTAAAAAAGTCAAAAAATTGTATCTTGGGATGATCATACTTTCAGCAAAAAACTCTCCAACTCTTTCATGATAAGGGGCCTAATTTTGTCCATGAAATAATTTGGTGTAGAAAGCTTGAATGTTGCATTTGACTGAGAACAATGCTTTCCTAAGTGGTCTCATCTTAATGGACTTTCTAAGGAAATTCAAAATGAGTTTCACTAATTAGGAATAATTGTGTAGGTATTATTCCTACAAATTAATATAGTATTCATAGATTAACTTGGAGAAAAGCTTTCTCTAAGAATGTATTTAATTGGTGCAGTGCTCATCTTCTCCAAGAATGGTAACCTCTTGATAATTCTCTAAAGTTAAAATGTTTTAAAGCATTGTCTCTCAAGTTAAATATTTCAAAGGCTTGCCAAGAAAAATAATATTCTCACCAGTGAAAACCTTATTAAGACCCTGGGCATGTTGGGATCTCATATTTGCTTCAAATGCTAAAATGCCTGAAAAACCCAAGTTCACCTTCTCTTTGATTAGAAAGAGCTTTTTCAAGTTGGATTTTTCTCTCTTAACTTTGGGGTCTACTTTCAAAATAAATTGAACTTATAAATATACACTTGATATTAGAATTCATGTTAATACAGAGGCAAGCCTCTTGTGAAATTTACACAGTCTTTCTTACCTTTCTTTTGGTTCATTTGGATTGATGAGAACAAGATAATTTTTCAAAATACATCTACCTTGAGGAACATTTTGATATGTGTATATACCTAAAAACGGTCAAAGAAAACATTAATAAAATTCAAGCCATTTGGATTAATTAAAATAAAATAAATAAATAACTATGTAATAGAATTAATCACTTGATTATATAGTTCATCTAATTAATTAAATCCAACCCATTCAATGTTCATACATAGATAATTTAATTAATTATTTTAAAGTAATTACTCCTAAAATATCTCACCTACCACTACATGACAAAATTGGATCAACCAATGGGAGAAGAGGAAAATGTGCACATGGATAACTAAAAGGCTTTTCTATCTTGACCATCCAATCTTTAGAATCAATCTTGTTCCTTCAAATTGGACACCTCAACAAACACAACTCAACCTCCTCATTTATCATGGTTACCTTAACTCACCACCCTACACCTTGAGAAATCTTATAAATATGATGCACAAATAGAGGAATTCATATCAATTCTCATAGTAAGTGCATTGTAGGCATTTTAGATTCAATTTCAATTAAAGCATCATAATTGAGTTCCTTAGTTTTATAATTCTCATCTACTCACATCATAATGGAGGATTCACATCAAGATTTTAATGATTTTGATCTTTTAGTATAGCATTTACATCAATTTGCATCAATCTTTCATCATAGATAATAGCTTGCATCTCATATCATTTAAATTCTCATTTTATAGGTGGTCATTTGTGGATCATAATGTAGTTGAGAGCATACCTCAAATCCTTGTAATTAGAGATCCATAGAATGTTCTTAATTTCTTTCATTTCAATTAACTTAGCTTGTATATCTTAAATTTGAATTTAAAGTCTATTGAATTAAGGTTCTATGAAGGTTTGTACTTAAATATACACACACTAATGGCGCCCACCATGGGGCCCATGCTTCACTAATTCTAATCAGTTCTTAAGCTTTTTTATGCAGGTTCAAAGAAAATGCAGAATGGTGAATTTGTAGTAAATTACATTGCCTATGCAAAAAAATTCAACACCTTTGCAGTAAATTGTGTCACATGTGAAGAAAATTTCAACACCTATACACATCAGTGAGTCGCCTATTCAATGCATTATGTCTCATTTTCTATATCTTTTTTTA
Source organism: Chamaecyparis obtusa (assembly GCA_027943335.1). Taxonomy (NCBI): domain Eukaryota; kingdom Viridiplantae; phylum Streptophyta; class Pinopsida; order Cupressales; family Cupressaceae; genus Chamaecyparis; species Chamaecyparis obtusa. The sequence continues at coordinate 222,824 of BSBK01000300.1, forward strand.
CTTTATAAGTGAAATTTGTCACTTTGCTAGTTAAATTCTATTGCCTATGCTTTTATTGCCTTTAGATTAAATTCTAGCGCATGTAAGTAGAGTTTAATAGCTTGTAAGCTAAAGTTCATCACCTATAGGTTAAAGTTTATCGCATGTGAGAAAAATAATGTCGCATGTAGATCTAAGGTGAATAATTTAATTTATTTAAAGCTAATTTGTGTTTAATATGTTTACAAATGGATAAATTGAAGAAAGTCAGAAAGGCTACGTTTAGATTACCTAATTTTATGGCAATATTATATAATCAACAATCTACAATATTTTTAAGAATCTAGAAGTCCCCATTATGTTATCACAATTCCAAATAGAAAAAACAAGCTAATATTTTCTTTTTTTGTAATTAAAACAAACCATTTCACATCACGCACTAACAAATACTTGATGATAATTAAATTATATATTTGCTAGTTTCTATTCTTGAGTATCCAACAAGGTCATCAAGGATTACACATGAGAGCATTCTATCATTTCAACAATTATAAAAAGCTTTGGTTATGATATTTCTAATAATGATAAATATGAGAATATGAGACATTTATACTTTATAGTGTTTTATTGGTGTCATTGGAATCCATGACCAATGACAGAAGGCTACTATCTACCTAGAGAAGTTAGATTTGTCTCTTTAGACTACTACAACTCATCAAGCCAATATCTTCTATTCCATTTATTTTGTTCTTAGTGTTTCTATTAGTTTCCAAAAAAATCATTTCAATGCCATATTTTGTTAATATTTTCATCTCACTTGTAATTTATGCTATTAAAAATTCAGACTTCCACATAGTGTTGTTAATCTCAATACATAGATATCTTAGTGCAATAGATGTAGCCACTTTTACCATTTAAACATGTATTACAAAATCTTAGATTATAGAACTAATTAAAAATATTAGACCATCACATTGAAAACTATAGTTTCAAGTCAAAAATTACAAACATGTAAAACAACCACATTTCAAAGAAGAATTATTCGATCATGATGACTAGGATAGAACTTCAACTCTAGGTTCTAGTTTATGGCATTCATCTTAATAAGTGCTTTGTGTTTGCAACTTTGTCGTACCCATCTAACAGTTACAAAGATCAATGCTAATTTGTTGTTGGAGAATTTTTAGATCTGGTATGTAACATAAAACTCAAAAGAGACCTCAAACTTTAATTTTTATCTTATAGCTTAGAATGTACTCTTTGTGGATATATTTCCCTGGATCATAGAATGTAATGTTTACCTTCTTCTATGACAACTTCTCCCTGATAATATATAAGACAAAATATATATAAAAAAACTACCAATATTTCTAAATTGTTTCATCTTCTGAGGATGATACATGTCTGTTTTATCATGTAGAAAGTTGACTTTAGGTTTATAATGTGTTTAATGAGAGGCATTTTATTTTGTAAGAGAGACTGTACATGATTAGATACATGTGTTAAATATTTTTCCCCTTAATCAAAATGATCTAACATAAGGTCCTGAGTCCTATTATGTGGTTCTAAAGGGATAAAACATTTTGCATCAATTACAATTATCTTTCTTGTGTCTTTGTGATTTAATAAAAGCCTAAGCCTTGCTTTCTCAAAGTTCCATAAATCTCAAAAAAATAAAAGAGATTCATGAGATTAATGTACCAGAGGTCAAATATTAAAACTTTTAAACCTTTCATGATTGGTGAGGCCAAGTTTGAGTTTCATTTATAGATTTCCCATGCATCACAAGTTAAGATTGGGAAAGTTTAGGTAAAAAATTAAAAAAAAGAGCCCTATCTTTTTGGAGTTTCCTCTTTTTTACCCTTTCATTGCGGCCAAGGAAGGAGACATAATCGAGTAGCCTATTCATGGAGGAGGTCAACTTTTTGCATAGATAAACAACATATCAAATGCAAATGGTGAGCATATTTGAAGAAGGAACAACTATTTTAAAGAAATAAAGAGTGCAAATATGATGAAATAGTGCCAAAATATTGCATCATGAATAGAAATTTGATATAACAAGAGTAGTTCCATTTAATGGACAACAAATTTCATATGGAAGGAAAGAGGGGTTTATATTGAGAAAATCATAGATATCAGATAGAACATTGGTTTTTTTAATGTTCATAACAGATTTCTACCAAATAAAAGACCATGGTTTTGAGGACAAGACAATAATTTCTTTCATGAAAAGAAATAAGAATAGTAATCCATAAAGCCACCATGACAATAATTAATAGCAAAAGACCCTAAGTTGTGTTAGCATCTAAAACTGCAGATGATCAAAACTAATCAAAAAGCCTCTGATTCTTAACTCTTGTAATCCCGATAAATGCATCTGTCAGTAATAAACATTATGGTAATAAGGATCTAAGCCCTTCTTCACTTTGAGCTCTCAGCTACAGGTGGGTATACCTATCAAATTGAATTCTTCAAATATCACAATAGTTATCTATATGCTTGATATAGATGTAAACATATAACTCTCAACAAAACTTTAAAGTAAATCATTATTTAAATTGATTGATGGTGAAACAGTGCAACCTAAGCAATGACCAGTGCCAAATCCTAGGGCATCAAAGTCAATAAACATACATATACATAAAAATTTGCCATTCAAATAACCCCAAAACCTAGATAAGATGCCTTGCAAATTATCCTCTCATGTATATACTATATCATCATATCCATGCACAAATATTGAAATCTTTGATACCTCACTCAAGAATTACCCTTCCCTTGAAAGAAACTTGAGATTCAACCCCACTATCTACCTTGTAGAATGATGCTTTTAAAACTGCCTTACAGATTAAATACACGAAGAAATCAAATTCATACATGAAGACAAAAAAACATATACAATGAATTTCAGTATATTTTCATTAACAAATCTTCTATATTAGTACATTCAGAAACTAAGATTCCTTAGAATCAAAACACTAAATCTAGAAACTCCTATTACACTAAGTAATTCACCACCTCTTCAAAATTCCCAGAACTCACTATATATAGAAAAATCCATCTTGGAATCCTTGAGAAAAGGATGCAATAAGCTTCAGATCACTTTGAAAATATCAAAGATTACATAGATGGGACAAAGGACACAAAACACACAAAGATTGCATTCAGTTGCAATTTTCAAAAGTGTAGGTTAAATTGAGCACCAAGTCTTCTGCAACAGTTTCCAAAAATAGTTCTAATTCTGCCAGGTGTTGCCAAAATGTCCCAATCAACCTCTTCTTATTGAACTTCCTTATTTAAGATCACCAAAAAAAACCCTTATCTACCTTTCTCAAAGTATCAATCCTTTGTATTTAACTAGTATGGCATTTTAGGAAAACAACTCTGATATGGGCGGCTACCTGATATCTTGTTCATCAATTCTTTACTTGTAACCATCCTTGGAAAATAAAACTGATTCAAACTTGTTGCTTTTGTTTCAGTGAATCAAACCATGGCAAAAACCCTTAAATAATTTTAAAATTCTGGCTCAACGGCTAACTAATTAGCTTTTAAAACGTGGTCGTTGATCTTCATCCTTTCCTGGCATATCAGACGGTCTTCATAATCTGGCAATAGTCAACTGAGCCCTTTAAAATTACCTGGCCCCTTCATCTTTTCCTGGCAACCAATCATAATCGAGCACCTCAGCACACCTAGCACCAGACCCACTACATCATCTGTTTTCACCTGCTGGAAGATCGGATGGTTGTCGCAATGTCCCGATCATTAAATTTTGAGCACTTTTCCTTAGCAGCATCACGATCACCATTGATCCTTTTTGCACTTTACTCTTTAACCATGGAAATTCCTTAACTCTAAGTCATCTAGTGAATATGTGACTAAAGGCAATCACTAGGTCACCAAAAGAAAGCCTTAATCCTAGTCCAATCAGGAGATCACGTGAATGAAGCATTCGCATGATCGCTGAGTCTTTCTTTTAACTTTGGGTTATATGAAGGGAACAAGCGACCACCACCAGATCAAATTTCATCAACGGTCCAGATTCAATCTCCAAGTCTTCATCTTTAACTCAAGCTTGATCACAAGATCATGCGACTGAGGCAGTCACTAGATCTCAGAACCCTTTTCTTAACCCTGATTACATTTGGAGAACATGAGATAGCCTTTATTCACCAAGTCACAAGATCATTTACTTAACCCTAGTTATATCTCGAGATCAAGCGCCAGTCGTTGATCTTGTCCTCATCATGTGGCTATCGTTGAATCGCCAAGACTTAAACTTAACTCACCTTATATCAAGTGATTCAGTGAAAAAAAAGAAAACCTAACTTGCCTTTAACTATGGTCATACTTGGAGATTATGCGACTGAGGATTCTCACATTCACTAGATAAAAGCTTGACCTCGAGTTAAAACACGAGAACTCACGAAAGCCTCAGTTGCCATATCGCTGAATAGAAACTTAACTGCATAGGACTGGGAAATAAAACATGTGCAGAATGGGGATTTAAGTGACCTGAAAAGGTAATGAGGAAAAAGAACAAGGGTAGGGTTTATTGGACTTAGGCAAATTTTCAAAAACCCTTGGACATGGATAAACCCTATATTCTCAAACCTTAAAATTGCTATATCTTTATGGTTTTTGCACTTAAGCACATGCGATTTGAACTAAAGCTTGATGACACCCTGAACTATCCCTAGTTAAGCTTGCAAGCTATAAAACCTTATACTTCGTCTTCACAGATCAAAATAATTTTGTAGCAAGAAAAGGCAACTTCACAAAATTTTGCAAGAATAGACAATTTTCTTAGGATTTTGGCTATGACAGGAAAATCACCTAACAGTGGCTCTGTCTGGGGATGATGGGTAACTTGAGCCCATGAAAGAATTCAGAATCTTTGGAAGAAGCAGACCACCTAACACTAACCTACTACAAGAAACAAACACACCTATGCATATTTACAGAGCTACTGTGCACGGAAAAGCTTGAAATTTAATTGAAGAAAAACTTCAAAAATTGTCCTTTGGCAATTCATGTTCTTCACCATCCATATTTCTCATATAATATGAATCTTTTCCATGAGCTTGATGGATAATATAAGGACCCAACCATAATGATTCAAATTTGTTATTCTTGCCCCTATCTTCGCTCCTTGCATTCCATTGGAGGACCAGATCTTCGAGCTGAAATTTCCTAATAGTTGTTCTCTTGTCAAAAATATATTTCATCTTTTGTTGTAGTCTTATGTTTTCCTTTTGACCTTCTCTTCTTGTCTCATCTAGCTCAACTAGTTGGATCATCCTATTTTGCAAAGGATCATATATTCTAGTTCTTTCTCTTGCATAAACTTGTAAATAGGCAACAAATTATTCACAAGTAGCCTAGATTTTACACCATAAACTAGCTCAAAAGGAGACTTGCCTATAGCTTTTTTTTATGTGATTCTATCCGCCCACAAAGCTAATTTCAACTTTGCATGCCAAGTTCTTTTGTTCTTTTCCAAAGTTTTCTTTAGAATTTGTAGAATGCTTTTATTGCTTGATTCTACTTGTCCATTAGCCTGTGGGTGATATGGGGATGAATATGACAATATTATGCTCATCTCTCAATAGAAGTCAGTGAATTCTTGTGATCTAAAACACATGGCATTATCTATTATTAATTTGATAGGAACACCAAACTTTGTAATTATGTTATCCATCAAAAATTCAGTAACTACTGTACTTGTAGCCTTTTTTGTTGGGATTGCTTCAATCCACTTAGTGAAGTAATCAGTGGCCACAAATATCCAACTATGTCCTCCACTAGATTTTTCAGTAAACTCCTAAATAAAGTCAATACCCCACATAGCAAAAGGAGCATTTGCAACCACAAGGTTTAACATCAATGCTCCTGAAAACTTTAGCTTATTTGAGAACCTCTAGCATGGTTCACACTCCCTAACAAATGTATGAGTATCTTTGAATAATATAGGCCAATAATAACCAGCTCTTAAAATTTTGTGAGCAGTTGCCCTGGCTGAATGATGTCCTCCACACAGTCCAGAATGCATTTCTTTTAAAATCCTCTCAGATTGCCCCTTATCTAGACATAAGAGAAAAATCCCATCGTTATCTTTCCAATACAAGTCACCTTGCAACAATATATATCTTTGGGTCTGCAATTTAAGGCTTCTCCTCTGATTGTCATTCATGCCTTTTGGGAAACTAGCATTTTTAAGAAAAAAATACAGTATTGGTATACTAGGGTTGCATTTCAATGCTAGTGATAGTTCCTTCATTCATGTCAACATTATTTACTTGAATCAGGTCCATATTTCCTTCTTTCATTAACTTTGCAATTCCTAGACCTCTAACAAGCTTAGTAATGTGAAGCTCTAAATCAAACTCTTGGATTCTGTTAATCCACTTGCATCTTTTAACTGTGACCTCACTTTGCACTAGAATATCTTTGACTGTAGCATGAGGAACATATGCATTTACTTTAGCACAAACTAAATAAGGTCTGAATGCTTTAACTGCTTTTACCAAAGCATAGGCCTATTTTTCCATCAGCTCATAGTTCAACTCAGCTGACTATAATGATTTACTGAAGAAAGAAATGTGATGCTCAAATCCCTCCCCATCTTTTTGTAACAAGACTGATGCAATGGTGTGGAAAGATGCAAAAGAGAATAGAGAAAAGGGTTTGGAATAATTGGGGGATACCAAGACTGGTGCTTCTTGGATTATTTGCTTGATTTTCTTAAAGGCCTCTTTTTCTTCTTGACTCCAATCAAACTTCACATCCTTTTTTAGTAGCTTGACAATAGGCTTGAACAATTCTTCAAAGTTGGCAATGAATCTTCTGACAAAATTAATTTGTCCAAGGAAAGACTGGACACCTTTGAGGTTTTTAGGAGCATGGACATTCTTAATGGCTTCAACTCTTTCAGGATCAATCCTCACTCCTTCTTTGGACACTCTATGCCCTAGTAGATTCCCTTTAGTGATAGCAAAATGGCATTTCTTAGGATTTAAAGATATGCCAAACTCCAAGGCTTTGACCAAAACTTTCTCTAGGTGATTACAATGATCCTCATCCCTTTTAGAATATACAGTTAGGTCATCTTGGTATACTACCATGAGAACATCAATAAGGTCTTTAAATGCTACATCCATTGCTCTCTAAAAAGTTGCTCCAGCACTTTTTAGACCAAAAGGCATCCAGACATATACATATGTTCCCCAAGGAGTACTAAATGCTATCTTGAATTGTTCTAATTCTTTGACCAACACCTAATTATATCCTAAGAAACCATCCATCATGGATAATAACTCACAACTAGTCACTTTGTGAAGCATAGCCTCCATAGTTGGCAATCCATAGTTGTCCTTTAGTAAAGCAACATTTAGGTTCCTGAAGTCTACACACAATCTTATGTCACCATTATTTTTCATGGCTGGTACTAACTTTGAAACCCAAGATGAATGTCTTATGGGCTTAATAATACCTCCATCCCTTAACTTGGTCAGCTCTATTTTCATTTTGGTAGCTAACAAGGGATTAATAGGCCTTTGCTTTTGTTTGAAAGGTTTGGCATCTTCTTTCAAAGGGATTTCATGTTGAAACAAATCTGCCCTATAGGCTTTGAGATCATCATATGACCAGGCAAAAACATGTTTATACATCTTCAACAACCTTATCAAATTAATTCTTACCTCCCTACTGAGTCCTTTTCCAATGTATACTAGTTGAAGGGATGTTTCTGCCCTAGGTTTATTTCTTCAAGATCATCCACCTTAGCATTGGATTTGTGAGACATATGATTGTCATTTATTTTGAACATGCCTTCTAGCACAAGTAAACCTTTGGGGATATGGTTGGAAGATAGTTGAACAACTTCATTTCCCATGACACAATCCTTTCCATCAACAACTTCTTGATAAGAATCAAAATCAATTTTTTGACCATTATATTGATCCAACCCTTGAATGAACCTTAAGATGTCATTGCCATCTTCAAAGATTTGCCAATTGTTGTATACACTTAAAAATGGCTTCATTAATTAATTAAATATTTATTATTTAATTAATATTGACTTGATAAATTAATTAAATATTTATTATTTAATTAATAACTATTCCCCTATTTATTAAATAAATTATTCAATTTATTTAGTAAATTCACTATAGTTTATTCCTCTATCCTAAGTCTTCTAATTAGTCTTATTAAAGTGATTTAATTAAATATACAATCACCTAAATATGACTAAGTCCCCTAGTCCACCTCACCTACCTAGTCACCTGACACATCACTTTGGCTAAAATAAATAATTATTAGTAATTATCCTCACCCACGCATGTCCTATTCTTAAGGTCTATGTGGCCTTATAGGACTTGATCTCATGACCACATGTCCTCTCTTAAACCAAGTCAAGAGACATGCCCTATTCCTAAGGGGCTTCTTAAGCCACCTCTAAGGGTCAAAGGTGACTCATGGGACACTTGTACAAAGAGTCCTCATGAGGAAAAGGTCTCTCCCTCTTTCTCTCTTGGGTCTTTGAGATACACTTGACATGTGTCTTTCCCTTCCACCTTGTTCTCCTCCATGTCAATGTGAGAGGAACATCATCCCTATTCTCCCTCTCACATTCCAACTACATCCCCCTTTCTCTCAACTCCTTTAACCAAGTCAATCCTAACCCTAGGATCTTCCACCTTTCATTCTCAACTGTAGGATTGTGCCACCTAGGCCTAGATTCTCCAAAAATCTATAAAAGGAGCCTCATTTCCCCTTTGTGAGCTAATAGGTATTTTTGTAATAGGCATTCAAGAAATCAAGCATCCAAGCATTCTAAGAGCAATCAAGCATCCATATTATCATCAAATCCATTTTGAATTCCATCCATTAGTTGCATAATCAAGCTTTAAGCTTTCTTGCATTCATCATCAAATCTCCACACTTTGATAGCATCTTGGGAAAAGGTTTCATTTGGAAATCTGAGAGCTCAACATCTTCAAGAAATCAAGGCTAGGAGAGCAATGGAGACAAGCTACATGGTAGGTGAAGGTAAAATGTTATTTTAGCTTCATTTTGATTGTATTCTTCATTGTAGTTTGCTAATTAGATAGATTTATTAATCTTAGAATAGTTAATTTATCATTTAGAATAGTATTCACCTAATTTTGCATACATTTTTGGCACCCACCGTGGGGCCACCCCACATTTTTTACTTTCAGTTTTTAGTTTTCCATGTGCAGGTTTTTCTACAGGTTATTTCTGTGCATCCATCCACGATTCATGTGCATCTGTTAATTTCTGCTGCGCATACATTTTTTGTTACCACAACCACAACTTTCCATCTGATTTTTCATTTTCTATCAAATTGTTGCGCATTCATTCAACTGTTTCGCACATACATACTTTTCTATTGTGCATCTGTACTTTCTACGCATTCATACCATATCTTGGCGCATCCATCTTATTTTGATATGCATACATACTTACTGCACATACATTCACATTCACTATGCATTTATTTCACTATTCTGCGCATTTGTTTATTTCTATAGAAAATTTTAGTTTTCTGTTAGATTTCATTTTAGCTAATTTTTTAACAAGTGTCTGTTTGTTTTGGTAGTATTTTAGGTTGTTTTTGTAGGATGTAATTTTGAAGACCCCATTGCTAAAAAAAATAAATTTCTAATAGTTTGATTGCAGATTGCCAAGGGGTTTGCAAAATAAACTACAATCTCGTTTGGGCTTAAAAAAAGACATATTTTTGCTTTGTGTGTCTTCTTTAGCATAGAGTCAAGTGTATATTGTGTTTTGCTTTTTAAGCTATCTGTAATCCCAAAATTATAACAACGTATCCTCTCCCCTCGCCATTCGTGGATCTTGGGTGTAAGAGAAATTGTTATAATTTTTAAAGGGCAGTCTTTGGTGGGAAAAGAGGTACTCACCCCAAGGAACGACCCAACCGGTAACAGGCTAAAGCCAAGCCCTTCCAAACCGATATATAAAAAATGCTAGTGTGATTAATCTCACATTAGACAGGTGTGAATTCGTTGTGGCAACCAAAATCTCCTCCAATACCCTAGTGGTGCATTAAAGTCCTACTTAATAGAGGTGAAAGCCTTGCTTTGAAAGGATTGGGAGAGCCCCCTTAATTAGGAAAATGACTTGATCACAACCACCTGAACGGATGTCCTTACTACAAACTTTTGTTTAGTGGCCAAAAACCTTCTATTTGCTAGCTCAAGGGGTCACCCAAGCCCATGAAGACACCCCACATTACTCATGGTTCATAGTAGAGATAGCAATTCTTTGGGAAGTGATGACCCATTGAATTCGAAACTTGGTGTGCTTGAGAAGTGAGTACATTGTAAGGAGGAGCCCGTGCCTCCAAGTTTCTAGGCTGTCCGCTGTGAATTTGCGTGGCTGGATTTTATTATCCTAGTGGGGATTCAACAGATATCGTCCTTGCCAACCAAAGGATTGTAAGCGTGTTTATGCATTCATATTAGCATAGTTAGATTAAAATCATTTATGTCTTGCATGTGTGTGTTTATGCATTTTTCATTTGCCAAAAACTAGAAAACATCAGAAAATCAGACCAAATTCACAATCTTGTCGTTCAAATCAATCGGGAACAAAAACTTGCACATTCATACCAATTTGTTGCACATACATTAAATTGTTCTACGCATTTGATACTTTTTCCACGCATCGGTTACAACTTGCTGTGCATTTGTCTCATCTTATTGCGCATTTGTCAATCTGTCCTATGCATTTGTTGCTGCACATTTACAACAGTGAGCATTTCCACAAACTTTGAAATTTTCAAAATCACTTTTTCAGATACCCATTTTTGTCCTTAGTAAGATTCTGGAAAAACATTCAAGTTACACAGGCCTCTGATCTTTAGTTTGACCATTTTCATCACTTTTCATCAATTTTCATCAACCTTTCTTCACCAAAAATCATCAAATCATTTCTTCTAATCCTTTGAAATTCCAAATCTAGTGTTGAAACATTACCCTATCTATCAAATTTTGATCTTTGTGAGTTTATCCTAACATGATCTATCATCCTCAATCTAACTAACCTAGGTCACTATCTCTTGATTTTCTTTGACATATCATAGTGAACTCTATACTTCCTATTGACTTAGATTTTATCAACTTGTCTCATCATTTTTCAACATCTTTTCACTATCTTTTCTATCAACCATTTCCATATCTTTTCATCAAAAATCTTTCATTCCACAAATCAATTTTCCCATTTTATGGTTCAAACTCGATCTCAGAAACTAAAACAACCCGTTGATTCAGAATCCCTAGACAAAATGGATGGAAACAAAAGTCATGAAGAGAATCCTTGGCCTGAAGCTCCTAAGAAGACTTCACTTTTTACATCCAAAGAGGAACCCATAGATCAAGAACTTAGGGATGCTAAACAAGATCCTAGATTTTAACATGTCATGGAAAGACTCCTAGACCTAGATAGAGAGATGTATTTTCTCATGCTTGCTCAACAAGGAGCCAAACTACCAAGTGATTTTGATATCTCTCATCTTAGAGAACCGACTATTGTAACCAATCAAGAAATTCCTATTAGTTCTCAAGATACTCATGGAGCAAAAGAAACCAAATAGCCATCTGATGCTTCTCAAAATGATCAGCAAAACCATGCTTCCCAAAATCATGCTTCTCAAAATAATGTTTCCCAAAACACTCAAGGAAACACATTATCTTTGGATCCTATTCTACAACAAATCCATATGCTTCAACAACAAATCTGTGACATCCAAACTAGATCGTCAACTAAGAAGTATTCCTTGGATGATATATGTTCTTATCCTTTTGATAAGAATTTAGCAATGATTCCATTCCCTCCTCATTTTGAGGTACCAAAATTTGACAAATACAAAGGGAATTCAGATCCACAAGACCATATTTGTGAGTTTTGTGCTACTTATATTGAAGTCGCTCGCAATGACACTTATCTTATGTGACTATTTCCATGAAGTTTAGGAGGACAAGCCATGGAATGGTTCTCCAAACTACCCTTAGGCATCAAATCTTTCAATGAGCTTCTTGACAAATTTGTGACTCATTATTCCTATAACATCAAACATGAAGTCACTATGCTTGATCTTTGCAATGCACATCAAAAGAATGGACAACCCTTCCTTACTTTTTTGCAAATATGGCATCAATTGTTTGCCAAATATCCATGAACGATTCTTGAACAAGAAAAGATGGATATTTTTGTGCACAACCTTACACCAGAAATGAGTTATAGGTTACAATTGCAATGTCCACCAAACTTCAATAAGCTCATAGAAAATGGTATCAAGATTGAGGAAGCTATGGTCCGAAAAGATGAGATCAAACTTTATTCTAAAGACAACGTTGGATCCTCAAATTCCAATTCCAACAACTACAACAATGACAAATCAAAATTCTAGAATAAAAACAAAAACATTGTCAATGATGGGATTGTTAATAATCATAATGTCAAACCAACACAACCCCTTCTCAATCTCACAAGTCAGGCCAATGCTACTCAAGGAACCTACAACAATCAATCATCAAATCAAAACACCAACAAAGATTCATCAAAATCAAGATTGCCTTTTATGTCACCTTGAAGAAATTTTACTCCTTTAGGGGAATCCCTCAAATCAGCATTATGGAAGTTAATCACAAATAAAATCATTACACTTCCTGAAATGAAAGACTTTGAACCTAGAGTAAAACCTTCTTGGTGGAATGCGAATGATTATTGTGAGTTTCACAAAGGAAAAGGACATAAAACCAATGACTGCCTAAGACTCAAAAATGTAGTTCAAGACTTAATTGAAAGTGGTGAAATTGGTGTTGATGGACATACCTCAAATGAATCACATATGGCTTTCAAAGATCCACTTCCTGAGCATGAAAAAGGAGGTTCTTCCAACACTAAGAGTGACAATCAAGCCAATTATAATTCTACTCCATATCGATATGTTGGTAACATTTTTGAATGCCATCCTTCTAAGTATTATGCCAATGTCATTAACATCAAAGGAAAATTAGAGAGTCAACCAGTCCATGTTACTACTCATGCTCAATCCAAAGTTACTCTCCAAGGAGTCCAATCTAAACCAAATGCACCTCAAAACAAGCTAGTTTATGTCCCAAAGTCTACAACAAATATTTCCAACCAGTACAATCTTTTGGAACAACTCAAGAAAACACCTGCCCAAATATCCATCTTAGAGCTTTTGTGTCTATCCCCATCTCACAAAGATATCCTTGAAAAAGCTCTCTTAGAGACCCAGGTCCCCACAAATTTAGATCATGATCAATTTCAAGCTATGGTGGGCCACTTAACAACCCCGCATTACCTATCCTTCACTAAAAATGATGACTTAGCTATTACCCAACCTCATAATGCTCCCTTACATATCGAAGTCCTTGTCCAGAGTCACAAAATCAAATGAGTGCTAATAGATGGAGGAGCTGGCTTAAATATCTGTACATTGAAACTAGTCCTTGCATTGGGATTTTCTGAAAATGTTGTTGATCCCAAGAAGAAAATCACGATAAAAGCTTATGATGAGGAAGAGTGGTCATTTAAGGGGTCTGTTGTTCTACCAATCAGAGTAGGTCCTATAATCAAAGATGTACCTTGCCAAGTCCTAGACATGGATCTTGCTTATAACATTCTCTTGGGAAGACCATGGATTCATTCCATGCAAGTTGTACCATCAACTTATCATCAATGCTTGAAATTCCCTCATAATGGTCAAGAGGTCACTATCAAAGGAGATGCTAATCCATTCTAGTATTGCAGCTCTATGAAGACATCTGATTCTTTGATACCTTATAACTGTATTGGATCTTCTACAACTACACCCAGTGATCCTAGTAATATAGCATCAACTTCTAAATCAACTGGGATCAAGATAGACATAAAAGAAAGAAGTACGGGAGAATACACTTTAGGTCAAGCTCTTTGCATCATAGAGTTACCTTTATCTCCTAGATCATATGGTCGATCTTTGATAACTAAACAATAATTAGAACCCCCTTCAACACTTGTTTATGACACATTTATAAGTGGGGGCACAATATCCAAAGAGGCAACTGAGCGTAATGCTAATCATTTGCTTAAGTCATAGAAGAATGAAGAGGATATCAAACATGAATATATATCACCTGATGTCTATGGTAAAGGGTATACTTTGTTACAAAAGATGGGATACCAGGGTGCTGGACCTATAGGGTTACAAAGAGGTGTTATCAAATCAATTTTGCAAAATCCAAACTATCAAAGAGATACTACAGGATTAGGATACAAAGGAGAAGGACCAAAAGAACCAAAAGGAAAAGAAAAGGTCACACCTTTTCATGAGATATCTAAAGCTCCTGCCTTACAATTTAGAAAGAATGGTATGTATGTAGATCCAAAGAAATAAAGGATAGAACAGAGAATTATTAATAGACTTGGGGATAATGATGATTCTGACTCAAATGATTATGAATGGGATTCATTATCTGATTGTACTGAAGAGATAGGAATTGATGTTGTCCATCACCATAGTAATGATTACCATGAGGGAGAGAGTTCAAAGACTAACTCACTAGGATTAGTCCCACATGATACTAATTTTGTCGATTGTGAGGAAAGTGACCTTTATCTTGCGATAGATGAATTGGATGAGAGTATGGAAATAGACCTCACTGATACCATCACAAACCTTGACAACTTTTCCATCAATACCATCTCTTCCTTTGAAACTGACCCGAATGATCCAATGCCCCTTGTACATCCCAAGCTTATTGATTGGGATTCTCCTGATCATCTAGAACTTGATGTATTCCATAATGATGATGCAATCATTGACTATCTTGGAATTAGAGATCATTTACCACCAGGAGATCACAAGTCAGGATTTTTGATTGAACTCAATGACATGGCCTACTTTGGTGAGAGTGCCAATCCTTTTAGTCATAAAAATATAAAAATAATCAACAGATCTAATGGTGAAAACCACTCAGTGGTAGTATTAGATCCAAAAATAGTAAAAAGAAATGATGCATCTGATGGTGAAAACCTCTCTGAGGTGCCTGATGATGGAAGGATTGACACTCTTCCCAACTATCTGTATCGAGAGCAATTTGCTATTCTTATAGAACCAACAGTACGTCTTAACATTGGAATAGAAGAGTCTCCACACATCCTCAAAGTAGCAGCATCCTTGATAGAATTAGAGAAAGAAGCTTTTGCAAAAATTTTCAAAGAAAGACAAATCAACTTTTCTTGGTCCTATGCTAATATGCCTGGCCTGAATCCAAATCTCATTATGCATCATTTATCTATCAGACCAGGTGTAAAACCAGTTAAGCAGAAGCTCCATAAGATGCACCCCCACATTGCACTAATGGTTAAAGCAGAATTGAAGAAGCTCCTAGATGTTGGATTCATTCGTGCTATTGATTATGCTGAGTGGATTTCAAATATTGTCCCCATCTCAAAACTAGACAAGTCTATCCAGATTTGTATTGATTTTCGAGATCTTAGTAAAGCTTGTTCGAAAGATGACTTTCCTCTGCCAAATATTGACATTATTGTTGATCTGACAGCTAGGCATGAGATGTTATCATTAATGGATGGATTTTATGGCTATAACCAAATCAAGATTGCGCTAGAAGACCAAGAAAAGACTGCTTTTACTTTTCCATGTGGTACATATTGCTAGAATGTGATGCCTTTTGGCCTCAAAAATGTTGGAGCAACTTACCAAAGAGCAATGACCACAATCTTTCATGATATGATGCATACCATTATGGAAGATTATGTTGATGACATTTTAGTAAAATCTAAAGACAGAGCTGGTCATTTGAGAGTGTTGGATAGAATATTCACCTGGATGGAAAAGTATCAAATTCGACTCAATCCAAAGAAATGTGCATTCAAAGTTACATCCGGTAAACTTTTAGGGTATATTGTCTCAGCCAAAGGAATTGATGTAGATCCAAAAAAGGTTAAAGCAATAAAGGAGATGGCTTCACCCACTAACATTAGTTAGTTAAGATCCTTGCAGGGACGTCTCCAATCCATCTGAAGATTTGTTTCTCAACTAGCAGATCGAAGTCATCCCTTTCAACATTTGTTGCATAAAATATCTTATTCCAATGGGATGATCAGTGTGAAGCAACTTTCAACAAAATCAAGCAATATCTGGTGAATCCTCCAACTCTGATGTCACCAATTCTGGGCATGCCACTCTTGCTCTACATTTCGGCTACGACAATTTCACTAGGTGCTCTTCTAGCTCAGCAAGATCATGAAGGAAAAGAAAAAGCCATATATTATATCAGTCACACCCTAGTGGGATATGAGCTAAACTATTCTCCTATAAAAAGACCATGTCTAGCCATTGCTTTTGCATCACAAAAGTGGCGACATTACATGTTGTCACATTCTATCAAGCTCATCACAAAGATTGATCCTTTAAAGTATCTATTAAGCAAAACAACATTGACAGGCAGATTGGCTAACTGGGTCATGCTACTTAGTGAATTTTCTATTGAATATATAGACAGGAAGGCTATCAAAGGTCAAGTGATAGCAGATCAGCTAGCAGATGCTCCATTAACGGATGACCAACCTATACACATAGAGTTTCCTGATGCACACATCTTGGCTTTATCCACACAAACATGGCAACTATATTTTGATGTATCATATACTTAATGGGGTTCAGGAGCTGGTATTCTCTTTGTCATGCCGCAAGGATATAAAATTCCAAAATCTTACAAGCTGCTCTTTCCTTGCACCAATAATGTAGTAGAATATGAAGCTTTGTTGATCGGGTTAAAGATGGCTTTACAATGGAAAGTAACTGAAATTAATGTGTATGGGGATTCTTAGTTGATTATAAACCAGGTTAATGATGATTATCAAACTAAAGATGATAAGTTATTACCATATAAAGGTATGGTTGATGACTTCAAACAATATTTCTCAGTCATCACTTTTGAACAGATTCCTTGGCATGATAACAAGGCTGCCAATGCAATGGCAACAATTGCTTCTTTGTTTGATACAGAAGATACCAAGGTCCATTTTGAGTTCTTGGTGGAATCCCTAACTTGTCCTGCATATGATGATCCTGATATGAGTATTATATGTCATCTTATTGGACATGACTCCTCAATCTATGGAAAAATTTATTCCTATCTAAAAAATGACATCCTACCCCCTGACCTATCCCGAAATAAAAAATGAACTTTTCTTTGCCAAGCCTCCCGCTATGTCCTAATATCTGATACCCTTTATCGGCGAGGTCTTGACGGTACTCTCCTATGATGTCTCGAGTATGATGAAGCTCAAACTACCTTGCAAGACGTACATGAGGGTATTTGTGGGACACATTCGAGTGGTCCTTCTTTGGCTAAGAAACTCATGTGTATGGGTTATTATTGGCCTACCATGGAAACAGATTCCTTTCATTTTGCTAGGGCATGCAAGAAATGTCAGATACATGGAAACCTTATTTATGCTCCAGCACAAGAGTTACATCCTTTTACAACTACCTTGCCATTCAGTCGGTGGGGACTCGACCTTATGGGCACTATCAACCCTCCATCTTCCAATGGCCACAAATGGATTCTCACTGCGACAGAGTATTTTACTAAATGGATTGAGGCCGTTCCATTGATTACCACCATAGGGAAACAAATATCCATGTTTATCCTAAATTATATCATTTTTAGATATGGTATGCCTATGTATCTCATTACTGATCATGGGAAATAGTTTCAAAATTAGGACATGGATGAACTGTACCCAAAATTTCATATCACCCATAACTATTCCACCATATACTATCCCTAAGGAAATAGCCAAGCTAAGGCGTCAAATAAAACTATTGTTAAAATCCTACAAAAGACTGTTAATGACACTAGTCATGACTAGCATATCCAACTGAATCCAGCCTTATGGGCTTATCGTACTTCCATCTACACTCCTACTGGAGCCACCCCATATTCCCTTGTCTATGGATCTGAAGCAGTCCTTCCCCTCGAGGTCGAGTTGCCTTCACTTCGTGTTACTCTCAAAGATTTGATTCTTGATGAAGACTATAGAGTTGCACAGTTGACTGAGCTAGAACTGTTGGATGAACACCGTCAGAGAGCTTATGATCATTTGAAAGTCTATCAGTAGCATATGTCTCATCAGTATAATAGCAAGGTAAATATCAGAGACTTTCAATTGGGTGACTTAGTCCTTCGAGAAAATCCAAAGAATCAATTGCATCGTGAGAAGAAGGGCAAGTTCGAACCCAATTGGTTAGGTCCTTTTGTAGTAACAATAGTTTATGGTTCTAGGGCTTATCAATTGTCCACACCTGAGGGAGATCCTCTAGATGAACCTCTTAACAGTATCCATCTCAAGAATTTCTATCCTTGAAATCCCAATGCAAGGGCTATGTATAGATTTTGTAAATACAAAAAATCTTAAAAATACAAAAAAATAAAAAAATCAAAAGAAAATTGCAATAAAAGCATGTGGTGAAAACCTGGAAACAGGCACCATGTGTATCAAGTTAGTTCCTTTATCTATTAGGATTCTTCTAGTGTGTCCATTCATTGTATATATCCATAATAAAATGGCTAGTTAGTCCCCATTCCCACCATGTACATATCATAATAAAATGGCCAGTTCATACACCATCCATTGTATTTACCCATAATAAAACCCCATCATAGCTTGATCATTTGTCATGGTCTTCGTCCTAGTCTTGTTATGTCCTTCTTCATCCATAATAAGTCAGTACATGACCTAGCTGGGGGCATGTCCTCGACCTAGTTCAATAAGTGGATCTATGATAGTCATGACTCTTAGATGACACAATGGAGTATTTTCACCAGATAAGCAAACACAATCAAACGTTCTTTCACAATGATATCTTTATGATGAATCGTGATCTGTGATCTATTATTTGAAACATGGTTGTTTATCTATCGATTCTTGACTATACATCATCAATTGAACTAATCACTATACCTTACACTATCTTTTGGCAAAAGAAATTTATATTCATGGCAGACATGTTAGAATGATTTGTTGTAGCTTATGCATTCATATCTGGATTTTATTGTTATCATGTTTCCTATGCTATTCCATGATATCTTTGACATGAGTTTGAAACTCCCATATGTCATTGATTAGGATAGCCAGGATGGGGCATGGTATTTTCTTTGATTGTTGTTTGTGGGATATTTTCTGATGAAGTCGAAGGAACAAATAGTTGGGGTGTCTGTGCATAAGTGCCTTTATCAATTTCATAGTATTGACAACATACAAATCATGTTGTTCTACAAATGCTATTTATGGTGATACGCCAGCACATACCTCAACTCCAAATATTTGTTCCCCAATGGAGGGGGGAATATTCCTTGTTTGTTATGCAAATGAAACTCAGGTCATTTGGGTTCAATTATACCTAGATGCTTGTCAAGTTTGCTACATTAAACTCCACACAAGAAGTGCTCAAGTCATCCTGGTTTAATTATACCCTGATGCTTGCATTTCCTTGCAACATAACAAGCTCAATGATGAAAATCAAATTCCAAGTTATTATGAAGTTCTAAGATGTTACCTGAAGTTGTGGAGATATACTCATTTCATATTGCATTTCATTTAAACAGTTCACGACTTGCATAGCAATGCTCCTTTTATAGGGATTTGTAGGATATCTTTCTTATTAGGTTATATGTGCTCCTAGTCCATTCTTCTTGTGTCAGATACATTGTTATTTAAGTTGAGGACATTTGGACAACAAAAACATTGATTTTTTACCTTGCATCTTACAAACATATAATAAAATTCATTTAGGCCATGCATTATCTTTATTTGTTATGTTCATTTGTATATTATCCATCTATATTACATGCATGTTTCATGTGTTGTTTTGTTATAGTTGTCATTCACATCTCATTATCTTTTCATTAGGGTGAACATTGTATATTTTAGTCATCTTACGACCATTTCCATTCATTACATATTATATGCATTTTACATCATTTATTATCATTCATTTATTATCTATTATATGCATTTTAACTTCATCATTTATTATCCATTATATGCATTTTACATCATTCATTTCTTATCCATTGCATGTATTTCAAATCATCATTCATTTACATCATTTATTTAATGTCCATTCATTTTCCATTATCCACATTGTTCTTTACATCATTTCATTAGTAATCACATAGCATTGTATAGTGTAAACTCATTTAAGACATGCATTTATATCAACATCATATGTTCAATCATTAACCATTAAGCATCAAATAGAGTATAAAGCATTTTGCATTCTAAGACATACATTTTATGCATATTAATGTAAATCATCACATCCTTCATATGTCAGTCTGCACATGTATAAAATCATCAAAGCAAATCATGATAGAACTGCATCACTATATATATAGAGTCCATCATATAGAGTCAATCATATAAAGTCCATCAGATACAACAAAATTTTCCAAATGTCCAATCATATAAAGTCCATCAGATACAAAAAAATTGTCCAAATGTCCAATAATATAAAGAAATATAACAATGTGTCCAAAGTCAATGTCCATCAAGTCAAAAATATAATGATACAATGATAACATGATACAAAAGTGTATACAATGATCTCTCAAAAATCTATGATCCACTGCCTCCAGACTCTGTCTGTGAGATGCAATACGGCCCCGTGTTGCTGAATCACCTGATGTTGAGGATCCACCCTGATCTCCTGAACCTTTCGGTGCTCTAGGAGGGCGTGATGATACCCCTCTGCTACCATCTAGAGCCTCTCTCTCATGAACCGCAATCCTAATAGCTACTGAGCTCTCTCTGTAGCTCCCAATCCACTGATCCCTCAGGACTGCCTATTTGTAAGCCTCTCGCCAGTAGGATATCTCCTTCCCGGCACGGATCATGGCTCTCAAGCTATCTCCATGGGGACCCAAATCCTCTGTGTGTTGTAGCTCATCTAAAAACATTTCTGACTCCCCGAGTCTCTCAATCGCTGTATCCCACTCACATCTCAATACTCTCATCTGGCTCTCTAGCCTCTCAATTCACCTCTCCAGACCAGGAACACAGTCTGCTTGCACCTATGTCATTGCTAGTCAGACTATTAATGAGTCAATATCAAGATCCTCCTCCTCTGCAACATCTCTCTGTAAATAGGGATCATGTCCCCTGACATCCATCTCTGCTGGCTCCTCTTGAGCATCCACATCCTCCATAGGTGCATCCTGCTCATCCAATCCATCATCAAGGATCTGTCCACCCTGTACTACTATGCCATGCACTAATAGAACATCTACCTCATCCTATGCTTATACAGCTGGTCCCTGTACTAGGGCAGCTGGTCTTTGTACCTAAGCCACTGGTACTTGTAGTGGAGTTCTTGCAGCAGGCTGTGCTAGCTATGCCAAAGGCTATCTTCATCCATGTCTAGCTGGGGGTGGCATCAATCCCCTCAGCCTCACACCACCTCCTCTCATCCGAGGACCAGCCCTATCACCTCTCCCTCCATCTCCTCTATCCCCTCCTCCATCACCATCATCGTCTCCTCTCCCTCGTCCCTGCCTATCTCACCCTTGTCGTCTCCCATGACGTCTATCTACTAGATCTCTCTCTAGTGGCCTCACTACCGGATCAGTCAATCGAGGAATAAGAAAATCTCTTGAGAACTGCTCTAGGTTTGCAGTCATCCCTGGATCCACAACACCCTATCACATAGTCCATGCCTGGAATGGCATGTCCGAAAACTCCTATCTCACAACATCAAAAGATGCCATAGGTCCCCAATCCCATCTCTCCTGATGAGTCCTAGCGAACTCTGTAACTCCCTGGGGCATGCCCTGGATCCTGCTAAACTGGCGCATAACCCAGCTAACTACCTACCTCTCCAAAATAAAGGGCGTTCGCCCTATCAACCATCATGACTCAAAGCAAAATCCCAGCTTCCACTCATCATCCCAAGGCTCACAGCCTAGGTATGGTCTCCATGTCATTGTATCTAAAGTATCAAAGGTGTACTGCCAAAACTCTAAATGACCCAATTTTGCCTGAGACAAAACTGATAAATATAAATGAATGTACGACTATCCTACACCATAAAATCTAATAGCTACAGGCCGTGTCACTGCAATGTGCTCCCATGCCCAAACATGGAGTAGTGTGACGCCTGCTGATAGTGATGCACCCCTATGATACACCACCTAATGAAGATCATGATATAAGTGCGCTAATAAACAAAACCCCCAAGAAAACTGGGTCCCATCCAACATCCACTGTAGAGTGCGGCCCCATCCAACTGAAAATCCATGTGATCTACAATCAGGGCAAACAAAACCCCCAATCGCTCCAGCTA
Source organism: Chamaecyparis obtusa (assembly GCA_027943335.1). NCBI lineage: Eukaryota > Viridiplantae > Streptophyta > Pinopsida > Cupressales > Cupressaceae > Chamaecyparis > Chamaecyparis obtusa. The sequence goes on from BSBK01000300.1 coordinate 245,235, forward strand.
GTACCACTGGTAGAGGCTCATACAAATCCACCATGTCCTCCCAGCTGATCTCCCCCTCATCAATGTCATCATCTCCGAAGAGGGCTCTGCACTCTGTCACTCCACTGTGTTGATCATAATGTACTAACTTCCCTGTGATAGGAAGTTGAAGGATGCGATATACATCCTCTAGTGTAATAGTCATCTCTCCCATCGGAAGATGGAAGGTACTCATCTCTGAGTGCCACCGCTTTGCCAGTGCTGTCATCATACTCTATTTTGCCCTAATATTGAGCGTGTAAATAACATGATATAACCTGGATGCACCAATTAGGAGTCTGTCAGTCTCTGACAATGCCGGTCTCAGATTTTGTGTGACGGGATATCTCTCCCGTGACATCAGAATATCAGTAATATCCTCCTATACAAATCAAATAAAATCAAGCTATCAGATTTTGATAAACTGATCTACAACATCTATCTATCCTATTATATCAACTACAAACATATTCTATCACGTGTTTTAACAGATGATTTTATCAATCATCTAGTATCAAGACTAGTTAACTAGCAACCATGCTACAATGTTGCCTATCTTGACCTAATCGATCAAATTTAATCACGGATGGATCAAATCAGCTTATCGACGTCTAGTTTGACCTATTTGACTTTCTAATTTGATCAAATTCTATCCATAAAACAAATGCGCAGCACAGAAAAATGCAGGCGCCATAACCTTTCACATTTGCGCAGAAATCATGTATGCGCAATTTTATTACACATTTGTGCAAAAATTCACAACCAATGCACATCAAGTACCTATGCGCACTTTTAATTAACATTTGTCCCACAAAATTTTGATTCTAACATGCATGCGCAACTACCCTAAACGAATGCGCAAAAGTTTGTATTTTTGGCGCAAACATTGCAAGTTGTTGCGCATTCATGCGCCGCAATGGTGCATTCATATTCCGACCAAGAACAATTTTTTTTTAATCTAATCTAGCCTATGATTTGGCCTAACCTACGCATACTAAATCATATCCTATCATGCTAGAAATAAAAAATTGACAAAGTGGATCGAATCACCTATCGGCTCACTCGAATTAGGTGGTCGCTAGAAGCGTCTGACCCTCTTGAAGCAGCGATCTAACAATGGGAACGATATCCTAGTAACTCTGCTCTTCTCTCTCTCACGCTCTGATCTCCTAATGACAAGTGTGCACAATGAGCTTATTATGGACCCCTTAGCCCTATTTATAGCCTGTGGACCCTATGTGCTTGGTGTGTGGACCCTATCTCCAATTTTTATTTTGTTTCACCCCGTTTTCACCCACCTTTTCTCCTGTTTCTTTCGTGAGATTGATTATCCAACTCGGTAAATAATAATAATAATAATAATTTAAAAAAAAAGAAAAAAAAATCATCATAAAATTCAAATCATTTTTTTTGTTCATCAATCTCTCGAGGGGGCATGCTTAGGTCATTTCAGACATTGTCTGGGGTAGGGGCAAAATACCTAAATTTTTCTTTGAAACAATGTGACACACACATTATTTCAAAGAGGGGCAAAATGTATACACTTAAAAATGGCTTCATTAATTAATTAAATATTTATTATTTAATTAATATTGACTTGATAAATTAATTAAATATTTATTATTTAATTAATAACTATTCCCCTATTTATTAAATAAATTATTCAATTTATTTAGTAAATTCACTATAGTTTATTCCTCTATCCTAAGTCTTCTAATTAGTCTTATTAAAGTGATTTAATTAAATACACAATTATGTGTGTGAAAATTGTACCTGATCTGTAGACACAACACTCAGTAAAACATTAGAGGTTAGCTATAATCGAAATCGTGCAAAATTGAAAGCTATCTAACCAAGCGATTTACTGCCTTCTAATAGGTGCGAGATTAATGTTCTCAAAATATTATCGAGATCAGTGACCTAAACGACACCTAAATGAAGGATTTGAATGCAAAAGATGGATATGAAATTGAATGCAATTAAGCTATTTTTTTGGATTTTATGATGCAATAAGAATGATAAACTGATATGATATGAATGCCATTGAAAACTGATATGCTATGCTAATCTAACAATGATATGAAATATGAATGCAAAAATAAGATTGATCTCACAAAGATGTCAATTCGCAAGAGCTTTGATTCTTCAATTCCAATTCTCCAGCGTGATTGTGCAAAATATGAGATGATTTGTGAAGAGTTGAAGCCTTTAATTTATAGAAATCTAGGGCTTTGGAGGTGCATGGGAAAAGCCATAAATCACTCAAATGAACTCATCTTGATTTTTGAGTTATCTGATCATGAAAGATAGTTAATTCTCAAAATCATGCAAAAACATGCAAAAATAGCTTTTTAACTCAAATTAGAGTTTAGATCAGCTTTTTGAACTCCAAAAGGATGTTGAGTTCCAAAAAGTCAATAACTTGCATTGATTTTCTGATTTGGAGTTTAACTGTTTCTTTTGAATATGCATAATAATTAAGAATTAAATAAATATGTAAAGTGATTTATCCTCAACTCAACTGATATTTGAAATAAAATAATTAATTTATGGGTTAATTAACTATTTTATCAAACTTTTATTAAAAATTATATTATTAAATAATGACAACATGCTTTAATTAATTAAATAAGAATTTAATCAATTAAAGATAGGAATATTGGATTTATTGTCAAAATTAAATAATACAATTAATAATAGATAGAATTAAATTTAATTAAACAATTAAGTGGCAAATATTAAATCTAATTAGTTAAATATGAAAATATTCAATTAATCAAACTTAGGATAAATGTGATTTATCGCCAAATAATCATTAAATTAAAGATAATTAAGATGATTAGGAATATTACTAGGAATATTCCCCGATGCAGAATTTAAGATAATCAATTATGATTCGATGATGTTTAGATGTGCCTTAGGTTAGGACTTTGATGTCGATTTCGTTCGATATGTTGATATAGGAGATTAATGAACTTATAGCCCATTTTGGGGTATTACATTTTGCCCCTCTTTGAATTACTGTGCGAAGCGCAGTGGTACAAAGATAGTCTGTGTTTGATAAAGATATGAAACTGATTCAAAAGATAAACCAATCTCAAGATAGAAACCGATTGAAAGATATTGAGATAGGAGTTGATTGATATTGATTTGATATGGAGATAATAGGTCCTGAATGACCAAAGATAATGTTCACTGTAGCAACAAATGAACCTATGATTGCGAAAAAGTGTCAAAATGCCTGATTCTAAACCTTAGGATTGATAAGAAGTGAGTGACCCGTTCTAGACTCGATTGTCTTAGCAGAACTAGCAAGTATCACATCCGAACCCTTCAATTGCCGAAGAACCAAGGAAAGAACAATATGATCTGATGGTTGCAAAAACTGATACAGTTTACAAGATTAGGAGAATACCAGATTGATATGGATCTTGATGAATCTGATATGCCCCAAGTGATGATAGATTTGCCCCGAGCGATGAGGTCTTTTGATGAATCAGCGACTAGACGTGATTTTTGTCTTGATCACTGATGAAAGATATTGATAGATTTGATCGATAGAATTTGATTTACAGACTTTGAATTGATGTGCAATACCATGCCCCCTTTGGGATTAAAATTGGAATCTGACAAGAAAAGTTAGCATTATAGTTTAGAAGCATGTTAATTGATTTGAGAAGTGGTTATACATGTTCAAGAGTGCATTCTGCATCGTTTGGAAGGTCCTGGAGATCAAATTTGACTAGGTTTGACCATGAGTTGACCATGGTTGACCAAGTTGAAATTTTGATAGTTTGATGAAAGATAATCAGTTAAGTTGAATACTAGATTTCTGTGATGATTGAAGGTTGATTATGCAAGCAATTAATAATATGAATGATCTCATATTTGAATTTTGATCCCGAAAAAGGATTCTACTTGCTATTTCATTAGAGGAACCTTCGTGTGAGATTCAGCTCTTGTTAGACTTGAAGATGTGATTTGAAGAATCATTTAAGCATTGAAGTTCATTTAATCATTGTGAGATCATGCAAACATGCAAAATGCAATGAGACATGCAAAATGAAATGAGACATGCAAAATGAAATGCAACCTAAGACATAGGACCTAGTCACTGATCATATGTCGATTTGTTATCATCATTGAACTTTTAGGTAACCAGATAAATCAATACAATGCCCACTAGCCATGAAACCATAGACATATGAATATCGATTTGTATGTGCAAGAATCAATACAACACCCACTGGTTATACAACCATGGACATATGAATATTGATTTGTTTTTGGAATGTTGGATTAGATATAAGCACCAAGGCACAAATGCCAGGATGACTTGAAAATCATGTCCATTTTGATATAGCAATTTGTACAAGCATCAAAACATAAACATCGTGATGACCTGAATACGCCTTGCATTGCAAACACATCAAACAGCCAAGAGATTATTCTAAATCCAATGTGAATTACCTGTAGTGACCCTTTATCGTTCACATCCTTAGGCAAGATCGTGTTTCACAGTAGGAGAAAGAACTTACTCAAAAAGATAATAGTTAGATCAAACTTCCTTGAATTTTTCGGTATCAATGGTCGAGGTACGCATGGCCATCCAATTTGAGATAGAGGCTCTTACAGTCGGACAGCATTTCAATCCAAAATTTCCAAAGTTATTAGATTTCACATACAAGCAGAAGACAAAAAAAAGATTATGCCCCCAGTCATCACTCTCTAAATCCTATAAAGGACATCATCAAAGAGCTCGAAAGGACACAATATGCAAAAATCTCAATGCGAATCAGTAAGCATACAATGAGATAAAAGCATGAAGCACAGATTGTTTTTAGTTTGTGTTTTGATGTTTGATTGCATTGTTGTAGATGCAAAATCCTTTCTGGAGACAAGACTGACTGACTGACTCACATGAAGCTTCAAAGGACTCTGACTAGATATGACACGTCGAAGATACATTGGAGACTATAAGATATGACATTGATTGCCCCCAAGTTTGAACATTGATAGGATACAGACGCTTGAGCTGGTTGGTGTACAGATCGACTTATTGAAAACTGGAAATGTTGAAACAAACTGGGAGATATGTACAAACTAAAGCAAGACTGAAAGCTGGGAAAGACCAAGATTGTGCTGATAGATGGAGCATTTGGAACAAGTGGCGCCCGTTTGCCGGGTTTTCACCATCTTGGCGGAGATTCTATTTTTGCTACCAAGGCGCCTGTTTCCAGGTTTTCACCAAGGCACTTTTTCTTCTTTTTTATTTTTTTGTATTTTTTTAGTTTTTCAATTTTTTTGTACTTTTGATATTTTTTGATTTTTTTGTGAATCATCAAGGCGCCTATTGCTAGGTTTTCACCAAGATGTTCATTTTTTCAGGACTTTTTTTTATTTTTAAGATTTTTTTCAGGACATTTACCAAGCACTGAATGCCTTAGGCATAGAATTTCTTCAGATGGAGAACGTTGATTGGTTCTCAAAGCTATTCTCCTTCAGTTGTTGAGAGTTGATAAGCACCAGAGCCAAAAGTAGCAGTGATTACAAAGGGACCTAGCCAATTGGGTTCGAACTTCCCCTTGCGTTCTCGATGTGATTGATTTTTAGGATTTTCTCTCAATACTAGATCACCAACCTGAAATTCTCTATGTCTGACTTTCTTGTTGTAGCCTCTAGACATTCTTTTCTGATAGACTCTGAGATGATCATACGCTACTTGCCTGCACTCATCTAGTAATTCCAGTTCTTGTAACCAAGACACTCTGTAGTCTTCATCAGTGACAAGTCCATGCATTCTGATTCTTAGTGATGGGATTTCAACCTCAATAGGTAGTACCACTTCAGACCCATAAACTAAAGCGAAAGGTGTAGCCCCTGTAGGCGTTCTGATACTAGTTTTGTATGCCCAGAGAGCTGGATTAATCATCAGATGCCAATCTCTTCCTGTTTTATTCACTGTTCTGTGCAAGATCTTCAGGAGATTTTTGTTTGAAGCCTCAACTTGTCCGTTCCCTTGAGGATAGTAGATAGATGACCAATGTTGAGTAATTTTGAACTTGGCACATAAGTCATCTAGGTCTTTGTTTTTGAATTGTCCCCCGTTGTCTGTGATTATAGAGTGAGGGATCCCATATCTGCAAATGATGTAGTTCAGGATGAACATAGAGATTTGTTTCCCCGTTGCTTGTGTTAGAGGAACTGCTTCTACCCATTTTGTAAAATAATCTGTAGCTGTGATTATATGGGTATGTCCATTAGAAGAGTGCGGATGGATAACACCTATGAGATCAAATGCCCATTGTTGAAAAGGCCATTGTGTAGTAAAGGGAATCAGATCTCTCCCCGGAGCATGAATCAAGTTGCCATGTACTTGACACTGTTGACAATTTTTAGCAAATTTAATAGCCTCTTTTTCCATTTCAGGCCAATAGTACCCAACCCTAATAAGTTTTTGAGCTAAAGTTAAACCGTTCGAGTGTGACCCACATATACCCTCGTGGACTTCCTCTAATGCACGTTGAGACTCTTCCCGTTCTAAACATCTAAGCAGTGTACCATCTAGACCTCATTTGTACAGATCATTACCAATGATGACATATCGGGATGCGGATCGGATAAGGTTTCATTTCTCAAAATGGTTAAAGGACTCAGGGATGATTTGGTCATGGAGATAGGAGAACAGATGTTTGTAGCGGGATGAATCATAACCTACAACGGTGCAGATCATGCGGGTTTCAGGGGAGTCATATGCAGGATAGGATAGGGCTTCTACCAGGAACTAGCTCATGTTCAGGCTGCTGTAAGAGAGTAGATAGTGTCGCCATTGCATCGGCAACCTTATTCTCCATTCTGGGTATTTGCTCAAATGTGATAGAGATGAAGTATTTCTTTAAATCATCTACCATTCTCTTGTAAGGAATGAGCTTTTCATCTTTGGTTTGGTACACATCATTGACTTGGTGGATAACCAATTGTGAGTCTCCATGGATGTGCATCTCTGTAACTCTCCACTGTATTGCCATTTTCATACCATTGAGAAGTGCCTCATATTCTGCAATATTGTTTGTGCAAGGAAAATTTAGTCTGAATGCTTTGGGTATCGAGTATCCTTGAGGAGTGATGAACAATATGCCTGCTCTAGATCCATTCTGTGTGTAGGATCCATCAAAGAATAACTGCCATGCTCTAGAAGAGAGGTGCATGATGGAGGAATCGGGAAATTTCATTTGCATGGGTGTATCATCAAACAGTGGTGCTTCAGCTAATTGATCAGCAATGACCTGTCCTTTGATAGCTTTTCTTTCAACATATTCAATGTCAAATTCGCTCAAGAGCATGACCCATTTAGCTAGTCTACCTGTGAGGGCAGCTTTGCTTAGGAGATGTTTCAGTGGATCAATTTTAGCTACCAAATGAGTAGTATGAGCTAACATGTAGTGTCTTAGTTTCTGCGATGCAAAGATCACAACTAGACATGCCTTCTCTATCATCGAGTAGTTCTTCTCATAGGCCACTAAAGTTCTGCTGATATAGTAGATGGCTCTTTTGTTCTTGTTCTCATCATGCTGTGCTAGCAATGCCCCCAGTGATGAATCTGTTGCGGAGACATATAATATTAATGGCTTCCCATGAATAGGAGGCATCAATATAGGCGGATTTGATAGATACTTCTTGATATGTTTAAAGTTGTTCTCGCATTCTTCATTCCATGCAAAGGTCACGCCTTTATGTAATGTTTTTGTAAAAGGCTGTGATATGTCCGCTAGCTGTGATATGAATCTTCTGATAGATTGAACTCTGCCTTGCAACGTCCTCATTTGACTGATATTTGTGGGAGGTTGCATCTTTATTATAGCCTTGACCTTAGCTGGATCAACTTCAATGCCTTTCTTTGAAACTATGTATTCTAAGAGCTTTCCATAAGTGACACCAAAAGCACACTTCTTAGGATTTAGTCAGAGACTAAACTTTTCCATTCTGTCTAGGATCATGCTCAAGTTAGTTAGATGTTTAGTTCTGATCATTGATTTTTCCAAGGTATCATCAACATAGTCCTCCATCGTTCTATGCATCATATCATGAAAAATAGATGTCATTGCTCTTTGATATGTAGCTCTAGCATTTTTGAGTCCGAATGGCATAACATTCCAACAGAAGGTTCCCCACGCACATGTGAAAGCTATTTTCTCTTGATCTTCTGGAGCAATTTTGATTTGGTTGTACCCAGAAAAGCCATCCATTAAGGAATACATTTCATAGCCCACAGTCATGTCCACTATCATATCAATGTTACGCAGTGGAAAATCATCCTTAGGGCATGCTCTGTTCACATCTCTAAAGTCCGTGCACACTCTGATTGAACCATCTGGTTTTGAAATAGGTACAATGTTGGAAATCCACTTAGCATAGTCTATGACACGGATGAATCCAAATTTTAGGAGTTTTTCTAGTTCTGCTTTGACTAAGAGTGCAACATGAGGATGCATCTTTCTCAATTTTTGTTTGATTGGTTTTACTCCGGGAGCAATGGATAGATGGTGCATAATGAGATTGGGATCCAATCCTGGCATATCTGAATATTTCCATTCAAAGTTGATCTTTTTTTCAGATAAGAATGTAGTGAATTTCTATTTCTCTTCTTCTAATAGAGATTGTGCTACATGTACCAATTGTGGTTCCTCTGTTGTACCCAAATTGATGGATTGAGTGGGCTCAATCAGAACTGGAGATCTATCTTGTAAATGACTCGGAAGGACATCAAATATCTCATCCTTAGGCACCTCAGAGAGGTTTTCACCTTCAGATACATCTTTTCTCTTTACTATTGTTGGTTTGGAGACTGCCACAAAGTGGTTTTCACCCTCAGAACTCTTTCTTTTTCTTTTTACTCTTGTTTTTCTGACTAAGATATTTGATGTTCGACTCGGTCATGGTAACACTCGGTTCACTGATGGAAGTACTCATAGGCTCAACTGCATGGAGGTAGCAGGCAAGGGCATAGTCATTCGGGAAGGTATACATGCCATGGTTTGGGTTTGTGGAAGTTTGGTCGATAAGATCAGGGCGTTGGATAGTCAAAGCGGGAAAGGCTTGGGATATGGTGTTCACAAATGTGGATATGTCATCATTGGTCCTAACCCAACGCTCAAGTTCAAAGGTGATATTACAGCTCAAAATGTTCAATTCGTGAATAGGCTCAACATCATCATGGGAGTCCTCTTCAGCCATAGGTGGATCAGATACGTTAAGATCATTGTTTCGCTCTAGACCTACGTTGGGTTGAGATACATATTGGTGAATAACATCAATAGATTTCTCTATTATAAGCTCATCTTCTTCTGGAATGGCACCCCATTCATAGTCATTTGACTCATCTTCTGATTCAGAATCTCTAGGAAATCTTAGAAAATGTGTGAAATCAGGATGAATACCCCAAGAAGGATTACCCTCAATCTCTGACTTGAATTCATATTCATGGGAATCGGTGTCAGAATAATTACCCCCTTCTTCTTGATCAGTTTGATTGCCTTCGAGATTGGCTGGTTCTTGTGGTGCAACCATCTCTTGCGCTACAGTAGGTTCTTGTGTTTCTACTACATTAATTCTTCTGATAGGATCATCTTTATCATCAAGAAGATCTTTGATCTCTTTAGGAAATTTTTCATAGGGGATAAGTTCAGAGCTATCTGAATCATCATCAGAGGGTTCTATTTCTTCTTTCTTAAGAAGGGGTTCTCCGGGTGCAATTTGTTCTATGACATGAGAACAACCACCTTTGAGATGATAGGGTTTCTTCTTAAACCCTATGCCACCAGTATCTTTTTTGGCTCGACCAATATGTGAAATGGGGGTCACAAGACCCTTTCCCCTAATTCCTAGAGGTCCTTGACTGGAATATCCCATCTTGGCTATCAATTTGTTTCCTGGACCATATGAATTAGAAGGGATTGTAGGTGTTATAGATTCACTAGGTTGAACAATTTTAGATTCAGAATCCTCTTTATATAGCCATGCCAGCACAGCTTCATCCTCTTCAAATTCTTGTTTGGATACTTGCTCCACCACAAAATGTCTTTTGTATGCTTCCATAGGTTCCTTAGGTTCTGATTTAGACTACTTCAAGGATTGGCCATACGACTTAGGTGAGATTGGGAGAGATGTCAGAGACAAGACTGGCTCTATAGTGTATTCTCCCATCCCTTTTTCTTTGATATTGATCTCTTTAGCAATGTCGTCCATCTTAGATGTGGAAGCCACATTTTGTTGCTTGATGGAAGATTCTCTGTTATTGGGAACAAGCTTATCGGCACTTTCCTTCAATGTATTGCAAGTTGTACTCAGATCTGCTGGGATAGTAACCTCCACTCCTTCATAGGGAAATTTCAAGCATTGATGGTACATAGAAGGAATAGCTTGCATTTCATGTATCCAGGGTCTCCCTAGAAGGATATTGTAAGCTAATGGTAGATCAAGCACCTGACATGTGGTATCTTTGATGACCGGACCCACTCAGATGGGTAAGACAATGGTGCCTTTAGAAGCTCTTTCTTGTTCATCATAGGCTTTTATGGTGATCTTCTTTCGAGGATCAATAGCCATCTCTGAGAATCCCAACTGTGTGATTAAGTTGTAAGAACAAATGTTGAGGCCTGCGCCCCCATCTATCAACACACGTTTGACTCGATGGTTCTGGATCAAGACTTCTATGTGTAAGGGTTGATTATGTGGGTGACTCAAAGAGTTGTCATCTTCCTCTGAAAAGGAGATATATTGTGAAGATGTTAGATGACCAACCATAGTCTGGAACCTATCTAGATCTAGATCATCAGGAACATTAGAGTCGAGCAAAGCTTTGTCTAGGATATCTCTGTGAGCTGGAGATATTCGAAGTAACTCAAACATGGAGATTTTGGCATTGGTATGCTGGAGTTGTTGGATGATGCTGTAAGATGTAGGTCTGGTATCCTTTGGATTGGAAGATTTCGAGGCAACCTTCTGTTTAGAAGCAAATGTGAGATTGAAAGGTATCTTAGGGACATTAGATGAATTTGGTGTTTGTCCTTTCAGATGCGTCTGAGCTTGTGATCTGGTAACTGCATTAGCTGAGGAATGATTTCTATCTCTTCGTACAATTGTGATGACATTGTAACTCTCAAAGAGACATGGTTCAACCATATTGATGACAGCATCGTTTCCAGGGTAGGCATAGTTGACTTTTGCCCCCATGTTAGGCTGGGAAGTGGAAACTCCTTTGCCATGTTATGGAAATGGTTCTGTAAATGCTGTGTGATCATTATTGCTGGAAGGATTATCGATCATGATATCCCCTTGATCTATCAAGTCTTGAATGGTATGCCTCAAGTGAAAGCATCCATTAGTTTTGTGGCCTTTAGTCTGATGGAAAGCACAGAATTCATTATCTTTCCACCAATATGGTTTTGGATCCGGATCAGGTTTTCGGATTGGTGGTAAAGAGATCATGTTATCAGCTATCAGGGTTCTCAGAGCAGATTCCAAAGATTCTCCCAGGGGAGTAAACTTTCATTTACTATCCCATCATTTGAATGGCTTCTTTGGAGATGGTTCAGTAGATTTTTGCTCTAAAGCTTCAATGGCTTTGGTGGCAAGGGTGAGATTGTAGGTCGGTGCCTTTGATGGGGTGCAGATAGTGTCAACAACACCGTCAGAGATGATACCTTTATTTCTATTACAGCTCTTGTTTTTATCTTTTGAGCTAGATCCAGATTCAGACTTGTCCTTTTGAAGTGTGATTTCTCCTTTCTTGACAAGTACTTTCTCAATCTTGATTGCATTATCCACCATTTTATCAAAAGATACATGATCTTGCATTTGTAATGGATAGTTGAGCTCTGGAACAAGGTTATTGATAAAGATTTCAAGTTTCTCCATTTCGGGAATTGGTCTAGCATATAGAGAAAACTTCTTTCGCCACCTCTTGAGGAAAGTTAGGAATGATTCCCCTGGATATTGCTTGAGGTTACAGATATCGATCATGGTAATCAGATGTTGAATATTGTAGGAATATTGTTGATAAAACAATTTAATCAATTCCTCAAAAGTTTTGATCGTAGAAGGTAATCTTGAAAACCACTGAATGGATGCTCCTCCCAAGGATCTAGGAAAAAGATGCATTAGATAAGTCGGTTCATGCATGAATTCCATGGATTGCGTACAGAACTCTCTGACATGATCTTGAGGATCAGAGTGTCCATCATATTTGTCATACTTTGGTATCTCCACTCTTTTTGGGAATGGAGGCATATACAAGTCTTTGTCAAAAGGGAAAGGACAAAGGGCCTCCATGGAGAATTCCTTGGGTTCCTTCTCTTTCTCAATTTTATTCATTTTGACCTGCATAGCATGCAGCTGGTTCATTATGGCCATCATCAGAGTTTCTTCCTCATGCGTGATGATATCTTTGACATTGAAGTGAGGAGGAAGTTTAGCTCCTTCCTGGGCTAATTGCAAAAAGTATGCCTCTCTATCCATTTTCAAGAAATGCCTCATCATTCTTTTGAATTCATCGTCATTCTGACACCGATGGATTTCAGAGGGTGTAGGGTCTTGGTCAGCATTATGTTGAGAATGGTGTCCCTGGGATCCTCCTCCTAGAGAACCGTGGTTTGTCCCTGCTTGAGATATGGTAGGAGTTTTTGGGCTCCCTGAATAGATTGAGGAGGAGTTTGTTGATTACCTCTGTGAGTTGATAGAGGAGGTATGTAACCAGTTTTCAATCGAAAGTTACCGAGACCGTCATCTTCATAGATACCTGACTTGATGAGTTGTTCAAGAGTTGGACCCGGGGTATTGGTCAAAAGTAAGTTCTGAGATTTTTCTTTTGATTTCTTGTGTGAAGAAGCTCTAGTCTCCACCATTAACTTTGAATGAAATAGAAGAAAAGGACAAAGACAACTGAAGAACAATTTGATTTGAGAAAATTGGATGATGCAACCTTGTCAAGATTATGATAGTGTTGAAGATCTGATGAGATGTGGGTGAAGGAAACTGTGCCCTGGATGTATGGGATAGATCTCCCAAAAGATAGCGGACACGAGTTCTCAACACTTAGTCTGTTTTTGAAGATTGATTGAAGATTGATAGTTATGACAAGGTTTTGACACGAGATAAAAAGGACTCAAATTGATCAAATAGAAGACTAGATCGGATTCAAAAGATCAAACTTGAAAAATGGTAGAATGCTCAATAGCTACTGCTCTGTTCTTGACACAATGATATTTTTGACAGATTCTGGAACTAGGCTGGAAACATTGGATATCTCGCAAATTGGCAATTTCTGACAACTTTCTCAAATTTTTCCAAACGACACTCTATAGACTCATACGATAGTTGGGTATCAATGAAATGACAGTTGTGAAACTCGTACGACTGTTGGGTAGAAATGAAACACAGTTGACAAAACTCGTACGATAGTTGCTAACAATTTTTGGCTTCTTGAATTTTGCTGGTTTGAAAACTCATACGACACTGGGTTCTCAATCATACGACATATGGGCTTTACTGAAATGACATTTGATAAAAATTCATACGACTTTTGACTTCTTGAAATGACTTTTGACTCCAGAAAGAACTTTACGTCAATTTTTGCAAAATTTAAGGTTTTCAGTTCTGGATTGTTTGCAAATTGTACTATCCAAATTTTGAAGGTTATACCAGATTTGATCATTTTTAATAGCCAAGTAGATAAACAAGCACGTAGAACAGCAAGCAAGTGATTCCAAGCACGTCTGAAAACAATGAACAAGGGCAAAAGCAACCTTGCGCATGAACAATCAAGTGACAAAATTGTGCTAATCCCTGAGAGTACTAATTGTGTATGTTCTGAAAAGTTTTGCAATAACGCACATATACCTGAAAGTGAAAAATTGGCCTCTCTAGGGTTTTTAGTAATGGTTTGACTCTGCAACTTTTATGATTCAAAGGGGTGAAATCCAATCCCGGCGCACCAGGGTTTTGACACAGTCCGAGAACTTAATCTTCAAGAGCTGCTAGGGAGATATGACAACCCAACAATGAACCATACCCATGGAGATTTCTTCCACAAGGACATTTATATAGCGGCTGTCACTACCATGGCGAAAATGGCTATGGCCGCTTGAGGTTCCATCAACGCAGTTTGCCCTGTGAAGGGATTGTCCGCTATGGTTAACCCTCTCTAAAGATGACTCACAGATTTATACCACAAGGGGACTTAGCTCCAGATTCAAGGTTTTGACACCTCTTCACTTTTAACCCAAACAAATCAAGCAGATTAATTCGACACGCTAAGACAAAGTTTTGTTCCACCAAGGTCTGTGATATCAACTCCACGTGATCTATCAACCTCTCCGGGGAGAGAATGTATCAATCAATAAGAGAAGACACACTAACCAATTTTGATTCACCAAAGCTCGTGATATCAACCCTACGTGATCTATCAACCTCTCCGGAGAGAGAATGTGTTGATCAATAAGAAAAGATGCACTAACCAAGTTGAATGTGAAACACACTAAGTATCCTCCCTACCTACAAGGATTCTGTTGTCAAGAAGGATTTCGCTGGGAATCCAATCTTTCAAGAATCATGAATAGTGTTCATAGGGCCTACTTTACTATGTGAGCACAGATATATTCCCGAAAGCAAACCTACCAAAAGTACCCAAAAAGTAGAAAGAGGAACACTTAACGCTTAAAGAGAATATGAGATGAGTCCACAAGGTGGAACACTTAACACCTCACACAAGCTAAAAATGAGTCCCCAACTTAGAAAACAAGTGAGTTCCTAAAAGCACAAAAGGGTTGCCAAGTGGAACATTTAACGCTTCTGTCCTGTTGACCCCTCCCCTTTATGGCGCTGAGATTGCAACCACGGGGCGGAAATGAGGGGCCGATGGATTAGCGAGTCCAATAACCCAAGATAGCAATCAAGATCAATCACAAGTATTCTAAGACTACTTAATGAATCCTTAAGGGATCACAACCTAGTATCAAATTATGCAAGTGTGTAGAGTAAAAGCATGAGAAGACGCACACAAGCTAGACACATGAGAGATTTATTTTAAGCCCAAATCAAAATGTTATTAGATGAAGGAGAATACCTAGTGATCCTCGCAACGCGCTAGGTAGATTTTACCTGATTTTTAGCAATTCTTGCACTTTTCCCAATCAAAACCAGCAGAGAGCAATCAAAAATAGAGAATTTCAATTGTCAAAATTAGTAGTTAGCTGAAATATAAAAATCAAATCTGATACTCTGCTATGAAAAATGAAATGACAGTCAAAAACTAGTACGAAAACTCGTACGACAGTGGGTATGCTACCATATGACAGTTGAGCTCCCAAACGACAGTGGGTTTGTGATGAAACAAGCCTTGATCCGATAGACTATCGTACGAGAGTGGGTCCAATATCATACGATAGTGGGTATGCTCTCATACGACATTTGTCAGAAACTCGTACGACAGTTGTACGGACAAAAATTAAAAATCACAGTTTTGCACAGATCCTGAGGAGAAAAAGACAGAAATTGATAGAATTGAATTGGAAACCCATTTCAGGGCCCCACGGTGGGCGCCAGAAATGTGTGTGTGAAAATTGTACCTGATCTGTAGACACAACACTCAGTAAAACATTAGAGGTTAGCTATAATCGAAATCGTGCAAAATTGAAAGCTATCTAACCAAGTGATTTACTGCCTTCTAATAGGTGCGAGATTAATGTTCTCAGATTATTATCGAGATCAGTGACCTAGACGACACCTAAATGAAGGATTTGAATGCAAAAGATGGATATGAAATTGAATGCAATTAAGCTATTTTTTTGGATTTTATGATGCAATAAGAATGATAAACTGATATGCTATGAATGCCATTGAAAACTGATATGCTATGCTAATCTAACAATGATATGAAATATGAATGCAAAAATAAGATTGATCTCACAAAGATGTCGATTCGCAAGAGCTTTGATTCTTCAATTCCAATTCTCTAGCGTGATTGTGCAAAATATGAGATGATTTGTGAAGCGCTGAAGCCTTTAATTTATAGAAATCCAGGGCTTTGGAGGTGCATGGGAAAAGCCATAAATCACTCAAATGAACTCATCTTGATTTTTGAGTTATCTGATCATGAAAGATAGTTAATTCTCAAAATCATACAAAAACATGCAAAAACAAGTTTTTAACTCAAATTAGAGTTTAGATCAGCTTTTTGAACTCCAAAAGGATGTTGAGTTCCAAAAAGTCAATAACTTGCATTGATTTTCTGATTTGGAGTTTAACTGTTTCTTTTGAATATGCATAATAATTAAGAATTAAATAAATATGTAAAGTGATTTATCCTCAACTCAACTGATTTTTGAAATAAAATAATTAATTTATGGGTTAATTAACTATTTTATCAAACTTTTATTAAAAATTATATTATTAAATAATGACAACATGCTTTAATTAATTAAATAATAATTTAATCAATTAAAGATAAGAATATTGGATTTATTGTCAAAATTAAATAATATAATTAATAATAGATAGAATTAAATTTAATTAAACAATTAAGTGGCAAATATTAAATCTAATTAATTAAATATGAAAATATTCAATTAATCAAACTTAGGATAAATGTGATTTATCGCCAAATAATCATTAAATTAAAGATAATTAAGATGATTAGGAATATTACTAGGAATATTCCCCGATGCAAAATTTAAGATAATCAATTATGATTCGATGATGTTTAGATGTGCCTTAGGTTAGGACTTTGATGTCAATTTTGTTCATATGTTGATATAGGAGATTAATGAACTTATAGCCCATTTTTGGGGTATTACAACAATCACCTAAATATGACTAAGTCCCCTAGTCCACCTCACCTACCTAGTCACCTGACACATCACTTTGGCTAAAATAAATAATTATTAGTAATTATCCTCACCCACACATGTCCTATTCTTAAGGGCTATGTGGCCTTATAGGACTTGATCTCATGACCACATGTCCTCTCTTAAACCAAGTCAAGAGACATGCCCTATTCCTAAGGGGCTTCTTAAGCCACCTCTAAGGGTCAAAGGTGACTCATGGGACACTTGTACAAAGAGTCCTCATGAGGAAAAGGTCTCTCCCTCTTTCTCTCTTAGGTCTTTGAGAGACACTTGACATGTGTCTTTCCCTTCCACCTTGTTCTCCTCCATGTCAATGTGAGAGGAACATCATCCCTATCCTCCCTCTCACATTCCAACTACATCTCCCTTTCTCTCAACTCCTTCAACCAAGTCAATCCTAACCCTAGGATCTTCCACCTTTCATTCTCAACTGTAGGATTGTGCCACCTAGGCCTAGATCCTCCAAAAATCTATAAAAGGAGCCTCATTTCCCCTTTGTGAGCTAATAGGTATTTTTGTAATAGGCATTCAATAAATCAAGCATCCAAGCATTCTAAGAGCAATCAAGCATCCATATTATCATCAAATCCATTTTGAATTCCATCCATTAGTTGCATAATCAAGCTTTAAGCTTTCTTGCATTCATCATCAAATCTCCACACTTTGATAGCATCTTGGGAAAAGGATTCATTTGGAAATCTGAGAGCTCAACATCTTCAAGAAATCAAGGCTAGGAGAGCAATGGAGACAAGCTACATGGTAGGTGAAGGTAAAATGTTATTTTAGCTTCATTTTGATTGTATTCTTCATTGTAGTTTGCTAATTAGATAGATTTCTTAATCTTAGAATAGTTAATTTATCATTTAGAATAGTATTCACCCAAATTTGCATACAATTGTAAACATTATCAAGGATGACAGGTCTACTCTTTATTTTTAGTTTTGATACACCAGTAAGAGTATAATCATTGTTTTTCAATGCAACATTTGCAAGGAAATCTGCCATGATATTTTTTGATCTTTCCACCCACAGAATATTGAAAGCATCAAAGAATTCAATCCTATCCCAGACAACATATTTATATAATCTAAGTTTGTCATCCTTTGCAACATATTGTGATCTAATTTGAGCAATGATTAACTGGGAATCTCCATAAACTTTTAAGCATTTTATACCATGTTTTATTGCAATATCTAACCCCAGTATCAAATCCTCATATTCGGCAGTGCTATTTGTGCATTAGAAGGTTAATAGAAAAGAGTACTTAAAAGTAGTACTTGATGGGGATATAAGTAAAACACAAGCTCCTGAGCCTTCCTTAGAGCATCCTCCATCAAAGTATAGTTTCCATAGTCCATCTTGTTACAATAATAGTTCATCAACAATTGGGTAAGTATTTCTGAGTTGTGGCACTATTTCTTCAACCATGAAGTTTTCCATGTCTATGTCAACACAACAATTCAGATCCTTAGGTGCTACCATCTCAATCATGACTAAGGAGTGAGGCTCTCTATACAACTTTACCTTAATACCATTTATGGGTATGGTAGCGTATGACAGGTCTAGTTGTAGCTTTCCACCCACTGTCGTTGCCTATTGTCTTGATAGTAGCATACCACAATGAGATTTTGTATCAACTACAACATCCATTTTGTAAGTAGCCTCATGGAATGCAACAATCTTTACTTCTATTCCAACCAAAGTACCTCCACAGGAACTGCTCTATTATCCATGGCATAACATCTGCCATTAGATGTATCAACTTGAAGCCCTAGTTCCTTCATAACATGGTAAGGCATCACTGTAGCTGCAACACCTGAGTCTATCATACAATTTTTAAGCAATAAGTTATTTACAATCAAAGTGACATAAAAAGGATCAATGGAGGATGGGTCTTGGGTCACAATATTTCCAACACAAAAGTTGGAAACCTCTATGGTTATTTCAAGTCCTACCACTGGCTTTACCTTTTCTGACACAACAGGAATGTCTTCTTGTTCATTTATTAGAGCCAAAGTTTTTGCCTTATGATTTTTTATTTTCAACATTTCTAATAAAGGGATTTACACCTTCATTTTAGACAAAACATGTCTCATGTCAAAAGTTGGGGCCTTGGTAGAAAGATCAGATAAGTCTTTTCTTCCACCAACCTTTTTGTTCCTCTTTTCTATAGTATTTTCCTCATTCTTCTTAGCACTTTGAACCACAATAGGTTCCTTCTTATAGTTGTTACTTTTTCTTGGGAAAGCACTTGGTTTAGGGGAATCCTTACTTTGAGAGTCATCCTTAAAAAAGACTGACCTTGGGACTCCTTGATTAGCATCAACTTTTCTATTCTCAAGTTATATGAGGATCTAGCCTGAGAAATTGCAGCCACAGTCAGAGCCCTAATTTCTTCTTTACTGGGCCTTCTCCAGTGAGTACCATCCATCTTTGTTCTGATCATATTTATCTAACAAGTGTCATCATCAGATTCCTCAGGATCAGAATGGGAAAATATTTGTTTCTCATAAATCGGGAGAATTCTTCTTTTATGATCAACATCAACTAATATCTCTTCATCTTCTAAAGAGGAAAGTTCTTCCACCTTTTCAGTGGTAAACATATTTACTGCAGGCTTTTCAGATCCTTCATGGTCTCCTACAAGTGGGTCTTCTGGCTCATCTCCTAGAGCTTGGGCTACAACACATTGGTAAGGTGAGTGAGGCATGTCACAGGCCACACACCATGGGATATTTTCCACATTATGTGTTGTTTTTTTCTTCAAAGGGTCAGGAGTATCCCTGCCTTTTTGTGGCTCATGGTTGTCAAAAATGGGTTTCCCATCCTTCCAATTTGTTTTGTATGGCTGATAATATAATCTAGGAAATCTTTGCTGCCTTTGATATGGTGGTTTATTATATTGAAATTTTTTCCCACCCTTATCAAATCTAGCAAAAAGATCTTTGACAATATTGGCCAATTTGTCAACCTTGTCATCTTCTTTGGTAGGTTTTACAACATGTGGTTTAGTTTCTTTCCACAAGCTCCTTTCATCCCTTTTGTACATTTGACCATATGCTTTTCTACTACTTTCAATATTTATGGCTAACTTGAAAGCATCTCTCAAAGTACGTGGGCTTTTATCTTTTAAAAGGTAAGACATTTTTCCCTCCACAGCATTGAAGTATGTGGTAAAAAAAACCTCATCATCTAGTCTCAAAGCTTGGAACAATTTGTACATAGCCTTTAGAAATCTAGCATTGAATTATGACATGTTCTCATTTAAATGCTTCTTAATGTTATTGAACTCATTAAGCATATAACTAGAATTTACATGTTCGACATATTGTTCTTTAAACCTTTTACAAACTCTTCCCATGAAGTAATACTATTTTGAGGCAAACCTCTATACCAATCCCTAACATCTTCCTCTAATGACTGAACAAAGAGTTTCATTATCACATCTTCATTTTTAATTTCATAGTCATTTATCTTATCTAAAAAAGATTTAAGATTCTCTTCATATGTAACTACATTATTTCCAATGAATTTAGGGATCTTGTCTCTTACCTCATTAGGGATAGCATTCGGCTAACTAGGGATACCATCAAAGAATAATGGTGGATATCTATCTAGGCGAACCAGTCTCCTTTGAAAGTTTGGTGGAACTTGTGGTCCCACTCCTCCATCATTTTGACATGACATATTTCCCATGGGAACACTAGCCAAAGGGGCTGATGGATTTATATTTTGAATTGGTCCTTGGACCATTTGATTAGGGCCTGAAGCTTGGAGATTTGGAATAGGACCACATTGTTGGCTCTGTGGTATTGTCCCACTAGTAACAGGGATTGAGTTGCTAGCAACAATATTCATATTGGCATGTAGGAAAGCAATCTTTCCTTTCATCTCATCTGCAGCAGCTTCTAATTCCAACTTCTCTAATTGGATAGCTAGATATTCTTTGGCCTTTCTAGCCTTTTCTAATTCTAAGCTAGTCTGAGATATTGTATTGGGGATAGCATCATTCCTTTTGGGTTCATTTATGTTGATCCCAATTATCTTTTGCTTTCCCTTGTTAGATGCATTTTTCACATTATTTCTGAGATCTTCATTTATTTTAATCTCTGATGGATGCAACTGTCTCAGGACAAGGCCTTCACCCTTAAATTCATCCTTATTAGGATTAGGCCCATTTATATTATCCTTTTTTTCTCAGAACTTCCATGTCACCAAATAGCTCAGAGTCTAAACCCTTAGATCTTTGATTCATATTTTCAGCCTCAAGTTCATTTTTCTTTGTCTTTCTTATGAGCTCCTATCTTTCCATGAGCAAATCATAATTTTCATGTTCCCGCTCTTCTCTCCTTTTAGCATTTTCTATCAATTGTTCCCAATCCTTTTTTCTCAGAGCTATGACTTCATCCCGTAACTTCTCAGAATCACATGAACTATTTTTAGCAGAAGAAGTCTCTTCATTTTGGTCAACATTTTCACTTGCAGGAAAATATCCTATATCTATGAATTCATCTTCTTTAGGAGGACTAACTGACTCAGGGTTCATTCTTTTATGGAGTTCAGGATTTTCAGAAAAAGGTGGGACTTCCTTTTGGATGGGTATTGGAACATGCTCTTTAGCAAGCCTAGGAGAGTTATGGCTGAATACTCCTCTTTTAGACCACTTCTTTCTATTAGGTGTATGCAGTTCATCACCCATATTGCTTTCTGGGTGATCCCTATAGTATGACCTAGTGTTTCTTTGTCTACTCATAGTAACCTTGACAAGATACCTAAATAAATTTCTTCATGCTTAACCAGCAACTGGTAAACATAGATTTCAGGGTCGTCACTCACACACTTGTGGAGATAGATTTATAAATTGATCTTCAAATACAACAATAAATAGTCAACAGAAAATTGTAACAAGCTTTATTGCAAAAATATTTTAAAATCCCTAGTAGAGTCACCAATTTTGTTAGCACCTAAAACTATAGATGATCAAAACTAATTAGAAAGCCTCTGATTCTTAACTCTTGTAATCCCAATAAATGCATATGTCAATAATAAACACTAAGGTAATAAGGATCTGAGTCCTTCTTCACTTTGAGCTCTCAGCTACAAGTGGGTATACCTATCAGATGGAATTCTTCAAATATAACAATAGTTATCTATATGCTTGATACAGATGTAAACATATAACTCTTAGCAAAAATTTAAAGTAAATCATTATTTAAATTGACTGATGGTGAAATAGTGCAACCTAAGCAATGACCATTGCCAAATCCTAGGGCATCAAAGTCAATAAACATACATCTACATAAAACTTTGTCATTCAAATAACCCCAAAACCTAGATAAGATGTCTTACAAATTATCCTCTCATGTATATACTATATCATTAGATCCATGCACAAATATTGAAATCTCTAAGACCTCGCTCAAGAATTACCCTTCCCTTGAAAGAAACTTGAGATTTAACCCCACTATCTACCTTGTAGAATGATGCTTTTAAAACCGCCTTATAGATTAAATGCACAAAGAAATCAAATTCATACACAAAGAAAACAAAACATATACAATGAATTTCAGTATATTTTCATTAACAAATCTTCTATATCAGTACATTTAGAAACTAAGATTCCTCGGAATCAAAACACTAAATCTAGAAACTCTTATTACACAGAGTAATTCACCACCTCTTCAAAATTCCTAGAACTCACTATATATAGAAAAAGCCATCTTGGAATCCTTGAGAAAAGGATGCAACAAGCTTTAGATCTCTTAAAAAATATCAAATATTACATAGATGAGACAAAGGACACAAAGCACACAAAGATTGCATTCAGTTGCAATTTTTGAAAGTGTAGGTTAAATTGAATGCCAAGTCTTCTGCAACAGTTTCCAAAAATAGTTCTAATTCTACCAGGTGTTGCCAAAATGTTCCAATCAGCCTCTTCTTGTCAAAATTCCTTATTTAAGATCCCCAAACAAAACCCTTAGCTACTTTTTTCAAAGTATCAATCCTTTGTATTTAACTGGTATGGTATTTTAGGAAAACAACTATGATCTGGGCAGCTACCTAATATCTTGTTCATCAATTCTTTACCTGCAACCATCCTTGGAAAATAAAAGTGATTCAAACTTGTCGCTTCAGTTTCACCGACTCAAACCTTGGCAAAAACCCTGAAATAATTTTAAAATTTTGGCTCAACGGCTAACTGATTAACTTTTAAAACATGGTCGTTGATCTTCATCCTTTCCTGACATATTAGACGGTCCTCATAATCTGGCAATAGTCAACTAAGCCCTTTAAAATTACCTGGCCCCATCATCTTTTCCTGGCAACCAATCAGAATTGAGCACCTTAGCACACCTGGCACCGGACCTACTACATCATCCATCTTCACCCGCTGGAAGATCAGACGGTTGTTGCAATGTCACGATCATTAAATTTTGAGCACTTTTCCTTAGCGGCATCATGACCAACGTTGATCCTTTATGCACTTTACTCTTTAACCACGCCAACCCCTTAACTCTAAGTCATCTGGCAAATATGTGACTAAAGGTAATCACTAGGTCGTCGAAAGAAAACCTTAATCCTAGTTCGATCAGGAGATCACGTGAATGAAGCATTCACATGATCATTAAGTCTTTCTTTTAACTCTGGGTTATATCAAACAAACAAGCGACCACCATCAGATCAAATTTCATCAACGGTCTAGATTCAATCTCCAAGTCTTCATCTTTAACTCAAGCTTGATCATGAGATCACACGACTGAGACAGTTGTTAGATCTCAAAACCCTTTTCTTAACCCTGGTTACATCTAGAGAACACAAGATAGCCTTTATTCACCAAGTCACCAGATCATTTACTTAACCCCAATTATATCTCGAGATCAAGTGCTAGTCATTGATCTTGTCCTCATCCTGTGGCTATCGTTCAATCGCCAAGACTTAGACTTAACTCACCTTATATCAAGCGATTCAACGAACAAAGAGAAACCTTGACTTGCCTTTAACTATGTTCATACTTGGAGATTACATGACTGAGCATTCTCACATTTTCTGGATAAAAGATTGACCTCAGGTTAAATCATGAGAACTCATGAAAGCCTCAGTCGCCAGATCGTTGAATAGAAACTTAACCGCCTAGGACTAGGAAATAAAACATGTGCAGAATGGGGATTTAAGTGACCCAAAAAGGTAATGAGGAAAAAGAAAAAGGGTAGGTCTTCTTGGACTTCGGAAAATTTTCAAAAACCCTTGGACATGGATAAACCCTATATTCTCAGACCTTAAAATTTCTATATCTTTCTAGTTTTTTCACTTAAGCACATGCGATCTGAACTGAAGCTTGATGACACCCTAAACTATCGTTGGTTAAGCTCGCAGGCTATAAAACCTTATACTTCTTCTTCACAGATCAAAACAATTTTGCAGCAGGACAAGGCAACTTCACAAAATTTTGCAGGAATGGACCATTTTCTTAGGATTTTGGCTATGACAGGAAAATCACCTAACAAGTTCCATAGTAAAGAGTAGGGTTTCAGGATAGAGAAAATGTTCAACAAAGTCGGATATGCCTATTTTCATGGTGAACAACATATTTCTTTTAATATTCACAAATAGATTTCAAGGAAAAGATAGAATTTTTTTCCAAGAATTCACAAGAGAAGGTAGGATATTAAGTCTCTACAAACCTTACTACATATGTGCGGCTTTATTGTGGTTTACTAAAAGTTCTTGAAAAGAGCAATGTCATTCAAACTCTGTGTTATAAAGAGTCTGATTTTTCCTTTTAGACATCGGGATTGAGGTAAGAGAGAAGTGAAGAGAAAGGTGTCCACAAATCTCTTTACCTTAGACTTTTATTTTAATACCTCTAAATGAGTTATTACTTCTCATTGCAAAAGTAGAAATGTCAAAGGAATGACAAGTGGAGGTTAATAAGAAGTGGAAAAGATCAAGAGTTTCAACAACAATGATCTTAGGGAAATGAATGTAATGTGGGAAGAATGGAGGAGCATTTTTGTCCTTAGTAGAAGGTAGTTTTATAGTTTGATGATAGTTAAAAGAAAGAGGGGCCAAATCCATCCTTAGAGGTTTCATTTTTTTTATGATTTTCATTGAGGGTTTTCACCCACCAAAGAAGATATACAAGATGATAGTCGCATAAGAAGATGAAAGGATAATGTAACCAAAATTGTGAACATGTAACATTTTCAAAAAATGTATAAGTAGTGATTTGTGATGCAAAAAATACAGTGATAAACATGAAGACATGTACGAGGACAAAAACAAGAATGTGTCAAAAATAATAATAAAAATCAACAACTAGAATGGCATTATGGTTAGTATTATTACAAGGTAATGCTCTATAAGAAGATGCAGATGTGACAAAAGAACAATGTTTAGATAAAAATACATGACAAAAGGGACAGTGGGTGCATCACACAATAGGAGAAGAAGTGAATTTCAATGATGATGACAACATAGTAATAATGTACAGGATATTCTATTAAGAAATCATAAATACATGATGATGTTGATGTATGGTAGAGTAGACAATGAGCACCCTCAAATGATTATTTCATCAAGGATCATCTACCCTTTGTAAAGGTAATCTCACTTTCATAGAAAAGGATCAGTTGGAAGAGGATGAGATTGAGAATACTTCAAGAGCACACTATTGTGAAAAGATCGGGGGTGTTAGGAGATAGCCAAGAGACCTTGTAGCAACATAGGTTAGGTTAAGGAGTGAAAAGAAAGTTAGAGTTGTGAAAGCATACAATTATGATAGATAAGTAATGGAATCAAGTCAAAGTGGAACAATTATGGAAACCTCAAAGACCTAAGGATTGTTGTGTGTATTTACAAAGAGGTATTAGATATTAGAAGAGGTTCATTCACTATCATGGACATATGAATTTATTGATTCTCAGAGTATGCAATCACTATTACCAAATAGTCATATTGCTACAAAGATTGGCTGTTTCAAAACAATGGTGGTCTACATTGGAAAAGTAGTGAGAATATTATGAACAATACTATTATTGAAAAGAGAAAGAAAGGGAATATCTTGTGTCAAACTAGTGAATGAAAACATGGAATGTGGTGTCCAAGAGTAGAGGAGAAGACAAAATGAAATACTTCAAGCTCATGACAAGCAAGGTGAATGACATACATGTTATTGTGAATGGCTTATTGGTTTCAAGTAGCATCAAAATTGGCTATTGGGGTCCATATTCTTGAAGGTCATTGTGAAAACATAGATTCACTATAAAAAAATAGTGACAAGAATCCAAGAAGATGATTTTGTTTTGGTTGCCTTTTTTATGATTTCTTTTCACTACCTTTGGAAGGATGTGTAACATAATAGTCATTTTGTGATGACCATGTTAGTAGAGAATCAAAGGAGGAATTTGCAGTGAATGAAATAGTTATCTAGCCTAAAATTCCTTTTAAATTTCAAAATTTGAACCAATCATTCAATGCCTAATTGATAATAGTTCCAATATGAAAGAAAGTCATTTCAAGTTCACACCATATAGAAGATCATTCAAGACACATGAAAGTAATGAATTTAACCAAATGGACAGTCATTTTAAGGCAATCAAGAATGTCAAAAGGTATGAAAAGATAGTATGGAATCTTGATCATGGAGATACAAGATCAAATACTACGGTGATAACATGGTTTTAGAATTTTTAGTATAGTTTTCTTTCTTTTTATTTCTTTACGATACAACGAGGGAGAGGACTGAGTAGTTAAGCACCCTAATTTCACACTTGTTTCACATTTTTCAAAATTATGTGGAAATTTCAAATCATTTCCAATTTTTAAAGAAACTTACATGGAAAGCCCCTATTTATAACTAAGGTTTCAGGGTGTCATCATCAAATATGATTCCACATCAATATGCTTTTAGCCAAGGTGTTAAAAAAGGCCTAGTAAATGTGACTGATATTTATACACTAAGTTATGTTTTATTGGTGCATGGATGTGGTATCACATGATTTATTTCCTTTTAGATCTAAAGAATACTTAAATTGAGCCATTTTAAATCACTTTTCCCTTGAAAAAATGACAACCAATAACATGAATAGCTCTCAAATGAGCATATGGTGGATAGTGAGTTAAATCCACACAAGTTTTCAAGGGGATTCAAGTGGAAGTTAGTGATAAATATGTACAACAGTGTCCCTAAAAGAAATATCATCTCAAGGATTGCAATTATTGTAGGATATGCACAAAATGGACTTTTTGAAAAAGCTTTAGACACTTCCAAGAAAATGCAATTGATAGGTGTAAAGCCAGATTCTACAACCTTTGCTAGCATCTTACCTACCAGTGATAAAAATAAGAGCTTTAAAATAGGGTATGGATATCCATCAAATCAATATGGAATGTGGATTATCGTCAAATTAATGATAAATTATTGGTTTATCTTGAGGCATAGGGTATATATTATGTTAGTAGCCAAGTTCCTTAATATCTGATTAACTGTCCTATAGGATCTCTTGGGAATAACTCCATGTCCTTGTAGAACCTAAAGTGAAGAAGAGTCACCAACTCTTGTTACTAGCCCAAAACCTATTGTGATTAAATCAGAATTTTATGTAAAGTCTAGAATGGAATTCCCTATGAGTCAGTTTTAAGGTGATTTTCTAGAATTATAAGAGTTACAAGTGAAGAGCTTGGATGTGAAGACAAACATTCCCTAAGCAATGCATATAAAAGGTAGGTTTTGACTGAATCAATAAAATGAAAATTTAAAGTAAAGAAATGAATCACACCCTCAAGTAATCCCTACAAACCACACCAAAAAAATGAACATATAAGAAGATAAAAATGTTGAAACCTGGGCTTTTGTGCCACAAATGAGATTGATTGTATTTGCCTATGCTTAAAATCCAAAGGGGTTGTAATCCCATTTCTCATCCACTCCAAGTTATCGATGAATTTAAGAAGCAATAAAGATGAATTGAATTAAAAATGTTTGAGTAATATGCAGTGAATTTCTCTAAGCCTTTTTTTCTTTCTTCAACCCTCATTTTTATCTTTGTCGCCAATCCTCTGTCTTTCGCATGTAGTGAATAATGAAACAATGCTTCTTGTCATTGTCTATATATACAACACCCAAAATACCCCATTTTCTATGATTATTAATTAATTAAAAATGTTAAGTTCTTTCTATTTCAAATTTTAATTAATTATTTTTTATTAATTAGTAATTACAATAAATAATACATTTTGGGTGATGCATAGACGTTTCCATATTTCTTTTGTCTTTATTTTTTAGTTTAAGATAATTAAAATAGTTTTAATTTTAAATTTAAGATAAAATAATAATTTAGGTTTTTAAGATGAATTGGAGAAGCAATGAAGATGAATTGAATTAAAAATCTTTGAGTAATATGTAGTGAATTTCTCTAAGCCTTTTTTTTCTTCAACCCTCATTTTTATCTTTGTTACCAATCCTCTGTATTTCGCATGTAGTGAATAATGAAACAATGCTTCTTGGCATTGTCTATATATACAACACCCAAAATACCCCATTTTCTATGACTATTAATTAATTAAAAATGTTAAGTTCTTTCTATTTCAAATTTTAATTAATTATTTTTTATTTTTAATTAATTATTTTTCTATTTTTTATTATTTTATTAATTAGTAATTACAATAAATAATACATTTTGGGTGATGCATAGATGTTTCCATATTTCTTTTGTCTTTATATTTTAGTTTAGGATAATTAACATGGTTTTAATTTTAAATTTAAGATAAAATAATAATTTAGGTTTTTAAGACAAAATATAAATTTTGTCTTAAACATATAAAACTTTTGAAATAGTTTTAAACACTTCACCCCCTACAAATATGAATATACACCTCCATAATGCTAATTGCAAAATGCTTAAATGAATTTTTCAACCCTCTAATGGGACTTAATTAGAGACATGCAAAGCTATTTTACGCTTTAGAGCAAAAAATAGGAAGCATGTTTAAGGGCTAAAGATTTCATACATGCAAACAAAATCTAATTTGATTTGAATATCTAATATTATATGTGAGTCAAATTTTTTTTAAGGTGTGAGATGAGAAATCACTTTGAAATAGTAAACCATGACTAAAAATTTGTTCGACAATAACTTTTCCTTGTGATTATATCTCTAAATATTGTTTATCGATCAATTTTGGAATCACTTGAAAGCCAGATTTATGGCATGAGACAATTATAGATGGATTGCTCGTGCAATAAGCCTATTGGCGAAAAAGCATTACTAGTGAAATGCAACTTCTAAGTGAATTAGAAGTCTACAATATTATCAAATATTAGTATAAAGGAGTAATAATCATTCATTTAGTCATTTTTGTTTGGGTGACTAATTATTTAGTCATTTTTATTTTTTGAACCAATTATTTAGTTGTGATTTTACCCAAGATGACCAAAATAGTCATTTATTTAGTCACTTATACTTGTGCATTGCAAAAAATAGTAGAATCTGATCATTTTTAGTCACATGACTAAAAGTTTTAGTCATGTAGTCATTTATTTGCCAAATTCTCCTAGTTCATGTATGTATGTGTGTGTACGTGTACGTGTACGTGTACGTGTATGTATGTGTGTGGATATAGGTACATATTAATGTATGTACACACACACACACACACATACATATATGAATGTTTATCCTCATATTTTTTCTGTGTCTTTATTTTCAATTTTTTTAATTTTTGAAATTAAATGAAATGAAAGAAATGAAAGCATGTCATCATGTAGCGAAGGCTGGATCTAAGAAATGAAGTATATCATAGCTTTGGAAACACAAATATTTCTTTGAATGTGATCAAATATGTTGATGCAATAGGTTTGATTTAATGCAAAAAACCCAAAAAGAAATCACGAAAGACAAAACCTTATGAAATAGATGTTGTAATTTGCCACAATGTTTGATTGGGAGAGGAAGAAGAAGAAGGTAGGCCTATCTCATGATTTGATAAAACACTCCTTTGCTTAGATCTTAAATTAGGGAAATAAGTTAGATCCATGGAGAGGAACACCTTGAATGAGAAGAAGGCTTGATTTCTTGAACTTGATTTGCCTCCTTGCACTTGATAACTTGACTATGAATGCTTGATATTGGTTCTCCAAATCTTGATTGTGGTGATAATGGATAATGGATAGATACCAAAATAAGGAGAGATATGGTGTTTCTATACCTCTCATAATATTTTGGGGGTTAAAACTTTAGCAGGCCAACAATGGGACCTAATTTCCCACCAAAACCCTGACACAAAGCTCCAACTCAATTTTGGGCCACTTTGGGAAACAACATAATGTCTAAAGTGTTATGTACTTGGATGAATAATGTTTAAAACATTATGTGCCTGGGAAAAAGGGCCACAAATTGGTCTAGGTTTCATGATGATAAGGTAGATGTGGGATTATCAGGTACAACTAGTTGTGAGGTCGGGAGAGAACTCAAAGGCCACAAATAGTGAATATAGGACCTATGTGATGAAATGAATCATTGGATTATAGGAAAAATAGAGAAACACACTTAGAAATAAGGGTGCACTCAGATTTTAAACACTATTGAAATGAAAGAGGACCTATATTTGAATTTATATGTCCATTGTGTGCCATATGAGGTCCTGTTATAGAAAATACACTAAGGTGGGTGCTAAATAAATCCAAGAATTACACACTGATTAGGTGCTTACAATATAGGACAGTACATTTATCCCCCACTTTAGCGGGATTATGAGACAATCTCATGCTCATGGTACAGGAAATGGGAGAGAGATGATCATGGACAAATTGAAAAGAGATAAGACATCACTAAGTTCAAGGATGTGAGGCCCTAAACTAAGGATCTCAACTCAAACATCCATGCACAAGGGTATGAAAAAAGAGAGGAAAAGGCACAAGTAAAAAGGGATTAGTACTAAAAATAAAACTCCAAATCAACTAGTAGAAGATACCTCAATTGAGAAAACATCTCAACCACTAATATCATGTTTGAAAAGTTATTGCAAGAGCATAAATGACCACATGGAAAGGGGAAGAGCATCCTTTAAGGAAAATACTTCATGATCTAACCCACCATCAAAGCTGTGTGTGTGTGTGTGTGTGTGTGTGTGTGTGAGAGAGAGAGAGAGAGAGAGAGAGAGAGAGTTGTGAACTATGCTAGGTGATTCATGGAACCTTAAGAGGAGGAGAAAGAAAGGCTAGAAAATTATGTTATGATAGTTCCACTCGTCCTAAATAAAAAGGGAGGGAGAATTGATGGTCTAGCAAGCTATGGTATGCTAGTCAATCTTGCATTGAAAAATTTATGCACATGGGTGACTTATAAAATTTTGCTCTCAGGGGAATCTTAAAAAGTTTTGCACATAAGGGTGGCTTAAAATTTTTTGCACAAAGGGGCAACTTAAAATTTTTTTGCACATAGAGGAAAATTATGGGATCACTCTTATATAAAACATTGTCTCTATGTGGATACATAAAAATGATCAGTCCTAAGGAAAACATTATCTTCCTAGGGATCAATAAATGATCAGTCTAAGGACCATAGAAAAGTTGCATAATGTACAAGAAGGCTGCATGTATGCCCCCCTCCTTATGATGAAAACATAGTAATATGGTGGAATCACAAGGAAAAGATAAACAAGGATACCTACTACCAAAAAAATTAAGATATCCTTAAATCAACAATATATACTTGTACCCTTAGCAAAGAGTGAATAATCTTGTTGGCCAAGGGAATGGATAATCATGAAATGATATTTGCAAGTGGGAAGAGACCCTTGAAAGGAAGAGTCTTGGCTATGAGGCTTCTATCTTCAAGAGGTTTTCTTGAAAAAATACAACATCTTCAAGACAAAGAGGGGAAGAGAACAAGAATGCACCCTTTTAGCCCCCTACTACTAGGTGAAAAAGGGGTTCTTGATGAAGGATGACACACTTTAAGCCCCAAAATAAGGGATTTTTTAGGATGAACATGATTTTACAAACAAGAAAGAGGTTTTGATCAAGGATACACACCTCTTGTACAAAATAGAATCCTCAATGAAAACAAAACAATTATTTATAGGGAAAAGAATGTCATATGATTAAAAAATACCTCTATACTAAGGAAAGTAGATCCCTGGAAAGAAAACACATGAGACCTTTCCCACCAAGGCTGAAGGCAAGGGAGAAGCAAGAACATTATAAACCCTAAGTGATAGATATTTTATAATAGATATGCACTTTCAAGCAAAAAATAATTTGTAAACAAGGATTTAAATATCTTGAAAATGAGAAGATCCTAATGTGACACTAACAAATCCATGTAAGAAAGGACATCATATTATAAAAGAAACAAGTCAAAAAAGGGATAATGGATATTTTCAGAGGGAAAAAACATCATACACTCCATAAGAGGGAGATAATTTATAATGGACATGCCCTTTGAGGCATTGAAAATATTATTAACAAAGATGTAAAATTCCTTGTGTGAAACAAATAATCTCATGTAATGAAGAATGTACTATAAATAATGCAAACCCACAAAGAGAGAGACATAATTCTCATGAAATAAAAAGAAGAAAAGATGCTACATTATTCAAAATTAGTGGGAAAATCCATTACAAGTGATAAAAAATTCCATAAAAGGAAAAGGTTGTAAAGAAGGATATCAATCCCCTAAAGAGAAATATCCCTAACAAAAAGTTACATGCATGGAAGGAAATAATAGTATAAAAGATTCAACCAACAAAGAGATAATGAATCCTTTAGAATGAGGAATGAAGAAGATAGATACCTTTCCCCCATAGAAAAAGGACAAGGGAAAAGGCCTATTATGTTTCTCTCAATGGACATCGTGCAAAACAAAGATCCCCTAATGAAGTAAGCTACTGGTATTACATGATGGAGAAAAACATAATAAGAAAAAAGAATGATAGGGTGTTACATTTATATTACCTGTATATATAAGCACTTGAATTTCTATGGTGACATTACGAGATGTGTTTTGTTCAAACTAAAAATGAGTGATGAAGTCCTAAAAAGGGTTAGGAAGAATGGTTTCTTGAGGTGTAAATATATTGGCTTGTGAAGGAGGAGGATCCATAGGGACTTTGTCCATCTTTCCAAGATCTTGTCTACTATAGGTTTGTGTAGGAATAATGTTATAACCACTTTCATGAGATGTGTTTGGTTTGGAAGGTGGAAGGGTTTGATGAAAAGGTGTTGTGTTGGAAAGTATAGTAAGAGATTTTTTCTCTATAGGGATATTTTTAATCCCATAAATATTATTTTTATTTACTTTAGTAGGTTGATTAAAAGTTTTCTTATCTATGTTGGTATCTTCACTCAATGGTGTGTAAGGAAATAGATCATGATTTAAATGCATAATATCCTCTTGTTTCCAAAGAGATTGATGGCTAATATAACAAGTAGGAGAAGGAAGATCTAGAGAGGGAGCATGATTAGTCTCTTGCACAAGGTAACTTTGGAAGGGGAAGGTTTTTAACTCTCTAATATGAAATACATAGGAGGATTAAAGTAGTCTTCATAGAAAAGATGCCTTAGAAAAGGTGAAAGTGCAATTCATCAATGAGTCATATATGGAAGATGTGTCATGTGGATGTAGTAAAGGTAGAGTATCTTTAAGAGAGGCAATGTCATTGTATTACCTATAAGTGAGAAGATCTTTGGAAGAGGGACAAACATAACTCATTAAAGCCTCATCTATAGAAGGAATCTAAATGAAATGCATAGAAAGTGTTAGAACATTTGGAGGAATTTCTATGAAATCATCCTTTTGCATCAAACGGTAAGGAAGGGACATTTTAATAGAAAGATCATCATTGTTAATAAAGACTTGTTTTGTAGGAGGGAGATCCTAAAAAGAAGTGGTGAAAATATCTTCTTGCATCAAAATTTCTGTAGCGGTAGGATCAAGTTTGGGAGGGGGTATATTATTGGAATGGATGATACGAAGAACTAAGTTGTCATCATGTGCATGAAAGGGAACATCTTGAAGATCTTGAAGAAAAAATGAAATTGAACTAGAAAATGAAGATAGCAATTCCATTTTAAAAAATTAAATTGAGATAAATTAAATTAAATTAAAACATAAAAAATAAAAATTTATTTTTGTACTTTTTATTGTTTTTTTCAGCATGCAATGCAGGAATGACCCAATTCTTACGAGATAGCAATATGCAATTTTCTTATGTCATTTTTAATGCAATTTTAATAAATGCATAAAATGAAATAATGAAATGCATGTAAATGAGATCTATACACCAAATCAAAAGTGGAAATGTTATAGGTCAAGTTTACCAAAATGTACAAGGGGAAAAGGGTAGCAATGCAAAGGAGGAGATTAATCCTTTTCAAATTTGCACATTTAGAAGGAAGATATCCCAATAGGCTCAAGAGGGTCTTAAGCACCGAATAAGATAATAATCCTTTGTTAAATATGTAAATTGTGAAATGGAAATGATAATGCAATAAAGAAAACAAAATAGGTAAATGTAGACAAACCTTGAAATTACAGACTGCTAACTAACTGTCAGGAACTAAAAATGAGCTGATTCCCAATTATAGATAGATCATGTGTTTTTTTATATTCCCAATTTTATTTTTGACATTTTGATGAACTTGATGTGAACACATTAAATATGATAGATTTGCGAGACTTATGTTTGCATGTAGGTTTTCTTTGTTGATTTGTTGTTGTGTGTAGGTTTTGAGAGTCTAACTTGTGATCTGTGCAAGATTTCTTAATGTAAACATGCAATGAAATTGATCTTTAAAATGAACAACTTGCGTTTGATCTAATTAGGGGGATAAATGAACTACAAATTGCACATAGTCTAATTAGGAAGATCAATAAACCCAACAAGTTTCACTTAGATATTTATAATAGAAAATGGTGAGCAATGCTAAGATGTAGATCACTCACCAAGTCCTATAATATACATTGGAATACAAAGCCTCCCAAAAAGTGCATCTCATTAGCACAACCAAAAGGAGGATGAGTGCCAATGCAAGATCTATGCTTTGTGGGGTTTTGATTCCTAATATATATATATATATATTAATTTTAATGATAGTGTAAATGATAGGTTTGATATGATAAAGTAAGTACAAGTAAAAAGGGATGGATGAATGTACCTTGAAATAAGAAGGGGAGATTTGACCTTTGGATCTGAATTTGATTGTTGTCAAAATGTCACAATCAGTTGTAACTTTAGATTTGGGAAACTGAGACTTGTAACTGTCTACTCTACAAATTTTAGCCAAAAAGTGCAGGGACAAGTCAAGAAGTCGACATGTTCCCAACAGTGCCAAAAATGATGAAACTTTCTAGGATCCTACGTCTGTACTTGAACTTCTCAGATCTGAAACTACAACTCTGCAACCTATTCCTACACAAAAATAGGGAAAAGGGTTATGGAAACGGGTTTGCCTTGGTGGCCCCTATTTAGGAATCAACCTTGAAATTAAATTGAAATTGCCTAAGGAAAGATGAAATGGAAGCAAGATATGAAATATAAATCACCTTGTGCCTTCATGATGCAATGCCTCTTTAGAAGTGATCACAAGTGTTGATGCAATAGCTTGAAATCCACAAAAACTTAATAGGAAATCATGAAACCAAAGTCTTGAATGGTGGATTTTGTACTTTTCCACAATGCTTTATGAAGGAAGAAGAATCCCTTAAAGATATTGAGGATTTTCTTGATTTCTTATTGCTTGGTTGGATCCCTTCTCCTTCTTGCCTCTTGTTCTTGTTATTGTTAAGAAAGAATGGAAAAGGGGGTCCTTTATATAGAGATTTTAGAGTGAAATCACCTTTAGACTGACTTAGAAAAATGATAATGAGTCACAGATCTAGCTTTCATGAGTGCGAGACCATAAAATCATACCCTTAAAGTTTTAGGAAAAGTGTTGAAAACATATCACAAAAACTGACATGTACCCAAAAAACTATCATGTACCTGGAAAAATTCAGTGAAATTGTACGGGGAGAAAGTGGACAGTTACTAGGCCCCAAAAGATAAATTATATGAAGATATGTGAGTGGCAGATTTATAAATCATGCCTTGAACTATAAAATGGGGTAACACCCATCTTAGAGTGAGGAGATGAAATAAATTAGTGAAAATAATTTAAGTGAGGACTCATACTATTAATTTAAATATTGATTTAAACTAATGAAGGTCCAGTGAGCCTTAGAAGAATGTGAAATCAATGTAGGAACCCATATACACCAAAATGGCGCTAAAAATGAGCACCTAATAAATGTGCTTACTTTTTAGGATGATACAAGATCTAAATAGGGGGATAAATTAAACCCAACAATTTTCACATAGTCTTAATTAGGAAGGAAAAGAACAACAATTTATGCTATTTTGATCACATTTCCTTTCTCAATGGGTCAATGATAAATAATTTTCACTTAGTTGTAATTAGGAACAAAAATAATAGTAATTTGTGTTATTTTAATGACATTTCCTTTCTAATTGGTAAATGAATCATGTCTATCTGAATTGACTTGTGCACTTGCACATCGTAGGGTGGACCTATTGTTATGCGAATTATGCTCTCCCCTTTCCTTAATAATCCTGGGTGTAAGAGAAAAGTGATAGTGATGCCCAATTTTATTTTTCATAGAGGGTCTACCTTGGTTGGGAAAATAGGTACACACCACCAAGAGAGTGACCCAAGTAGTAACAGTCTAAAGCCAATATCATCTGTAAAAATGTGATTTTTATGAAAGTAAAATCAAAGGAAAGTGGTGTGTGATACATATTTTTTTATCATTGCATCCCCAAAAATGGATGCCCTTACTATGAACCATTATTTTAGAAAGCTAAAAACCTTATGTACTTGTTGGTGTGGAAGGCCAGAGACTAGCTAAGATGACCCACACATACTCTTCATTGTTGAGACATAAAATCTTCAAGGTTTTCAAACCTTTAGGGTAAGATATTTTGGTGATTCTCATGTCGTGTAAGGGGGAGCTTATGATAGTTAAATCTATAATTGTCTGCATTATTTGGCTATATGGATAAATCCAAGTGGGTATTCAACAATTAGTATCCTTTCCACCCTAGGTTGTGATTTTATCCAATTAAAATAAACCATTCTATTTGGTGTGTCTTGTGTGAGTGCTAAAAAAATTTGTATTATCTAAACACCAATTCACTCAAATCCTCAAACAAGTGTACAAAAATTTCAAAATTATCTAAATCAAACCTTTCAACACATGAAAATTCAAAACCACTAGGGGCCTTGGAATATTTTTTTAAGCTTGCATGATTAGGTATCTCCTTAGGTTAAATCCTTTGCATTAGTCCCAATTTTCTCATTAGATCCTAAGTCATCCATTGCCTTATTATTGCATTAGGTTTTAAGTCATATTTGTCATGTCCTTGCACAATCCTCCCCATATTTGCTTTATTATTTCATTATCCTCATCATATTTTCCTTATCATTACATTCCTCAGTCTATTGCATCTCCATATTGCACTTATCACCTAAAATAGACTTTTCCAAATTCAATGTTCCAAGTTTTAGGGTTATACCTTATGTTGTTGAATAGGGAATATTGCCCTTGTCAAAAAAATTTCCTTTTGTCACCACTATCATTAAGTCAATACCCTAAATTTTCAATGAAGGGTTTGACCTTGTCATTTGTCCTTTAATTTTTCCTTTGTTCCTCTAAGGTCTTGACCTCACTTTAATTCCCTAGGGTTATACCCTTAGCTTTGCATTTCCAAGGTTTTCAAAGTCTCAAAATCCAAAACAAACAAACTTGCATTTCATTATCCTTACTTTCCATTCCTTGTATATTGTCATCCTTACCTTATATTTCATTATCCCTGATTTCCATAGGTTGCATTATTATCCTTAGGTTGCATTATCAAATTGCCAAAAAATCCAAAAACATAGCTTGCATTTTATCATCCTTAGTTATTCCTTGCATTTTATCATGCCTATTTGCATATCAAAATTTCTAAAATCCCAAAAATGTAGGTTGCATCGTTATCCTTAATTTTTCAATATCCCAAAAATATATATTGCATTTTTCCTTCATATATTTGGATCATATTAATCATTTCCTCAGGTGCCTAATCATTTTATCCACAAACTTTGAAAATCCAAAAACATAGAATAACTAAATGGTTGAAACAAGATCCTAAGCTTCTACAAGACAACAAAATCAAAACATATACCCAATTTCATCAGAAAGCATTAGCACTTGATCAAAGTCCAAAATAAACATGATGACTTGGTGTTACCCTCCAACTGAATAAGCATCACTGCCATATCAACCTTCCTACTCTTATAGAACCATGTCATCACAATAACCTGTCAATCACATAAATCCAAGTTACACATGTCCCAAATCCTAGATCAAGCTTCATTCAATCGAATGTAAAATCAAAATCCCCTTAATCATATCCTAAATCACACCCTATTCAACCAAATTCTAGATCAAGCTTCATTCCTACAACTCTCAAATCAAACCCCCTTTAACCAAGTCTCATATCAATCTCCATTCAATCAAATCCAAAACCAAGCCCCATTCAACCAAAACCAAAACCAAAACCAAAACCTCAACCTCAACTACATTCCTCAACAACAAAAACAACAACAAAACATCCTTTCCATAATAATGCACAACTTGAACTATCTAATCACATATCGAAGTTACATTCCCCAAAACAACATTCCTTCCTGTCAACCATCCATATAAGCTTCCAGCTCCCAATTTTTAGATTAAGGGGAAGAGCTCTCCTTAGAAGATGTTTCTCAAGAAGAGATTGATGGGACAATTATAGATCCTACAATTAACTAAATCTTGGACCAATTGATATTTAAAGATCTTTTAAGGCACTTTATATTTCTTATAAGAAAACTTGCATCAAGTGTTGAGTACCAATCCCTAATAAGTGAACTAGGCCTTCAATTAGATTTAACACACAAACAAATAAATCATGTCTCGAAACATGTTACAAATAATCTCATTTCAGAGTAATTGACAATGAATGCATCTTTGGAAGAAAATAACACTATGCTTCAAGAATACCTTGATGATTTTCCCAAGGAACAATAAATCAAATTTGAGCATGACCAAAATCACTTACTTGTGTCTAGCAATGGCTCATTTGAAAACAATTATATGGATGAAATAGTCACATCTCATCAAGAAATTGATTCTCAATAAGCCTCCATATCTCCCAACATCCTTGCATCCCCTAAATCTTCACAAGAGAATTCAATGCCATCTCCATCAAATGACACATCCAATGATGAAACCTCCCAAGGGATATCCAGAATAGAAGTCCAAGATAATATATTTCTTTATATAAATCCATTGTGCTATATAGAAACTCCAAAATCGATGCCAACATATGCTTCCATTCTAGAGGGTCCCCTACAAAATCTATTTTCCTCAAGTCCAATTGTTAATTACTTCCTAGAATCCCCCATGCATAGTCCAAGTCATACCCCGTGTCAAGAGAATGATCCAAAGCATGAAGAAACAAGTCCTCAAATGAATCAGGTTCAAGATCCAAACAATGACAAATGGGATCCAATTGTTGACCAAGATCTCATCTTTCCTAATGATCACATCATCCCTATCCACCCTATCAAAGATGATCCTCTTCTATCTCAAGAACAATGTGTCCTTCCAAGTTCAATTAACATTCCACTTCCTAATAAAGATCATGACATCATTTCCATTCTTCCCAATGATTCCATTCAAATTTGAGAGAAGAGAACTCTTAAAATGGAGTCCAATTATCCCTTGCCAATCCCAGATCAAAGTATCCCCTCACCTTCATATTCATAACAAGATTCCACCATCCTTTTAGATCCTCCACAAGATCCCTCCATCCCTTCATCTCCATGTCTTAATCTTTCAAGATCCTATCTTATCAAATGATCTTGTCATTCCTCCTATTTCATCTCAAGATCTCATCCTTCTTCTTGACCCCTCTCAAGATCTAAATTTGTGCAATTTTCTCACAAACCTCTTAAATGTCAACTAGGTTTGTCCACTTTCATCTAGTCTAATCCACTTCATAATCCTATTATTTATTTCATACTATATCCACCTTAAAATGCACTCATGGCTTGTAGCAAGTATCCTATTTGGAAAAGCATGTGTTATAAAGTCAAATGGTTAGACCTCCATGAACCAAGTATATCAAAACCTTTCCATGTCAAATAAAATCCTAAGAATCATGGCCTTAGTTACATACCTCATTCTCAAGGTATTGGTATCCATACACAATTTAAATCCAAATATATACCTTCCCCTTTGTCCCTTCCATATATATTAGGTCCATATATTCCTCCATCCACTAGCCCACAATCCACATACACTTTCCCACATTTAGGTAAGCATAGGCACACATCTTGGAGAACCTTTCACCCATCCAAATGACCTTTATATCATTCCTATCCAGCCATGAATTGTATTCCTTTTCCAAGAAATTGGGATGCATGTTTCATCCATGTCTTCTTATTATATCATACCCATATCATTTCCTCCATTATCCTATGTCCCTCATATCCATTATCCTATCAAAATGTGTATTTTCCTTTTCCCATCTTTGATCTTCACAAGGATAGGGATCTTCGTAAGCCCTTGAATAATATCTCTTTAACCTTATCCACATTCCTTTTATCCATGTCACTTATTTATCACACCCCTTAGTCCATATCCCTTATCTTGTCCATTATTGATCTTGCTTATCCTATTCATATCCTACCATTGTCTTATTTGAATCACTCCCTTGATATTGGTATAAAATAAGGACATAAAATGAAAAGAATGTTTTAGAAAACCCCTTGAAATGCCTATTCTTATGGATCACATGCCAACCAATGCACTATTCCATTACCCTATCTTGTCATTTCTGAACCCTTAGCTTGGAAAAAACATGTTATCCCATCATTTGGATAGTCCTTGGAAACCAAAATTACTCTAATTCCATAATAAATGACCTATGCCCTTTATGTTGGCAAGTTGACTATACTAAAGTATATGACTATATTTAGTGTTTTCATTATGGCAACAAATTCATATGAAGTTTTGGAGTCAACACATATTGAAGAAGATCATAAATATGGCTAAGTATGGAAGACTGTATAGATAGCAGAGCACCAGGTGATCAAAGCATCGACGCACGTGCGTATGACAGAGTTATGACATGCGCCCTTGAAGATACACTTCTAAGTATGTATTCATGCTAAGTCTAAGAGCACATGATGATATGAGTCATGAGGAAGTTACAGTCAGATGAAGTGGCACAGACAGTAAGCGACAGAACAAGATGAAGCATGGAGTCGACTGTTTGTATTTTGATTAGCGCTTGTAATATTATTTTGTAAAGGATATGTGCCTATTGTATTTAGGTCATAGACATGTTAATATGAATATATGTAAGCACACTTGAACCAATTCAATTGGAAGCGGTGTATGTAATTAGTTATAGGCTGACTTGATGAAGAGTTTTTTATGCACATATAAATAAGGCATGCACCCTTGTAATTTGGCATGGCATGAGAAATAGAGATCGTATAAGCAGAGTAGAAGTATGCAAAGAACATATAGAATGTGGTAGAGCTTTACAAGAGGCTAAAGCATCAGCGCACAAAAGGAACTGATCAGACAAGTAGTGTCACAACACCAGTTCACCTTGCAAATATAGTGTGTATTTGATAGCCAGAAGGTTGTAGCCTTCACCACTTGAGCAGTGAGCTCTAGGATAGTGTGTCCCCACCCCTAATAGGGTTAATTGTAAAAGACTCCTAACAGGGTCTGACCCTTGACCAGGTCACTATACTAAAAGCATTGTAAAAAACAACTCCTAATAGGGTTGCAAGATCTCCTAATAGGGATCATAAAACACTAGTGTAGTTCTTAGTGGGTGTCCATTCCCATTGGGGTTTTTACCTATTTGGTTTTCCCTGTAATCATATTTGGTGTCATGTGTTATGAATGTTTATCTTACTTTCATTAATGTTGATTTCAGTAACCAAGTAATTAAGTTAAGTTTCAAGATAGTAGAAAAAGTAATAAAGTATAGAACATTGATTCACCCCCCCTCTCAGTGTTCCCATTCCTAACAATTGGTATCAGAGCTCTGGTCCTCTGAAGATAAGTTTAACCACTTGAGGAGATCATGGATAAGGGAGAAATGAAACATCTGAAAAAGAATCTTGAAGCAACTCTTGAAGACCTTGACAGATCTAAAAAAGAAATTGAAGAACTAAAAGAAAAGGTTAGTGATTCTCATGCAGTCATTAAAAAGCTGAGAAAAGATTTGAAAGAGTGTTCCACAAGTGATTT
This sequence comes from Chamaecyparis obtusa, assembly GCA_027943335.1. NCBI lineage: Eukaryota > Viridiplantae > Streptophyta > Pinopsida > Cupressales > Cupressaceae > Chamaecyparis > Chamaecyparis obtusa. The sequence goes on from BSBK01000300.1 coordinate 287,512, forward strand.
GGGAAAAATGGTTAAAAATCTAAATGAGGAAAACACATCTCTGAAAGAATAGATTGAAGAGTTGGATGAAAAGCTACTTAACAATCAAGAAGCCTATGAAGAACATGTCAAAGAGAACAAGTAGTTAGATGAAGAACTAAGACAAGCAAACATGAAAATCTTGGAGTTAGAGAACATCAAGAAATAGATGGAATCTAAATTTACTAAGGCAAAGAACCATATTGACAAATTACACAGAAGCAAGGATCTTATAAAGTCGCAATTGTATGCACAGAAGATTAAAGGAGATACCAGCGGTATTGGGTTCAATGAAGCACACAATTAGATCAATGACATGCGAGCAAGAAAGAAACCATCAGAAGAATCTACAGAAGCTAAGAAAGTTGGAAATCATACAGTAGCTAAAGCTAAACCATCTATGGATGAGCGCAAGCTAGTAAATAAGACTTGCTCTGCCTGTAACAAGCATGGTCACATAGCAAGAAATTGTAAAGAGGTAAGACATTTTAATGGTTACTATTATTCATGCAATAAGTTTGGTCATATAGCTATGAATTGTAGATGAAATCAAAGAAATCAAAATCAACAAAGTTAGAGAAATCATCCTCAGTAGAAAGTAAGGAACTCCCAGAACATTACATGTCAGATATGCAATTATGTTGGTCACAAAACTAGACAATGCAGTATGGCAACCTACATGAATGCACCAAGGAATATCAGGCCTCCAGTCATTTTTCACTCATGTAACAAGGATGGACACATCTCTAGGTTTTGTAGAAGAAGAGCGCAAAGACAAGAAAGCCCTAAAAAGTCAGAAAGTTCAATATTAGAAGAAGCGGGAGAAGTCAAGTTCGTGCAAGCTTCAAATGATGTGAGCTTGATTTGGAAGAAATAAAAGAAGGATAATGTTGATGAAATAGTTAAGGATGCATCCGCAATGGACACACCTCCTATTTATGGTTAAATGACCTTCATGGTCATAGGGGGAGCTAGATTAGCTCTAGACCCCTGCATGGCTAGTATACTCACTCTCAGAGTATGTGCCTTGGACTACAACTATTTGGAGACTATGTGATGCATTATGCAAGAGTGCACTACCTGATTGTTAGCAGAAACACAAGGAAATTTACAGTTGTATTCTATACTTACGCGACAAGCATTAATGGTAGAAAAGTTACTTTATAGCCATCAAAGATTCATTATTCACACATTGCATTCTAAGTTGAGCGTTTGGAGAGTACTAAAGATCAAGTAGTTGAGTAAAGAAATGTTGCAGCTGAATCAATCAGCAAAGCAAGGGGAAAATAGTTTTGTTACAAAGCCCTAGCTCGACGCGTCATCTCAGAAACCCTTGGAAACCATTATGAATCATTTAATCAAGTAAGTCATGGCTACACCAATTGTATTTGATGTTGCTGAAAGAAAGAGATATGTTTTTAAGAAGCAGCCATTTAAGTCCACCCTAGATGACCTAGAAGGAGCATTTTCAAGAGCCCCAATGGGTGTCATGCATGTAGAAGACATGTGCATGTATGTGTATTGCAAAAAGGAACTAGTTGTCTTAGACAGAATTAGGTTGCACCTAGATTCCATGATGAATCTGGACAATTCATTCTCTGAAGAGTTCACGCACCTTGAGAATCACCCTATCATTGAATATGCTACTGCATTTGAATTCTATGAATTAGAATGGATAAAAATCTTGTTGAGAAGGATCCATGATGACCTATTTTGGATAGGTGAAGTACCAGTCAGAATCACATCTGATCTCATTCATGAGATGACAGGTCTATCTAATATAGATGCCATTCTTCCAGTTGGAAAAGATGTTAGGAAATTGGTTGAACAATCCTGCAAATCCCGGAGTGATAAGCATGGGATGACAATCAAACTAATTGAGGAGAAGGACATCAAATTGATGTCTACGATAGTTGGGTACAGGTTTCAACATACTAACAGGGTCAATATGTGTCCACAACCACTATTCTTGTAGCCATCAGGATAGTAAAGGAGAATGGAGAATTCAACTTGTGTGAAATCTTGCACGCATAGTTAATGGATAACATAAGGGCAATCAAGCATGATAAGACCAAAATATTCAAGTTTGGGTCTTTGATAATTTATATGTACTTTCATATAGTTGGGAAGGTATCAGACTTATACTTAGATAAAATTTTACCTACAATACCTCAAATATCCCTTAAGGCATCAGTTGAAAGCACACTAAGAGACTACGTGGAGTTAGAGTTGAAAACCTTCAGGATAAAGATGCAAATGAGGTATAGGATACCTGAAAGCATTGTTGAAAAATACAAGGACAATATCTATTTTATGGTAGAAACTGACATTACTTGTATGGAGGATGTTGAGCCTAGAACTAACTGGATCCATCCACTTCGCTATGAAGTGGAGGATCAAGTTTTGGAAGCTTATGCACAAGTCTTACTGTTGGCACCCAAGGATCTTAATGAGCCTAGATGGGGAGCATATGAAGAGAAGACCAGGGAAGTAGATGTAGTCCTAAACAGTGTAGCAACCAATAGGAAAGCCACCAAAATCACCTCTAAGATTTTGAAAATCTATGGTGTGACCCAAGTAGATCTGGATAAAGCTAGAGAAGCAAAAATTGCTATGCAAATTGAGAGCGCATCCAATGAAGAAGCCAAGACAGAGAAGTCTGATGATCCTAAGTTAAAAAAGGTAAAGATTGAGAAATCTGATGATGTAAAGGAAAAGGAGAAGAAGATAGATAACATCACTCATGCGCCCATTTCTAGTGACTCCAATACACCACCAGAGCCCAGTAAGATGTCTAAGAGGAAAAAGTAGCTAGTTACAAGTCATCCATCAGCTAGAGCCACAAGAAGCAGAGGCAGAAATGTAAAACCACCTCCTAAAGTAGGATTCCTACCAAGTCTTCAAGTATTAAGGACTAGAGTGGTAGAGGAAGGAAGGTTAGATCAGATATCTAAGTTCTATGATAGATATCATGAAATTGACAAGTATGAGATCCATGAGATGCTCATCAAACATATGATCAAGTTCAAGAAGATAGTTCTAGAACTGAAGATAGTCATCCTAGATAAAGTATGGGATATTCTAGACACTTTGAAAAGATAAGCATCTGAAGAAGACATTAGAATAAGAGAGAAAACACTGCATGACAATGTGCCAGTATGTTTAGTGGAAGAAAAAGCATTATTAATGGATTTGGTGAAGCTGCACCTAAGGAAAAAGATGAGAACATTGCATATAATGAACAAGGATTATGAGATAATAGCCAAGGAGATAGAGAAAGCTTTTGAGAAAGTATTCCTTGAATAGTGCATGCAACCTATATCTGTGCCCATCACTCAAGCACTTGCTGAGAAAGCTAAAGCAGCCAAGGTCACAAAAACACCTATGATAGGTCCACAAGACTCAACACCCTCAGTAACAGTGCCTGCAGTTGAAATAAAGTCTATGCCCATGATTGCAACTCAAGAGGATAACACAATAATGATTGATAATGTGGAAATATCAATGGTGGCCACTAATAAAGACTTAGACAAATTTGAGGAAGCCTTTGTAAGTACACAAGAGGCAAAAATTCTATGTGGTGATATTTCACCTAAGCACCAAGAGGATGTATTGATAGAAGATATAACAAATCAAGAAGAAGAAGAGGAGAAAGAAAAAGAAAAGCAAAAAGGAGGAGAAGAGGAGGTAGAAAAGGAAACAATAGATGAACCCTCAGTTGAAATGCCTATGGAGATTAAGCCAGAAATGTTGAAGAACACACCCATCACTCCCATGCCTTCAGCATCATTTTTGTCAAGTTTGACCCCTGACACTACAAGCTTGGACTCTTGGGGAGAAGAAGACCTGATCAAGATCAGTTTCCTTTCTATGGAGAAGGCCAAGGAGAAAAAAGTAATGAGAAATCCTCTATTTGTTGAGTCAATAGACATCTTGAACAATCTACTGCCATCAGAGAAGAAGGTACCAAAAGTGCACTTAGTGGAGGATGTCAGCAACATCCTAACAAGCTTCAAGGCAAACTTCTCCTGCCTGGAAGAATCAGTGGCTAAGGTAGCAGAAGAGAAGTATCTTAAGAAGAGATTGGATGAGCTAACTGCAAACTTTGCACTTGACCTCAACTCTTTAAATATTGGTCAAGCTTCAATGAAAGAATTTATAGCCAAAGGAAGGAAACTCATAGCAGGTTGTATGAACCAAGACAAGCTGACTGCAGATCTCTGTAAGAAAATTTAGGAGGTAGAGACTATGATAGATAAAGTGAGGAAATTAGTAGAAGATCCCACTACAAATATAAACATGTGTAACAATGTATACTAGGGACAAGTGGAAAAAATAGAAAAGACAGAAAAATAAATGTTCAGGATAAGGGCAAGACAAACACAGCTAAGAAATGCTCTTGCGCCCTCACTAGATGTCTTGAATCAGAACATCAAGGATATCGATGCAACTATGGTGACATATGATCAAGGTCCATGTACAAAATTGGAGAAGATGGAAAAATTAACATATTCTTTGTGTGCCCATCTCCAGACAATAGACACACTGAAGAAATTTTGGCAGAATGAGATTGCTAATCTAAAGATAGCATATCTGGATGTCTTCACTTTGTAAGTACTTGTGAATACATTTTTTAGCACCTTTGTCATTAATATCAAATTGGGAATATAGTATGTATAAGAAATAATATGTGGCCTTGTAAATGATGTAAATAAAAGTACAGTACATAAGGGGAGATATAAGTTAGAGTATGTATTAGAAAATTTTGTATAAGGATACAGTTAGTAACTTCGCCATATTCCTTTGTTGCCATTAATGACAAAGGGGGAAATTGTTGGCAAGTTGACTATACTAAAGTATATGACTATATTTAGTGTTTTCATTATGGCAAAAAATTCATATGAAGTTTTGGAGTCAGCGCATATCGAAGAAGATAAAAAATATGGCTAAGTATGGAAGACTTGACAGATAGCAGAGCACTAGGTGATCAAAGCATCAATACACATGCATATAACAAAGTTATAACATGTGCCCTTGAAGATAAGCTTCTAAGTATGTATTCATGCTAAGTTTAAGAGCGCATGATGATATGAGTCAGTATGAGGAAATTACAGTTAGATGAAGTAGCACAGATAGTAAGCGACAGAACATGACAGAGCATGGAGTTGACTGTTTGTATTTTGATTAGCGCTTGTAATATTGTTTTGTAAAGGTTGTGCACCTATTGTATTTAGGTCATAGACATGTTAATATGAATATGTGTAAACACACCTGATCCAATTCAATTGGAAGCGGTGTATGTAATTAGTTATAGGTTGACTTGATGAAGAGTTTTGTATGCGCATATAAATAAGACATGCACCCTTGTAATTCAACATGGCATGAGAAATAGGGATCATATAAGCAAAGAAGAAGTATGTGAAGAACAGGTAGAATGTGGTAGAGCTTTACAAGAGGCTAAAGCATCAGCACACAAAAGGAACTGATCAGACAAGTGATGTCACAACACTAGTTCACCTTGAAAATATAGTGTGTATCTGATATCTAGAAGGTTGTAGCCTTCACCACTTGAGTAGTGAGCTCTATGAAAATGTGTCCCCACCCCTAATAGGGTTAATGTTAAAAGACTCCTAACAAGGTCCGACCCTTGACTAGGTCACTGTACTAAAAGTATTGTAAAGAACAACTCCTAACAGGGTTGCAAGATCTTCTAACAGGGATCATAAAACACTAGTGCAGTTCTTAGTGGGTGTCAATTCCCACTAGGGTTTTTACCTATCTGGGTTTCCCCGTAATCATATTTGGTGTCATATGTTATGATTGTTTATCTTACTTGCATTAGTGTTCATTTCAGTAACTAAGCAATTAAGATAAGTTTCAAGATAACAGAAAAAGTAATAAAGTATAGAGCACTGATTCACCCCCCCCCCCCCACCTCTCAATGTTCCCATTCCTAACACTTTATGTATCTACCAGTCCATTTGTTGATTCATAATGTCACTACTTTGATAGACATTGGGGCAGTTAAATATATCTTTCTTGCACATCAATGTCAAAAAAAAATCCATCATAAAGTCCTGAAAAAGCCCTAAAAATCAAAGAAAGTTTTTTAAAAAATCCCTAAAAATTTACAAAAAGTCTTGAAAATGTCCTAAAAATCAAATAATGTTGTGTAAAAATCCTAAACACTATAAAATATCCCGAAGAAAGCACAATAAATAAACAAATCAAATATCTCAAAAAACCTTGAAAAAAAATGATCAAAATCTAAAAGCAATAATCATTTGCATTTCATTCATAAATTATTCCTTGTGTCAAGACAAAAATTTGAGTAGACACAATCTAAAAATATGTTAAAAATTGTGCTTAACAAATCCCACATCAACAAGCAAACTATCTATTATATTCAACAATCAGATCAATTAAACTTGTCCAATCATTTGTCCTACCAATCAGTTATCCTAATCAATCAATCAACATTATTTGTCCTTCGTTGTCTTATACAGGGTGTGGTATAATTGAAACCAAATGGTATATGTCTTATACAAGGTACTTCATTCATGAAACTAAACATCATCAACTAAACTATCAACTTTGACAACAAGATTAGAATGGTTGTTGACTTGTTTGGTTTAGTGAGTCTTTTCTTTTATTGATTTATCTTTGGTCATGTTCCTATGCTACTTAAGGATAATCAAACTTGATTAGAGTGGTCAGGATGGTTCATGGTCCCTTTTTTTTTTCTATTTGCGGGGTATTTTTCATGACATTATTGGGTAAGTATGTCCAATGCTTTAGGATGGATGGAAATATTACTTGTTTTCAATGTGTTTGTTTCACACAAAGGGATTGCATTATCATCCTGGTTTTTTGTACCATGGTACATCATGTAATGCCCCACCTGGGAACCCATGAGGACAAAGTCTAAACTAGACTTAATGACAATGCAATTTTTTATAAAGGAAAGGTACATACAAAACACAATTAATGATTTCATGATCAAATTAATACACGTGGAAACAACTTAATTCAACATTTAACATTAACATCATTAATGTATTTTATCAATTGAAAGTACAATTATAGAACTAGCCTATATCCTTTAGGGTTCCCATGACGTCTCTAAAACAACAATAACACCACTAATAAATTAACTAAGAACATAATAATGTGGATAGAGACATGCTTATTTTAAAACCCAAGTCAAATGTTCTTAGTTTTTTATTTTCTCAATATGAAGAGTACATCTATCATAAAGCAAATTTAGTATACATTTATTACATCCAATACAATAACATTTATTCAAAGACCCTAACTATTACATCATTGTCATTTGTATAATTTACAAATTCTCTTTACATATTTATAGGTTCATAGTCATGAATTATAATTACAATTTTTAGAAATAAAATTACATATTTTCTCATAGAATTATCTCAATACACCAAATAATACAATGCTACAATTACAATTCATGTCACAATTATGAAGAAGTATCTCCAAATTGTAGATATGATAATAGCAATAATGAACTATCCAAGTGCATGAACAATGAACACTAGACCTCAGTCATACAAAGATCACTACCACCCAACCATGCAATACCCCAAGGGGGTGTAATGCTCCACTTGAGAACCCATGAGGACAAAGTCTAAACTAGACTTAATGACAATACAATTTTTTTAAAAAGTAAAGGTACATAAAAAAACATAATTAATGATTTCATGATCAAATTAATAAATGTAGAAGCAACTTAATCTAACATTTAACATTAACATCATTAATGCAATTTATCATTTGAAAGTGCAATTCTAAAACTAACCTATATCTTCTAGGGTTCCCATGACGTCTCTACTTTAAAAATGATAACAACACTAATGAATTAACTAAGAACATAATAATTTGGATAAAACCATGTTTATCCTAAAACCCAAGTCAAATGTTCCTAGTTATTTCTTTTGTTAATATGAAGAGTACATCTATGGAAGTAGGATATCGAGATTGCTCTGCAACTAATCTTTCTAAAAAACTAGTGTTTATTTCACTATGAGGACAACCTCACACATTCGAATAGATGTGGGAGGCCACCCTCGACCTGGCTATTTTTTGGGTGTATGGGTGAGGAGGCACAATTTTTTGAGGAGAAGGGAGGCATCGGTGGGAGGAGGTCATTCAAACAAGTTGTGAGTGGCAGTTGCAGCATCCCAGAGGGTGACCTCTTTGTGACTCGGAAGGATGGTGACCATGCATAAACCTCAATAAAGGTAAGGGCTTTGTGCTCATCAGACTTACTATTGTCCCCAACTCCAAAATGTCTAAGTGAATTTGTAGGGAAAAAGTTAGATTAAGAGAAGTGGCCATTTTTGTAAGAGCATATATTGATTACCATCTCGTAAGTTTATGAATGATTAGTTTCATGGAATTTGGGCCCAAAATATGGGCTTCAATTTTTCCTATCTCCGAATGGTTCAAAAAGGCTTATTTTTTATTTTCTTTAATAGTAAAGAATCACAAGCATTTGTATTAAAAATATATATATTGGAACATATGCCCCTGCACATTTAGGGCTTTGGGTTGGTCTGAAGAGGCCAATCAAGAGGAAATTTTGGCCCTCTCTAGCCTGAGATGGGTCACTGTTAAGAACTTCCCTCCCTATATAGGATCCTTCCTTTCTCCAAATCTTTCTCCTTTAGAGAAGGTAATTCAAATTGAAGAATCAAACACCCTATTTCCCCATCTGGATGTTAGGGTTCTTACGGAAATAAATCCTGGTCTGGATATCCTAGATTCTCTCCATATTAACTTAGGGTATGAAACCCTAATATGACCCATTAAAGTACTTAGAGGCCTCAATGCATGCTTCCTGTGTCAAAAGGAAGGACATAGAAGAAGAGATTGTCCCTTGCTTCACTAGAAAAATCCTTCACAATAAAAAACCAGGGCAAAAGCCATGACTAGGTTGGGTAAACATGAGAACATTAGTGGAAGTGAGATAAATGCACATGATATTGAAACCAACCCTATCTTTTCCAATACCTGCAAGGATGGGGTGGAGAAGACAATTTTTTTTGTAGAAAATTTTGAAGAACTAAAAGAGGCTCTAAGGGTACACAATACAAACCCCCCTCTAATGTTGACTCTTCCAAAGTTATTCAGTCTCACATGAAGGAAATAACTCTAAAAGAAACCTCACAAAACCAAGAATGCTCAATAGTTGGCCCTAGAGAATGTTAGGCTTGCTACAACAAAGAGGGATCCCCCCCTCTTCCATAGTGTCTAACTCTCTAGTGGACAATATTTTGACTAGTTTTAAAACCTAGCATGGATCAAACATTCCTCCCTTCTTGGATGGGATCAAAGTTGTCGATGGAGAGACCACTCCTAAAAATGATATTTTATTGAGAGTGCATAAGGAGATGGTAGTTGGATCCATTTACTCTACTACTACTATTGAGGTTCCTTCTGTACACACTAAAATGGTGCACTTCTATGAACCATTACATGCAAGGTTGCTCAAGAATGAGGCCTCACAAAGCGGCTCATAGCTCTCTATGCATGGAGTTGCAAGGGACTATGATGTATTTGATCTCAACTAGAGCTACAAGCTTGTGACCTTGCTAGTCAACCACACAACGAGAGATTCAAATGAGGACAAGGGCAAGAGTGCCAATATCCTCAAGAATCACTATGAAAATGCAATGCAAGCTAGTCTATGGAAATGAAAATGCAATGCAACTAAGCTATGAAATGGAAAGAACAAGTGTTACAAATCCCTCCTATTAAGCTATGTGAAGTTATGCTATTGCATGAAAGGAAATCTAAGCTATGAAAGCCATGAAAAATGAAACTACTTATGCAAGAATGTAAACTAAACTATGAAACAAATGAAGAAATCTAAAGTAGGATGCAACAATGATCTCTAAAAAAAGCTTCAAAGTCTTCAAGGATTCCTGCAGCATAAGGTTAGCATAAAAATGTGATATATAAATGAAGGAGAGAGCTTTCCTTTTATAAGAAATGAAAAGGAGTGGACCATTGAGATTAAGAGGCAAAAGTCTCAATCAACGGTGGAGCTTGAAAGAGGAGCAATCCATGTGCACAAGTATCCTCCAATAGGAAAATAGGAGTTGACTTTATGTCCATATGAGACAAAAAGTGCTTTTTCCCTTTTTATAAAATAGGAATAATGCTTTATTTGTGCAACATAGGATAAGAGGAAAAGTGGGGCTTTTTATTTATTAAAAGGGGAGGAAATATTCCTTTTAAATAAATAAAGACTTAGGATAAAATGGTTAGCCCATAGGATAAAATCCAATATATGATCGAAATTAAGACTTGATCAAGAAATTGATAATGTTGAAAATGTTGATTATTGATAAAATTGATTCAGGGTTGATAAATCAAATAAATGGGGCCCAAAGTCTAGGTGACCATTTTAGGGTGCATACACCTTCGTATGATGCTCTTGACAATATTCAAAAATGTTATGATTCTAATGATGCTAAATTTGATTTCTCTCTTGTGATTATATTGATAACTACCACTCCTCCATATAACTCCTATATTAATGTTGCTAAAGAATTTGGTATCTCCTTCCACAGTTGTGATCCCACCAAGGAGGAGGAGATAATACATGATAAATATGACTAGGCCATTGTTCCATTCTCTGGTACCAATAAGGAGAGGGAGGCTATGGAAGAGGGGGAGATAATGTTAATACTAAGATCATATTACTGAGAGGGGAGGGGTGAATCAATAATCTATCAATTATCTAAGTTTTGACTCTTTAAACTTTATCACTACATTCAGAAGTTTATCCTTTAACAACATCAAATGAAAATCTTAACCATAAACACATCCATAAAATAATGAAACACTTGACACATATACTTTTCTTGTAGAAACCCAAATCAGGAAAAAACCATTATGGATTGATAACAACTAAATGATGTACCTTTTTAAAGTACACCCTATAAGGAGCTTAACCATGTTAGGAGTTTTACAAAAGCACTGTTAGGTGCTACCCAGTTAAGGGATTTACCTTTACGTCTGTTAAAAGCTTTACCTCGTCAAGAGTAGCTTTGTTAGAGGACTTCAAACACAAGGTAATGTGCCACCTTGTTAGAGGACTTATAATAGGGACCTACTAGGATCTACCCAGTTAGGGATTTTTTACTATTGCAACTATTATGGATTAACAGGAACGATGATCTATAAGATAGCACTACATCTACTTGATCAAATCCACTTAAGCATAAAATGTCTTCTCACCATTCTTGTCTCTTCCCTGGCTTGGTCACAACTTGCAACTTACACTGCACTTGATTTACACATGATCAACACTCAAAACTATCAACTTCATCCTTTTTATATTATTCATCAAGCCCTTAATTTTTTGACTACCTTAGAATTTCCCTAAAAAACTTACAATTTAACTTTCGATCTTTGTTGTTAGATCTAGCACATCATACAACAATATTAAATGTATACAATAAATTTCCTTTACCGCATCAGCTATCACAATGATTTACATAAAAATTTGAGTCCAAGAGTCAAACACATTTTGACTACACATTTATATCTTCTTGAATCTTCTCCACACGCTAGCATCAAATGCTATGTCATCACCTTCAACATTTAATACACATCGTCAAATCATGACTGACTTGGCCTTGATCACTGCAACACTTTCACCGATCACCAATCAAAGATTTGATCTCTATCACTCAAGAACTTTAATACTTCAACCTTTCAACAATTCTGACTTTGTTCTCTGGTCTTTTATCTTTCTATCTAGTTAACCAAAATAGTTGCAATTGAAACCATAACATCCAAATACTGTTGGAAACCATATATTGTAACCACATTACAAGACATAACACATATTTGACAAACCACACAAATCACTTCACCTATCACTAATTGTTCTAGTAGTTGCACTATTATCCTTCCTTTGATCATAGCTTACTCACCAGTCAATATCAATATTAGCAGTCATGCATTTAACATTCTAAGACTTTACTGAGTTTCCCACATGAATCGCTACAACTGAAACTCATCGAAAAACTCTGATCACCATTCATATACTCAACAACATACTAGCAACACTAGGTCAATACTTGACATCAATGACAACTCAATAACTGATCCATATGCAATCAAATCTATCTCATTGCAATACCAATAATCAATTCATCAGTTATCATCAATTATGCCAACATATAATACCCCCTAAGAAAATGAATAGAAAGGCAACAAAAAGAAGGATGTAGTGGATAGAATGAATTCCAAACTAGAACAAACCTTTGAGTTTAAGCAAGGTAAAAAAAGGGGTAGACCCCTTGGATCCACAAATAGAAGGAAAAACTTATTGTCGAGCAAGGGACCTCTATTTAAGTGCTATAGAGGATTTCAAACCCCGAAAGATATCACATAATAATTAATCATGCAAGTAAAAATGGCTTCATATAATGTAAGGGGACTTGAAACCCTAGACATAAAATATGTTATTAAAAGGTTTTTAAACATTAATAAAGACATTTAAATTTTAATGATGCAAGAAATAAAAGCAATAAACTTCCAATTGGATACTAGCCTCAAATGTATTTGGCAAGAGGCTCCTACTTATCATACAAACCATGAGAAAGGGAGAGGTGGTATAACTATTCTTATGGGACCTAAGTGGAGATATTTTGTTATGAGATGGGCCACATGCCCTTGTAACAGTGCAATTTGGATGAATTCCAAAGAAGGTGACTTTGAATTTGGGATCTGTTCTATCTATGCCCCCAATGAGGTAAGGGGGAGAATTCAACTTTGGAAGTGGATGTGTGATCTAGATAGCATTCCATTGATTATAGGGGGTGACTTCAATATGATAGAAAACCCACAAGACTTGAGAGAGGTGGTAACAAGTTTGAGTGGAAAGGAGATGAAATATTATTTTGGTATAAAATGTTAAATAAACTTGACTTTCAATACCCTCTAACTGGCAATAAGGAGAAGCTTGCAAGAATTTGGTATACTTGGTGCAATTACCAGAAAAGAGGTAAAATAGTATACAACAAATTAGATATAATATATGCTAACAAACACATATTTTCCTTCAATAAGAACAAGGAGTAGTGGATTGTAAAGGTGGTCCCTTATACTCTCCCAGACTACCATCCCATCATTGCAGCTATTGGTTGTGGTACAATAGATTATATGGTAGAGAAGCATTCCCAATCCTGCTCACTCAATGTGAGATTATTGGCAGAGGAGGTCGTTAGGGGAGCAATGAAAATTATATATCAGTATAATACTTGGATCTACCCACATGGTAGGAGTATAGACAAATGGGTTCAAAACACAAAATCCTGGAGAATATTGTTCTAAATAGTAGGAAAGAAATTTTCTAAAGATGCTAGAAAAGAGGAACTAAATCTCCATAATGGATTTGATACGAGTTGAAGAGATTGTTCAAGAAAATTCTTAGGATCAACAAGCAATAGAATCTATAGCCCTTTCCAAGGACTCCTTAAGGAGGCTTCAAAATTTGAAAGTATAAGGGGCTAAAGTGAGAGAAAGGGCTAATTGGCTAGCCCATGGTGATAGAGGATCAAAGTTCTTCTTCCAATTCCTCAGAAGTAAAGAGAAGAGGGAAAACATAGATAGTATTTGGGAAGAAGGGGTAAACTTAGCCAATTAGGTTGATATCATTAGAGATTTTTTAGATTGCTACACTCGGTTCTTTGCCTCTAAGGAGGGGGGAGGTGAGATTGACCTGGCTAGGAAGAACATTGCAAGTATCATACCAAACAAAGTTTCAGTAGGGGATGTGGACTGTATGTCAAAAGATATTACTATTGCAAAAATCAGAAATGCTATCAGAGATTTGAAAGTTGATAAAGCCCCCAAACTAGATAGTCTGTCTATAGAATTTTACAAGAGCAATGAAGGGTGGATAGTGAAAGAATTGAAATAGGTGTATGAGGAGGTTCTTATTAAAGGGTCTCTTGGTAAATATATTAACTTAGGGATAATCAAGATGATCCCTAAAGAAGGTGAAAAAACATTGATAAAAAAATTGGAGACCAATTACTCTATTAAATGTGTCATATAAGATTTTGGCAAAACTCCTTGCAAAAAGACTAGTTGATATTCTACCTAAGATTATCAGCCCCATACAGATAGGATTTGTAAAAGGAAGGTACATTTTGGAAAAAATGTTGACATGTTGGGAGTTAATGAATTGGGAAAAGGAATTAGGTCAATCAACCAACATGCTCCTTATAGACTATGAGAAGGCTTATGACAAGATATAATGGAACTTCTTTTGGCTGATGTTGGATAGCTTGGGATTTCCTATGAGTTTTCAAAACATGATAATAATATTGATGGGAGATGCAAATACTATAGCAGATGTGAATGGGTGTAGGTTCAAGAGGATTTTCTTGTCAAGGTCAATAAGACAAGGATGTCCTCTTTCGCTTGCTCTCTTTATTATTGCAAGAGATGCTCTATTCTACATCTTAAGAGACAATTCAATAGCCCCCTAGATTAGAGGCATAACCATACCTAATGGTGATGAATTGACAAATGTACAATTTGCTAATGATATAACTATTATGATGGAGCTTTTAGAGGAGAATATGGAGAGACTCATGTTCAAGTTGGAAGTCTTTTGTAAAGCCTCAAGTAGCAAAATATCAATTAAGAAATCAATTATGCTTGGTTGGGAGGAGGCACCTCCAAAATGGTTCCTAAAATATCAAATGGCTTTGGGGTCCCCAACCACCAAGTAAGATACCTTGGTATCCCTTTTTCTATAGCCATAGACCTCTAAAATATGTGGCATTGGGTAAAATTTAAAATAGATAAGAAACTTCATAAATGGAGTAATCAATATCTATCCTTTGCTGGTAGATTATAGGTTTGTTAGAAGGTGCTATCTACCTATAATATATATTATGCCTCATCTTGGATATTTTCCCAAATTTATCAATTTGAATCCATTCAGAAATTTGTCAGGAACTATCTTTGGTCTGATGGTAAGGGTAAGCAGAAGTAGCACGATGTCCAATGGAAATGTTGTACAATGAGTAAATGTATGGAGGGCTAGGAATTAAAGATCTAAAGACACAAGGAGTTACCCTAGCCTCCAAATGGATTATTAAGGCTCTTGAGGGCCAGGAACCTTGGAAGGTGTTAGTTAGAAGTAACATTTGCAGAGGTCACCTAGTTAAGGGCTTGACCTGGAAGAACTTATACTTATTAGATTTGATGGATGGGACACTCCAAGTAAAGGTGCAGGGCTTCAAGGTTTTTAAGAGCATTTGGAAGGGGTGAGAATAGTTAAGTAGAAAGCTATCATTAAATACCTTTGTTTCCCAACAACATGGGGTATGTGGAGAACGGTCCATATGGTGGAACTTTAAAGTTAAAGATAAGTTTCTTGCAAGATTGCAGGGGTGTTCTATAAAAGTATGAGTAGAAAAAGGAATAAAAGCTTTTAAGGATGTCATTAACAATGGGGTGCTTATTAGCTGGGAGGATTTGTCACAAAAGGAAAATATACTAGCCTCTCAATGGACGACATATAAATTGATGGTTGATGCCATGCATAACTTTGACATTACCAAGGAATGTACTATACACAAGGATTGCTACCTTGAATATAGATGGGTTGATGGAACAAAAATTACAAATGCAAAAGATAAATGATTATACTCCTTGTTGATGGATAGTAATGAGATCTGAAAACAAGTAGATGTTTGCTAGGAGGGGCTTGAGGACTAGGAAAAATGAAAAAGTGTCTTGGGAGGAGTATGGTATAGGTGTGCTAAACCAAAAAAGAAATGCTTCCTTTGGAAGCTAATCCTTAACATACTGCCTATTAGAAGGAAACATAGATAAGTTAATTATTGTTCTATATGCAAAATTCCTACAACTCATTTTTTAACATATTCTTTGGGTGTTGGTTTGTTGTTGAAATCTGGAGATTATTTAGCTTGAGTATTAACCATAATATTAGTATTTTTGAGTTGGTTGTCGATCATGCTTTGAGTCTAGATACACGTGCTAACCTTTTGTTATCTACTTTTTATTTAGAAGTTATTTGGACAATTTGGAAGTTAAGAAATAATAGTTTATTTAATGATGTGCCCATATCTCTTACTAGGTCTCAAAAGAGACTAATTATGTATGATGTATCCTTGCAGGTAACAATTGTCATAGAGCTGGAACATAGAAGATTCAACAAACTATTCATAGGGGAGAAGGTAGAAATTAGTAGAGACATGATTTCCCATGGTTGTACATGGTCTAATTAGACAACAAAAAGAACCCAATTTGTGATAGCACCAGAGAAGGTGGTCACAGAGCTAAACTTGACTAGAGATAGATTGGGTGATTACACAAAGGATCATGATGTTGATCTTGTACCAGTTGAGGAAAGGGTTGTTGCTGAGCCTATATAAGTTGTTCCACTTAGAGCTATCACCCCAAAGGAGAATGAACCATTTCTTGATCCCAGACTCAAGCACTTGTATGATAATTGGATTACAAAGGAGAAAATTATAAAATGGATGGAGGGCCCATTGGGTTGGGTAGTTTGGATAGCTAGAGATGGGTTAGATTGGGTGATCATGTATCTATTTTGATGTGTTTCCTTCTCCTACTTGAGGCTACGTCCTCACCCATAGTGTTACTTTCGTTTAGTAGCATTTTTTTTTGTATTAGACATGATGTATAGTTTATTTGATACAAGGACACTCTATTATACACTTTGTTTAACCTCTTATATCTAATACAAAAAAAAGAAAAGTACATCTACCATAAAGCAAATGAAGTACACATTTATTACATGTAATACAATAGCATTTATTAAAAGACCCCAACTATTACATCATGTATAGTTTACAACTTCTCTTTACATGTTTACAAGTTTATAATCATGAATTATAATTACAATTTCTAGAAATACAATTGCATCTTTTCTCATAGAATTATCTCAATACACCAAATAATACAATGCTACAATTACAACTCATGGTACAAGTATGAAGAAGTATGCAATATTAAATAATATTTTATTTTAAATTTATTTTTTATTTATGAGTTGGGAAACTTTTTGTTTTAAAAAAATTCTTTTTGAGTTTTTCTATTTTAGAATTGATTTTGATTTTTAGGAATTACTACACAGTTAAATTCTGATAGAAATATCACAATTTGACTTGTTGTGGAAAATATCTCTTAGGGCCCGTTTGGACCATTGCATACGGAATGCCGGATATGGTCAATTCTGGAATATGTTGCAAATCTGGAATATCCATATCCTCAAAATGATATCCGGAATATGTGTTCGACCTGTTTGGACCACTTGGAAGATGACTGAGAATATCTATTTTCCGCGTTTGGTTGCACATTTTGGAATTGGAATATTGACTGAATGAGAATTTATTTTATTAATTTATTTGTAACAATTTGTGATTTTTTCAAATGTTATGATGTTTTTCATTTTTTTTTTGTGTTTTTTAATATTTATTTTATTTTTGCAATAAAATATTATTATAATATTTTATTTATTTTTGAATACTTATTTTATTTTATTTTATTTGTATGCGATTTTGAATATTTATAATATTTTGAAATAAAATTATGTTTATAAGTTTATAAAAATTGTAACATTTTGTATAACTTTTTTATAAAATTTATAGACCCAAAAAAAATTTATTATAATATTTTATTTTATTTTTGAATACTTAGTTTATTTTATTTGTATGCGATTTTGAATATTTATAATATTTTGAAATAAAATTATGTTTATAAGTTTATAAAAATTGTAACATTTTGTATAATTTTTTTATAAAATTTATAGACCCAAAATAAAATATAAAATTTATAAAATTTGTATACCCAAAATACACAAATAAAATATAAAATTTGTAAAATTTGTAGACCCAAAATACACAAATTTATAAACAAGTCATTTATTTTATTATTTATTTTTTATAAAATGTTGCCAACCCAGCTCAATAGGAGCACCGGCAGGAAAGAGCCAGGTGGAGAAAACCTCCAGTCTAGCCCCACAAAATCATGAGCTGATATAAAATTTACATAATTTGAATGAGGCGTTCCTCATTTTACATAATTTGAATGAGGCATTCCTCATTTTACATAATGCAGATACAGTGTTACAACTTGAATGAGGCATTCCTCATTTTACATAATGCAGATACAATGTTATAATTTAGTCTGATGAGTCTTTGACGCTCTGTCATGCCCGAACTCTTATTTTTGTCTATAGACACTGCATACATAGAACATACAACTGTTTTGTGCTTTTGTTAGTATAGCAATGAAGTACATTCAGTTGCTAACTTTTGTATGAGTTTTTAAAAAAAATCTTATTAATTATTATTACCTTCTATGACCCCCTTTGATTCTTACCTGAATGATCCATGCTTGTCAAGATAAAAACACGACCAATTAAATGAGTTTATACATGATATATCTATGTTAACCTCAAAATTCCTCTACAAACATGGGTTAGAATTCTACAAAGCAATAATCATGAAAACAACGTTAAATCATGTGACTAATACCAGATTGGGGCTCACCTAAGCCATAAACATGAAAAATTATTGTGAAAAAAACTATGTGGACCATATATATGCGCACTTGGGGTGAAGAGGAGTTATGCTATATCCATATTATAATATTTAGTTATAATATCAAAATACAAAATTGAATAATTCCTGAGCTCATATTCGTATATTACAATATCAAAATACAAAATTGACTAGTTCTTGAACTCATCTCCGCATATTACAATATCAAAATACAAAACTGAATACTTCTTGAGCTCATCTACGCATATGGTCGCACAAAAGATATGAATTACAATACAGAGAAGGCATCGTAAAAATTTAATTTCATTTGTCCTAGCTTGACAACTATTGCACTCAAATCCTGGATTGTGGATGAGTGGAGATGGGCAGATGTCTGGATCGTGGATGATTGGAGATGGGTGAATAGATGTAGATGGCTTGTCATCGACCCATCTAAAGTACCCACAATCATGATAGCCCTGCGATGCCCAATCTACATTAGTATTGAATACTATTTACATTACAAACATTAAATATAATAAATAGTATTTACATTACAAACATTAAATATATACACATTAGCAACCTTTTTTTTGTTTGGACAACACCAATATTGTCATCCAGGGTTCTCCACTGATCGTGAAATCTTCAACTGGCATTTCCCACCACCACATCGACAACTTGGCACATTGATCAGAGCCATCAAACCGATTTCAATAATGCACCTATATCAACAATCCCAAAATTAAACAATAGCAATAGCAATAAGACACTCAATATTCAGACACTTTGACAGCGCATGCTTATGATCCACACACATGAAGTAGGCTCACACACATGAACTAAACACTCTACAAACTATTTCTAGAATTAAACTAGAAACTTCTATGGTAAATATGTGTGGAGAAACTATACAAAATAAGAATGGCTTTTGTGTTATATTTGGTTTTGAATTAAATAGGGACTTCGTGGTAGAAGATGAATTTGCCTCACATACCATACATCTTTTCACTTTGTCTCCCACGGCAAACCAAAATGTCAACACCTTGTTATCTATCACTAGTGTATCCATTTCATCTTTTTCCTTGCTCCAAGCATTCAATATTGTATGTATTCCTAAACACCCTTGTTATATAGCTCTTCGAAAGAGATATATAATGGTTTAGTTGAAGCCACAATTTGTGTTCCTTATCTTAGCTTCTTGCTCTCATATAAGAATAAAACAACAATCTCATGGTCCCATATCTAGTGGACTATGCAAATGAGAATAATTATGCTCTTTCTTCTGGGTCAGACATTGTAAAACTTGTGATCCTATCTATGAGGGATAAACTAACTTTGGAAGCTCATAGGCCAATTATTGCAAGAAATATAGCCTTTCTCCAAAAGTGGATAGGGTTTGTGAATGCTTCAGAAGTGGATTGGTGGAAAAGTTATCTCATGGAGGAAGGGTGTGTTCCTTTTCAAATGGAGTTTGTAGGAAATGAAGAAAAAGATGAACATGACAAGCCTGATACTTCTAATTTGTAATAAAACAAATCATATTCAAAATGGTATTATAAAATCTTATATTTGTTGTTTTACCCTTTAAAGGCATCTTCTTTTGCTTTACCAGCTTCTTTGCCTCTGGTCATTCTTTATTTCAAGAGAATATCTTGCAAAAGAAAAAACACGCACAGAACTGGTCTTTGTTGTCCTCCTCATTGTACTAAATTCACTCTTTTTCATATTATTCCCATCCCCTTGTCCTGCATACTGCTCCCCTTGATTCGGGTGTTGTTTTGGATAGTATCCAAAAAATGGCAGTAGGTCTCTTGAGCATATCCTAAACAACAGTGAAGGAAGTGGCCAATAATGAGCACTTTCATTATATAGTGCGGTGACCCAAAAGCAAAGCAGGTGGGACCTCATTCAAAGAGGATTGAGTTTCATCACTCTCTTTTTTTTATGGTCAAGATTCTATAAAAAGATCAGTTTATGGGCCTCAAAACAGGGAGTTTTCATTAGTTAGCACAATGCTCAAATGCTTTTTCAAAAGTAAGAGAGAGTGCACAATTCCTAGAGACCAAATTGATGCTTGATAGGCAAACACCCAATTCGTGATTGCTTTAAGTGCTTTATGCAACTCCACTGCCTCACTTCTCAAACTAGATGCTTTGTCCACTCTCATAGGCTATGCAAGGCCTGCTGTAATGCCTACAGATAGATCTTTGATCGTTTCACAAATCAAATTCAAGGAACCTACCAATGTTCCCCTCCTCCTCTTTGGCCTCCCTGATGATGTTGAAGGGTTATCGTTGCCACTTGTAGTAGATTGGTTCGATACAGGTGTATCAACATATTCATTACCATCATTAGCCAAATCAGCAGCAGTCTCAAAATAGGCATTATCCATACCATGATAACTGAAAACATCATCATCAATGAAATCCTCCTCCGTCTCTTGAGCTGTTGCAGCTGTAGTGCCCTCAGCTATGTCATTCCCAACAATAGAGGATAATTCATTATAGTACTGAAATGGCTACCTCTTATACATTCTGGCATTTTAAAATTCCTTTCTCCGTATCATGGCATAACAATTCAATTCATTATTGGTCCTTCATTATTTAAAAAGATATATTCAACTTAAAAAGAGATTTGAAGACCATTTTACCTTCAACAACTCCTCCCAAACACTATCATCAGCATCCATAGTTTGGGTGGTCTCGTTCCAGGCTAAGCCGCTTGTATTCCTCAAGTCTTTCATAAGTCTATACCCTTGTTTCCAAGTTTTTAGCTTGTTCTTGAAGTTTTCCTTCGATAGGTTCATTTTCATCTCATTATTGAACCTCCTTTCTATGGCTGTCCAAGCCTCTTTCTTGAAACCCCCTTCAGCTTTCTTTCCAAGCTGCACTTGCTCCTGTAGCAAGTCTAGCAACTTGCGTTCCATTTCTTTTGTCCAGAACACCTTCTTGGAAGAAGAAGTTGCCTGGACAACTTGAACATCACCATCCATAGACATACCTAATGCATAGACAACATGATAATGTACACTCACTGTAAGGATAGTCACAAATGAGGATAGTCACTCTAAAGACAACATGATAATGTACACTCACTGTAAGGACAGTCACAAATGAGGATAGTCACTCTAAAGGAAACATGATAATGTACACTCACTGTAAGGACAATCACAAATGAGGGCAGTCACTCTAAAGGCAACATGATAATGTACACTCACTGTAAGGATAGTCACAAATGAGGACAGTCACTCTAAAGGCAACATGATAATGTACACTCACTGTAAGGACAGTCACAAATGAGGACAATCACTCTAAAGACAACATGATAATGTACACTCACTGTAAGGACAGTCACAAATGAGGACATCTTACAGTGAGTGTACATTATCATGTTGTCTTTACAGTGATTGTCCTCATGTGTGACTGTCCTTGTCACAAATGAGGACATCTCACAGTGACTGTCCCTTGTGTAATTGCCACTTGAATGAGGATAGTCACTGTAAAGACAACATGATAATGTACACTTACAATGAGTGTACATTATCATGTTGTCTTTACAGTGACTATCCTCATGTTGTATATTCTTCTTTGTAGATGCTACTGTGCGCTAGGGAACTTCTTAGAACTGTTGGTATATTCTTAGAACTTGTTACACTTGGGAGCTTCTTAGGATAGTCACTCTAAAGACAATATGATAATGTACACTCACTGTAAGGACAGTCACAAATAAGGACATCTTACAGTGAGTGTACATTATCATGTTGTCTTTACAGTGACTATCTGCATGTGTGACTGTCCTTGTCACAAATGAGGACATCTCACAGTGACTCTCCTCATTTGGGACATCCCTAAACATACCTTATGTAAACATTAAATATAGCAACATTAAACATAGCATGACAATATTAAAAATAACATGAGAACATTAAATATAGCAGTATTAAACATAACATGACAATATTAAATATAACATGACAACATTAAATATAGCAGCATTAAACATAACATGACAACATTAAATATAACATGACAACATTAAATATAACATGACAACATTAAATATAAAATATAGCAACATTAAATATAAAATATAGCAACATTGAATATAACATGACAATACTAAATATGGCATAACAGCTTTTATCAATGTATAGTATCAGTTTGTGAAATTTATGAAATCTGACATTAGTTTAAACACTGCCATAATAGTTATTCAACCAACTAAGATCGGGATCTATAGTCTTCCCACATCCTTCTTGCTATTTCATCTTGAAAATTGGCCCAATCATCTCTTTCACGCTGGCTCAACCCATATGTCTCAAGCACTGGTACATCTATCCCATCACGACCATCTTCCTCTTCAAATTCTACCTCAGATAGAAGGTCATCCTCTATCGTAATGAAGTTGTGAAGTATGCAACATGCCAGAACAATATATGTTTGTGTCTTGATTTGATAAGATGTTGCATGCTTCAATATAGGAAAACGTTGCTTCAAAATCCCAAATGTACGCTCTATTACATTCCTAAGCGAGGAGTGTCGATGATTAAACAACTCTTGTGGAGTTTTATTGGGTTTGCTCTTGAAAACTCCTTTAGGTGGTAGCGTGTGCACCGATAAGGCACGAGAAATCCTGGTACGTTTGGATATCCAGCATCGACCAAATAATATTTACCTAAAAAAAACAAAATGTCATTGTCATAACGTTGTCTTATTTTTCGTATGCTTCAATAATATAATCATATTTTACAAACCTGGGGGAACTACCAATGGATCAGCTCTAGATAGAACCGAAGCTAGAACACGGCTATCTGTAGCAAACCCTTCCCAACCAGCAAGGATGTATTGAAACTTATAATCAAATGAACACACTCCCATAACATTTTGTGACAAGTTGCCTTTTCTATCGTGATATTTAGCTTGTAGGTTGATATCGACAGTGACTGCTATATGGGATCCATCCATTGCTCCCACACAGTCCTGTAGTCAGATAAATCATAGGTCTAATGAACACGCAATAATAGGATTACAACTCTAAACAAACTTAAACCACTGGGAGATATACCTTGAAGTACGGATCAAAATGGGCCTTCCCACTAATTTCTCGAGGAGTGTTTGGACTAGGGGGTATAAAATAATCCGAATGGAGTGCCAAGATAGCCCTCAAGACCTTGTGGAAGTATTGGCTTACCGTCTCTCTAGAGTGCCCAAAGTTATGGGCAATCTTACGATTCCTCAGATTGTGGCCAAGAGTATGGAGGAACATGACTAATTGTTCTTCTAACGTGAGGAATTCTGTATCTTTGATGCTTCCTTTTTGCCTTAAAATATTGGCTAGTTTGAAGAAAGATCATCTAGTCATGCGTATTTGGTCATGGCAATCCGTCTCATTGGAGTTGATAACATGCTTATAAAAAGGAATTGCATCTCTCCTGCACTTACGCATATTTCAACTACCTTCTTTTATACACTCCCCTATGGCCGCGACAAGGGTGGCAAGAACAACTACAACAACAGGTAGGACTCTTCTCCTCCTCATAATCTCTCCTTCCATTTCAATATCATCATCATCATCAATATCATCAATGAGATCCATTGAATTACCTAAAAATACCAACAAAACAATCATGAAACAACATAAGAAAACACCCAACTATAATGCATAATCAAAGAATAGAGTTCCAAGTTCAGTATACAACATATGTTGACAAGAAAGTACCTTGTGTAATTTCACAAAATGAGAAGTTCTCATAGTGACTGTCCCTTGTGTAATTGCCACTTGAATGAGGAAAATCACTGTAAAGACAACATGATAATGTACAGTTGCAGTGAGTGTACATTATCATGTTGTCTTTAGAGTGACTGTCCTCATTTGTTGAAGAAGAAAAGCATTAATGTGGTTGAATAGCAATACATTCAAGTGGCAATTACACAAGGGACAGTCACTGTGAGATGTCCTCATGTGTGACTGTCCTTGTCACAAATGAGGACATCTCACAGTGATTGTCCCTTGTGTAATTGCCACTTGAATAAGGACAGTCACTGTAAACACAACATGATAATGTACATATCATCTTCCACTTGAAAAGGTGGACTTGGAATATCAGGCTCGCATTCCGGTTTCCAAATGCCAATTTTGAAATGTCGTCAGGTCTGTGTGGGTGTTATTATAATTTTTGACATCCGCATTTTATACCAACATTTTCACATCCAACAACATTATTTCCTTTGTCTACGTGATTACCTTGTTTTTGACATCTGCAATGATATTATTTTTGACATCTCACAATGATTGTCCCTTGTGTAATGGCCACTTGTGTATTGAACCATGCAAATGCTTTTCTTCTTGAATAAATGAGGACATTATCAAGAAGAAAAGCATTTGCATGGTTCAATACCAATATATTCAAGTGGCAATTACACAAGGGATAGAAAACACCTTTCTCATTAGTATAAAATAAGACCAAGAAGCTCTTTAGTTATTGCAAGAATCGTATGAACATCATAGTGTTAAGCCAGGAATATGACAAATATTTCTCGAGCATTGCTTGTAATTGTGTGTAATGGTCTTTGATGGCATTCCCCCCTGCTTGTGCAGAAATAAGGGCATTGGAACTGGTGATGGAGTTCCATCAAAGCATAAAGGATAGAAAAACATTGGTGGAGGACACAAGGGACTGCAAGGAAATTTTAGAGTAGAAGTGAAGGAGTTGCAGGTTCATGAAGAAGAAGAGCAAGCACGAAGGAGTTGCAGATTCAGGGAGGAATGAAGAGCATAACAAAGCAGCTCAAGGATCTACAAAGTCGAGTATTGTCACTGTTGTTAAATTTATTTGGGCAAAAATCAAAAGTCACCTTTAAGTTTCTCCAGCTATGTGTTTTCCATTTCAAGTTGGCTTTGGGACATGTAAGTGAAGATTTAACAAAAAGGGGGGGATGAAGTCAGAGAGGAGATAAAATAATTGCAAGTAGGAGGGAGATATGCTTAGTGGCAGCTCAACCAAATTTTATAGCATCTCTGTTCTCTACGCATTGATATAGGAAATATGAATGAAAATGGGAAAGCATAGATAAGGCATGTGAACTATTTGACAAAATACCTCAAAGTAATGTAGAACAATGCAACACCTTGGTAGAAGGATATGCTTGAATTGGGTATGTAGAAAATGCTTTAGAAACCTTTATTTGAATATAAATAGTATCTTGCCTCCTATGCTTTGATTGAAGTTGGGGAAAAGGGATATATATGCCCTTCAAATGTTGTTTGAAAATGGATTTCTATTAGGATGGTTGTCATTCCTACTCACAGCATGGCTATTTTTACGGGTAGGATGTTTCTCAATTGTAATGATTGAAATTGAAATGATCAATTTGGAATTTACGGGTAGGAAGCCATGTTTATTTTTAGTGGAAAAGATTTTTGCTTTAGGTTTCTTGGATTGCAACTTATTATGTGCAATACTGATTACGAAACTTAGCTCAAGATACTGGCAAAGTTATAAGTTTTTCTTCACAATGGAGGTTTAGTTCAGTTCATGTAATCAGACATACAGAGAGTCAAATTAATTATAGGTCTTGCTAATTGAACATTTGAGTTCTAGATATCGGTGTAACAACAGGAGGGAAAGATGCTATCAATTGTTGTAGATGTCCGCCCAAACATTGACTAGTTGCATAACTGGAACACCCATTAAATATTAATATACAATGCTCCTGTTGTTGTTCACTTCCAATGTCTCATCTTTATTTGGACCCTAAGGAATTTCAAAACCTATTTTAAAATCATTGGTGAGGGTTCTCGCAGATTACTTTCAAATTAGTGTGGTACAAGCTCGGATTGCACTCTTAGTATTTCGGTTACACTGTAATTTGGGTCATGCTAACTATCTGTGGCCAGTGGTATCAGAATTTGGCTATTGCACTAATGAGTTTCCTACTTCCATGATCCCTTGACATTGTTATTTGTTTTTGCTCCTCGGTACCTTTCTCTTTTTTGATCTAACTTTTCCTTTCCATTCTTAGTGCCCTCGAAGCCCGTGGGTTATATCAGAAATCAGTAAACAAAATGGAAATGCATTTTAATGGAGAAACAACGACTAACCTTGCAGGAATAAAGAAACATTTTATGTATTAATAATACACAATAATAAAATTTTAACTGTCATCTTAAAAGCTTGCATATCATTCGACTCTCTTCAAGTACAAAGACATAGTTTACAACTAGATAATGATTCGAACAATGTAATACTTACCTCTCCGCACCAGTGGGGATTTTGAGAAATTGGCGGTTGCAGCCGAAACGAACAAGCTCTCGTAAGCACAAAAGACTAGGGGTTAGGGTTTCCAGCACGGTAATCACGCGGACGAAGGAAATAATGTCGTTGGATGTGAAAATGTTGGTATAAAAAGTGGATGTCAAAAATTATAACAACGCCCACGCGGACCTGATGACCTTTTCAAAATTGGCATTCGAAAATCGGCATGCGAGCCCGATATTCCAGTTCCACCTTTTCAAGTGGAAGATGGTATGCTCATTTTTTTTGGCAAAATTGGCATACCAAAATTCCAATTCCATCCGTGCATGTCGACCACAAACAATGGATTTCAAATTTTGAATTCACAATTCGGGAATAGCGGCCGATATGCCGTGGTCCAAACGGGCCTTTACTTAACCCTTATCTTCTTGATTTTTTGTTATAAGAAGATGTATGTGGACACTTTTGTTTCAGGTTTTGGTATTTGTAGTAAAGTTTTCTTGAGAAGTTTTGAATTCTTATATTTTCTTTTAGAAGAAGAAACGTGTTGGTGATCTTCATTTTTTTTTGGGAAGCTTGAACTATAGTCTTCGTTTATCTTATTTTTTATTCATTTCCACAATTAGAAGTAGGTGATCAATTTTTCACATTATTAAACACTAATGAATGCATTTTCTCATACAAAGAATTTTAATACTTCAATCTGCCAATCATTTCATTGTATAAATTTCTTTGGAATCATTTTTACTCCATGTGTATTGTGTTCTTTTTCCCACCTATATGCTAGATTTCTCATTGAAATGTGTTTTTTTTGGTAAGTTTCTTTTTACTCCATTCCAGGCTATGATAAGTCAGAACGCCTCTCTTCATGCATGTCTTAAGTTTGTAGATTTTTCTCTGTAAATATATGTTTATAAACAGGTAGATTTATTGTTTATTTGAGAAGCATGATTACAGTTCATTTACTCTGCGACTTGGTTGCATTTTCTTCTATTTTAAGATATCTTACCTTTTGTTATATTGTGCCATTTTAGCATGATTTGAGTCATTGTTTTGTCCTCTCCAACACACCTTCTTGGCTCTAGGTTTTTTTTTTGTTTAAATTGTTGAGCCTTTGCTTTTCCTGTGCACTATAAATCTACCCATAAGGTTGGGCTTTTACCATGGCTTTTTGAACTTCATTAGAGATCTTTTTGGCCGTGCCTCTTTTTATGGTGAGAGATTTGTTTTAAAATTGCACATGATTTGAGTTTTTACCTTACTTCTCTCATGATTTGAGAATGGCATGTGGCATTTCTTTTTAAAACATAGACTTTGATAAGGCTTGGTCATTGGTTTCTACTTTTTCAAGTGCTTTTTCCTTAACTATATTTCCTTCTTGTGAGGCTACGCCTCCTTCCATCGATTGAACTTTGGTTTTTCTTAAAAAAACTTTTAGTCTCTCTCTTCTTCTTGTAAGGTATTGTTGTATATCTCTATCTTTTGTTAGTATAGTTAGAATTGTTTGTAAATGGATTAGCATGGTTGTTAAATATGTTCATGGTTAAGTATGAGAATTTGGTAAGTTAGTTTTAATCAAGAATTAGCATGCTACTAAAATACTAGGAATAATATTTAGTTAGTTAAGTATTAATCAAGTAAAAATATGTTAATGAATTATTAGTTACTAATTACATATGATTAGTAGTGATTAATGGTTAGTTAGTTTTAATTAAGGATACTGTTAATTCAATAGCAAGGTTCTTATTTTAATGTTATTAGTTTAAATTTTTAGGTTCTTTGTTTATGAATGAATTAAATAATGAATGCATATTTATATGTGATGTTTAGTTTTAAGTATGAAATGTTCATTGTATAGGAATCATTTATTTAATATTATTATTTGGATGTCAAGTGAGATTCAAGTATAATTGTGGTTTATGTTGTGTGACATGTAACATGCGAGTTGGTTTTCGGTTATGCAGATCCCTTTTTCTTTGTGTTGTGATTATTCGTCATTACCAGAGGCTAGGAGATGCAAGGGTGTCTCATTTATTAATGCATACCCTTTTATAAGTTTAAATATGATTGCTCACATGGTTGTTTCACCTTGCATGCATTATGATACATTATGGCCTAATGCAATGTGATTACTGACTTATAGAGCTTATGTGATAATAAAGGTGGATTAAAATCCACTTATGGTCAAATTCACACAAGTATACTGATGTGGCTAGTTTAGATTATGATGTTTCTTTGATAAGTCTTAGGGGAGGTTAACTAGGTACATCTTAGGGGAGTGGCTTTCATTGGGGGTTTGGGTCCCTAAAGTGGCCAATCCAGGGTAACTCATTGTGGGTTGTTAAAAAAGTGATAACTAAAATAATAGAGTTGGGGATAACATTAAATAAGACTAATTATGGATGCCTTGTCCATGCCTTGAGAACTTGTACATGCTAAGGAAGGGAATGAGATGATACCTAGAGAGAAGGTATGATTAGAGTTCCTCATCTTCATGAGAAGATATTCTGGTTCCACATGGGTCTTAATTGAGGGTTTGGGGTTCTAGAGTGTTAGTCCAAGGTAACTCAAGTAGAAGGCCATGTGATGGCACTGTTAGAATGTAAGCTTTATGCTATCTTTTGTGTTGTCATTGATGCCAACTTATCCTATGCATAAAAGTGGATTGGTTGTTTTAGTTCTTCGATAGAAGCATGCACCAGATGATGTGCTTTAAATATTTTCTCTTAGCTATGTCAGTTTTGGTTCTATTTATTGTGCAACATATTATGGATCGTTGGTATGGGTTCAATCCTATGTTGAATGTGTTCATTGTGCTTTAGTTGATTCATTTTAATTGTAACACATAGATCCTATTCATTGGTACTGAAGATCTCGGTGATGGTGTAGCATGTTGTTACATGTGAGGCGAGCTATATTGATAAAGGTGGTCCATGTTTCATTCCTTACCACCACGGGAATGTTTCACTGTGAACTATTTCAAATTGGATTAGGTTGACCCCGTTGTTGGTATGAGATGGTATAAGAGAGTGATGAATTTCCTTGTTGTTGTATGCTTGTGTGCGAGTATATGTGAACTAGTGAATGTGAACCTGACAAGGGAAGGTCTGAGTGTTGATGTATATGCAAGTTGATGCAATTGATAATAGATTGTCATATCATTTCTATATTACAAAGTATCTATGATAGTGACTTCAGTGGTGGATTCAACTTTCATTTCTTATATTTTGGTAGTGAGCCTAGTTGTATTGGTAGTAAGCCTATTTTTACTAGCAGTTAGCCTTTCTTAATTATGGGTAGTTAGCCCAACTAGTAGTGAGCCAACCATCAGTGAGCCATTTGTAAAAATTACCTTATTTTGTGTTCATTTCATGAGAATTAGCTTCTTGATGTTTTTTCCCAATTTGGGTTTGCATGTAAGTTCTAGTATTCATTGTGTTGATGGTTTTGTGCTTTTATGTTTATATTTGATATAAGTTTATGATTGCTTTAATTATTTATCAAAATAACATAAGTGAAATAAATTATTTGTTTATAACTGATTCACTCCCCCTCTCAGTTATTCGACTTGTTCAATAGACACTCCCCCTACATGTAACCTTTATCTCCTCCATAGATGTTGTGGTTGGCTTTGGTATTTGTTAATTTCATCTCTACTATTATTTTCATAAACCCTTGTGTTACCCTATGTTTTGAGTTATATACCATCCTTGTACCCACTTGTTCTTGTATGTGTGTGGGGCCTAGTGTCTATCTCCTCAACATGGTGGGGGTGGGCCTTTGATTTCCATGTGGTTAGGTGGTAGTGATTCTTCTACCATCAAGGTTTGGTGTTCATGTTCGTGAACTTGGATGGTTCATTGTTGTTGTAAGTTCTTGGAGATACTTCTTCATACTTGTACCATGAGTTGTAATTGTAGAATCATATTATTTGGTGTCTTGAAATAATTCTATGAGAAAAGATGTAATTGTACTTCTAGAAATTGCAATAAAAATTCATGATTATGAACCTATAAACATATAAAGAGAAGTTGTAAATTATATGGGTGATAGTGATGTAATAGTTAGGGTTTTTTAATAAATGCTATTGTATTGGATGTAATAAATGTATACTTCATTTTCTTTATGATAGATACACTCTTCATATTGATGAAAGAAAAAACTAGGAACATTTGACTTGGGTTTTAAAGTAAACATGACTTTATCAACATGATTATGCTCATAGTTAATTCATTAGTGTTGTTATCATTATTTATGTAGTGATGTCATGGGAACCCTAGAGGATATAGGTTAGTTCTAGAATTGCAAGTTCAAATGATAAATTGCATTAACGATGTTAATGATAAATGCTAGATTAATTTGCTTCCACATTTATTAATTTGATCATGAAATCTTTAATTATGTTTTATATGTACCTTTCCTTTAAAAGAATATTTGCATCGTCATTAAGTCTAGTTTAGACTTTATCCCTCATGGGTTCCCGGGTGGGGTGTTACACATCGCATCCACTTTGCCATATGAAATAAAGCTCTCTAATGATAAAGTGCACTTATGAAAAAAATGTTTCATCATTATTATCTCTTCTCTATTCAATTTTTGCTTTTTTATGACATTTATTTTGTTGGTCCTAGCAACCATTTAAAAAAATTATCCTCACAACAAATTTCACCCAATTTTTCAAGGGGGCATCTAACCTCCATTCTTTTGATCCACTAAGACATTGATATTTTCACTTTTTCTTTGAAATAATGCTCAAAATCACATTATCTCAAAGAGGGGCGAAATGTAGATGCAAAAAAATGGTCAACATCCACACTGCCTTTTAACATTTTGGTGCTACTTTCAAAAAATTATTGCACCACTATTCTAACTTTTCCTCAATGCCACACATTTGATTTTGATTATTTGTTGGCATTGCATCATTCTTCATTAATTAAATAATGAAAATTAATTAATTAATCTTTAACATTCATCCTTTTATTTTTGCATCATATCTTTTCGATTCATTCTTAATCATGTCGAATTAAATAATTTTGTCAATTAATTAATCATTTAGGCATGAACAACCATTAATTCGACCCCTTACCTAATGTCTCATGTCTTGGTAAATAAATTGTATTTATGTACTCCTTTATCTCCTTTTCCCATTATTTATTAATTGCATAGTTTTCTAAAATGTGAGGGAGTTAATAATTTTTAATTATTAATTTCCCCGTATATTTACAACTCATGTCACAACCCCTAATTTTTCTCTCAATCCCACTTTTCTTTCATATGACACTTCTCCTAATTTTCTCATGCGTTGTACACACTTCTTTCTCCCCCCCTAATTTCTCTCATTTTTCATGCCCACTAATTTCTCATTTCTCAAATCACCTACTAATCTATCATAATGTTTCATTTTTCAATGCACATGTTTCCATTTGTCATTTTCCAAATACACTTTTTCATTTGTTATAATTTGTTATAGTTGTGTCATTTTCTAAATGCACAATCCAATTTGTCATAAACCTTGTCATTTGCCAAATTTGAGTTCCCAAATGCAATCATAGTCGTTGATTAGACTTTGATCTCATTTGTCAATTCAAGCTCCAAAAATATAAAAGTTGAATTCGATTCCCTCATTTTTGTAACCACGTATTCATAGCATTCTCGCTATCATTCTATCCAATTGCTTTCATCATTTTGTGCACTTATTCAATTAAGAGCAACATATCAACATTATAGAAGAAAGGAAAATCAAGAAGCTTCATTGAAGGAGTATTTTAGAT
The DNA here is from genome assembly GCA_027943335.1 of Chamaecyparis obtusa. Taxonomy (NCBI): domain Eukaryota; kingdom Viridiplantae; phylum Streptophyta; class Pinopsida; order Cupressales; family Cupressaceae; genus Chamaecyparis; species Chamaecyparis obtusa. The sequence goes on from BSBK01000300.1 coordinate 320,151, forward strand.
TTGGTTTGATCTATTTTATGTTAATGCTTTATTTTGATGACTTTATTCGTTAGATTAGGAATATGTTTGCATGATATTTGAGCTTTTGTGGTTGGCTTATCATGTGTTTTTTTATTCCTAATTTCCTAGTCTACAACACACACACACACATATACATATACATATGCATTTCCATATCCATATCCATATACATATACATATACATATACATATACATATACATATACATATACATATACATATACATATACATATACATATACATATACATATACATATACATATACATATACATATGTACATACACACACATACATATATTATGTAGATGTGCATGCGCACACATTTCCAAATTGTACAAAGCAAACCATGAGATATCATTCACCTTTCAAATGTTCTTAAAGAAAATGGACATTACCAATGATGAATACTTTATAGCTTTAAGGTCAACAATCCACAAACCTACCATTCTTCTATAAAGAAAACCATCACAAATATGGAACAATAGCTTTCCCACAGCTGTGGAAAATAACAATTAAAAAAATACCCATGACTCGCATGTTGACCACTTGCAAGTAGGTTCAATCACAAGTATTTCATTTTCATTACAAGCGAATCACCATGTATTGCATTTATATTTTTGGTTATAGGAAAGGGATACATTTGTAACTATTTTAAGCTAACTAACTAATCCAATTAGCTACTATGTCTCAAATCCCAGTAATCCTGATAAAATGTGTTCATGTTATACACTGTTCACCTTCTGTTCAACTTCCATTTTTTACAAACAGGAAATTCTAAGGCGCTCGATATTTGTTAAAAGGTTTTCCTGTAGTTATATGCAAAGAAGATTTGCTTAGTATCATGCAACACAATAATTTAGACAACATGCCTGATAGAAATCGACTTTAAAAAAAAGTATGAAGATTTGTATTTGTCTCAAAAAAAATTTGATTTGTTTTTGTTTATATGCGTTTAAAAAATGTAGGTGAAAATATTGATAATCTTTCAAGAACTAGCATAGAATGGTTGAATAACATTTGCAATGTTGTCATTGCAGTTTATAGTATGCAAGTTGTTATGTTCACAACATGACCTTAGTCTCAAAATGATCATTATGATCAAATATTGTAAAAATCTAAAAAAATTAAGTTATAGTGGTACATGTTTCATGAGTAATTATATTTGCGATGCATTAAATTATTATTATTTAATTAATTACATAAACATAGTTGATACATGAATCTTGTATATTTAATTTAGTGCAGTTGTAATTTAATTTAGGTTCGAGCTTGACAATGTAATTTTTTAAAGAAGCAATGTACTCAAACTTGTTTGTATCATACATATGATGTTATTGTTTGTTAGGAAGCTTGTAGTTGTTGCTATGACTTGATATTCAAATGCACACTCTCTTAACACATTGTTTTATGATTTTAAACATAGATTATATTGATCACATTGTTGATTTCTAAGTTTCATGAAAATATGATTGTCTTCATTAGCTAATAATCTAAATATTCTTACCAAATATATTCTGTAAACTTAGCAAGTCTCACAAGAAACCCACAAATTTCCTGGACCAACTATTTCCACAAGTTCTAAGTAGATACTCACCATGCAAAAAAATATGAGCACACAACTTACGAACCACATATCATCACTCTAGACATATATTATCCAAATCTTTATCACATTGTAGATTATTATCCAAAAATGCGCACAAGGGGCAAACCCCAAAAATAGGCCATAAACCTTCCTTATGTCATCAATTCTAGTCAAATCTCCACTACCTTTGTAACAATATGTAAGATTGTAATTAAATGTTCTCCTTTATGAAACATGCCCATAATTATTTATTTGTAATAGATTCACTCATTCAAGGAGCTTTAATCTTTATTCAATATGCCCTTCATAATTTACTATGGACCATAGAGAGTCATTCTAAAATAAACAAATGCGATAGTTAAAAAATTAATCTTATTTTTTTTTCTAAAATACATAGTTCCATCATCTAATTATATCAATGTTCAAAGTATTCACCACTTGTTACTACAAGATTTTACACACTGCCTTTTACTTGGAACTTTACATTATGCATATCTTGTTCAATATGTGAATAATAAAAAATAGTGTCCCTAACTTTATTTTTAAGTTATATGGAGTACAATAATATATTTTGGTTGAAAATATTATCATGTTTAAAATGTAATGTATTATTAAGTATCAACACTAGATACAAATCTAAACTTATCAAAAACACTAATACATATCTAACTTTTAATTAAATGTGAACATAAATTGCTTCATTGACTATAAAGACGATTTGATGTTTTGATTCCATGATCTACATTGCACACCAACCTCTTAATGAATTTGCACCTTATATGCTTGCTCTTCACCCCATTTCACCATAGTAATATATTATTAAAAGAGTTGAAATTTTAGTACATACATTTATTTCAAACATTTCAACTATAATAAAAAAAATATAAAAAATAATTTTATTTATTTAATTTTTCTAATTTTTTTTTAAAAGTTAAAAAAGAAAACCTTATATTGTCATTTCATTTAATGTTGTAAAAAAACTAATATTACTATATTTTCAATATATATATCATAAAAATTACAATCATAACATAGATTATTAAAAAAGCTAGCTTTCCCTCATTTGAAAGTAATGTACTTAGTGGGGCACAAACATCTATCACAAAGGAAAATCATAACTCTTCTAGATGCTTACATTGAACCAATGAAATACAAAGTATAGTGTGTTGGTATAGGCGCATTTAGTATTCCATACAAATTGTAAATGGCTTCTCTGAATTCATTTGCTGTTGCCACTTCTCCAAGGCTAACATATGTCAATGGAGGTAAACTTTACAGTGATTCCTTCATTCCCCAGAAGTTCATCAGCTGTTCTTCGATAAAATTTGTTCCTCCACTCTTAAAACTTAACAGAGGCCATGGCATTAAAATATTGGCTGCTTCAGCAGCTTCGCAAATGGAAGCATCCATTAAGGCAAAGATAAGCGAGTACCCACTAGTAATTTACTCTAAAACTCGGTGTTCGTAAGTAACAACTGCTTTTATTCAGCCACCATACTAGTTTTGGTAAAAGTCAAGTCAAGTCTTCCCCTCTCGAATGCAAGCAAATTACTATTTCTGCCCTGTATTTGTAGATACTGCCGTACTGTGAAGGCTTTGTTCAAGCGCATTGGAGTTCAGCCACTGGTCGTGGAATTGGATGAGCTGGGTAGGTTTAAATCTGAAAAAAAACTGTAAAAGAAATGGTCTATTGATGTTTTATTTCGGGATGGATGCTTGTTATTGAGGCTCATGTGCAGCTTTAGGAGCCCTGAGAGGAACACCTATAACTGAGAAAACTCATTCTGCTTATCTGTTCAATGTTATTGAAACTGTTGTTTAAGAAAAGGTACACAAAATGGCAGCAGTGAAATTCAATTGCTTCCATTACGAGTTCTGTACATCGCAGATTGGTAGGAACAGCAATTTTTGGCAAAACCCATTTCATCTGTTGAATGTGGTTGGAAATAATGTTTTATAATCGTATGTAATCTGAATGCACAAATGGCAGTAGTAGAGATGCATGCAGTACCGGAATTTCAAGAGGAATATGATATTTTCAAGAAAGGCGTTCCAGTAATTAGGGTTTCTTTTACCGGCTAGCTTTCTTTAATGGGCTATTTTGTTATATTTTTTTAAAACATATTTACCATTTGAAGATAATGAAGAGCAATATTACTTCTCTTTAAACATTTGCTGAAGTCTTGTATGAAGTATGTAAGATCTTATGGAAAGTGGAAAACGTACTTCAAATTTTTACCAAATGTAATAACTGAGAATTCAATGTCGAAAAACATCTCCAATCCACAAAAACAATCCCTATCCCAAATCGCAGAATCACATTGCCGAGCAATGCAAGTACCCACTTGAAGGGAGATTGTGATATAAGCTTGGCTCACATCTAGCTTCATTATACTAGTTCTTTGAATATCCCCTTAAGCAGATCGACCATTGGCTAGTTGTCCTTGGGAGATTTGAATTATATTAATACCCTCTAATGATCAAAGTGGGTGAAGTGAAATGGAAGTGCATGATCTGGAAGAACAGAGAAGAAAGACACCCATTAAAGGACAACTCCTTCAACTGCAAACTTACCCAACCGGGCACAAAATCTCCTGTTTGCAGGGCTGGGATGGTTCCTCTTCGGGTTAGTGACTGGTGTGTACCTACTCTGCAGAATTTTTCACAACAAAGCTGTGAGTTGGGTGTTGTAATAAGTATGGTTAAACATTTGAGTCCTCGGCTTGACAGCTCAAAAGTAAATTCAATTCTTAAAACCACTGGCTATTTTTCTTTTTCTCTTTTATTACTTTATTAATTGCATATAAATGCGGAACTAAAACTCTCTAGATGATTTTAATTTTCCTGAAGCTAAGAAAGTTCTGTTCACTGATCCTTGAATTTGTATACAAGTATTTCTACTTCAACTATTTCTAGGGCGCTTATGACAACAATATCCCAAGCATCTTCGAAATCGTCTGTACCCAGATAATTAGTCCCAGGGTCTCATGAATATCAATTAAAAGAACAGGTGAATGTGTTCCTTCTGTTGTTAAATTTTGTTGAAGATAACAATGAACATCGAACAACCAAAACCCTATATGTGGATTTGGGACACAGTTTTACTTCTCACAAAATGTAGGACGAGGTTCATATATGCAATTACATAAACTGAGCACACTATTAAGATGGTAAAGGTAATTTTATGTCACCGCTAACTGAGACATCGGATTGGTGTAGGTGTATGAGAAAACCTTCCTTACGTGAGCATTCTACAAGAGATTGTTTTCTCCATTCATCTTCCATATAATCTTTTAAGATGTAAAATTTTATTCCTCCTAGATTTGAACACGTGACCTCCAAGATGGAATATACACACCTTTATCACCAGGCCCAATTGGTGAAAGTAGATTGCATCACCAAAAATTGCATCACCAAAATTGAACGGTGAGAATACATAGGGGCCAGAACCTAAAGGATTCTGTATTGATTATCTTTCCTTTTCAAGTGATTCGTATGAGCTCACTATGCATATTTTTGGTATGATTTCAAAGTCCATTTAGTGATCGTGCTTGCAATTTTTTTATACTGAGAGTAAGAAAATATTTTATATTTCAAATATATCACAGTAGGTATTCCTTCAAGGCAATTCTGGAATCCTTTGAAGCTGTAAGACCTTACAGGGAAGCTATGACTTTTTGTGGAACAAAAAATAATTATCTCTATGTAGATCACGAGGTCTTATTTTCTTTAGTGTCTTGCTGATTATATGCTGACCAACTAGCTCCTGGGCCTGGTTTGGTACAGCTATCGATTTTAGCTTCCTTCCATATCTTATATGAGGTTTGGTAACTGTTGTAATTTTTGATGAGTATGAAAACTGATTACTGTTTTTTCTAGGGTTGAGAGCACACTTCAGGTTGTATATTACCTCATTTTTTTGAAGAGTGCTTTTAATGGCGATCCTCTTGATTTTCTATAATATTTCTTTGTTATTAGCTGTTGCCCTTTCTTCTCCCCTTCCTCACAGATTAAATCTATCAAGCAGTTTCTTCTATAGGTTTCCATCCTTCAGTTGCTCCTACAGTTGGCACATTGAAAGGGTTGACATGGCCTTGCATATTTTCTTCAGTGATTGAACGATTATTTAGGCCCTTCATTTGTCTGCCACCAGCTTTCTTTCTCATCTTGAGCTTGCCTTCGCTGCTTTGAACTTTCCTTGGTTGTTCTTTACTTGTTTTGGATGCTTCTGTTGCTTTTTCCGTACTGCCTTTACTTGTTTTGGATGCTTCTGTTGCTTTTTCCGTACTGCCTGTACTTGTTTAGATTTCTGTTTTTTAGGATATTAATTTTTGAGTGCCTATACTGAAAGAAGGATCAATACTTCAAACAGAAAGTTTATAAAGTCAATTTGCAGCTTCCATATGTAGCTGAGAATTAATGCTTTACATATGCTGGCAGACAGTTTGAAAGTTTAAGATGCACAGAAATCTACACATAAGTTGATATGTGCATGGTTCTTCATAATATCTGAGATCATTTGGCATGTTTATTATTAATCTTTGATCCATTAAGAAGTAGTTTCATGCTTAGAGGAAGCATTAATGGAATAGTGGATGGTGATTCCTTTACAGGGTTGACTCATATAGTCCATTCTTCATAAAGTGCTAGACACTCTCTATAGGGACAGAATAAGTAATTTGTTATTCTTATGGAAATCTATCTTTCTCTTGCTGATTTCTTGTAATAAAATACAGTAAATTTTTCTCCAGAAAATATAGAATGAATAAAAAAGTTATTGAATCAGGTTTTAAGTTACCTTAGAATAACCTGAATATGTGTGAGGCTGTAACAAGTACTTAAGTTAGTTATATTTTTCATTATTTGAGAATATTAATAGAACTCTGTTCCAAATTAAATAACTAACTCTAAACCTTTTTTTCATAAACAACAATTTCTACTTCGATCTTCTCATAGGACAATTTTTTCTATTTTCAAAATATGTATAGGGTGATGGAAGCAGGTATACCTGCTATTCAAATAGTGGAAATTAACTTTCTTAGATCACTGTTGATGCCAGGACCTTCACAACGACAGATACAGAGTGCATTGCAGAGATTAACCGGGCAATCAACTGTTCCTAATATTTTCATTGGTATGGATTACATTTTTTGTTTGTAGTCCATTCATTAAGTTTCCTAGAAGTGTTAGTGCTTGAGATTTGGATTCTAGGTGCAAGATGCTTCTTGCATTTAAACTAAAAATATGTTTATGAGGGTAAATATTAGGTAGTCTTATGATGCAATTATCATATTAATGCCACTTTTTCATTCAAGTTCATCATTATCTTAGTACTGTATGAATAATGTGAAATTATGAAGAGTTACTAATTTAGATACAATGGTTTAGCTCAAAAATTGTGAGTGAAATAAGTTCATAGTGATCTATTGCTCAGACTGTTAGTTCATATATTTGAAGAATGACCTGGAGATAGGCTTCTGGTGTTTACCACTGCAATGCTTTCCAAATTTTGAGAACCATAAGACATGTCATGGTGAGGGACTCATGAAGATAGTAGTCAACATTGTCAAAATGAAAAATCTATTATTTGAGTCAACAAATGCCACATAGAGTCAGGAGTATTTAAATGTGAATTCCAAATGACATTACAACTATGTAAAAATTATGCAATATACAAGGCAGATGGATTCAGACTTATGATATTCAAGAAATTGTTCAACCTAATGAGGTTTTTGTTCCTATTACCTCATAAAAGCTATAAGGTTTTAGGACTGCAACTTAATACTTGAATAAGAGTCTATTTCATGCAAGTTCATGGTTGTTCTGAAATTTGGACTGTATATGTACATGAGAAAAAGACTTAAGTACTTTAGAAATACAAAGTTTAACTTAAAGAGTTCTTTGTGTTAAAGTTTTGAACCAGAATACAAAAAATGCAATGAACTGAAATTCGAACACAAGATAACGAAGAACACAAAAACTTATCCTGGGAAAACCCTCCACTTGAGGGTGAAAAACCCAGCCCACAAAATATTTATCCTTTATTTAAAACACGAGAATCAATACAAAGCTTCACAAGCTTATCCGGAAGAATCTCCTTTTGAATCACAGGTCACATGTATAAAACTATTCACATGATAGTAACACACTGAATGTTATATCACTGAACAATATTACTCAACCTGATCAGTCCTGCCTGTCAAATGATCTCACAATGATCATAAAGAAAATGATCAACACACTTGCTCAACAACAGCCATATAGAAGCATCACACAGATGTGGGATTATAAACACACTAAATGATCATAAACTGATCATACACAGAAAGCCTGATGCAGATGAAGCAAAAATGCAGATATCGTAATGCCTGAAGCAGCTCAACAAATGTCTCTCTTGCAACAACAGAATAAGCAATAGCCGCGTGAATCTCCCAGATACGACTAATACAAAAGATATCTTACAGAATATAACTCGATCGTTTACAGATCGAGTACATAACAATAACACCCTCTAACTATTCAGATGCAAACGAAACAAAGTATGTCACCAATATACAGATAAGTCTGCTGGACAAAATATACCAAGACAACTCCTAAAATCTGTAGCCGATCACCAATATGTTTATCGTGCCTCATTCTCTACCACTGGCTCATACGAAATAGACTCAATTCGAACTGAATGATCTTAACAATGGAATGCAAGACGGAAGCCGTTATAAGCATCGACGGTACTCTTCATTTCATTAACAATAATCAATAACATACCTGTCGACATACTTCATAACAAAGAATCGATGTGATTCAACAAGTGGAATCCACGATGCCCAATCGTCTTGATGCCGTGTCATCTCATACATGGTACAAAGTCATCCATTTCCAGCGGAGACAACAGACGTCAGGCACCTCAACATGCGATGACGGTTATTGAAGGAAGACGGTTCATCTTTAGAAGTATACACAACTGGTATGAAGGAGCTCTTTCAAAGCTACCATAAACATTAACACTCCCTCTTAGCAAGAGAGAGATCATTCATATGTCATAGTGTGTCTCAACCTGACAAGCACAATGGAGCTGCAACCAAAAAGGTGTCAATAACAAAATCTCATCACAGATTTTCTCAACATAATATTGTCATCTCAGCATGACATTCACCATGGCTACTCCCAGAGGGTGAAAGAACAAAAAATTAAGTCATGGATTCTCTTACATGACATTCTTTATGGCTACTCCCGGTGGATCCACCATAGATACTCCCAAAGGGTGGAACAAGGGCTTTCACCTCAAACTTCTCCAAGAGAAGAATGCATTACCATCTTGCCTACTCGCAGAGGGTGGTACAAGGGATTTCACCTTGAACTTAAAATGATATGGAAAGATTATTTTGTATTGAATTGAATGTATTTTACAAAGAGCTAGAACCTCATATATACACTACGAAGGTTACAAAAATAACAACTATCTAAATACAGCAAGATACAACAAGATAGAGCATTAAAGAAGCTCTCGAATATTAGAAACATTCTAATACCCTCCCATAATGCTCAATTTGTCAATAACACCAATAGCCTCCCTGAATTTTACAAATTTATCAGAACTGAGAGACTTGGTGAAGATATCAGTGGACTGCTCTAAGGTAGGGACATACAGCAGCTGAATAGATTTATCTTCAACCAACTAACGAATGTAATGACAATGTGTTTCGACATGTTTGGTTCGTTCATGGAAGACCAGATTCTTTGCCAGTTTGAGCACTCCCTGATTATCGAGCACTCCTTGATTATCACAAAATAGAGGAGTCGGTCCTGATTGAGGAACATGCATATTTGCAAGCATCCATCGAAGCCAAACGGCCTCACAAGCTGCTTTGACGGCTTCGCGATATTCTGCCTCGATGGATGACAGAGCCACTGCCTGTTGTTTCTTACTCGTCCATGTGATAGCACTTGACCCCAAATTGAACACATATCCAACGGTAGACTTACAATCATCAACAAAACCAGCCCAATTTGAATCTGTGTAGCCACATAGTGTAGGCTAAGAACTCTGAGTGTACAGAAGACCATAGTTAAGAGTACCACTAACATAGCGCAGGACACGCTTTGCAGTTGTCCAATGATTAGTTTTGGGCGCTGTCATAAAGCGGGATATGTAGCTCACCGCAAAACTAATGTCAGGTCTGGTGGCAGTAAGGAAAATGAGGCTGCCCACTAGTTGTCTAAACAAGGATTCATCCACAACAGGTGAATCGGACTGAGCTGATAATTTTAGCCTGGGTTCCATAGGAGTGAGAGCAGGTTTGCAATCCTGCATTTTGAACTTGTCCACAAGACTTCTAGCATACGTGGATTGAGAAAGAAAGATACTGTGCTCAGTCTGCCAAACCTCAACTCCGAGACAATAGTGCAAGAGTCCCAAATCTGTCATATCAAAAGTGCGACACAAATCCTGTTTGATCTTAGTGATCAAATGTGCTAAACTTCCAGTGATGATCAAGTCATCCACATAGACAACAATAAACAAAACATCATCACCTACATGTTTGATGTAGAGGTTTGAATCCGATGGACTCCTCTGAAAACCATGATTGGTTATATTTATTAATTTTCATTTACCAAGCCCGAGGAGCTTGTTTCAGGCCATAGAGAGCTTTGACAAGTTTACAGACTTTGTGTTCTTGACCAGCAACCTTAAATCCAGAAGGTTGCGTCATGTAGACCTCTTCCTGTAAGTCACCATTCAAAAAAGCTTTCTTAACATCCATCTGATGAACTTTCCAACCAAACTGAGCTGCTATGGCAAGAACAAGCTGTATGGTACTCATTTTAGCTGTGGGAGCAAAAGTCTCCTCATAGTCAATATCTTCCCTTTGTGAGAACCCTCGAACAACAAGACGAGCCTTATACTTGTCCAAGGTTCCATCAGCTTTGTATTTTACCTTGTATACCCATTTGCAGCTAACGGGCTTCTTCCCTGCAGGAAGATCAGAAAGGACCCAAGTGTGATTTTTTTGAATACTCTAAAATTCAGCTTCCATAGCCTGCTCCCATTCAAGGATACCTTTAGCCTCAGAATAAGTTTGGGGCTCATAAACACTATGAATGTTAGCCATAAGAGCAAAATTAACTGTTTGTTTGCGCTTATTTCGAGAAACTCTACCTTCGATGAGTTCATCATCCCTGAGATCACTAAGAGTTTTAACCCACCATTTGGGCCGGAGAGTAGAAGAGCCAATCTCTGGAGGAGCTGTAGGAGGTTTAGGAGCAACAGCAGGAAGAGGATCATTCTCAGGAGCCTCAACAGAATCAGCATTAGGTGCCCCAGGGCAAGCATTAGCTATATCATCCCTCCCATCAGATGATGCTAAAGGAAGAGGAACACTATAAGGCTGTTCCTCAGAACATTGCTCAGAAGAAGACAGAAAAGGTCCTCGAGTTTCATCAAAAACAACATCACGACTAAAGATAAAATGATCAGTGTCAATATCTATCAATTTGTAGGCCTTATGGTTGTCACTGTACCCTATCAGCATGAGTCTCTGAGTCTTGGAATCTAATTTGGAACGTTTAGCATCAGGGATCCAAACATAGGCAAGAGAGCCAAAAATCTTCAGGTGGTTGATCTTGGGCTTACGACCAGACCACAATTCTTCAGGAGTTTTGTTCTTGACAACCTGAGTAGGGGAACGATTCAGAAGGTAAACAGCAGTAAACACTGCTTCTGCCCAATACTTATTAGGAACACTCCTGTGTTGTAACATAGAACGAGCCATCTCAACAATCGTACGATTGCGACGCTCAACAACACTGTTTTGTTGAGGAGTGTAGGGTGTGGTGAATTGGCGTTTGATGCCATGTTCAGCACAAAAACCGGAGAATGCATGAGAACAAAATTCCCCCCCATTATCTGTTCTAAGAGAAATGATGTTGCAGCCAGACTCGTTTTCAACCAACGACTTAAAATTCTGAAATGTACTAAATGCATCTGATTTTTGTTTAAGAAAGTACACCCACATCTTTCTACTAAAATCATCAACAATAAGCAAAAAATATTTGCAACCAGTTACTGATGATGTATTCATAGGACCCCAAATATCAGCATGAAGTAATTGAAGTACCTGAGATGCACGCCAAGAATCGCCATCTTCGAAGGGAGTCTGATGTTGTTTGCTAGCTTGACAAGCGTCACATACTCCAAGATGCTGCGTCTGAATTGGAGATAGACCAGAGACAAGTTCCTCCCGGGACAGCTGAGAGAGATACTGGATGTTGAGATGTCCATATCGCTGATGCCACAAAGTACTGAGAGATAAATCACGGGCTGCCATAGCTATTTCAGGAGAATCACCAGTGTCAGTAAGCCGATATAGGCCATGATCCTCTAGACCAGAAGCAACAGTAAGACGAGTCGTGCGATCAATAATGGAACATTTGTGGGCACTGAACACCACATCCAACTGAGGGGAATTTCTCATGATCTGACTCACAAAGAGCAGATTGAGTGCCATACCAGGAACGTAGCATACATTGAGAAAGATGAGCTGACACCCACTAGATTGTATCTGAACATTTCCTCTGCCAATAATTTTGAACTCCTCTCCTCCACCAAACACAACTGAATCACTGTAGGGATAGAAATCCGTAAACCAGTCACGCCAATGAGAAAAATGACGTGAAGCACCAGAGTCGATATACCAAGCAGACGACCGGGCTAAATCAGAGGGGCTTTTAGCCATAAAAGCATAGAAAGTGGACTCCTTTTTCTCAGAATGTTCAGCAACATTTGCCTGTTGATTTGACCCTCCCAGCTTCTTTTGTTCGGAAGCGAGCCGCTGACGGCAATCCTTCTTCATGTGGCCGTACTTATGATAGTAATGACACTGAACACTCTTCTACTAAGAATTGATGTGAACTGCCCTGTTGTGATGACTGAGAAGACTGAAATTTTGCTGCAAAGGCTTGTTCTGACAAGGATGAGGAAGTACAGTTACCAAATTGCTATTTCCAGCGATCTTATTGTAGAAGTTTGGTGCACAACTCTGGAAATTTCAGATCAACATTAGTTGAGGTAATGTTGAGAGTCTCTATGAAATGCTCATAAGATGTTGGTAGACTTTTCAGGGTAATAACTACCATATCTTCTTCCTCCATCTTCCGACCAATGGCTTCAAGTTGATCACGAATGTCCTTAATCTTCGTGAGATGTTCCTATAAGGACATACGTTCATCCATCATAATGGAGGACAACTGACTCTTCAGAAAGAACGCGCGACTCTTGTCGGATGTCTCATGCAACTCCTTCAAATATTTCCAAATGTTTGCAGCAGACTTGCCAAAGGGAATCTAAGGCAATTGATCATCTGTGATAGAGAGCTTGAGAAGGATAACAGCTTCGCGATTCCAATCATCGAATTTATCCTGATCTGCTTAAATGGAGGTCGGACAGGTCTCTGTGCCTAGAACAAGTGCATCCAGATGACGGTACTCAAAGATGGTCAACATTCGCTGCTTCCAGGTGTTGTAATTGCTGCCATTAAACCATTGACTATTTTCTAGCATCAGGTTGGTCAAAGACGCCATCAGATGCAAACTTCAAAAAGAGAGTTTAATAGGCACGAATTCCAAGACAAATTTTTGGCTAACCCAAAAAAAATGACAAGTACCCAGAAGAGTAGACAAAAAACCCAAAAAGAATCTGCAGTCAGAATGCAAATCCGCTGGTCCGAAAATTGAGGTATGGAAAATAAGGTACCCTAAAAATTCTGACGAAGACCTAGATAAGGTCTCGAAAAACCCACCACAAATATGAAATCCAAAACAAATTCCGAGTTCAAAAATTAGGGTTTTCGAAGAAAACCCTAATCAACAGCTATTGTAGAGCAGAAAAGCAAGATTTTTTTTGCAGGTTGAAGTAGTGTCGAAGCAAAAGGAATGAGGATCCCTTTGTCGCGTGTGAATGCAGTCGAAAAAGAAGGTAGCAGACGTCAAGACCAGTCACGAATACTAGAGGAAGAGTCGCGTCAGTCGCGAATACGGGAAAAGCTAGGAGTAGACGCTAATCCCGTGAATACCAGTTGCAATTCTTCCAGGCGCGAACAAAAAAACTAGACGCGGATTCCAGTCGCGATTTTACCAAGTGCAAATAGAATACAGGGCGCGTTTTTTTTTTGCATGAAAACAAGATAGGCAACTCTTATTACGAGTTGTAGATGAAACATAAATATATTTCGAAAAGAATTGGAGACTGATAATTTCGTGAGAAATTATAAAACTTTTTGAAAGAATTTGATCCTTTGCTTTGATACCATAAAATGATATGCAAAGATTATTTTGTATTGAATTGAATGTATTTTACGAAGAGCTAGAAGCTCATATATACACTACGAAGGTTACAAAAATAGCAACTATCTAAATACAACAAGATACAACAAGATAGAGCATTAAAGAAGCTCTCGAATATTAGAAACATTCTAATAGAACTTCTCTCATAAAGAACTCATTAACAAGGGATTGCACCTTGAACATCTCTCGTAGAGTAGAACTCATTAACAATGAATTGCACCTCGAACTTCTCCCTCACGGAGAAGAACTCATCAACAAGGGATTGCACCTCGAACTTCTCTCTCACAGAGAATAACTCATTAAAATGTCTTCATGATGATAAGGTTCTCTTTGAGACAGATATAAATGTTCTAGCTTCTCGAATCAAACTCCCTCTAAATCTAATATCAACCTTCTGACCTCCTCGTCCAAGGTTATTTGTGACGAATAGACAAACTCCCTCTGAATGGAGACCTCTCAGCTGGGGTAGCATACTGCATTGATTATCATAACATAATAGATCTGAATACTGAGACTCCCTCTCAACAGGGGCAGCATACTCAAGCTTTGATAATCACAATACCAAGAAATTGACTCCAATATTTATCCAACAATGAGCTTTAGTAGTCACACTACTACACGAGCTTGCTGATCCTCTGCAAAAGGTCTTGGCACTCTTCCTCTGCCACATAAGCTTCCTGTGAATCTCATATCCTCCTCTCAGAATAAACTGATCACTAGATAATCTGAATAGGTACTTCTTCTTCAAGAGCCACCAACTCAACTCAGGCTGCAATCTCTCATCATCCTGTGCTCCTCGATCCATCCTGGAAGCATTTTAGAGAGATTAGTAATAGAATCAAATAGACTAATGCTACAATCATACATGATTCACTACTCTCAATGTTATTGCATGAATTAAATATATGAAATTCATGAACTCATTATCAAAGATACAATCATAAAATACTTATCTCTTCTTAGTTTAATCTTCCTCAGAATACGCCAATAGATCTTTCACCATCACACAGTTATAGTGTAGGCAAAGAATGCAAATTCGAACCCTAGCATAGAAGATTGCATAAGAAGCCTCAATAGCTGAGATTGAAACACCCGCAGCGAATCGTCGAATAGCGTATCCATTAGACATCACGATCCTTCTAAAATCCAAATGTCCTTGTTAAGTTTTAGGATCACTGCAAATGTAATAGCACTGCCTGTAATGTATGTGTTTTCCAAATGCAACAATCTCTTACATTTATATTAAGAATGAGCCAAGAAGAGACATGTCCCTCTAAAGGGACATGTCTATTTATTATTATTGTAATTAATATAATTAATACAATTATGATTATATATTATATATTATATATATAATATCTCTTTAGTATTATATTAATAATAATAATATCTATTTAGTTATTATGAGAATAATTATAATCTACCTTTATATATACATATATATTAATGTATATAGTAATATATATATATATATATATATCATTTCTCATAATAATCATGTAGTCAATATTATTTATCTGACCGATGCTACAAACATCAACACTCCCTCTTAGCTAGGGAGGATAAATCAATCCAATGTCAACACTTATGATTCTCAATAACTAACACTCCCTCTTAACTAGAGAGGATAGTCAGTTTATCACAATGTAATACATATATATATATATATAGTGAGTACTTGTGGAATATCAAGTCCATGATATTCACCAAGTACTCAATGTGAGTATAATAATCATTTTATATGTTCACATCATTTTACTGATATTAAGAGTGATGGCTCTCAAATATCAAGTCTCATGATATTCACCAAGTACTCAATGTGAGTATAATAATCATTTTATATGTTCACATCATTTTACTGATATTAAGAGTGATGGCTCTCAAATATCAAATCTCATGATACTTCACTAATTTCTCAGGGAAATGGCCTACAGAATACAACTCACAAATATTCACCAATTGCCCAAAGTGATTATCAAGAGCATTTGCCTCCTGAATATACATGATGTTCACTATATCTCATAAATATCCATGGTATGTCTAATGATAATACGTCTCATGATGTCTGTCATATGGATACTAAGTTTACGTAGACACATGTCACTATGTGATATGTTTCATAGAGTCCAATCAATATATGATACTAAGTTCAGAAGGATCCTAATATGATTCATATGGATACTAAGCAATCATATATTACATAATTCATGATATGAAGTATCACCTAACATGTGATACCAAGCCTAACATGTGATAGTTATCGGTTTATAGTCCAAACCGATAGTTATCGGTGGATAGAAGTAAACACCAATAAGCTATCTGTATAACTTTTAACGCAAGTTAATTTCATTTTATTAATATATTAATAGATATGTAATTATAATTTAGTTAGTATCATAGTTTTCATATCACATTGATATGAGGAATCACCATGCATTGCGACACCTAGTTTCCATATCACAAAGATACGAGGAATCACCATGCATTGTGACACCTAGTTTCCATATCACAAGGATATGAGGAATCACCATGCATTGTGACACCTAGTTTCCATATCACAAGGATATGAGGAATCACCCCGTGATACCTAATTTTCATATCACAAGGATATGAGGAATCACCCCGTGATACCTAATTTTCATATCACAAGGATATGAGGAATCACCCCGTGATACCTAATTTTTGTATCACCATAATAGTGATACAAGGATATAGTAAGTAAAACATTACATTTTATTTACATATAACCCTATTATGGTATGTGCACAAACAGATAACCTGTCTACCATAACAAATCCACATTACAAGATCGTCATCTTGTAATCAAATACAAGTGTTCATTGTTAAAAAGTCGTCACCTTTCTCCAATGTTCACAGGAGGGCCCATAAGTCCAGGAGTCACACACATGAAATCCACCTTGACTTATGTCAGAGGGTGAATCCATGCTCATCCCAAAGGGTGGAAACAAAAGCTTTCACCTTAGACTTCTCTTTCAAAGAGAAGAATGAAGTAACATACATGATAATAGATGAAACTCCTTTTCATCTAAGGCTTCATTCTCCAACATGCCAAGTTATGTAGGAGATAGCATAAAAACATAGACTTCTGGATGCTTCCTTTAAGGTCTTGTAACAACCTCCTCACTTCCTTGTCCAAGGTTGTTTTAGATGAACTATTATACTCCCTCTGAATCTAATATCAACCTTCTGACTTCACTCTAGCAAGTTGAGTCTTTGTTCTTTAGTCTGTATCAAGCGCTTTTCTAGAATGTCTTTTGATCCAATAACTTATTCATCTATCATGACCTCTAGATATTTTCATTAAGGTCTTTTGGGAGATCCTCTAGTAGCTCCCTCTGTTACATAATCATACATGGCCCCAATCATGAAACTATATGTTTAAAAAGATTCTCGTCATCTGGTACATGATCATTTGTTCAATGCAAGAGTGATTTCCTGTATACAAATGTACTTGTCTGATTCCATAGTAACATGAGTGAATAAACTGTGGATTTATCCCAGACATTTCAACCTCCAACCATTCATGATAATTTGGCTCCCATCTAAAGCTTTGAGTATGAACATCAACCTCCTGACCTCTTTTTCCAAGGTTGTCTATAATGGATTGTTAGACTCCCTCTCAATCTATATGATCAAGTTTGTCACAAGTTGACTGAATCATTTGCTCCCTTTGAAACTCATCAACTTCTTAGCCTCTCTAAAAATGTCAGACTCCCTCTGAATCTGATATCAATCTTCTTTTCCTACAAGAACATCCTCGGAAAAGATCAAGGCAAATAGTACGTATAAAAAATAAGAGAGGTATTAGCATAATAATCAAGGATATTTCTACATAATGATATAAGATCATTCCAATGTAATATAGATAAATATCTAATATACCTTGAATATATATTCAATCTTCTAAGTATATATCTTTAATCTAAGATTTTACATATATTACTTCTTTAAATGATCACCATATGCTTTCGATTATACCATCTCATATAAAACATATAAATGAATATTTATGAAATGTTCATTACCAAAAAAAATACTTTATACTCACCTTTACCCTTAGTTATATGGTCAATGTGCGATGCCTCCAACATCTTATAACCATAGGCTATATTAGGCTTCCATTCACCCAAAGATTTATGCCTCATGTCCACCGTACACAGCACAATCTCTGATTGGTGACTAGCGTAGGGACATGATGACAAAGGGCATGACTCATGTTTATCCATAACCACTTACTTAAATCACACCCTTCGGCTTAATCTCTTCTTACCAATATATTATATGATTAACATTTTATTAATCGATGCCAAATTACTGCGTAGGTTCATATAATTGATTAATATACTCTCCACATGTTTATCGCGAAAAATCTGATCCATGTGAGCCTCACGATAAATGGTGATTATATTTATTAAGCCCGATGACATGTATAGGCTAAGTGTATCGATTAGCTATATGTTATAAATTGTTTAAACTTATCAAACGTTGACCAAGATTGTTTGAATGTTCCCAAAGGATGTTCTGATTCGATCCGATGTGCTTGAGACGTCCCAAATTCAGAACAATGTTGCATCACTTGTTATGAGGTATGGCAATGTATTCTTTAATATATGTAGTCTTTATGAAAGACCGATATGCAGTGCCGTATTGACAAGGTGTGGTCAGATTTTGCAGACTTTTAATTTTACAATCTCCCGTTGATGATCTCTTGAGTAGAGACCCGTTGTCTCATCATAAGTAATGATACGGTGACTTCCTTCCGTATTTGGTTCAAACTTCATTCCCGCCTTATGATTATCCATTTTTCCTGTGACTTGCTTTTTATCATGGGTTCATCCTTCCCACACACAAACTCTGACAGTTTCACTCGGAGTTCCCACACATAGCAAAACGACATGACTCCAATATTGTTTATAAGACATTAAGTGAGATTGCATTTATTTTACTGATTCTCATATGTACAGGTATTCGTTTTATATCACGTCCTTTGAGTATTCATACCGTTGTATTAATTCACTTGCTATTTAACACTTACCTGGTGTGTATCAATCTCTGTGATCATTACCTGTTAACCCATGCATTGCTCCTTGAGTGGAATCTTTGTGGGTCGGACTTGTCTCAGTCCTGTAGGGTGATTCGCGTCCTCCTCTAACACTGGCAGATAGGTTAAAGCCCGTGTTTGAGCGGAGACTATTGGTCTTCCTTCCTCCCGCTAGGATGTCCACAATTCCCGTTCTATAATTCTAAAATGGTGAGTGTGCCTTCATTTCTATCCATGATGCTTTTCTCTTGCGATGATTGATACTTGGTTTACCATGTTTGCTCCAGGCAAAAGAGTTCGATAGTAATTATCTAAGATCTCCCGTGTAGTTCCTTGAGACAATTTTAAGTGCTTGTTGGAGTTCTATCGTAGATATTTCTCAACTCCATTCTATCGTTCATGATAGGTGATAAAAGACATTGAGGCTCGCCGCCCTACACTAGTGATCGCATATCGCTCCGCACACAAACAGGGTGGCAACAACTATTTCCCCTGAGTAGCATCAGTAGTGACAAATCTCGGCGGCCCATAGTGAGAGCTCCAGTCTAAGCACAAGGGTTTAGGAGCAATCTCCAAACCTGGGTTCCTCATCCCACAAAAGCGACCACCATATTAGCGACGATCCTAAGTTTACCACCTAAAGCGGCGCCTACTCCACTCGGCCTGCTGTCATTTGCTGACTCTGGATGCTCTATCCCACACACCAGTCCAGAGGTTAGGGGCGTTTTCTATTTTATCCCATTAGAATGTATTTATCTTCTACATTTACAGTCTGGCTCTGATACCATGTAAAGTTTTAGGATCACTGCAAATGTAATAGCACTGCCTGTAATGTATGTGTTTTCCAAATGCAACAATCTCTTACATTTATATTAAGAATGAGCCAAGAAGAGACATGTCCCTCTAAAGGGACATGTCTATTTATTATTATTGTAATTAATATAATTAATACAATTATGATTATATATTATATATTATATATATAATATCTCTTTATTATTATATTAATAATAATAATATCTATTTAGTTATTATGAGAATAATTATAATCTACCTTTATATATACATATATATTAATGTATATAGTAATATCAATATATATATATATATATATATATATATATATATCATTTCTCATAATAATCATGTAGTCAATATTATTTATCTGACCGTTGCTACAAACATCAACAGTCCTATTCTGGTTCGGATTGTTTCCTTAGACCTGCTTTGATACCATGTTAAAGTTATGAACTAGAATACATAAAATGCAATGAACTGAAATTTGAACACAAGATAATAGAGAACACAAAAACTTATCCTGGGAAAACCCTCCACTTGAGGGTGAAAAACCCTGCCCACAAAATATCGATCCTTTATTTAAAACACAAGAATCAATACAAAGCTTCACAAGCTTATCTGGAAGAATCTCCTTTTGAATCACAGGTCACATGTGTAAAACTATTCACATGATAACAACACACTGAATCAGAATGTTATATCACTGAACAATATTACTCAAACTGGTCAGCCCTGCCTGTCAAATGATCTCACAATGATCATAAAGAAATGATCAACACACTTGCTCAACAACAGCCATATAGAAGCATCACACAGATGTGGGATTATAAACACACTAAATGATCATAAACTGATCATACAAAGAAAGCCTGATGCAGATGAAGCAAAAATGCAGATATCGTAATGCCTGAAGCAGCTCAACAAATGTCTCTCTTGCAACAACAGAATAAGCAATAGCTGCGTGAATCTCCCAGATACGACTAATACAAAAGATATCTTACAGAATATAACTCGATCGTTTACAGACCGAGTACATAACAATAACACCCTCTAACTATTCAGATGCAAACAAAACAAAGTATGTCACCAATATACAGATAAGTCTGCCGGACAAAATATACCAAGACAACTCCTAAAATCTGTAGCCAATCACCAATATGTTAATCGTGCCTTATTCTCTACCACTGGCTCATACGAAATAGACTCAATTCGAACTGAATGATCTTGACAATGGAATGCAAGATGGTAGCTGTTACAAGCATCGACAGTACTCTTCATTTCATTAACAATAAAGCATCGACAGTACTCTTCATTTCATTAACAATAATCAATAACATACCTGTTGACATACTTCATAACAAAGAACTGACGTGATTCAACAAGTGGAATCCATGATGCCCAGTCATCTTGATGGTGTCATCTCATACGTGGTGCAAAGTCATCCATTTCCAGTGGAGACAACGGATATGGGGAAGTCAAATAATAACTGACGGCAGACACCTCAACATGCGATGACGGTTATTGAAGGAAGACGGTTCATCTTTAGAAGAATACACAGGTGGTATGAAGGAGCTCTCTGAAAGCTACCATAAACATTAACACTTTGTACCTATCACCTCATAACAGTTCTTCACCATGATGGTTCTGAAACAGGTACACAAGAAAATAAGTACTTTAGAAATATAAAATTCAACTTGAAGAGTTCTTTGTTCCAATTACCTCATAAAAGCTAAGGTTTTTAAGATGTAACTTAACTCTTCGATAAGAGTCTATTTCATACAAGTTCAGTTCTTCACCTTGATGGTTTTGAAATTTGTACTGTAGAAATATAGTATATACAGTCCACTTCACCTTTGGTCACAAATTAAGTTACATTTTGTAGCAAAGTGTATCTGCAAGCAATCCTTGAAATTAGGAAGTTTCTATTTATTAAGTAGTTGAAAGTCTCCTATATGATATAACAGTCTTTAATGTCCTAAAAAACGAATTAAATATGAGAATGAACGCTGAGTCTATTAAAGACACGAGTGATGCCTAGGTTATGTTAAATGCTCATTTGTATGACGTTTTTTTTTATGGCTGCAAAAATTGTAGTCAACTTCAAATTAGCTTTCACATAGCTCAAGTGTACTAGAAATTTAATATCTCCATTTTTTTAACTTTCGTATTTTTCATTTTCTCAATTGCACAAATGCTCCCCTATATGTATGCAAACTATGCTTAAACATATACAGCTGTTTATATAATCTATATATTTCTATTCCAATGGTTTCATTTGCCATCAATAAATTCTATTCATCTCTACGATTATTATTTTATCATTTTCATCACATATTTGGCCTTTTTGACTGGTTTTACACATCTAATTTTGGTCATATTAGAAATTACGAATTTATTATCTTTAAGTTAAATAGTATCTTATTGTTTAATGTAGACAACCTTAATTTTCTTTTCCAAGCAATAATCATTTTGTAATTCTAGCATATCTGCTTATGCCTCCTACTTTCAAATACTAATTTTTAAAATTTTTTTTATTAGGTGGGAGGCATATTGGTGGCTGTAGTGGTGAGTTTGTGTATGTTTGTGTATCATAGTTTTCTTAGATTCTTCTTTACATGTAATAAATGTATGTAGACATACTCAAGGCTTGATGCATGCTTGGATTTTTGAGGTGTTCACTTGGGAACAAAATAATGTGTTGAGTTGCAATTAGCATCCTTAGAGATACTTGTGCTTCATTCGCATATAAGTTTGGAAAAGCATGAATGAAATAGATCTATCTTAGATTCACTAGTCTTAAATTGAGAGGAAAAGGTTTTGTTTTATTTTTTCTATTAAGTGCTTGTTTGAGCAACTTGTTTGCTTTTTGTTGTGTTTGTTTGTCTTTCTATCTAGATTATATTTGCCCATCTATCTATCCATCCATGTAATGTCCCTTTTTAAAAATTCCTTATTTTTGCTTTAAATAATCATTCCATTCACAATAATACTTGCATAATTAATTATA
This sequence comes from Chamaecyparis obtusa, assembly GCA_027943335.1. NCBI lineage: Eukaryota > Viridiplantae > Streptophyta > Pinopsida > Cupressales > Cupressaceae > Chamaecyparis > Chamaecyparis obtusa. The sequence goes on from BSBK01000300.1 coordinate 342,965, forward strand.
AATATTAATTTAACGTTAAAACCTATAATTTTGATAATTATAATCTTCAGATTTAAAACTTCAATACAAATTTAAAAATTTTAGACTTATATTCTTTGCTGTAATCTTTCTTCCAATTTGTAGCTTCCTCCTTTGTATAAATGTTTTGAAATATTTTCTGAATTTCTATCAAAAGTTAGGGGTTTTTGTGACTAACTTGGCAAGAGAAATTAAGGGTTTCTTCCTTGAATCTCTAGTTTTCGAGGGGTTTCGTCCTTGGTTTGTTGAATATCTTACAAGGAAAAATATACCATATGCCTTTTCAAGTTCACTATCCCTTCTTTTTTTATCAATTTAATAAACTCTTATTTCTTCAATAGTCATGACCTTTTATATGCTACGTTACTGGAATCATGCATTTGGGTTTGGGTTTGGAGCTGGGTGTGATCTAGGGCCGGGTCTGGTTTGGGTTTGGCTTGGGGGAAACCCTGTGCAAACCTGGGCTAAAATTGGGCAAAGCCAAGTGTTTTCGGCACCATGGGCATCCAAAAAAGGGCCCCACATCGAGTTTTTTTTAAAAACTTTAAAAAGCCCCACCAACCCTAATTTCATCCCGCCTTCCCTTTTTTTGTCATTTGGTCTGTTTTTTTGAACACAAAACTTGCATTCTCACATTTTTTTCTTAAAGTTGGTTTGAAGGTTGTTGCATTTTTTTGAAGGAGAAGGCTACAAAGGAGTAAGAAACATCAAAGGCTTAGGAATCGTTGGAGAAGGAAGATTTAGTCATCAAGGGTTAGTAGATTTTCATTTTTTCAAGATTTTTCGAGTTTTAAAAGAAAATCAATTTTTTGACTTTTTTAAAAAGAATTCTTGAATATTAAAAAAAAACTTTTTATGTATAATAGGGGGTTAGGATACCTATTTTTGTTCAAATTTTTTTATAGTTCAGGTTCATTATTCATACATAATGGTTGGAAGTGGAAGATCTAGTATTGTTCCCTGGGGCCAAAATGAAGAGGGCCCTTTTAAAATTGATGCAGCTTCGCCACTTTGGTGTTATACAACAACGATTAAGCAAATGTTTGGCAGTGGGAGTTTTCTTTGGTGGTGTAACCAATGTGATAGAGTGTACGAGTTCATACTATTGAGTGAAAGGCCACTTAAATGCACCATCCTTGGACATAGAATAAAAGTTTGTCAGTGGCCAAATGGCAAAGGGCTGCCACAAGATCTAACAACGACTTGTGTTAAAGAACAAAAGGAAGCTGACTTGAATAGCAACAAATCAAAGGTTGATCATCCTCTTGCCAAGAAAAGCTCAAAGAAACCTCCTAGTGGCTTGACACAACCAACTGAGTCACATTCTTTCATTCCATTGCCACCACCTTCTAAACTAGAGAATGTTTTGGTTACACGAAAAAGAGGCCTATTTGATAGAGCCTTTAAAGGGTGAAATCAGAGAGGTTGCAGGTCAGAGCATTGCTCATTGTATTTGTGACAATGCACTTCCTTTCAACATTGTTAGGTCCCCTTATTGGTAGGAGATGGTGAATATCCTTTATGTTAGTCTTGGACATGAAATAGTGTGAACCACCTTATTGGTGAAGGAGAAAGATTCAATAGAGACATTATTAAGAGTGATCCAAGATACATGGCCGAAAATAGGCGTGTCCATTATTTTTGATGGATGGGAAGATTGTAAAAATAGACCATTGATCAATGTTATAACAATGTCTCCTAAAGGGGCAATGCTTTTGACGGTGGTAGATTGTGAGGGGCAAGTAAAAGATGCAAGTTTCATTGTCAATATCCTCGTAAAATTCATTTGCATCGTGGGGCCTAAAAATGTTGTCCAAGTCATAACAAACAATGCTAAAAATTGTAAGGCAGTTGGATCTATAGTGGAGGCTACTTATAATCACATTTTTTGGACACCATGTGCAATCCACTCAATCTTGCAAAAGATTGGCACACAAATTGATTGGGTCAAACAAGTTTACACAAAGGCTGAGGAGATTCAAATGTTTGTGACCAATCATCACCTGTCACAAGCCATATTTAGGTCCTCCAAGTTGGAGTTGTTGAAGGTAATTTAAATTTAATTTTTTTAATGTTTATATATGATGTGTATTTTTTTATGCCATGTTAGGCTGTCGAAACACAATTCACATCTCCCACAATCATCTTAAGACGACTTGTGAAGGTGCGAGAGCCCTTGAGTGCTATGGATATCAACACCTTATGGAGAATATGGAGGTAATCAAACACATGAAGAGCCCATAAAGAAAGAGCTCGGATCCTTGATGATGAGTGGTGGGATTGTGTGGGATATGTTTTGAGTTTCGTTGAGCCCATCTTGAGCATGATTAGGTATGTTGATATTGATTTCCCATGTTTGAGTGAAATTTATGATAGCATGGACTACATGGTGGAAAAAATAAGAACAATAATAGAGGCGTGTAATGTCCCCATTTTTTGATTCTATTGTAGTGCAATTGGTGTTGGTTTTCTGAGTTGGTGTCACCAGGATCGAAGGAGTATTTTGATGTTGTCTGTGTGTTTAGATGGATTAATCGAGATGAATGACACTTTCTGGAGTGACTTCAGACAACTTGTCTAAGTGGCCATTTTTAGCACTTATTATAGTAAGTTCCATTGCATCTCAGATTGGGCCAATTTGATGTTTTATTATATTTGGACATTGGGTGAAGTTTTATTATATTCAAATAAATATATTTCGATTTTAATCACCGAAGTCTCTTATATTATCACTTTATGACTCAAGAGATTTGTACCCCTTGGCCTAGTAACGCAACGTTGTTTATAAAAAGGGGCCATTTGACATCCTAAGTTAACACCTAAGGAGGAGGAGAAAATTAGTATTTATAAAGAATGAGGCCTTTAATATTTTGGACTCCGCATTGGGAGACCAAAAAAGTGATTTTATTTAATCCCATATGGCTTGATGAAGATTGTGAAACTTTTTGGGAATGATATAAAAGCAAGTTTGTGGAGCTGATTTCTCATGTTGTAAATTTGGATATTGTTTTGGTGCTAGGTTTGAAGGAGTTGCTAATTCCCCGCATTGTGTTGAAAGACACAATGTGGGGAATTACTTAGTGATTTCACACAAAGATCACAACTGAGCTACAATGGTGTTGATATCTTCTTCTATAGTTTTCAAAGTCATGGAGTGCTAGACACAATGTGGGGAATTACTTGGTGATTTCACACAAAGATCACAACTGAGCTACAATGGTGGTTGATATCTTCTTCTATAGTTTTCATAGTCATGGAGTGCTAGTGTTCATTCATGAGGATTGATTGAGTGAGTTTGCTTAGTTTATTGCACATTTGTGAGATTGTTTATTGCTGGCAGTACTTTTCTAGTCTAGCCATACATCATCTAGGGGGCTGTACATTGCTCGAGAAGAGGCGTGGGATTTCTTGGAGGGTCTTATTTGACTTCGTAGAGGGTTTTTGACTAGATCAGTGGTGCCATTACTCCCTTCTCTCCATTCTTCCGACTGTCCATTTTGGAGCTATTTGGTGTAGGTGGCTAGAGTTTGAAAACCCTCATTTGTTGGTTTTATTGTTGCATGTCCATTATTTTCCATTATCATCAACTGGGTATGTGAGTTTAATGTTTGTAATTAGGTTTTGCCATCTAGGTATCTTCAGTTTAGTCTCTTTATTGTATTGTCACACTTGCTGCATATTATGAGTAATTTACTAAGCGATGACGGTGACAAACCCCTGCTCATTTAGATAGTTGCATACCCATTTTCTCATGCATGTTACTATGCTGGTTAAGCGGTGATAGTGCCGATCGCCTGCATATCTAGATAGTTGCAATCTCATGTTTTTTTCATATCATTGTATTGATTGAGTCGGTGCGGACATCCCCCACTGATCCAGTTAGTCTGTCCATGAGAGCATTTGTATGTGGGTTTATTGTGTATGCATGTAATTTGAGGCTAATATTCAACATTAGTTATATCTTGTTACATTTGTTTTCAAAGCAAAAAAACCAAGGATGGTCATTACAGTGGTATCAAAGCTAGTTTTCCTGTCAGCTTGTTGGGTTTATCAGTTACATGTGAGTTTACCGCTCTTGCATGTCAGTTTGGAGGTGATCCATGGTCTTGCATGTTGCTTCCTATTAGTGCATGTTATATTTTGAGACTATCCAGATGTTTGCATGCCATTTTGAATCCTTGCATGATATGGACATTGTTGCATGTCGAGTTTGAGCATTTCCTATGAGAGCTAGTGACAATAAAAAAGATATCAGAGCTATGCATCTTGCCAACTTGATGGGTTACAAATTTCAAAATTGATTTCGAGAGGTTGCAATAAGGTGTTTGTTTATTCTAGTTAGAAGGATGAAGACTTTTAAGAAGCAACTACTAGAATGGCTGATAGAATTGAAGTAAAGTTGTCAGAGCTATACTAAGAGTTGGCAAAAATTATGGCAAAACTTTAAAACAATTGCATAAGGAAGTGCACGAGCATATTGAATGGGTAAAGTCTCTATTTGGTGTTACGAAGAAATCAGAAAAAGGTTGTTCCAACGTAAAAAATCACGATGGTAGCAAGAAAGTATTACGAGGGCAAAATTTATGTTTTTCTTGCATGGAGGGTGGGGGGGCTTGGGAGCGTAATCATTTATGCACTAGTAAAATGGAAAAGATGTTAAAAGAACAAAAGGGTACAGAAAGATAAATTGAAAAAGATTGCCCTATTACTTATTCAAACGTCACAAATCAACAGTGTCTCAATATAGAATCTGTTGCGGGTGCCAGTATACTTAAACCCTCATTTCAAAAAGTTTGCAAAGAAATAGAGGATGAGGAAATTATTTGAGATTCCAACGAGGATGAAAATGAATCCTCATGTGTTTTGTCTATTAGAAATGAGTGCATTGATGAGATAATAGAATCCAGTCTCACTAAGTCAGCCAAAAAAGATTGGACAAACAAAGCAGAAGATAGAACTAACACAATTCTATTTTGGCAAAATGACAGAGTCTTCTTCAATGGAAACGAATCAATCATTGCTTTAGGTAATGGGTGCTCAAGTTTTTATGTGGGTGGTTTAGAAATCAATATTGATGTGTAATAAAGAGATGATTTTTGATCATAATGCAAGTATAGAGGATATCATTGATGATTGTGATGAAGATCTTGAAGCAAATCTGATTTATTTTTGCATGGGGCTTACTTTGAGAAGAAGCTTAGGAACTTTGATGATTTGGATCCACAATATACTGCTCAAAATGATAATGAGGATGCATGAGAGATTTGGGACAGCCTTGGAGTCATTGATAAAAAGGTATAACAGCTGTGATTTTGATATTCATCATAGCAACAGTTCTCTTGATTTGCATAAACATGATTGAGAAAATCAATTTGTGGTGTTCAATGATAACCCATTATTTGAGGTGGGTGTAGCGAAGACATATGACAATCCACTTTTTGAGTTGGATGGTGGAACAACTCTTGGTTGTAGTGCTGCACTTGGTGAAAATAGTAAGTTATGGGATCTAGGAGAAGATTCAAGATTCAAGATTCAGGATTTGAGTTGGAGTTTGGTTTAAAACTAGTTGTTGAACTAGGTTCACATTATGAGATGATTGGTTACTTTTTTGGGAGACCGCTGGATATGAGATATGCAAACAAGGAGATAGATGGGGAGTGCATAAGGAGTGTTATGACACTAGGAGATGCAGTTTCTTCATGGGATGTATTGATTCTTGGAGACTTCAACATTTCAGATTTTGAAAGGTTTCCTAGAATTGTTCTTGAGCTTCCTGAAAATTGCAAAACAATAGTAAGTAAAGGTAGTTTCCAGCTTGTTTCTTACGTGCGTTTTGGGAAGGGACATAAATATGACATCTACGTACTTGACATTTCATCCTTTGCATCAAGTATGTTTTTGATTAGAGTAAAACAGGCTTTGAAGGGGCTCCGAAACCCTGTACATTTTGGTCAAAAAAGATTTTCAAAGAAGCACACTAAGAAGGAACAGATCGAGACCACTGTGAGGGTTTTACAACAGGCTCCCACAACCTGGAGAAGAAATGGTGCCAGAGAAAGGAGACTGGGACCCTGACTAAAGAAGCCACTGCGAGAGAGATAAAGCAATTTAAAATCAGCAGCTCTGAAACTACCTGCGGACAGCGAAGAAGAAACTTGCTAACCGCCGAGAGATTATTTCTTCCCCTTCTGGGAATGAAGGGACATATCAAAAGTGGGTGGATGTTTAGATCTATTTTTTCCTTTAACTGAAGTCCACCCGTCTTCTGCTTTATTAGCTAAATCCTGCCCAGATAACGAGTCTAGAACCGAGGCGCCCAAAAGCGGGGAATCTAGAGATTGTCCCAAGATAGGGCCACAAGAGTCTAGAGAAGTTGAATCAAGAGGGGGAACAGAAGCCACCGTTCCAGCGAGATCCAACAAAGCACTATCAATGGGAGGGGTAGGCACCTCGCAACCAACAGGGGCCCGAACAGCTGAATCAGAACAAGATTCAGGGATGGATGCAACACCCGGGGGAGAGCCAGCGGCGGTACCAGGAGGCACCGGGGCCTTAGAGATCTCCTGAGAAGAAGAGACAACCTGAGAAAAGCTTCGAGATGAAGCCTTCACAACAAAGTAATGATTGGAAGAGGTGCCCTTCCACCAAGAAGCTGGTTTTTTAATCTTTTCCAATCCACATTGATCCGCTAAGTGACCCGTTTTAAAACATCTCCTACATCTGAATGGGAGACCCTCATAATCCAAGGATTGAATCCAGGATCCTTTAGGATGTTATAGCATTATCTTTTTCGGGAGACCCTTGGAGGAATCCAAATCAACCAGAATCCTAGCATAAGTGGAATGAAGGATGTCATCCGATTCCTCGTCTGCCATCAAAAAATCCCCGAGAGCCTCTCCCACGACCTCAAACAGAGAATCAACACAAAAGTGAAGAGGGAGGTTGGGAAGCCTCACCCAAGTGGGGACCTTGGAAAAAGTCTCTGTAGAGGCATCAAAATCCGGGTGCCATGGCTTCACCATGAGCATGAATCGGGAGTCCCAGCTAAAAAAGTGATCGCAAAGAATCAGTTTCCGATCAGCTGGATTCTCAAACTTGGCTATAAAAAAACCCCTCGCAAGGGGGAATATGTGAACGGTATCTGAAATAATGGGTTCCCACTGACGGGTGATCCATGCATGCAGATTCGGGAGGCTTGGCCAGAAGCCCTTAAACCTGCAGACAAGACCATGAGCAGTGAAAACAGAAGAAGCAGCTTCGATGTCTTTCACAACCTTGTCCTCCAGAGGGAGGATAAGAGAGGTAGAGACACTGGTAGCGACACCTCTAAGACCGGGAGCCAACCGCCGAGAGGCTGCAGGCTTGGGCCTAGAAGAGATACCAGGAACAACAACTGCAATAACAGAAGGATCAGAAGCACCAGGGGAGTCGACATCCCCAACCAACCGAACCCTAGCGGGTGCAACAGTCACAGGCTACGAGGGGGCATCGGCCACACACCCCGCTGGAGCCAGAGCATCCGAGGGGAGGTCACAGGGGAGAGGAGCGGCGGTTGCAAAAAAAACGGCGGCAGTAGGGGCACCATAGGCCCTCGTCTCAGGAACGACTGCAGCTGAAGAAGCGGTAGGAGGAGCTCAAGAAGCAGTAGGGGCAGAAACATGATCCCTGGCCATAGGAGCCCTGGACGCGGAGGCGACAGGAACCCTAGCCGGCGTAGGGGCGGGAGACATTTCAAAATTTACCCCCGTATAAAACGTTAGTCCCCTCGTGAAATTTTTTTTTGAAATTTTTCATCAAGTATGTTATATATCATTCTAATATTTCTTTGGGATTGGATTTGAAGATAGTTATTGCTCCTTGTACTTCAGTTTTAGATGCTTTCATGGATAGGCTACAAGGGATTAACAAAGAAGTCACAAAACTCCATGATGTGTATTTTGTTTTGGAAGGCACTTCGAGTTATGCTATGCACCTTTCTAGGAATGTTGGAAATCATTCTTGGTTGGGTATCCATGCCATGGATTCTGAACAAAAATTGACTGAGCTTATTGGGGATGGTTCGAGTGTTAGAGGGATGATGATCTAAATTTTAAAATTGATAATGGCAATCTATATCTTACCAGCCTTCTTGCTATTCCATTTGTTTATTTACAAATGGATTGGAGAGAGATTTTAAGCAGAGTTTGGAGCATTGATAGTATGGCCACTCTTGGGAGTATTCCTTTGCAAATAATAGACCAGTTTTTCAGTTTGGGGCTTGATGTTTGGTTGCAAATCAGTTACTACATTTTCTGGCTTGCTTTTATTAAGAGGAAATGGCACAATATTTCTTTATCAAGGCATTGAGGATTTTCAATTGATGATTGCTTGGAGGTGTTTTCCAAGCACTTCTGAGTTGAGTTTTTGCAACTCTATGTTTTCCACACTTGCTTATACTCGGAGAATTTGTTGTTTATCCTCCGAGTTGGTTTGGGACAAGGAACTGTATGTTATTGTTCATCTTTCAAAGGTCTTTGGAGTTGTAACAACGAATATTAGCACTGCTGTCCACTCTCCCATCAACTTATACATGATTTTGATCCTTATCTTGTACATGAGTTGGATGGGTTCTTTTGATCAACAATTGAGTTCTTTATGGATGTGACTGGTTAGTAGAGGCTTTTTGATTATAGAAGATGACTCTTTAGCTACTTCCATTCACATCTCCTATGGTTTCAATGATATTCAATTTCTTTACTATTGCCCTTGTTTTTTCACATTGTTTATGGTGACCTCACTCTATGGGTAGATTGATTTTGAGCTCTTGCCAATTTTGATGCAGTTAGTTGTGGGAGATCTTCTGGGTATAGTTCAGTTATTTTTCTTTTCCACTTGGGTGAGTATTGGTCGCTGTAGTCAATTCATGATGTTAGTAAGCATGCTTTCAGATGATGATTGGTTGATTGCAATGAGTTGTGTTTGTTGGTCTACTTGAGTTTCCTACCTTGACGCTTGGAGGTTATGTCTTGGTGATATGACTCCCGTTGTTATCACAGATGCATGGCTTGGTTTGCTAATTTCATGGTTAGTTGTACATACATCTTTAGTACTCCCTTGTTTGTGATAGATCCATTTATTCTTTGGGATTTCATTAGGAGATATGTTGAGGATTATGGTTTTGGACAGAGTAGTTAGCAAATATTTCTTCTAGTTGCCCAGGATCATGTTAGTTATTGGGATTGCAATTATGGATCTTACTGGGATACCACAACAGGAAAATTTTCATATTGTGATCAGAGTGGCACAATGTTAGCACAACGGTTCCTTTATGAGATTGATATGGAACCCTGGGATCACTTGGGTTTGCAGTTTAGCAGTTCAAGATGAGGAAGCCAATGCTGGCTGGCTAGAGTTTACTCCTATGGTGCTCTAGTTCAGTTCTTTTGGAGAGTAGTTTCCTGAGGATTTGATAGAGTTGGTGCGGTATTTGATTGCTCTTCTTTCGAGAGGTTTTCAAGAGATCACTTGTTCGGCTACCTTGCAAGATAGTGTTTTCAGAAGATGATACCACAGATCTCCTAGGTTGACTCGGGACCCTAGGATCATTCTTGGCTAAATTCTTGATCAGTTTGATGATTGTAGAGTTGCTTTGACTTTGCTTGAGGACAAGCAATATTCGGGAAGGGAAAACAGTAATGTCCCCATTTCTTGGTTCTCTTGGAGTGTAGTTGATGTTGGTTTTCTAGGTTGGTGTCAACAGGATCAAAGGGGTATTTTTTGATGGACTAATGGACATGAATGACACTTTTTGGAGTGATTCCAAACTTGTCGGAGACTTACTATTTTTAGTAGCATCCATTTTTAGCACTTACTATTTATAGTAAGTTTCATTGCAACTCAGATTGGGCCAATTGACCACATACTATTTTTAGTAGTTGGGCCAACCTTTATTTCTCCAGCAGTGTAATATTTCTTATTTGGACATTGGGTGAAGTTTTATTTTGTTTAGAGAAATATATTTTGATTTTAATCACCTCAGTCTCTTATATTGTCACTTTATGATTCAAGTGACTTGTACCCCTTGGCCTAGTAACATAACATTGCAACTCAGATTGGGCCAATTGACCACATACTATTTTTAGTAGTTGGGCCAACCTTTATTTCTCCAGCAGTGTAATATTTCTTATTTGGACATTGGGTGAAGTTTTATTTTGTTTAGAGAAATATATTTTGATTTTAATCACCTCAGTCTCTTATATTGTCACTTTATGATTCAAGTGACTTGTACCCCTTGGCCTAGTAACATAACATTGTTTTTAAAAGGGGGGCATTTGACATCCTAAGTTAATGCACGAGGAGGAGAAAATTAATATTTTTAAAGAATGAGGCCTTCAATATTTTGGACTCCAAATTGGGAGACCAAAAAAGTGATTTTATTTATTCCCACATGACTTGGTGAAGATGGTGGAACTTCTTGGGAATGATATAGAAACAATTTTTTGGAGCTCATTTCTCATGTTGTGAATTTGGATATTGTCATGCTACTAGTTTTGAAGAAGTTGCTACTTCTTGATGGATTGTGAGGACAAAAACCCTTGCAGCCAACATTCCTCATATTGTTGAAAGATACAATGTGGGGAATTACTTGGTGATTTCACACAAAGATCACAATTGAGCTACAACGGCATTGATAGCTTCTTCTTCTACAATTTTTAGAGTCACAAAGTTCTAGTGTTCACTCATGAGGACTGATTGAGGGAATTTGCCAAGTTTATTGCACATTTGTGAGATTGTTTATTGTCAGCTGCACTCTTCTAAAATGGCTGTACATCATCTAGGGGGCTGTACATTGCTTGAGAAGAGGCGTGGGATTTCTTGGAGGTGCTAACTTGAATTTGTAGAGGGTTTATGATTGTATTTCTGTCGCCATTACTCCTCTCTATTCTTCTGGCCATCAATTTTGGAGCTGTTTGGTGTAGGCGGCTAGAGTTTGAAAACCCTCATTTGCTGGTTTTACTGTTGCATGTCCATTAGTTTCCATTATCAACAATTGTGTATGTGAGTTTAATGTTTGTAATTGATTTTTACCATTTAGGTATCTTTAGTTTAATCTCTTTATTGTATTGTCACATTTGTTGCATATTATGAGTAATTTACTAAGGGGCGATGGTGACAAACCCTTGCTTGTTTAGATAGTTGCACACTCATTTTCTCATGGATATTATTGTACTAGTTAAGCGACGATGGTGACAAACCCTTGCATATCTATATAGTAGTAATCTCATGTTAATTTATATTATTGTATCGATTGAGTTGGCACAAACATCCTCCTTTCATTCAGTTAGTCTGTCCATGAGAGCATTTGCATATGTGGGTTTATTGTGCTTGCATGTAATTTGAAGCTAACATTCAACTTTAGTTATATCTTGTTACATTTGTTTTCAAATAAAAAAAATCAGGGGTAGTCATTACAAGGCCATGAAACATGACTCAACGGAAGTATTTTTCAAAATTGTGCAACAAATTATTGTATAATGTTGGAACAAGATGACCACCCCATTACATTTCTTAGCATTTGCTTTGTCAACAAAGTATTATATAGAGATGCGGAGGTTGCTACTAGCTATAAGGCTGCATTTAGAAAGATAGTTTTAGATGATGTAGTTTGAAATATTGTCTTGAGCGGGTTTGGCCAATTCGTATATTCAAATATATGATACTCATGCTAGATATAGGAATGGTGGTGTGTACATGGTCAAGGCTCATTTTTTGCAGCCTCTTGTAGTCAAAATCCTCTTCCGAGTATGTGATCTTTTTATTTTTCATTTTTATGATTTATCATTCAATGCTATTATATTAAAAAATATATATTTTTTATAATTTATGTTTTTAAGTTGTGATTCTTGAATTATAAAATTAAATATCAAATGTTTTGTGCAAACTCAATAGGTTGCAAATTTTTTAATTGAGTGTAATTGGAGTACATACTCCACCCACTCAATCGAGCACAATCATTTGGGTGCAAAAAAAGCGTAGGTTTTGGTCTATATACACTTCCAACCTTCATCTATTGTCTCATAGGAATCCTGAATACAAAGACAGTGTGGCAAGGAATTGGGATCTATCCCTTGAGTGTGCTGATTTAGATGCTACAGGTGCACAATTTGCCCAAGTTTCTATAGATGATCCTGGGGCAGCTCTTGCACATGATATAGATATAGCTAGTGGGAGTTGCAATTTAATGGATTATGGTTCAAATGAAATTGAACCAAATGTTGACCTTGATGCTTTTGATGAAGATGAATATGGATATTCAATATGGATTGTAATTTGAATTTTCATTATGTAATGACATTTTGAGACTTGAATATTACCATTTTTGCAAATTATGAATATTATATTAAACGTATTTAAAATTTTTATTTATTGGCAATTGTGGATTAATGAGTATCACTCTTCTTATAGGTATATGGTTAGAGTTATATTCTATAATTTAGATGTTTAAAAACACACACACACACATACACATATATATGTATATACACACACACACATACACGCACAGATGTACCATACCCTCACCCAAGGAAAACTTTTACCACCTGTATGCCTGAATGTATTTTGTACCTGAACTGGCAACACAGTTTATATGTCTTATGACCTTTACTTAATTATCTTTTAGTATTTGTTTGAGGGAAATCACAGGTGTAAAGAAATTACTTCATTTTAATTATTGATTGTGGATTGGCTATCATAGTACCTGCTGCAGCCCAGAATTATCTTGCAGTTATGAATGACTTTTATCAATTCTTCAAGGGCTGCTGGACTTGATGACATAGTATTTAATTTAGGTGGGGGCATTACAAAACACCCTTCCTAAGATTGCTTGTCTTCAAGGAATGTCAACCTTAGGAATGCGATGCACTTCATGTCAAGGTAGCATAACATTGATTCATTCTCATTGATCTTGAGTATTGCTACAAATAAAGTATCCTCTTTAGTAGTAGTACTCACTAATCCAGCATCATATGTGATAACATCGTCAAGATCTATTTCCTTTGTGAAATTTCTTATCTTTGGAAAGTTTTCATTGTTGAGCAGCATTTCTTTTTTCTTGTTTGGGAGAGCAACTCGTTGCATGAACACCTTGGGTTTGCAAAGATGGCTTCTTGAAGGAGCTCATCAAGTTCACCATTAATGTCCTCGAACCTATTCCTCAAACCTATTCTATTTATGGTGATCTAGATCTACTTGCTGATCTCGTAGATTTCTACTTCCATTATTGCAATTGCTAGCCCTCTGCTTGCTCATTCTCTTGAAATGAGTGTGCTTGATTTAAGGGAGTTCATACGAGCTGAAACATGCTCCTTGAAGGAGTCAAATTAAATTGATAGAGTTCTTTTTCCTGTAGACATTTACTCGAAATAAAATGTCCACCAATTTTAAAACCTCTATGTTGTTTTCTATCTATAGCAGGTTGTTGAGTAAAAGAAACATAGAGCCTAGATTGCGATAATATAATCTATCTTCAGCTATATGTACAAGTCTTTGGTAGTAAGTGCCCATTATTCATTTGCTCTTCATCCTGCTGGTCAAAAGCACACTTGTGAAACTGTTTGATGATATGGTCCATGGTCATAGTTTAAAAGGCATGTTGTTTGTTGTGCTCGTTTAACCATGGGCAATGACACAGATCATTGTTGTCCTCCCAACCATAGACGATATACAACTATCATCTCCCCCGAGCACTACTCTTCTAAATAATGCAGAGTTATTATTTGATCTGCGGTAGGTTGTGTGTATAATGGATGCTAAGAGAGGAAGATCCATTCTTCCTTTTTACCTATCGGCAGTGGCCCTTCACCAAGGGATGCCACTCTTCCAACAAGGCCCCAATAATTATATTATTAATATATTTATATTATCACAACGTTTATGTTATCTATGTCGACTTGAAGGACATCGACCATAGCTACAATAACATTAACACTCCCTCTTAGTTAGGGATGAATCCTTCTCGATATTTGGGTTATGTAGTGATATCCACCATGGCTACTCCTAGAGGGTGGGTCCATCATGGCTAATCCCATGAATGGAAATACAAATGAACACAAGTGCTCATCATGGAATCACTCAACGTGATATTGTCATCTCATCATGACGTTCACCATGGCTACTCGTAGAGGGTGAATAAACACAAGTGCTAAGTCATGTAGTCTCTCACATGACATCCACCATGGCTACTCCTAGAGGGTGGGTCTATCATGGCTACTCCCATGAATGGAAATGCAAATGAACACAAGTGCTCATCACATAATCACTCAATGTGATGTCGTCATCTCATCATGACGTTCACCATGGCTACTCCCAAAGGGTGAATAAACACAAGTGGTAAGTCATGGAAGATTGCATCTGCAAAGATTGCACATGTTCTGTATTTCCTTTGTTGTAGTTAAAGTAGTATGACTTGAAAGATTCTTAGTGCACATATTGTGCTGTCCCATTTCAAGTTTACGTCCCTGAGTTGACAAGTAAATGAGTCTTGATAATAAAATTTGATAGCTACCCAATGAGGACAACATGTCCCTGAGTTGAGGTGTTAAGCTCAGTCGTCTACCTAGTGTCAGGAACCAACACTATTGACAACACTTCTTGATATGTTTTCTTCAAGTATTGGTATTTTGTAGTACTTGGAGTTACAAATATTTCAGTTGGTAACCACCTTGGGAGAGTGTTATTGAGTACATTCAAAACAAACCAAACATAGTTGCTGTTCTATTCTGAATTTGAAAGGTCTTTGTTAATGATTTTTTTATGTTAAATAGAAAATAGTTTGTTTGCCTCCAACTATCTTTGTAGTTGTTTTGTTTGTTTGTTTTGCCAACTGTTGGCAATAGAGCAGCAACTATGTGGGTGTTTTTGGATTTTTTATTTTAATCAAATTGGTATCAGAGCAGTTTCTACCTCTCCCCTTACCTCTTGCATTGGCTTGAGCTTTGAATGCCTGCTCTTGGCAAGAATCCAGTCTTCTATGGATGAAGCAAGGACATTGAGATAAGGTATTATTTCATAAGGGAGTTGGCTGAACATGGAGAAATCGAACTTAAATATTGTAGGATTGAGCATTAGCTTGTGGTCATTTTCATGAGGCCACTTGTTGGTTCCTAATGATGGGTAGACAACTGGGCATCTCACCTCAACTCAGAGACTTGTTGTCTCTACTGGATAATTCTTAATCATTTACTTGTCAACCCAGGGACGTTTAACTTGAAATGGGCCAACACCGTAAGTGCACTAAGAGCTTTCTAGAGCCCTAGTATTCTAACTTCAAACAATGGAAATATTGAACTGAATATCATAAAGGATATACAGTATGTAACCTAACCATTACCTGTCATTAATGAACTCATCTTAAACTTATGTTGAAACAATAAATTCCCGACTAATTAAAGTGACTGATCTGTTCTGTTTTGGTTACAAAAACAGTCACATAATTGTATTTCTGCAGTTGCAGGAACAATCAATTGCTAATTTACAAAAACAGAGTAAGAAATATCTAACACTAATCTACGGAAAACAAATAAGAGGAAGTCTCACCAAGTGGGTCCTTGGATGAGTCTTCCTAACTATTAACTATAGTTTCAGAGATTAAACATCCAAGATATCTTCATCCACACATACTAGTAGCACATAATAACAACACTTGATTATTATTCAACAAATATAACAAGTGCAAAAGTTCATTACTAACTCGACCAACAATTTCTAAAGAAAGTTGGGAGCATTTATAGAAAACAGAGATTTTAACCTCCTAAATACTTTAGCCCCTTAGTTCCATACATTTAAGAAGAGGATTTGTATTGAAAACATTAAACTGGGAACAAAAGAAGTGGAACAGGTTAGAATTTGTTCTAGCATTATTTTGCACTAAATCTTCCCATGAATTTGCTCCTATATCAGACATGGTAAATAATTAGCGAGATAAATGCCCTTTTAACTGATTGAAGAAATCTTTTGTGGAAGCAACAATTGTTCTGTTGCTCAGAACCGTACTGACTCCTTCCTTTGACATCTCTTTGACTTCTTCAAAACACCTGCCATATCCTAATGAATTTACTTCATCACAACATCCTCAGACTTATTCAAACAGCTCCATCAAGGAAGTTAGTACTCATATAGACCTTGACACTTCAATAATTAAAATACAACATTAATCATTTATTCATGAAAATATACTTATATTTGCATTCATTGGTATTCATGTTTTTTTTGTCGAAAAGGACACTAGATATAGCAGGATAGTTCAACATCATGAATTAACAAAAAGGTATTAAACCACATAGTTTGTAGACTAAAAACAGTAAAACAGAGTCTAGGACTGTTAAGGTTTTAGGATCATTGCAAATGTAATAGCACTATCTCATTGTATGTGTTTTCCAAATGCAACGATCTCTTGCATTTATATTGAGAATGAGTCAAGAAGAGACATGTCCCTTCATGAGACATATCTATTCATTAATATGTAATTAATATAATGACAATTATTATTATTATATATATATACATATATATATATATATATATATATATATATATATATACATACACACATATATATATATATATAAAATATCTCGAGTATTATATTAATTTCTCTAATATTTACATAATATATATATATATATATATATACACACACACACACACTGGTATTGAATCATAGTGTTTATTCGACTGAAGCTACAAAACATCAACACTCCCTCTTAGCTAGGGAGGATAAATCAATCCAATGTCAACACTTAAAGACACTTGACAACATCAATCATATGATGTAAGAAATAAAGGCATCATCCTCAAGATGTAATCAATAGAAACATAATCTCAATATGTGGATTGCCTCCGTCGGCGATTCTATCGACAAGTTCTCAGGTGGATTGCCTCCATTGGCGATTCTATCCACAAGCTCTTGAGTATTGGCCTATCAGAATGTCAACACATGACATTTACCAAATACTCTGAGTATTGGCCTATCAGAACATCAACATATGATATTCACCAAGTACTCAATAAGGTATTGGCCTGCAAAATATCAACACATGATATTCACCAAATACCTATCATATATCTATACAAACAACTCATAGACCGTTTATGACATCTAACACTTAGTTTTTGATTTACAAGATATATCTATGCAAACAACTTATAGACCGTCAATTTAATGACATCTAACACTTAGTTGTTTCTTTACAAGATGTATCTATACAAGCAACTTATAGACCATCAATTTAATGACATCTAACACTTAGTTGTTGATTTACAAGATATATTTATGCAAACAACTCATAGACCGTCAACTTAATGACATCTAACACTTAGTTGTTGCATTAATTCATCATGATCTGTTTCAACATTATAAATAATGTATATCATGATTTAAGTTATTGTAAGATCGTCACCTTCCAATAACTTTTGTAGATATAAGTGATAATCATTTGGAAGTCGTCACTTCCTCATGATTTACATAGGGGACAGGCCCATTAAAAACATTAGTGATTCATTAGTATAATAATCAATTATATTAAGTTTACCTCAGAAGTGTTTTACCTTCAATAGTGAACTCCCTCTCAATCAATATGATCAAGATTGTCACAAGTTGACTGAACCATATGCTCCCTTTGAAGCTCAAGTTTATAAACTTATTGACCTCTTTTGAAATGTCAGATTCCCTTTGCATCTAGTCTCAATCATCAATTCGTTTGCAAGCATCAAATTCTTTCTTCCTTGAATGCAATTATCTTGTGCTATTGTCTTGAAGGTATGTCAGAGAGATTACAAATAGCTCACTAAATTATCTTGACCAGAAATACCAATGATATAAGCATACAAGATTTTAATAACCAATAGTATAGCATGAATTACAAACTCAAAAATTATGTGCATTAATAAAACATGAAATACTTATCTTTTATAAATTTCAAGTATTTCATTCTGTAATGTGAGCCCATATAGAAAATATCATGCAAATTCACAGAATGATGTCATCGTTCTCAAATATTACTATAATTCTTCACATGAACTATATTTAATATCCAAAGGTTCTATACACTATCACAACCTTCAATCTTAATAGATCTCCCTCCAAGTGGTTAAGCTTTTAAAGAAGGAACCTCACTCTTTTTCAGATTTTTTTTCATAGACTCGTACACAGTCGGTCATAACTTTTGAACCTGACATTTTTTTCTCCAATCGCTTTGGTGAGGTTGTTCTAAATTTGTTTATCACCAACATATCCAAAATTTAGCAAAATCCAATAGTGCATTTGGGAGATATGGTCTTCGTACTGAGACTATATTTTCTGTGACAGTCACACATTCACCATCAACAAACTACTCTCTTACATTTGCAACTTGGCTCTGATACCAAGGACATAAATGGGGCTCATCATTCCCCGACTTAAGTTCTCGATGGTTCTCTAGTAGGAGGATTCTAGTTCTTAGTCCAAGCTAATAGTCTTTAAAATTGGAACCCAAAAAAACCCTCAGTTTTTCTTCAAATTCTCTCGCCTGGATTTGTCTTTGTTGAAATCATAAAAAGTGTTTCTTTCCCAATATGGCACAAACCACCATAACAAAGGTGGCAGGAAGATTAATGGAATCCATTTTTCGTACTGACTCCTACCCAATTGCATGTATGTTGCTGCACTTTGAACTACTGCATGGTAATTTCGCAAGGAGTGAGGTTCAATCTTCAAATTATTTGACAACCAATTATACTTGTGAGCTAAGTGCCCAAAAATTGTCATAATTGGGATATCCATCTCCTCATGTTCTTTATGCACCTCTTCCTATAATGTCATGACTCTAGCCATTTGATTAGGATTGTAAATTAACTTGTTCCATTCATAAAATATCCTATCATGGTCATCTACTTCAGCTTGAAGCGGTAAGGGAGCAATTTGTTCCATTTCTTCATATTCTCTTCATTGTTCACTCCTAATATTCTCATTTTGCACATAAGATGTAAAAGCTCTCATATGAATGTTTTTGAGGAATAGGAATGGATTCCATCTTGAATCAAATGGTTAAACATAACTGTGCAGGTAAAATTCATAGAGTAAATTCTTATGTTGAGGAGTTGTTGTTTGGTAGGAAAACATGAAGTCTTTAGGGGTAATAAGAGGGAAGGGAAGTCCCGAAATCTCTCTAGTAACTCATAAGAAAGATACAATTCCTTTAATTATAAAGCATAGACCTTAGGTGGTGGTTTGCATTCTACAATCTGAGGCATAAGGGTACTTACAATTTCCATTCTTTCCTTTAGGTTTGCAATTTCTTCATCTTTCCCCCAGAGTTCTTCCTGTAGCTGCTCTTTTTGCTTTTTACATTCCCCTCTCTTTCTTTCATGAGTTGCCATAATTGCAGTGCAATAGAGGCCCATGAGGATGGTGATGGCATGAGTACACCCATTTTGACCAAATTTCCCTACTGTTGGTGATCCCCTCTTATTTCTTTAGTGCCCGCTACCCTCTCTACTGTTCTTGCAAGGTTTTCTTATGTGGTAGAAGTTTGTTGTTTATTCAAAAGCCGCTCCTCATTTTGGTTCTTCTTACCCTTGGTTATCTCCAACATCAATTCCCAAATTAAGTTCAACCTTATGTTACTAGAATGTATAGACACTTCCTCTGTATCTCTTGACTGAACATTTCCCCTAGCTTGGTTACCATTTGTTGCATTTTCTGATGTTGTAGGAGTCTATAACACTGGAGAAGGTCTTTGTTGGCTGTGTTTTTGAAAATCACCAATTTTAAATTTTCTTTCTTTTTAAGTTAGCAATGAAGACCTCTGAATTTGCAATTTTTTTTTCGACTGTGGTGGCAACTATATTTCCTTTTCATTATTGCACAAATCCCATTATTTTTAAGTTGAAATCAAGAAAGCACACAAATGTTTTGGTTGTGGGCATTGTGGCACTTTGTTATTGTTGGTCTTGAAATCGATGCACGTGAAATTGAAACTCAAGAGACTATGAATGCAATAATGTTAGGGTTGCTCCTAGACCCCAACTTAGTTCCCCTTGGAGTCATTGGTTACATTAATCCATGGACTTGAAAAATAATTAAAAAAGTGCTTTTCCTTCCATTGTCGGGATGCCGGGCAACATCAAGAACTACCAAACCAACATTGAGGGCTATGGAATTTATACGTTCCCCTGACTTGCCAACAATATTCATTGTCAAGCAACGTGGATGGTTCTTTGATCTTTAGAAAGCCACGACTAAAAAGTAGGATATGAAGTCACTGTCGGAATATTATAAGGTTCTTGGAACAGTTTCAGAACTCGGATGCAATTCTGCAACCATCATGGGCACTCGAAATGGTTCCAAAAGTCACTCAAAAACCCAGACACAACTCACAAACTATATGAGCTTGTTGTTACTAACGGGTTACTAAGAGGGGGGTGAATTAGTAAATTCAATTTCTAATCTTCTTTTACACAATTAGATATTCTTGTTAATACATAAATCAAAAGAATATTATGACAATCATAAACAAAAATTAAATGCATAGGTCAACACAACATTTATACGTGGAAACCCTCGGTTAGAAGGAAAAAATCACGGTGGGACAGAACCCACAAAACTCCACTATTGCAGTAATAAAGTTGCCTTGTTAGAGGCTTACAAAGCACTAGTGAGAGTGCTACCCAGTTAAGGGATTTAATAGAAGACCTGTTAGGATCTTGACCCTGTTAGGAGTTGCCTTATCAGATGACTTAAAGCACCAACAAAGTTGTTACCTGATAAAGGGATTTATACAATAGAACCGGTTAGGGTTCACCCTGATTGAGGGATTTAAATATGTTTCACAACTAAAGCAATGATCTTATGATGACACTTTATTTGTTGATTCAAATCATACCTGTTCACCCTTTCCTTTGCTTGTCTGTTGAATCTTTCTCTCCCTTTCACCTTCTGTGATTGTGATTCCTCTCAAAAGATTTTGCTCTCCTGCTCTCTTTCGCTCTATGCTCTTGATTTTCAACAACACAACTCTCATGTCTTATGACCTGTATTTATAAGAAATTATCTTATTAAAAATACATCTAATAGTTCCGCCAAGTTGTAAACTCTCCCAAAAATCACACATGCAAAACCCTTGATCAAAAAGCTTGCAAATTGATCTTTAGTTTACCTCGAAATGCTCGCAGAAAAAACAAAGCTAACTCCAGTTCCACTAAAAAAGCTAACTCTAGATTTATTGAAAAAATGCTCCGCATAATCCTATTAAGATTATCATGCACTTAACTGGTGTGTAATTTGTATCTAGTTAGTCATTTGTTCCCTGTGTGTTTGCCAAGACCGGTTGGACAAAACCTGGACTGGTATAAGCGTGACCAGTTAAGGTACACTGCTTACATGCCTAGTCTACCAGTTCACAATCATCACACTATCATGAGTACCAGTGTTCTAGTTGTGATTGATGTTTGCCGATGACTTTACCAATGACAACTAGCTTTATGTCAACAATCTTCCCCTTTGGCATTGGTGGCAAAACACAAACACATCAACACTAACAGCTGTAGACCTGCTCCTCTACCTGTAGCTTCTCTTCTTTGTAGTATCTCTGTCTACCTGTCTGTCATTTTCCTTGTAGCTCTTCTCTTCTCTGCAGTTATATGTTCCCCTTTTTGCCTCTAAGGGACAAAGGGTGATGAAGCTTCATATGTGTATCTTGTTGAAGATATCTTTATAGATCTTCTTTGCAGAGTCTAGGAATGATTTGCAGATACCTGTTACATGATCTAAAGTGTTCTTTGTAGCTTGTAGAGAGACAATGAGACTTTCCATGTCTTCTACTGTCTTGTAATCAGGTTCACTGAGAATTCTTTCTGTATCAGTTGTTGTTTTCTACATCAGATCAAATGTAGGTGCAATGAATAACTGAAATCCAATAAGATCTTGGATTCTTTTTGTGTTTTCTTCTAACGCCTTCCCCAAAGTGAGAGCAAGTCTTGTCAGCTCCCGATTGTACTCTGTTGCAGAAGAGGTCTTAGCATCAAATTTTGATGTTAATTCCTTTATTCCTTGAACCATTTCATCTATGGTTGGCTTTCTTCCTTTAGGTGCAACCTCCTTTACCAATTTCCCGGTTTTCCTTTTCCTGAGATAAGTGGTGGTTTCTTCTGTTTTTGTTTCCTCCGTTTCTTCACCTTGTGACGGCTTGGTGGACGCTGGCTGTGTCTTCTTCCTTTGAACCTTTGGTTCTTTAGCCGCCGGCTTCCTTTTCCTAGGAGTGGGAGTTCGTTTCACATAAACCTTCTTAGGTTCCTTAGAAGGTGCCTTCTTCAAATTTGCTAGAATCTCCTCAAAAGTCCCAAACCGGTTTGCAGAGAGATCTAAGTTGCTTTCTTGTAGTGCATCTGCATATGCCTTGGCAACCTTAGATGTAATTTCATACCCAAGCTCCAGTGCATACTCGGTTCTAGGCTCAACAACCTAGATAATGCAATGATCAGTGCTCACTAGAAAGCACATCTCTTCCTTGTATTCTTCTACAATGGTTGAGGGAATTCTTTTCTTGTTGTGCATTCTTAATTGAAAGGCTTCGAAATAATCGGTCATAACCTTATCGAGTTGGTTCCCCAGATTATTTACTATCTCTCCTATTTGAACCATTACTGGTTTATCTGTCAACCAGGTAACCTTGCCTACCCCTGGAAAGAAATTTTGATAATAGAAAAACAAACATACCAACAAAGTCCCATATTTGAGAAACTTCTTTTTGACCAAACTGAGCTTCTTCAGGTTTTCAAAGATTTGGCTACTCAACATAGCACAAATGTGATACCTGGCATTATCATGCATTATTCTGTGCGCAGCATGAATCGCACCTCTAGGTATGCTGTTGAGGTTACTCGACTGATATACTTTGTAGCTGATAACGGCAATAGCAAACCGAACACCGTCGTCTTCAATATCATTCACAGTCATCATTCGACTGTTGTATTTGGATTTAGTCAACTGTGTTACTTCGACATTTGCTATTGTTCTTAGGGTTAGAGCTTCCCCTGCGACATTGTACCCAGTTACTCTGTGTAAGTCTTCTTTTGTGATAGGTGTAATCGTGTCTTTTGCCACACACATCCCTGGTTCGTGAACCCTGCTAAGCACCAACCTCATCCAATCCGGTCGAAACATGGTTGGATATTTAACTCCGTTGATTAAACCTGATGCTTCCAGCTTAGCGTATTTTGCTTGAAGCTTTTCGTCTTCACACAACGAGAGATATTCACTTTGAATAAACATTTCGCCTAGTTCCTCCTGTTTGCTGTGGATGATAGCCGTTACATCCTTAGTTAGCAAAACACCTTTAGGGTTGGATGATAGAGCTCCCACCATATCATTTACTCGATTTTGAACCGCCATGATATCGTAAATAGGTCTATCGAGTTGATTGGCATCAATGAGGCTCACCACGAAAGATGATGATGCCATATTGTTAGACCGATATTTGCATAAAGTTCTTGATAAAATTTACGGAATTCGCACAACAAAGATCGTAAATCAGAGCAAGAAAAGATTACTCAAACAATTCACAACAATAATCACAAAACGCAATGTAAAGTGAAATGAGTAATCGACTTTCCCTTTTATACACTTAGGTCGTAACGGTAATTAGCAAATGGTAACTTTTGTTAATGGTTACTGTATTAATTACCCTTACCTAACCTTTCTTTTGACAACCAGTTCATAGACTCTTTACTTGTTTACAAATCCTCGGTTGCAACATCCACCTTGCTACGTCAGCAACTCTTACCTTTCCGGTTAATATGTTAGACCGGTGACTTATTCCCGGTTCCAATTCTTGACTGAGTGAGATCACAACTCACCAGTTCCTCTAGGAACAATAGCCTTGCTACCTGTTCCCCTTAAGCCCTTAGGCTTAATTTGCTGAAGAGATATCACCATCTGTAGATGATGACCTTACCTCACATTTCTCCTCAGCGGAACTCTTTGTCCCCTTTTTGGACCAAGTCTTCTTGACTTCCCTGTTGGTCTCTTTACTCATGTTATCCTTTTGATTGGGGGACAACTGCTTTTTGACCTATTTAGCTGGTCCTTTTCCTTTATTCAATGACCGGTTTCTGCAGTCCTTGGCCAGATGCCCAATCGTTTTACAGTTGTAACAAGCCATTCCGGTTCCTCTCCATGGATTGACCCTTCTTTCCTTGTCCATGGGTGAGTGACAATCAGAGTTCCTATGCCCTGATGGACCACAGGTAGCATAGTTAGATGTGCTTCGGTTTACATTCCTATTATAGAATACCAGTCTCGGTGGAGATTTGAATGCCATTGTTTTGGACTTGCATTCTTCCGCCTTGTGTCCAAATTTATTGCAGGCATAGCAATAACCCTTGAAGCTTCCCCTGCTTCCACTGGAAACACTGTTGGAGTGAGACCTGCATGCAAAGGTCCTGTGACCATACTTGTAATAGTTGCTGCAGTAACTGTTAGAAGTATGTGGTTTCATCGGTGCATTTCTGTAATCATTGGATTTATGACCCGGTTTGCCACAATGTTTGCAAGAGGGTTTTAAGATCTTTTTACCTTTGTCTTCTGTTGGTTTCTTCTTTTCCTTCTTGCCTTTCTTGTCTCTAGAGGACTCACCGGTTTCATTATTGCTTTGACCGATGTACCCAAGTCATGTGGGATCCTTGTGCTTCCTTTGAGCTCTCAGTTGCTCATCAAGCTTCTGAGAACTTTCATTATACCTTCTGAGTTTCTCATTTCTCTCTTCAAGAGTTTTCAGTTGTTCCTTTAGTTGTTCCAATTCAGTATCCATCTTTTTGCATGCTTCATCTTTATCATGCAAGTGCTCATGCATGATTTTATTCTCCTGATTTATGCCCTGCATGTCTGCATGTAGTTGTAATATGAGAGCATCACTCTCTCTTAATGCATCTTCAGCGAGATTTCTTTCTCTTTCAGCTGTCAACTGTGCTTCTATGGCACTAGTCTTATCATCCTCAACTTTTCTTTTGGCTTCAAGGAGTTCAGTCATCCTTAGAGCATGACCTTCCTGTTCCCTTTTTAAATTGGAGATTTGATCGGTCAGATTCAAATTCTTCTCCATGAAATCAGTGACCGCTTCTTTAGCTTCATTAGAGCCACTTTGTCCAGAGAGTTCCTCAATGGTTTCATGACTTTCACTTAGTTGTAGAGCCAACTCTTTTCTCTTGGCAAGAGACCTCCTCAGTCTATTCTCCAGAGAGGCTACCATTTCATTGGCTTCCTCCATCTGCTTTGTATACCTATAACCCTCCATGATCTTTTCTCAAGCGGTTAAGCTTACCATTTCTGAGAACCTAGCCTCTGATACCAATTGTTGTTCCTAACCGGTTACTGAGAGGGGGGGTGAATCAGTAAATTCAATTTCTAATCTTCTTTTATGCAGTCAAATATTCTTGTTAATACATAAATCAAAAGAATATTATGACAATCATAAACAAAATCAAATGCACAGGTCAACACAACATTAACGTGGAAACCCTCGGTTAGAAGGAAAAAACCACGGTGGGACAGAACCGACAAAACTCCGCTACTACAGTAATAAAGTTGCCCTATTAGAGGCTTACAAAGCACTGGTGAGAGTGCTACACGGTTAAAGAATTTAATAGAAGACCTGTTAGGATTTTGACCCTGTTAGGAGTCGCCTTATCAGAGGACTTAAAACACTAGCAAAGTTGTTACCCGATAAAGGGATTTATACAATAGAACCTGTTAAGGTTCACCTTGATTGAGGGATTTAAATATGCTTCACAACTAAAGCAGTGATCTTATGATGACACTTTATCTGTCGATTTAGATCATACCTGTCCACCCTTTCCTCTGCTTGGCTTTTGAATCTTTCTCTCCCTTTCACCTTCTTTGACTATGATTCCTCTCAGAAGATTTTGCTCTCCTGCTCTCTTTTGCTCTATGCTCTTGATTTTCAACAACACAACTCTCATGTCTTACGACCTGTATTTATAAGAAATGATCTTATTAAAAATACATCTAATAGTTCTGCCTAACTGTAAATTCTCCCAAAAATCACGCATGCAAAACCCTTGATCAAAAAGCTTGCAAATTGATCTTTAGTTTACCTCAAAATGCTCGCAAAAAAAACAAAGCTAATTCGAGTTCCACTGAAAAAGCTAACTCCAGATTTATTGAAAAAACTCTCCGCATAATCCGGTTTGGATTATCATGCACTGAACCGGTGTGTAATTTGTATCCGGTTAGTCATTTGTTCCTCGTGTTTGCCAAGACCGGTTGGACAAAATCTGGACCGGTATAAGCATGACCGGTTAAGGTACACTACTTACATGCTTAGTCTACCGGTTCACAATCATCACACTATCATGAGTACCGGTGTTCCGATTGTGATTGATGTTTGCCAATGACTTTACCAATGACAACTAACTTTATGTCAATAGAGCTTTAACTTTGTTTCAAAGTCTTAAAACTAACATGGACTCTATCGGCTTTTCCAAATAGACTAAAAGGTTTTGGCACCCAAAGCATGGTCAGTATGTCGGGTTTTTTTTTTCCCGAACTATTGAATTAAATGAAAGGAGCAAAAGCTCATATTTGGTGCTGACTCATTGACACCGTGTATCGTTTGGAGATACATATGATCCTTAATCTTTGAAAGCTAATATGATTTCTTAAAATTTTCAAAGGATCTTGACAAACTAAAATATAGAGAACCATTTGCCAAAGAATCTGCAGATGAAATGGACAACGGCTTGTGGTCATGTTAAGCATATCAATAGCCATGAATGATTAAAAAACAACAATCAAAGTGGACGAAGACGGAGTAGAGTTGTTTAAAGTGATTGGTTGAAAGGAATTTTGCTGCTGGAAGCACAGAGATAGCATGCCAAAATCAGACGCGCCTTGACAACTGGTCCATATTCAATAAATTGAATTGAAAGCGGTGGATTAGTGGATAGATGGCACAGGTTTGAATATTCGTGAAGCTCATGGATCCTTCACAAATGATCAATGATTTATCCTTTTTTGCTACAGTGATTGCCATGAATGCAAGATCAATCAAAGCATGAAATGTAATTATTGCAGGAGATGCATAGATGGCTTATCAAAATGTCGTGGAATTTCATTTTGAAATGCCATTGGGATTATTATTAAATAAATGGGCTTTGAAGCAAAAAGATTTGTCTGAATTTTCACAAGTTCCAAAAGCCTCTTCAAGTCCCGACGAGATTGTTGGAGCCTTATACGAACCCAACATGAGTTCCTGAACTCCTTACCCCCAACAATGAAGGCAGATTTGACAAACATTTCAAATGGAATTGTTACAAATTCAAGCCCGAGCATTGCACTAGATATGCACAGGTATTTTGGAACTCTTCGACTGGATATAAATGTTTGTTATCGCCTGAAAGACTTGAAGGGTTGTTAGATAGTCACGTATGTGGGTTTGAAAGAAATGCTATCTTGTGGAACATCACAGATTTGATGAAAGGTCCCATTAGGTGACCTTTCGTTGTAATTTCAATATTACAATCTCAATTTTGTTCTTTTGGCACAAATGGTTCTTCATCTGTGTAAGCGATGCCATGGCATGCGAACACAGATGGCAGCAAGAGTATGGAACCCTCTGGCAAGATTGCCAAGCGTGAAGGTGTCAACATATGACTACAATGAGCTGCTTTTCAAATAAGTGAAGAACAAAACTTATTCCAAAAAGCATTTGTGAAGACTGATGGCAGTACGATAATTGTGAATACACATCCCGTTGAGTATGGACATGTGCTTTGGTACCTCATACATTTCATTGTCTTCTACAACTAATTGACACCAACTCTTTCGAATTAGCTTCCAAGTGCAGAGGTAAAGGAGTGTATGAATATTCTAGCCCACATACGCTTTTGGGGCATTGACTCAGGGATGCAACATATTGTTGGTGGAGCAGACTATGGTTCTGTGAGGGTTTAAACATTCACGGGGCACCAGATTATAAAATTGACAACATTAAGTTTGGGAGTTGTTGATACTTTCATCAGTTTGAAATTCATGTCTTTGTAAAGAAGCTCAAGTATAAACAGTCAGCAATTGCAATGGTCGTCAGATCGTAGAGTACCCGACTATAAAGATACCCGACTATTAATGAGTCGGTGGTTCAAATTCGGTGGTTCAAAACCTTTGAATCAAGTAAATGGGGTCCAGATTTCTAGCTTGGGGAGATTTTTTCGACCATGAAGATCTTTTATCGTCGACCATTTCCTGCAACTTGCAGTGGTCTCAATGTGTATCCATGAAATTTGCTTTGCTATTTGGAGGCGTGATCGATATGAATGCAGCCAAAATCAGTCCATCTTGCTACAATTTTTATGAAGTATGTCTATACCAAGCAAATTAGAGTGAAGACTGTAAATTAAATTTTTGGCAGAAGCTGGATTTCCAAAAAACTACTTGAAGGCGTTCACAAGCTCGACCAAGGTTCACTTTGGGAAAGTAGATGTTGCCATTCCATTTCAGGAAAAAGAAGAAAAGGAACTCAAGCGGTTAGAGGCAAAAGAAGTATCTTACAGAGAGAATTGAATGAAATGATCACGTGCATAACCTCTGCATAGAATTGCTTGTCATTTTAAAGAAATTCTGTCTTGGCAGTAGGTGGGAATCAAAAGGTTCCTTAAAAAACAAGATAATTAAGGGTCCAAGAATTGGTTATAAACTGAAAGGGCAGCGGGAAAATGTCTATAAAGTTGTAATCAAAAGACATCGAGGGGGTCCGCATTCTGATCCCCCTTTCCTTGTAGGCATGAGAGAGACTTGATCAGAGCCCAAGGCAACCTAAATTTAGCTTTGTAAACAAGAGAAGCAGCGATGATTTTTTGAATGTATTTTCTGTTATACAGGGAAGAGGGCCTTTGAGTTTTCTGGGTTTGATTAAGGGAATAAAGAAAGAGATTTTTCTTAGTCTTTGTGCTCTTTTGCATCTTTTTCTGGTTGTAATTTTCCTTTGTGTTTATGCAATGATTTCTTATATGAATCCCCTGTAATATCAGATCATGGATATGATTGGCTATACGAACTTTGAGTCTTAAGTCTATTCATGTCATCTGAAAACGTCGCTGTTGACTTCCTAATTATCCTTTATGGGGGCCGGGTGGTGATCTTTGTGTTATTTATCCCGGTCTCCCTCCAGTTATGAATTGCAGTCACATCCGTATCATGGTGATGAGCGGGTGTTATTTTCCTCTCCCGCTTTCTGGTTAAAAGCACACCCTGAACAACTTAAACTTCATTATATGAGGAAGTTGTACTTCTAAAATTTAGAGGAAGATTATCATCCCAACAATAATCTCTCCAACTGTTGGTACTTATTGTCCTTCTTCCTAGGCGTCATGAGTCATTTTTTTTGTATTTTCTTTGAAGGACCAATCTGTTAACCGACAGTCTTCTAGTTATTTGGTCATTTGTCTGCTCTTCTCCTTCATCAGATAAGGTGCTCTTTGTTTCGGTTGAAGTTGGAATACAAGTTGATTTGGTTTCTCTCTTCCCCATAAATTTCCTAGGCTTACCTCTGAGCCTATGACTTCTCCTAACACTTTTTACAAGGGCCTTCTTGACTGTTTTGACAACCTTTGATGCCGATTTTGCAATGGTTTTTGCCTTTTTAGTGGCTATAGGTTGCTTTGTCTATATGGCTTTTATTGTTGGAGTTCTAGGGCTTTTAGACTCAAATTTTAGTTTTGCCCTTTTTTTTAGTGCCCAATGTTTCTTTTCCACTTGATTTCCTTTTAGATGCACTTCTAGACCTAGTAGATGTCTTTGATACAGGGTTCTTTGATGGAGTAGAACTAGGGTTGTAACTGGTTTCTTTACTGGACCTAACTGAAGGGGTTTCCTTTTCAGTAGTATTTTCACTAGAAGACTGTGTGGGGAATGACTTAAAAGATGAAGCCCCCTCTGTCAGCTTTATTGTACCCTTAGCCCTAGTGATTCTGTGGGTTAGAGGTTGTCCAGCAGGTCCTACATCTACTAATCCTACCCTTTTAACTTTCAAGAAATCACTCCAAATCATGCTGGTTTGGTTTCTTCCAGTTTTTTTCAACCAACAATTGAATCAAATAGTCGTGAGAGACAAATTGAACACTACCTTTCTATACTTTGTCTGCCATTTGCTTGAGCATTTTGTAGAGGAGATTGGGCACATTCATCAACCAACCATGCCTGAGGTGGCTCAGAAGTTTGAAATGAACACTATGAAGTTGAGACCGTCGAGCCTCACATGTTAAATACATCATAGTATAGGTGGCTCTATGGGTCCATTTTGGTGGCAAAGATAGTCTTCGTGTAATTTGATTACTAACATCCAATGGGGGGTCATCTGGTTGTGTGAATTCAGCCCTAGCTGACCTTGCATCCCTACCTTCTGGAAATGTCTACCCCATTGTTGGCGGTCCCATTATCTCTGTAATTCTTTGTTCTTTGACTGCAATCTTCAAAGCCTTGATCAACGCTTGATAATTTCTCGGGGTACTAGCAAACTCCAAAGCCATTTGGTCATCAAAGTCATGCGACTTCAGAAATCATGCCACCCACACCTTTCTATACATAGGCTCATAGTCTTGGTCCTGTAAAATAAGTTCATGGTTTACTGGTTCATGGTGAACTAAAGGGACTCCCATATCCACCAATTTTCTAACTCCTTTCCTGCACAAAATTCTCTACAAATGCTAGCTAACAATCACTTTGAAAACCCTTCTTTCTGTACTTCAGAACTCCTTTTCTTCACAAAATTTTTATTTACTCTTCAACGGAATCCTTTCTCATAGAAACATAACCCGTCTAGCTTCTCATGAAAGAAAATATGGTATAAACTCGAGTCATTCAAAAGGTTTTCATAAAGGATTCAATTACAGCTGTAGGTTTATAGGTGAAGTACAAAATTAAAAAAGGCAGAACAAGGTGAAATAAATAACTTAACATCAAAACCTTGAGGTATTTCTTCTTTTGGCGGAAGAAACTATAATCATGTGTCTAAATTTTGAAAAAAACCTCAAAATTAAAACATGTGATAAACTCTCCCCCTCCCCCCCAACTTAGAGTTGTGTATGTGTCTACACATGCAAAAAGATAGGGAGAGCGAATGCAGTAAAAGTATATAATCATAAATACGATTGAAGTTGTCTAATTATTAAGAGGCAGAGATCCGATACTTGCCTTGGAATTATACCCAAGGTGGCACGCTGTGATGAGTTACTTCAAACATGCAAGTTGAAGATTTTGAAAAATTAAGTGCTCAGAAAATGGAGTGGATGTGATAGACAAGAAAATGGGATGAGGTTGCGATGATGTGGAATGAATATGGAGAGAATATGTCCACGTTGACTTGGAAACTTTATTATGAAAAATGCAGTATACTAATCAAACACGTGGTGATCGTGAAGGATCACCGTGATTGGCTGCAGGAAGAGTCATTGTTGGACTTTGCAAACTGCTTTATAAATTCTTCTTTGCGAGTTGGTTTGAATTTAACATCATCTATGCTAATTAGCTTGACAACTCCATTAGAATAAACTCTTAATTTCATAAGGGCCGAGCCATGTGGTTTGCAGTTTTCCCAAATTATCTTTATACTTGGAGTTATATAAAAGAGCCTAATCTTCAGTATTGAACGTTTTCTAGTAATGTATTTGTCAGCCACTTAGCTCTCTAATGTACTAATTCTGTGCTTTGCAAGGCAGTTTGTCTTATTTCATCTGATTGATTTAGTTGTAACACTCTCTTTGTTTGTGCTTGCGATAAGTTCATGCCTTATTCTAATGCTTTTTTGAGTGTCTTATGCTCAAATTCAATTGGCATTACTGCTGTTTTTCCATACACTAGTTCAAAAGGTGTGAACCCTGTAGTAGTCTTCCATGCTGTTCTGAACACCCAAACCGTTTCTAACAAGTGATTAGCTCAATCTTTCTTGTGCAATGCCACTATTTTGGCTAGAATGGCCTCAATTTCCTCATTAGTTATCTCAACCTGTCCATTGGCTTGAGGATGGTATGGGGTTGATTTCTTATGCCTTATATTATACTCTTCTACCAATGTTGCTACAAGCTTAGATGTAAACTATGCTCCTTGATCTGTTACGATTTCTATAGGTACTCCATATCTTGTAAGGATTTATTCATACAAGAATTCTGCAACATTGTTATCCCTGGCGTGCTTCATGGCCTTCACTTCAACCCATCTTGTCAGATAATTAGTGCAGACGAAAATGTAGGCTTTACCATTTGAAGGTGGGTCAATGGGTCCTATAAAATCCATACTTAATTGTCAAAAGTAGTAACAATTATTTGTGGATACAATGACATCTCATCTGATCTTGTTGGCCTTCCCATTCTTTGACACCTGTCACATTTTCTAGTATACCTTATAGCATCCTTATGCAGAGTAGGCAAGTAGTATTCAGTGTTGAGAATCTTCATGGCTGTTCTTTTAGCAAGAAAGTGCACTCCACAGTGCTCATGATGACATGCATGAAGAATGTCATATGTTTCATCTTCCCTTATACACCTCATCACATTTTCTAGCCTTGTATAGAACAAGCATCCTGAGAGCTATGTAAATGGAAAACTCTTTTCTATCACCATCCTCTTCTCTTTCAGTGAAAAATGTGGAGGAACTTTGCCTGTTATCAAGTAGTTGGCAATGTCTGCATACCATGGTGTCTTAATGCTGATAGTGAACAAGTGCTCATCTAGAAATGAATCATCAATTGCAGGTTCTACATTATTTGCCAATCTGGACAAAAATCTGCCACAACATTTGCTTTGCCTGACTTGTCTATAATGGTAATATCAAATTCTTGCATCAAGACCAACCACCTAGAAAGCCTACCAGAGACAACAAGTTTATTCATCAAGTATTTAATTGCAGTATGGTCAGTATGAACAAATACCTAATATCTTGTGATATAGTGCCTGAATTTGTTCAATGCATAAATAACATCTAACATTTCCTTTTCTGTGACAATGTAGCTCAATTCTGCTCCTTGAAGATTTTTGCTGATGTAGTAAACACCATTTTCAATTTCTTCTTTTTGTCCGAGGACTGCCCCTATTACATGATTTGAAGCATCTGTATGAATGTGGAATGGGAGTCCATTTAGGTCCTTTAAGGATAGGAGCTTGAGTTAACCCATCTTTGAGATTTTGATATGCCTGCTCACAAGTTGACTCACGTAGATCTTGACACATTCATCAATAATTAAAATACAACATTAACCATTTATTCATGAAAATATACTTACATCGCATTTCATTAGAATTCATGGTTTTTGTCAAAAAGGATACTAGATATAGTAGGATAGTTCAACATCACGACTTAACAAAAAAGTATTAAACCCCATAGTTCATAATTCCCTTGAGGTGGCTGCCACTGAGATGAAGGACTAGCGTTTTGATAACTTGGCCAAGCATTCTGTGGATTGTTCCAAGGTGGTTGTGAATAATTATCAAAATTTGGTGGATATGAAATTTGCCATTGATTATTAGGCACATAGGAATTTGCATAAGGATCAGGAAAAGACAATGGATCTGGAGGCATACCTTGTCGTGGATGCCATAATTGCCTTTGTATGATGTGAAAGAGTTGGTCTTCATCATCTTCCATTGGTTTGAATTTTGGTTGTACCTGCTTACTGTCTATATTGGCTATTGCATTGCATTTGCAATCCCTTTTCTTCTATCTACAATGAGGACAAAAATATGCTAGCATGGCCGTTGCCTCTTCATGTTTCTTCTTTGCTTGGAGTGTATCTAGCTATGTAGCCATGTTGTTAATGATGTCCTGCTTGAAGTCCTTCAACAAATTGTGATCGCCATTCTTGAAACTCCATTAGTTGACTTGCCCATGCCAGGCTGGTAGCCTCAACCTTTTTTCATGGTAGCCCTAGAATAATTTTGACAAATTTTTCGTATGTCTTCCCAGGTAGCTTGAGTTATATCTCCTCCCCTCATGAGGTCTAAGGTCTCCATGCAGTTTTCATTAATTACTATAAGAAATATCAACTTCTGAGATTCTTTACCGAGTGCATTATGTTTAGACTTTCTGAAGCTAAACAAGAATCTCTCTACATAATCTTCCAAGCTTTCATCCTCCCTTTGTGTCATTCTAAAAATGTCATCTCCCCGCATGTCACTACCTCTACAATAGTCCTTGTATTTTTCATGGAACTTCTTTGTCGTCTCATCCCAACGACCTATAGTGTTCCTACCTAGGCTCATGAGCCAACTTAGAGAAGACTCTTTCAATGTGGTAGGAAACAACTTGAGTTTATGAGCATTAGTGGTATAGTCATAACTCCTACATAGGATGTCAAACTCAAACAAAAAAGTGTTTGGGTCTTCTGTCACTAGCCCATAAATTTTGCGAAGGATTGAGGCATGAATATTCTTAAGATTGTCAACTTCATTTTGGTTGGTGATGGGAAATGGAAAAGTTGGATGATTAGGTGGATTTTTGCCAACCATTCTTTCTTGGTAAACTATGGGAGCAAAAGGATTTTCATTGAATGGTTGAGCAAGAGGATCTTAAGAGGATGTTTCAGAGCTACTCAAATGGGCAAATGTAGCAACAAAAGGATTTGTCTCTTCTTTTGGTGGATCTTGTGGTCCAGTTAGATGATTGTTAGGGTCAGGGTCATTAGGAAGGAATCTTCCATAAGCATCTCTTCTTCTTTCTCTATGCATATGACTTTAACTCAATCCTTGTATATCTACAAAATAATTGGTGAAACAATAGCAATTCATAACTAAGGTTAATAATTGTCTGAAAACATAAACTCCCTATGCTACTGAATACTAAAAACTTATGGCTCCTAATAACTCTTAGTTTGACACCATCCCCGACAACGACGCCAAAAATGTTGGTTCCTAACAATGGGTAGATTGTTGGGCATCACATATCAACCCAGAGACTTGTCTTTACTGAGTAGCTCTCAATTTCCACCATTGAAACTAATTTACTTGTCAACCTAGGGAGTTTAACTTGAAATGGGCCAGCACAGTATCTGCACTAAGTGTAAGAACCCCAACAGGTTCTAACCTTCAACTCGGATGTTTGACATTTTGTCAAACACTTGGCACCAATAATCTGATTTTCAATGAGATAGACTTGCAAACAACTATGAAATATCATTCAAATTTTCTTAATATTCAACATGGCATTTTGTCAAATACTTGGCAATTACATCATTTTGAAAATGCACTGAACTATTCAAGGCATTTCGTCATACAGTTTGCATACAAACTAACTGCTGAAAACTATTCACAAGAATTCTTATTTCAATTCAGGAAATTGAAATATTTATAATGATAAACAAATGGATTGAAATCATAAATTTAATTGCAATCTAAAACCTGGAAGATTATCACAGCTTTGAATGGAGGCCACAAATTTAGACGCTGCTATGTAGAAAGACAAACTTTCTTGGTGCCAAGATAGTTATGCAACTTGAAGGCACAAAATTATTCAAAGTGTGCCCTTAGCTTCCAATGCCACCCTTCCTTTCACCTCACGTGGTTTCAATAAACCCCTGCGACTGCCTTATTGGATTCTAGCTCAGGTCTTAGAAGACTGTGATTTATGTCTGCAAACATATGTTTGTGATTTCATTCCATCAAACCCCAATTCCTTCACGTAAGAGCTCAATCATGGCTTTTGATATACAGTCATCGCCATTGCACAATTTCACCAGTTCAGAGTGCTAGTAACTGGAGAAATTCACATTCAAGATTTCTCAAGCCAAATACAGCTGCAAACCCTTGCACAAATCCTCTTCACAAAATCAAGCAAAAGCAATGTCATAGAATGAATTGATTTCCCTACCCTTTGGCTTTTTATATTTCTCAATTAGGAAATCAATCAAGTGTCTTCTTGATTACACTCCACATAACTTGTAGGTGTATTTACTTTTGAAATATGATATTTAATTACATTCCCCTCCAAAGTAAGGCGCCAATTCTCAAATAAACATGTAATAACATATAATGATGACTTAGGGCCCATTAAAGTTATAAACTTTATATTTCAACTTTTAATAATTATTTATCAATAAAGAATTCTTTATTAACAATTAATACCATAAACTTGAGCCAATAAACTTATTCCACTTTGTCAACTGATGAACCTTGCTAATACCAAGTCCAGGAGTACTGCCAAAAATAGCAACATGGGCATAATTGACTTGCTGTAAAATTGTAAATAGTAAGTCCCTCAAATTGAGCCAACTGATGAATGAGTCAATCATTGTGGATACCATGAGTCTGGGTGCCCTTGCCAGATATAGCAACTCCTCAACAATGACTTACTATAAATAGTAAGTCCCTGAATAACTACTCCAGTCAACAATACTGAATCTCAACACTGCCACCAAGCTGTTCAGATGCCTTGCTAAAGATAGAAACCTTGACTTTCCTGAAATAGACACTATAAATAGTAAGTGTGTCAAACTGATCCAAACGAAGAGCAATCCTGAACATCCTTGACCTCTGGAGCGGGAATTGGCCTCTAGTTCTATCAATTGAAACTCTCTTACCAACTGACTTAGCCTACGAGGGCTATTGATAGGCTAATTCAAACCACCAACCATGGTGAGCTAAAAAGGGGACATTGCACTAAGAGCTTTCTAGAGCCAAACTCTTCTAACTTCAAACAATGGAAATACTGTCTGAATATCATAAATGATGTATAGTACGTAAACTAACCATTATCTATTGTTAATGAACTCATCTTAAATTTATGCTGAAATAGTAACTTCCCAACTAATTAAAGCAATTAATCTGTTTTGTCTTGGCTGCAAGAACACTCACATAATTGTATTTCTGTGGCTGTAGGAATAGTCAACTGCTTATTTACCAGAAACAGAGTAAGAAATATCTAACATTAATCCAAAAAAAAACAATAAGAGGAATCCTCACCAAGTGGGCCCCCTTGAATGATTCTTTCTAGATATTTTCATCCACACATACTAGTAGCACAAAATAACAGAACTTGATTTTTATTCAGCCAATACAACAAGTGCAAAAGTTCATTACTAACTCAACCAACAGTTTCTAAAGAAAGTTGGGAGCATTTATAGAAATCAGAGATTATAACCTCCTAACTACTTCAGCCCCTCAATTCCTTACATTTAGGAAGAGGGCTTTTATTGAAAACATAAAACTAGGAACAAAGAAGTGGAACATGGTAGAATCTGTTACAACATAACTTCACACTAAATCTTCCCCTGAATTGCTCCTCTATTAGGCATGGTAAATAATTAGGGAGATAGATATCCTCTTAACTGATCGAAAGAATCTTTTGTGGAAGCAACAGTTGGACTACTGCTCATAACCATACTAACTCCTTCCTCCTTTCATTTCTTTTTGACTTCTTCAAAACACATGCCATATCTTGATGAATTTACTTCATCACAACATCCTTAGACTTATTCAAATAGCTGCATCAATGAAGTTAATACTCACATAGATCTTGACACATTCATCAATAATCAAAATACAAAATTAACCATTTATTCATGAAAATATGCTTATATTACATTCATTGGTATTCATGGGTTTTGTCAAAAAAGACACTAGATATAGTAGGATAGTTCAAAATCATGGCTTAACAGAAAGGTATTAAACATAGTTCCCAGATAAGACTTGGCTCGGACTTGGCATCATTTTCTTGAATTTTTAAGATGCCAAAATCAATACTGATAAGACCAAATAAGACACCTTTTAGGGTTGGAGGCAAGAGGTAAGTTAAAAAATCTTTTTTTTTTTTTTCATTTCAACATTGGCTGCCACTGGCCAAATCAGGAGGCTCAGACTCTGCGAGTCAGCCACCTGACTCGGCCAAGTTTAAGTCAGGGTCCTAACTTGTCGAGTATGACTCGACCCGCGGACTCTCGTGACTCGTGGCGAGTCTCAGATTTCTGGTATTAAGCTAAAGAAATTCAAGTCAGGGTATGATGGTGACATGACTGGACCTGTGGGCTGAAAATCAGAGGCGAGGACTAAGAACAAAGAAGATTTGCCTCCTCTGGGGCAAAGATAAAGATCAAACTTAAGCAACCAAAGTAAAAGTCTCAAGAGGAACCTTCTTGCAAAGGGAAGGGATAGGTTGTGATTCAAGAGATTATGGAAGATGAAGATGATCAACAGGAAGAAGTACAAGAGCCTCTGGCTACACCAAATGTAGAATCTACCCCCGTTGAGACTCCATAAGTATCCACTCCTATAAGCGCATTTGTTTTTATGCAGGATACTAATGTTGACTCTTTATCTACAGTCATGTTACCTTATACTGCACCTTCTGTGTCTACCCAAACCATTGAGTCCGTCCTAGAAACACCACATGGCAACTTGGCTAATGTGTTCTCATATGACTCATCCAAGCTCACCTACTATCCCTTTTTCTGAGAGTTATTCCACCTTAAGTGACTTCAATAGATTCATGTGTGAATCTATTCAGGAAACCCTAACTATTGGCGTGGGAATTTGATGGGCATTCTGAGTGCAGGAAACTTCAGATCTGGATGTATCATTGCTGTAGCCTTATTCTGCACCATACAGCAGCAAGATCTCATTCACAAAATTCAGGGAAAGGGGCAGATCTGGGCGTAATCAGTCATAGGGTTTGGTGATAAACCCTATCATGGCATAAAGGAGACAACTTATGTATGTGACAAGGACAAATCAGATCTTTACCTCCAATCAGATTTGCTTGTAGTCAGAATTGATATGTAATGATTAAATAAATGCCAACTTCAGATTTTCAGTCTTATAGGGAAGTCTTAATTGGATATTACCTAGATTTGAATTTCATTTAGTGTTTCAGTTGCAAGTTTTGTTTCAGAATTTCTGTATTATTGTTCTATCAATTCTAAAACCCCAAAATACCAAAAAAAAAATCAGAAAACAAACAAAACTTCAGAATTTACAAAAACGTCAAAAAAACAGAAAATTAGCTTCAGAACAGGGGGTTGTTATTACATTAATATTTGATAAAGCTATTGTCACTTAGAGTAAATATTGTTGTTTTAAAGCAAAAATCAGGAATATCCCAAGAAGAGAGGTTACAATTGGTATCAGAACATTGATCGTGCCAACCTGCAGGGAAAAAGATAAATTTCAGGATTATGAAAAATAACAACTTGGAATAGCCAAAGTTTATGACAATGACATGAAAGTTGTCGTGCATAACAAGGATCTCAACTTAAAATTGGGAGCAATTCCTAACAAACAGAAGCCAAATATGGGCATGTTCAGGTATGGGAGGGAGGGATGGGTGTAAACTCCCTCACCATAACCCTGTTAAAGAGAGGGAGAAGACATCCCAATAATCAATGGCGTTCATAAGAATCATGATACAGCAGATGGTCTGGAATTCACCATACCCCAAGCCACTCCTAAAATCAGCAATAGATGC
The DNA here is from genome assembly GCA_027943335.1 of Chamaecyparis obtusa. Classification (NCBI taxonomy): domain Eukaryota; kingdom Viridiplantae; phylum Streptophyta; class Pinopsida; order Cupressales; family Cupressaceae; genus Chamaecyparis; species Chamaecyparis obtusa. The sequence goes on from BSBK01000300.1 coordinate 382,452, forward strand.
CACAGTGTAATCATGATATTAACAATAAGAAAATTAATGATATCAGCAACAAGTCAATCCATGATATCATGAATAAGACAATTATAATATCAAGTTCAACTGTAAGTGAACCAAGAAATCAACTCATAAGTAACCACTATATCAGCGAGAACTCAATTATGATGAGTAAGGAAGTACATAGACTAAAGAATCAATGCAGGAACTGCCTTGTAAGTCAAGCATCAAAACCCACTTCCTCATATCCAGGATCTCGGCCAAGGAAAACAACAGTTATTCTCTAATACCCAAGATTAGAATGTCACAATTGAACAATGAGTAATAGAACAGTCCATCAAATATAAAGGACACAATCTAGCCATTTGATATACCTCAGTAATGATGGTAAGTACAAAATCTATATACATAAATATTGAATCTGGGATCCTAACCTATGACTAAATATGGTTACGCCAATGAGGATCATCATAACAATGCAATTCTCAATAGGGACAATAACAACGATTAATATAAATTCACAGTCTATAACCATCATATCACTGCCCATAACAAAGATCATAGGCAGGGCAAAGTCTTTAAGCTTCTAAACTAAAATTACTCTAACGATCATTCCATTTCTTAAGTTGTTACAACTCAAGACATAGCAAATGGGAGAGATGCAGACAGGTCCTTTGGGGTTTTCATGAGGCAAACGGAAGGTTTCCATGTAGCCTATTGTTTTATCAAAAAATTATAAGAGCCAAGTAATGGTTGTGCTGAATATAAACATTTCTATGTACAATGAAAGCAAACTGAAACAAAGAAATGCCCATAGGAAAAACACAGCCAATTTGTGATTTATACATTACATAACTTCATGGACATCAACTCATTTAGACTATTAAAGACATACTTCATGACATCATATAAAATGACTCTCCATCTAAACATCTATTGGACAGTTCACATTCATAAAAGACTATCTTTAAAATCATTTACATTGTGACATTCTAAACCAAGGTGTTAGCAATCATTTCTGACTTAGAAAATCATTCTAATACATAACTCTTCCTAATGATATTCTATCATACTCAATGTTACAAGACTCGGACTCGCCTCGGACTCGGCAAGCTGGATTTGGGTTAGGACTCGGTGCCCGGACTCGGCAAATTGGAAAACCCAAGAAATTCAAAGTTTTTTAAGGATTTAAAACTTTTTTCATGCATCATTCAGTCAATTAACATCAAAGACACAATAATTGAGATAAATAGAAGCTAGTTTGCACACATAATGTCATGTCCCCTCTTTAGTGACATGTCATTTTTCAGTGGATTTGCCTATCATGGACTCTCGTAGGCAGATGGTTTTGGTGAGAGAGTCATTCTGATGATTATTTGGGGATTGGACGGTCTTATTTGCTCTTGGAGTGATGGTGTTTATCATATTTTTTATTATAATGTGTTATGTGAGGCCAAAATGTTATAATTTTGAGTTGAGTTGCACTTTTTATTTTATAAAGTTACTTTTTATATAAAAGTGCATTATAAAGGGATTTTATAAGAATATTTTATGGATACTTCTAGAAGTTCTAGTGGCTTCTTAGAAAAGTGAATAAATAGAGTGCTTGGCCTCTCATTTGGACATTCCATGACTTGAGTTTACACTACTTTTCTCTTTGAGCATTTGTGGCGCCATCTTGGTCTTCAGATTGTCATTTGATCTTTAGGAACGAAGTTTCTTAAGGATTTGCATAACTGAGGAGGTGAAATATCCTTTGAAGGGTTGTACTTTGGAAGTGGTATTCAACCATTTCAAGTTGAGCTTATTTGGAGTCCTCAGACTTACCTGAGGGTTTGAGTTTTTGATTGCAAGAGGAAAAAAAGCAGATCCGAAAAAAGTAGTCCAAAAAGCAAAGCGAAAAAGCAGTCCGAAAAAACAGATCCGAAAAAGCAAAGCGAAAAAGCAGATCTGAAAAAGCAGTCCGAAAAAGCAGATCCAAAAAAGCAAAGCGAAAAAGTAGATCCGAAAAAGCAAAGCGAAAAAGCAGAGCAAAAAAGCAATCCGAAAAAGTTTTTGCTACAAGTCTAATTCAGTTTTCAGAATTTCAGGATAGGGTTTTGGAACCACATTTTTGCTCATATCTTCCTCATTACTCAGCATATCATTCTGGGTATTTTTGCATCGGGTTTCTATCGTCGAGGAGATAAAGATAGGTGCATTTTGGAGTCCCAAAATACCATGATTTATTTTTAAGGAATTTTCAAAATTCCTAGACATTTTCGAAAATCTGCAAGAAAGTACATTTTCAGATTTGGGGTGACTTTGGCTTGGGTGTTGGCATCTTCAGCACTGGCAAAAATTATTGCAGCCATCTACAATCAGGTTCCTCACTTCTCATTTGACATTTGGCATATTTTCTGAGAAATGTATGTTTTCAGCTGAGTACAAAATATGGCTTCAGCACTTTACTATTTTACATTGTACTTGTCTTTGTTTGCCATTTGACATTATTGGTATCAAAGGAAGGCTAGGATTTTGCAAGTGAAAGGGCATTGTAATTTTCAGTCTATCTATATTGCAAACCTAGGGTTTGATGATCATATTATTGGCTGAAATATGTATGGCATTGTTGCAAATTGTTGATATATAAATGGCATATGGTTTTGAGCAATTTCCTACATCATTGATAGTGTTTTAGATGGTATTTGGTTGCTATCTATTATTCGGAAATTTTGGGACACCGAACTCATACTCAAAAATAATTTTCTATCTACATCTTGAGTTGCATTTTTTAGGGTTTATTTAGTGGCCTATTGGTAGGGATCATTACACATAAACAAGTTTACATTGATCATATAAGTATAAATGCGAATTTATGAAGGAAATAAGTTAACTGTTAAACTAGTTACTAAATAACACATTCGAAATCTGAAATATAAAGTGTCATTGTCAAAAGTCTACAATATTCATGGAATATGAAATCCATGGAATGAAAAGTTCAAAACATATATCAAAATAAAAGCTAGAGCATAGAAGACTAAGGCCATATGTCTTCCTACGTGTACGCCTAAGATAGGTCATGAAATATTTTGCAGCCATCTTCTGTCCCTGTGTCTGAGGCTCAACCTCAGTGGCATCCTCATCATCCTCATAATCATCATCATCATCCTCAGACCCCTCACTCTCAGCCTCAGGGTCCTCCACTGGGTCTCCTTGCGCTCTAGCCAATCAATTTGCTAATCTATTTTCTAAAACCCATATATTCTTCTCCCAAGCCTTTTTCCTCTCTTCTAAGTCTTTGCAAATGATGGAATGACCTTTTTAGGTCTTAGAATCATTAGAAAATCCTTGTTCTAGCTTCAATTTGCCCTCAAAAAGCCAGGACAGGTTGTGGGAGATAACACTACTGAAGGCATGTTGAATCTTGAAATTTGGCTAATTCTGGAATTTTTTGAAAACCCCCAAAATCTAGAATCTGCATTTTAACTCCTATGAAGTTGAAACCTATCTCAAATTTCCTGGAATGTATTTATACAAAATAACTTAAAGTATAGGAAATAAATAAATGTATAAATGTCACTTATCCTTAAATTTTATGTTTGTATAAATCCTCCTGCCCGGAGCTGAAAAAATGACCACGTCTGACAACATGTTACCAAGAAAAAGCTTAAAAATAATTAAAATTTTTCATTTTTTGCTTCTTGGACGTGGCTGGACGCGTCTGAGTCCAGGCCACAGGACTCGGCGAGTCCACCGAGTCCTAGGACTCGGCGAGGACTCGGCTGAGTCAGCTTGCCGGGTCACTATGCCTCGGCAAGCCTGGCTCGGCTCAGGACTTGCCGAGTCTTGCCAAGACTCGCCGAGTCCTGTAACTCATTGATACTCTTAGAACGCATTATTGCTGCTCAAGAGAAGAGACTGAGAACTACAACGTAGAATGAACACATATCTATGCTAACATGAATCCATAACATTGCATAGCCACTAAAAGAAAGAAATGGGGAAACAAAATATTGTTAGAATATCTCATCTTGATGAAATATTTAAGATGGAATGATAGCAGCCTGTTGCGAGTCATGTTCTAAATTATTAAAATTCAAGGTCATATAATGTATGGAAGAGACAAGTGTTGTGGACCTTAAGTATGAAAAATTGCTGTTGTATCTGCATTTTCAGGGGATCAAGAAGCTATGATCTCAATTTTCTGTCTATGGCTGTTGAAGTATATAATGGAGTTAATTGCGGCTATGGTGGGCCTTTCGGGGCTATTGTAGTTCGTAATGATGGAGTTGTTGCAATCTGTCATAACATTGTTTTGAAGTTAATGTATCCTATTGCACATGCTGAAGTTACAATTATAAGGAAAGCATACAAATTCAAGATAATCGAGTTCCCGATAACTTTATATCAAGTAGAGAGTAGGGAGTGATAGACACTTCTCACTTATGCCTATAGTGAAAAGTCGTGCATATAGGAAGATTGTCAATAAGGCAAACACAAGCAAGAAAGAACAACACATTTAAGGTCATAGATTTGTGTCAGGTGTGTAATTCTCATCTTAATATGTGGAAAGCTCACCCTTTTGCTTCGAATTGAAGAGATATCCATGACATTGTGTGAATGTTGGGCCAACCAAATTGGTTCTTTGCAAATATGATTGCTGGCGAAAGAAACATTGATTTTTAGATTGATGATATATGATTACAAGATGATTTTCTGTCTTCCCCCGAGGATGAAAGAAAATTTATCTTAACCTATGGACACTGCCAGTTTCTATCCCTTGGTTTCATTTTTTAGAGTCAATGGGAAATACAAGTACACAAGCCAGAAAAATACTGGACAATAAATTGTCCTCATAATTTAGGTGATGGTGGTAGAGAGTTGGACATAACCAAGATGTTGGATGAAACATCACTTAGTTCAAATGCTACTCTAATATATTACAGAACTAAATGCTTTGTGAGTTAGCCTATGTGAGAATCAATTAGGAGGAAATAAGGCAGAAGTATATCTCTCATATAAGTACATGCTGATTGAAATTAGGAGCACAAAATTGGTTGAATATGGCTCAATGGAAGGATGTGGGCATGGCATAAGAATCACCATGCAAATGTTGCATGTGTAGATAAAAGTTGTAATGTGTGGATTTGTCAATAGTGTAGCATGTATAGTTAGAGAAGAGCATAGTTGGAGGGTATATGGGTGCACAACTGTGTTATTCCTGCAAAAATACAGTGGTGAATGTCAGCAATTCCTATTTCTGAAGATTGCTTCGTACACAGGCATAATGGCACATCATGATATTGCTATGGGGTGAATGGGTCATTGTGATAGTGTGTGGAGTGTTTAGAAGAGGAAAAAATATTCACGTGGTGCATGATGATAGATCTATGTGCAGGAAAATAATAGGAACGAGGACTTAAAATCACTGCTATAATATATTTATGGTGTTGGTTATGGTGCATATGGAAAATGGCATTTGGGTGCAAAAACAAGAATCTAATGGTGGAAAAGCAAAATGACTAGTGTGGCTCGGTAAGTTGGTTTGGGCCCCACAATGACTATGGCTCTCACATGATGCAAGAAAAGAAGCAAGAGTGGAGATGCTTCCTTTGAAGAATATTCTCTGGGAATAATTTTGCTGTGGCTCATGTTTCCTTGTGATAAGTGGAGACAATTCTTAAATTATTTGTTTATAATAGACCTCAATATATCAAATCGATATTGAGAGGTTATTTAATTAATTATCTGGTCTTATGCCGATTTATTAACTTTTGTGCCACTTAAAGAATAAGTAGGTAACATAGTATTGTATATTTGAGCCATCTTTCTCATTTGCCACTTTTACTTTGTAATAAGTTAATAACCACCTAAATTTATTTTTTATATTTTGAAAATAACAAAATTCAACATAAACATGCTAAATAGAGATACAACTGCTGTCATAAGTTCTGATATAGATAATAAGTGTGTACACAATTGCGGTTACAAATTGTTCTGATTAAATATCACTCCGAAGAGTAGCTAGTGCAAGAAATGATCAAGATTTTAGGACGCCTGCAAGAAAAAGTACCTCAAATGAAGGATGGAGATGAGCAGGTACATGTCTGTACTTACTGGAAAGAGCTACAGCAGGTCTGAAATGACTGCAAGTAGTTGCAGTTCTATCCAGTAGTTGACTCTGGAAAAAGCCTTCAAACACCCTCCAAACTTGCATAGAACACCTCCCAAGGAAAGTAATCAGCTTCACACACACCCAATGCTACCAAACAGCCCCAAAATGGCAAGAAAAATGACAACTACAGGTCTGACATACATCTCAGTCATACTCAGCACTGACCTTGATGCTGAAACAGGGGTGGCTAGCACTAAATACTCAAAACCTCTTATAATTTCATTTGTCCATCGCAGCAAGACCTTGACATGATTAACAATGTCAAGGCGCAACCAAATGAGAAAGTTTGAGCCACAATATGCAAGGAGCTTAAGCCTGTAAACATCACATGAGCCCTACAGGCATCATGGCAGAAAATGAGACATAGTACAGCCTTCCAAACTGATAAGTCTGCACAATGTAATGTGTAGAGCCTGCAAGACAATGAATTGGCACTAAACAATAGGCAGTAGCACGTGACAAACCATTATACCTTCCAGAAGTGGTACAGCAAGGTTTGAAAATGGAATGGTGTGGCCAGTAATGCATTTTTTCTGTCACTCAAGCAAAACTCCAATCAAACTCTGCAAAAATTGAAACCCACACTCCAAAATGTCTGCAAACTTAGAAAAAATCAAATACCTTTATATTGAAACCTCAAAACTGAAACTCTGATGAACAATGCTAATTCTTGAATAGAACCACACTGGTCTAGCTAGGGATTGTCTTTCAAATCTGAAACTAAAAATCAAATGAGGTTTTTGTCCTCAAGATTTTACGAAGAACTCACAAGTTCAATCTGGTAGCATTGTAGTATTAAATCTTTAGCATATGAGCAAATGAGACTCAACCGCTTTTTATAGCTTTGGAGGACAAAAACAATTCGAAATAATATAAAAACTCATTTTCCCATCCAAAACCCTTTTTGAAAGGCTTTTTTGAAATAGTAAAATGATTTTCATGTGCAAGTTCGTCCTCAATTTTCCCTAGGCATCCACTTTTGAGGGGATATAAACATTAATAAAATATAACACTTAACTATATGATTTAACATTAAACATTATAAACCTAAGTGTATATTTTAAATACTGCATTTGAGTTGTGGAAAGCACTGCCAAGGTATTGCAATCCAATTCTGATCATGCCATGATGTAACCAAAGTAGTGGAACAATGATAGTTGCCAACTTGGAGACTTACTAAAAATAGACACATTCTCCAAGAAGTTTTGAGAACGCCCCAGAAGTCCAAAACACTTTTGAAAGTATCATTGTGATCTATAATGTCAATTGAGTTCAATGCCACAAATAAATACCAAGAAAAACTGAACTTGTGCTCTCCAAGACCTTTGGAGTCCTCTTACCATTACCAATTAGCCTACTGGAACGCAGGAAATGGGCTAACAGTCACCATACTGGCTAGGACTGAAAAGGGGATATTACATACTTTTATAGAGATGGTTTGGATAACTGACCATATAGTAGACAATTAGGAGTTATTGAAGAGGGCCATATCTTGCCTTGACGATGACCTCCTTTGGATTTGCTGTATATCATGTGCAAATACAGATTATATAGATTTCTAATGAGCATTTTAGTGATAGAGATGTGCAGACAAATTGGTAGTGATTTTGTGCAGGATGATTAAGTGTGCATGTGGTTGTAGGGATTTTCACATAGGTTATAGGGATTAGGTTTATCACTCAAATGCAACATAGGACAAATATAACAGTGGATATGTTAATAGTTAATGATGACTTGCTCACCTATGAGGGCTCACTACCTTGGAATGGCCAAAATACAGTTGGCGTGCAGATAATTTACAGACAGATGATAGTGCAAAGCACTGTTAGGTTATCATGGTGGGGGAACCTACGTTGTATATTACAAGTGATTTTTCAGAGGTTTGGATGACTAATTACTTTTGTTCCTATACACTTGGTGGATTCAGTAGCTGCTTACTGATGTGTTTGAATGGAATGGATCAAGTACCGAAAAAATATTTTTAGGTTGGTTTATACAACTTTATAGGATTAATTTTTATACTATTGATGTGATGATTGGGAGTTAGAAAGCATAGATAAAACACAGTGACTTGTGATTGATGCAGACATTGAGATGGATGGTTAGTAGTTTGATATTCTCCCTTGATTGTGTTTTCTTGAGTTTGATTATGATGTGATTGATTGGATCTCTAGAGAGGGATTGGATTGCTACATGTGATTCAGATGTAGAGGCACAGTGAGGATACATTATGTTTCACATATCGTTACATACGCTCCATATTCTAATATTTGTTAAGAGAGATACACATTAAGGATGTCATGTACAGTGAAGGTAGTGGTTTGATTTGACAATGGTTTGTAGGCTTATGTTGAGACTTGAATGTAAGACATGGTTTATGCTTGATTCTGCTTTTAGGTGATGTGTAGGTTATTTTGCCATGCATCCTTGGGTAGATCTACTTGATGGCACAAGATTGCATAGCCTATAAATATGTGGTCATGGGAGACATTTTTTATTATGTTTCATCAAGGAGACATCTGTTTTGAGCATGGAGGCATCTGTTCATTTGCAATGTTATTTTCAGACACAAGGATATGCTCCTGTATTAGGGCAGTAGAGCATGAGAGAGAGCTGCAATATTTTTCTTGAGAGAGGATAGTGATTGAGTAATGGTTGTAGGTTGAGCTTCATGCATGATGATGAAACTAGAGTTACATGGAGCACATTTGGTTTGTATTCAGGTATTCCAAGGACTGAACACATAATTGAGGCAGGACAATCCTGACGTGTGGATTTAGTGTGAATACTCTATGTAATGTCCCGAGGGTGATTTCGGTCTGGAGGTGATTTTTGTTCGGAGGTGAATTCTGTCTTGGAGGTGATTTTTGTTCGGAGGTGAATTCTGTCCGGAGGTGAATTCTGCCTGGAGATGAATTCTGTCCTGGAGGTGAATTCTGTTTGGAGGTGAATTTTGTCCCCGGAGGTGAATTCTGTTTGGAGATGAATTATGTCCCGGAGGTGAATTTTGTACTGGAGGTGTCTCAATCCCGGAGGTGAATTTTGTCCGGAGGTGAATTTTGTCCGGAGGTGAATTCTGTTCGGAGGTGAATTCTGTCTCGGAGGTGAATTCTATCCCAGAGGTGAATTTATGTCCGGAGGTGATTTCTGTTCGGAGGTGAATTTTGTCCCGGAGGTGATTTCTGTCCGGAGGGGAATTTCGTCCTGGAGGTGTTTCTATCCCGGATGGTTGCCTGAGGCCGTACGGTGTATGCAGTTGCTGAGGGCTGTACGCCGTATGGTATTGGAGGTGTCGTGCGGTGTTGCACCCGAGACCGTACGGTGGGACCAATATGCAGTCCGTATGGTAATGTTAGTGTAAGGTTGGAAAAAGGGTGGGTTTGTACGGAGCAAAACAAAGCAGGGTCGTATGGTGTTGATGGGTCCGTACGGTATGCTAGGTGGAAGCCGTACGGTGAGGCAGGGGAGGCCGTACGGTAAGATCCCTATGGTGAAAGGAGTTTTCCTCCGGACAATTTTGAAGCCTTCATTGCGAAAATGTAGTGTTCGCCAATAAGATGAATTTGATTGCACAAAAAGTGAATTCCAAAGATGTATTGCATGCATCCGCACAAGAAAAGATAAACCGCCAGAAATAACAATTATATTGCAGAAGATTGCGCACAGATAAATAATGATAACACTTCAGATTTGCTAGATAGATGGTCGCCAAAACGCCAGTGAGCCAGAAGTAATTCAGATTCAACAATAATATTGCTACAGACACTAGAACAATGAATGCCAGGTATCCACAATACCACAAGCTGTATTAATGCCAAAGATGTATACAAAGATGGTGTTTTAGAGTTGCCAGATCCGAAACAAACAAGCACAACAGTTTGGCGCACAGTGAAATATTGGAGTGATATTCCCGATGGCAGACTAGGGTAGCTGTGAACCACCAAAATTGCAAATAACCAAATAGGGAGGATCTTTCACCTTTGAAATGGCAGCCTGCAGAATCTCAATAGGAATTCGCAAATACAAATAAAATATCAAATCTCAACATGAAAAATACATCCTACACGTCGGTCATAAATACCCCTTCGGAGAAACTCCTGAGGGTTTACAAAAGAATGCCGACACGGTAAACACCTACAGACAATAATAATAAAAATGTCCCCCCCCCTTTTATTAATTAAAGGTCCATTTATAATATTATTTAAATTCTGGGACCAATAATTAAATAAAAATAATTTATTAAAAATGGGGACATTACTCTCTTCATATTCTTTAGTCTAGTCAATATTAGTGAGAATTTTGACATTCTTAGACATGGTATATGCATGTTGAGTATTCACATAAAGCATTACCTTGAGGATAAAGAGAGATTCTGAAGATAAGATTAGGGCCAGAGCAACTTTTTGTGAAAGTAGGAAGGTCATATAAACATGCCTTTCATACTTATGTTAGATGATTAGAGAGTCATGAGAGCAGGTTTCAGATAGTTGTCAAGCAGGAGGTGTTTCTAGCTGCCATGTTGCCTGCCTAGGGCGATGGTGGCTTTTTGGCATTTATTTATGTTTTCTTTCATTTTTGGTAATGAAGCTTCACATTATAGCATAATGTTTCTTTGTTTCTTTCTGTGTTTTGTGATGTTTGTCCATACATGAATATCTTCTTGGCCTCCTTGGGCAATGATGGCTTTTACGTATGTATTCTTTTATTGCAGTAATGAAGCTTCACATTGTACTATAATGCTTCTATGATTTTGATGGTGTTTTGTAATGTTTGTCTATACATGAATATGGTTCAATGGTTGCTCATCAATAATAGTATTGTGAAAGGGTTTATTCTTCCACTAAGATTAGATTCTTTGTGAACCTCAGGTGAGATGGCACCATTGGGCGGTTAATATCTTCTCCGTGTACTGATGTGTAGGCAATCCTCTAAGTACGGCATAGGTTCTTCTTTCTACTGCCCAATAAGGGCTAACTTCCTTGGTGGGTCATTTCACTGTGAAAGTAGCTAAAAAGTGCTTTACTTTGTTCCTCCAGAGCGTCCTTGATCAACTGTCTCTTGAGAGTTCACTATCTTTCTCTTGTGGCAATGCTTGTCTGGCTGGTTTGAGATAGATGCAGGTTACATTTTCTCTTATGCTGTTGTGCATAAGTGTTGACAAGCATTCAATAAGAACTTTCACTTTTGCCAATGATCCCCACTCAAAGGCCTAGAATGGTAGCAAGGAATATAATCCAACAAACTAGCTCGTAATTTTTTGTGTTATAAAGAACATGTAACTAAATACAATGGGAACGACATCACATGTTTATGAAGTGAAAGAGATGTTAGAAATTTAAGTTGTCATTAGTGTAATTCACAAACACCATTCACATCGGTCACTCATGTTACTTTAAAGACACCGGTAGACTAGAAACAGAGTGTATGCACCGGTAGACTAGAAGAAAAGGTGATACATCGGTAGACCAAAGTAAGTACTTTGTACCAGTCGTATATTACAAACAGGGATGAACTGGGTATCAGTATATACCGGTCTAAACTGCATAAAGATCCACACCGGATTCTGCGGAGCAGTTTGAGTTAAAACCAGATTATGCGGAGCATCCACCGCTCATAAGTGGAGTTAGCTTTTTAATAGGAGTTAACTTTATTTCTACGGATGTTTTCAAGGTAAACTCCAGATCGGAACGCAAAACTTTTTGCTAGTTGCATGATTTAATGCTGAGTTTCCAGCCTAGCGGTTCTATGAGTCAAGGGTTTCATCAAGGTGAACTCTTGTATAAATACAGGTCATAGGACGCAAGAAAGAGTGTTGTTGATAATTGGTGAATACACAGAACATAGGAGAGATATCTTTTGAGAGAAGTGCTACAGTCACAGAGGTGAAAGACAAAAGAGATCAATAGCCAGGCAAACCGGGCAAGAGATCAACAAGTATGATCTAATCAGACAACCAGTGTCAATTCAGATCATTGCTTTTATAAGGTGTGAAAGAAAATTGAAATCCCTCTATTAGGGTGAACCCTAATCGGTTCTTTGTAAAAATCCCTTAATCGGGTAACATCTTTGTTGATGTTGAAAGTCCTCTAACTAGGCAACTCCTAACAGAGTTAAGATCTTAACCGATCTTCTACCAAATCCCTTAACCGGGTAGCACTCTAACAAGTGCTTTGTAAGCTCCTAACATGGCGCCTTCATTCTGCAGTAGTGAAGTTGTGAGCTCTGTCTCACCATGGTTTTTTCCTTTTAACCGAGGGTTTTCACGTATACATCTTGTGTTGATCTGTGTGCTTCTATTATGCTTACGAATGATTGTTTATATTCTGCTTATCTAAGAAGGATAATTAAACAAATGTTGAATTGTAATAGAAACAAGTATTTACTGATTCACCCCCCCCTCTCAGTAACTGGTTAGTACAAACAATTGGTATTAGAGCTGAGTTCTCTAATATACAAAGCTTAACCGCTTGAGAAAAAGATCATGGAGGGTTACAGGTATCAGAAACAGCTTGAGGAAGCCAACGGCATCATTGCCTCTCTGGAGAATAGGCTGAGAAGATCACTTGCAAAAAGGAAGGACCGGGCTTTGCAATTTAATGAAAACAATGAGACCATTGATGAACTCTCTGGGCAGAGTGGATCTGATGAAGCTGAGGAAGCAGTCTCTAAGCTTATGGAAAGAAACCAGATCCTAACCGGTCAGATCTCCAACCTCAAGAGGGAGCAAGAAGATAATGCCCTAAGGATGACTGAACTGATTGAGAAAAAGAGAAAAGCTGAAGATGAAAGAAACACAACAGTTAAGTGTTTAACAACCTTTGAAAAAGCAAGGAACCAGATAGAGGAAGCTGTAGGGGCAAATGAACTTGTCATTTTGCAACTCCAAGAAGACATGCAAATTGTCACCCAAGAAAACGCCAACATGCAAAAGGGTTGGCATGATAGGGATGAAGCATGAAAAAGATTGGCACTAGAGTTGTATGAACTGAAGGAACAAATGAAAGTACTAGAGGAAATAAATGAAACCCTAAGAAGATGCAACGAGAGCTTGGTCAAGCTTGATGAGCAACTTAAAGCTCAAAGAAAGCACAAAGATCACACCAGTCTTGGATTTACCGAAAAAGACATCAAAGAGACTGGTGAGTCTTTTGGAGCCAAGACAAGCAAGAAAGAAAAGAAGAAGCCACCGGTACAAAAAGGTAAGAAGACCTTTAACACCTCTTGCAATCATTGTGGGAAACTGGGTCATAGAACAAATGATTGCAGGAATGCACTAGTAAAACCAAACAACAGTTACTGCAAAAACTGTTGCAAGTATGGCCACAAGACCAATGAATGTTGGTCCAGCCCCACAACTGTGTCCAGTGGAAGCAGGGGAAGCTTCAAGGGCTACTGCTATGCATGCAATAAGTTTGGACACAAAGCTGATTAATGTAGATCAAAGACAATGACATTCAGATCCCCAAGACCGGTATTCATCAAGAGAAACAAGAATCGGAGCACAACCAACTGTGCAAACTGTGGGATGCACAGTCATAATGACTCTTGGTGCAAATCACCTAACACAAGAAGAGTGAACCCATGGAAGGCAACTGAGATAGTCTGCTACCACTGCAACAAGGTTGGACACCTAGCCAAAGAGTGCAGGAATTGGTCAATGAACAAAATAAAGGGATCGGTCAAACCGGTGGAGAAGATCTCGTCTTCAAATGAGAAGAACAAAGGGAAGAAGACTGAGAAAGAAGTCAAACAAATTTGGCTCAAAAAGGAATCAAAGAGCTCCGCTGAGGAGAAAACAGAGGAAAGATCATCATCTGCAGATGGTGATATCTCTTCAGCAAACTAAGCCGTGAAGGCCTGGGGGAACTGGTAGCTCATCTACTATTCCTGGTAGAACTGGTGAGAAGTAAACTCACTTAGTCTACAAGGATAACCGGACAAGTAAGCAGTAATCAACTGGGGTTTGCCAAACCGAAAAAGCTGGATCACCAGTTGGCAAAAACGGAAAGAAAGGTTAGGTAAAGCATTTAATGGTGTAGCCGTTAAACCATAGTTACCCTTTGGTAATTACCATTATGACCTAACCCTATATAAGAAAGAAGTATTACTCATTTACCTTTGCGATTTTGTGATTATCAAATTTTCATGCTTGAGTAATATTCTTGTTCTTTGATCATCGTAAGTTATTCTCTGCAAGACCGATCAAAGCTGCTTTTTGTTTCAACAGGTTGATCACAATGGCATCCTCATCATCTGTCGTCAAGCTAATTTCTGCAGATCAATTCGACCGACCTTATGATATCATGGCGGTCCAGAACCGCGCAACCGATATGGATGGAGCTTTGTCAACAATTTCAAATGGTGTCTTCATGACAAAATATGTGACTGCGTTTATCCACGCCAAGCAGGAAGAACTTGGTGAGACATTCATTCAGAGCGAGTATCTCTCGGTGTGTGAGGAGGGAAGACTTCAAGACCGATATGCGAAGCTGGTGTCATCCGGTCTTATCAACAGAGTCACCTATCCAACTATCTTCCGGTCCGACTAGTCCTTAGTCGAGTGCATGATCCAGGGTTTTGGCTCCAAAAGGGTGCAATTACAGAGATAACAAAAGAGGACTTGCATCACGTGACTGGGTACTGTTAGGAAGGGGAAGCTTTAACCCTATGAACAATCTCCAATGCAATTGTCACAAAGATGATGAAATCAAAATCCGATGGTCGCCTCATGATAGTGAACGACATTGAAGACGAAGGGGTTCGGTTTGCATCTATGGTGATAGGTTATAAAATCTATCAGTCCAGTAATCTGAACAGTATACCGGGAGGAGCCATCCATGCCGCTCACCGGATAATGTATGATAATGCCAAATATGATATCTGCGGAATGCTTCGAGGGCATATATTTGAAAATATGAAGCTCGGTATTGTTAGGAAAAAATCTATGAAGTACAGGACCCTACTGGTATGTCTCTACTTCTACTATCAAAGTTTCTTCTTGGGAATTGACAAAGTGACATGGAAAATCGACAGATCGGTCATGCACCAAATAGCTGAATTGGCCAACCAACTGGGAAACCAGTTAGGTAAAGTAATGACTGAATATTTTGAGGCATTTCAACTAAGGATGCACGCAAGGGAGTGGGTGCCGTCAACCATTGTTGACTTATACAAGGATGATGTGTGTTTTCTGGTTTCCACCGATCACTGCATCATTCAAGTAGTAGAATCGAGAACAGAATATGCTCCTGAGTTGGGATATGAGATCGCTACCAAGATTGCTAAGGCATATGCTGATGCCCTGAATGAAGCAAATCTGGCTCTCACTGCAAATCGGTTCGGTACATTTGTAGAGATTCAAGAGAATATGAAGAAGAGGGCACCGATCAAAAATGTCTACACCAAAAGCGCCCCCACACTAAAGAAGAAATCGGTGACAGAGCAGCCCAAGGCTCAAAGGAAGAAAGCTAAACCGGTAATTAGTACCCAAGAGGGAGAACAAGAGGAGACATATTCAGGAGACATATTCAAAAGACACAGTTCCTCTAATCAAAAGGAAGAGGGATTCAAGCAAACTGGTAAGGGCCCGTTTGGTAGCGGGAATTAGGAAATGCTGCATTTGATCAAATGTTGGAAATGGTCAAATTATGGATTTGATAATCCAGTTTTTCATTTCCGGATTATAGTTTGGACCGTTTGGTTGACCCGGAATATGAGCGAGAAGATGTATTTCCTCCGTTTGGTTCCACTTTTTGAAACTGGAATTGGAATTTGAGTATGATTTTTATTTAATTTTTTGAATTGTTTTAATATGATAATTTATTTTTATTAATTTATTTTTTATTTTATTTAATTTTATAGAAAAAATCATAAATATTTATTTTTTTATTTTATTTAATTTTATATAGAAAATCAAAAATATTTTTCAATTTTTTTTAATAAGGTTAATATTTAATTTTGTTTAATTTTATATTCAAAATCATAACGAAGTCATAAACAACAAAAAAGTTCATGAGTTTATCAAAATATGTGCAATGTATCTACTTGAAATTATAAAAAACTTCATGTATCTACAATAGCCATCTGTTAACCACATTTATGCATATGTTCCCAACAAAGTAGTGCACAAACTACACAAAGAAGGCATCGCAGAAACATGATTTCTGCTTTCGCCATTGAAGCAATCTTGGCAGCACTATCTGCCTCTCGAGCCTTGCACAAGTTGCAGTCATTTCCTACATCAGGTACAGATGTAGATGGGGTAGACGTAAATGTTGTTTGATCGACCCATCGGAAGTATTGACATCCACTATTGCCCTGCAAAACCAAAACTACATCAGTTCTTCCTAAAATGATTAGTTGTCACATTATTTATAAACATAAAATATAATTACATATCTAGACCTTTTTCCTATTTGGGCAACACCAAAATTGACGCCCATGATTAGTTGTTGTGCGTGACGTCCTCAGCATGCATGGTCCAACACCGCATTGACACATAGGCACATTCATTGAAGTCATGGACGCTATACTAATGACACTCAAAACAAAATGACAAACCAAAGACAACGATGCAATAAAAATCAATTACTAAGGAACTAATTATAATTGCAATAAAAAGAAACATACTAATGTTCAACATGAGAATATTCAACGAGTCTGCTACTTTTATTTTCATTTTTACAATTCCTCTCATAACTTCTTCTTTGCTTAAAACAATTGGGAGTTCCTTGGAAAGATGAAATGTTGTAGGCCTATACCCCTTTTCGGGTTTGGGAGGATAGTGGTTTTGTGATCCACGGCTTTGATTTCTCTCGAATCAAGTACTGCCTGCATGATCATCTGCAACTACTGTGCTTCTTGGTCATGGCCACTTCCTATGCAACTAATTTCTTATTTGCTATCTTCGTTGCCCTGCATGCTTTGTCCTTTTTATATGTTGACTGGACTTAAATTGAGGGACATCGAAGCCGTTGATCTCTCACTGCTATATTCCCAGGCCTGAAAAGGGCATAGTACAGTACTATCATCTTACCTGGGTACTACAAATAGTTTGAAGCGGTGAAGAAGTAATGAGAGTTCATTCAAATACCCTTCATAACATTTTAGAAACTCCACATAATCAAATCTACTCTAACAATCCATGGTTGATTAAAGAGACTTTCTATTTGAAACTGAAAGGATCTATTAACACATCTATACTCGTACATAGAAGATGGGTAAGAACAAAATCCAACAACGAAATGGTGGTGTGAAGACACACCGTGCAAAGTTCTCGTAATAAATGTAATACACCAAGGAGTAACATCGGAAATATGTGTAGTCATCAGAAATATAGATTGTAAGTTGAAATCATGAACAACATATGAGCGGTGAAGAAGTAATGAGAGTTCATTCAATACACTTCATAACATTTTAGAAACTCCACATAATCAAATCTACTCTAACAATCCATGGTTGATTAAAGAGACTTTCTATTTGAAACTGAAAGGATCTAATAACACATCTATACTCGTACATAGAAGATGGGGAAGAACAAAATCCAACAACAAAATGGTGGTGTGAAGACACACCGTGCAAAGTTCTCGTAATAAATGTAATACACCAAGGAGTAACATCAGAAATATGTGTAGTCATCAGAAATATAGATTGTATGTTGAAATCATGAACAACATGTGTACTCCGAGAACTGTCAACATTTATATAAGATGGCAACCATAAAAGTAGGTGTTGGAGCAATGTACAAAATTTGTACAAGCTGGAGTACTATTTTCAAAAACTACTCCAGCTTGTAGTTTTTGTGAATTGCTACAACAACAAACCATGTATTCTAATCTCACCAGATTCTCCGAGCTCCCACTGTCATAAAGTAAGCCCAATGCATATATAGTCTTCTTAGGCATAATTGACAAGCTAGACTTTAAATTACAATTATGAGTTAAGTTGTCTCTATACACTAGTTTAAGTAGAAGGGCTTAGGCGCATTCACTCGAGATTTCTTCAACTGAACAACTATTTTGAATGTGCTCAAAAAGTACATAGCTTGAGTAGCATGCAACATCCAAATGGATTATCGATGAGCTTATAAACTAAGCCCAATGCATATATAGTCTTCTTAGGCATAATTGACAAGCCAGACTTTAAATTACAATTATGAGTTAAGTTGTCTCTATACACTAGTTTAAGTAGAAGGGCTTAGGCGCATTCACTCGAGATTTCTTCAACTGAACAACTATTTTGAATGTGCTCAAAAAGTACATAGCTTGAGTAGCATGCAACATCCAAATGGATTATCGATGAGCTCATAAACTAAGCCCAATGCATATATAGTCTTCTTAGGCATAATTGACAAGCTAGACTTTAAATTACAATTATGAGTTAAGTTGTCTCTATAAGTAGAAGGGCTTACAAACCTCAGGAATTTCAAATTTGGTTGCAATAAGCATATTCTGCATGAGAGGAGCAGCCATTAGAACATTGTATTGAGGGATCATTCATCGACATATTTGGCTCCCCTGGACATTTTTTACATTTGAACAATCGACATATTGACTGTAGCTTAGATCAACATTAGTATTAAAAGGTGTGTTTGAGGTATATTTGTTCTCTTAGATTTGTTTAATAATAGTACTGACAAACAGTCTGGAATCATGGATACAACATCATGGAATAATGGTAAAAGAAACTTCGAAACTGTAAGTCTCTATTTTCCCTGATCTTTCATTCAACTCCACTTGGTTTATAATGGGTCTATTTGCAGCATCCCGAAGCCTTTCTGATTCTGACTAGACTTCATGAGGGAAAAAGTATTTTAGGAAAAGGAAAATATATACAAAGACACAACTGCACTCAAATCACTCAATCACTGTGCGTGCACTCAAAAAGAATGGTGCTCAGCGCAAAGTTGTACAGGATACTGAAAAGTTAGCTGAGTTTCTGTAGCTTCTTTGGAATGCCATGAAATAATGTATAATCAGTGGTAGCCCATAGAAATATCATGTACAGTGGTCCCCAAGTATGTCATTCTAATTCTTCTTTCTATTAATTGGTAAAGCAATCGACAGTCTTATAATGTGAAAGAATCGATACGAACCTGCTATCCTTTTCTGAAAATATGCACTTACAACCATATCTTTAGCTTTAAAAACCCACCTTGACAATTTGAAGAGCATGTTTGTCCCCATAGTTTTGCTATGTCATTTTTAAAATATCACCTTATCAGAAAAAGACAATGATGCATTATTTGGAACGGTGGATAGTTGGTTGATCTGGAACTTGTCTGGGGGTGCTAAAACAATAGGAAAGGATGGAACAGAGGTTCAAGGCAGTCATGTAACTGATTGCTCAAATGCAGCTCGAACCATGTTGATGGATTTGAAAACCCTTGAATGACTTTCATGTATCTATGTGTTGGGAGGACGACATTGCAACTGGGGGATTTGTATTGTATGGCTACCTAAACAAAGCAGAGATAACTATGAACATTTTAGGTACAAATTTTTTGTTTTTCATTCATTTTTTGTGTTGCGTTTTGAGTCTTCTCGTGCATTCTGTTCTGAATTTCTGTCCAGACTCGCTAAAACCTGCCCATATGCAGCAGCAGCATCATAATTTTCATGGCTTGAGAGGCTCAAAACATGCGCACAAGGCAGCTGCAAATGCTTGTCCATGGAGGCCACTTGCTTACTCAGAGAAACAGAAGATTGTATCAGATCTCTTACAATACAGGCAAAGGTCCTGCAATCTCTAGTGAATTCTGTCAATGATAACCAATGCCTACCCTGAATTTAGTAGAAGTAGCACCTCTTGGGGACCATTTTTAAGCTGGTAGGTAACATTAAAAAAATTTCATTGCCATTACCACCAACACGCAACTGGCAAAAGAACCTCTCGATTTTCAGTCTTATCTAAAAAATCTTATCTGCCTGATCTTGTTCTCTGTTATTAGATATAATGTTATTCTCCTGAAGGAATAAGTAACCCATAGGGTAGAGGACATGACAGTCTACAATCACCATGGGATTAGTGTTCTAAGAAACCTAGGTGTATTTTGAGGAGTGAAAGGCTCCCATTATAGTCGTAGAAGCACAGTGGAGAGAAATTCATGGTGATAGTCCATGGAGAGGGGACCTATGCCAGAAAGAATAACAATGAATCTGAGCAAGGATAGCTTAGAAAAATTAGGGTAGATCGTAATTAAAAAAGAGTATAGAAACTAGATTTATAGATTTGGTGCAAGAGTTTTGTATATGATAGTGTATTCAAAATAAGACATTAAGATAGTGTGAAGGGCAGTCCTCCTGATATCATGTCAATAAGCATGCTCCTCCATATAGAACTTTTTTCATTAGAGTTGAAAAAGAAAATAATTGTTTAAAGCTCCCACTGCCTCCGGAAGCAGACAGCCTGTTATGCACAACATCTGCACTATTGTTGCCCCTTTTATTTCACTTTAATTTAAAATCCTGCCACCTAAATGATAAAACATATGGTGACAGCACACCTGCAGTCCTACTGTCAAATTCAGTTCAGACTTGTAGCTCTTATTCCTACATTAATTACAATGTGCTTCATTTTGGCTTTCATGTATCTATTCATTATATATAATTGAGGTCTCAGTTTGAATGTTAGGCATCATCAACAAAAGAAGAACACAACAGAGAACATGACAGATAGAGAAAAGGAGAGAGCTGGTTAGATGGGAATGAGATTTGAAACCATGATTGACTCCAATGTGACTCCTTGTAAGGCTAATATATGCATTGGGCTTAGTTTAAGAAAGGCTAATATAGAGACAACTTAACTCATAATTGTAATTTAAAGTCTGGTATTAACTGAATTTAGAATGAAGTCTATCCAGCCCCTAAGAAGACTATATATGCATTAGGGTTAGTTTATGAGCTCATCTAAAGGCATAGCTACATTCACAATCATGAAATAACAGTAAAAACAATATCATCATGGCTGAAATAGCATGAAATAACATTAAAAACAATATCACAATTATGAGCTCATCTTCATCATGTGTTACTCCTTGGTGTATTCCATTTATAATCATGAAATAACAGTAAAAACAATATCATCATGGCTGAAATAGCATTATCGCTATAATTGATCTTCATCATGTGTTACTCCTTGGTGTATTCCATTTATAATCATGAAGTACCAGTAAAAACAATATCATCATGGCTGAAATAGCAGAAAAATATCATAATGCATGAAATAACAGTAAAAACAATATCATCATGGCTGAAATAGCATGAAATAACAGTAAAAACAATATCATCATGGTTGAAATAGCAGAAAATTATACTAGAGCATATATAGTGCAGAAGCTGATAAACAAAAACAATGTATGGTGTTGATAAGACAAGTATCTTGGCTAACCTTGCCAACTTAAAAATTATCTTGGCTAGCCTTGCCAATGTTTAAGTAACAATACTTTAAAATGAAAAAAAAAAGTTGCTAGAGGTCTGCAAACTTCATGGCAATATATTGCACCCTCTCATCTTCATTCATTTTCAAGAACTCTTTGGCTCTTTATTTTTCAGCCATGAAGGTGTCATATGCTTTTAGCATAGTGGGTTGACTCAAATCAGGGATGCCTTTGAGAGCCTCATAGACACTATCCAAGACAGAATCTGATTCAGAATTGTCCAGTTTGATTAGAAGAGGCAAACGGAAGTCCTCTTCTATTCTTTTCATAGTTTCACAAAGCACATCCAACGAACCAGTCATGGTTGCCTTCTTCCTCTTTCCCCTCCTTGGTGACGATGTTGAAGGATTTTGACGACCATTTGCACTCGATTGATTGGAATGATATAATTCATCATCCAAATCAGGTGTAGTGTTAAGAGGTGTACTCATAGGGACATCCTCATCACAATCCACGTAGGCGGGCCCATCCATATTGAGCCCTTCTTCTGTCTCTTGTGCAGTAGTAGCTGCGGTACTTTCAACTATGTCATTACCTACAATGAAGGCTAGGTCATTGTAGTACTGGAAGGGTTGTCTCTTGTACACTTTGACACTTTTGAATTCTTTTCTCTGCATGTTGTCATGATGAATGAATTAGATCTTTATCTTGTATCTAACTTAATAAGAAGGAAATATTGCTAGGACCAACATATTCAAAACAACATGTTACCTTTAGAAGCTCGTCCCACACCATGTCATCAGCATCCACACATTGAGTAGCTTCATTCCATGCAAACCCACTCATGTTCTTCAACTCTCTCATGACTCTAAAACCTTGCTTCCATCCTTTAAGCTTATTTTTGAAATTTTCCTTTGACAAATTAAGGTTCATCTCAGCATTGAACTTTCTCTCAATGGCTGTCCAAGCTTCTTTTTTAAAGCCCCCTTCGCCTTTCTTTCCTAGGTGAACTTGATCATGGAGCAAGTTTAGGAACTTTCGTTCCATCTCTCTTGTCCACATAACCTTCTTGGAGGAAGAAGTTGATTGGCTTACTTGAACCTCATCCTCCATGCTCATCATGAGATCTGTGAAGGACATCACCTACACCACCTGTTATATGCAATCATTAGCTACATGCAAATGAGAATGGATATTAAAGAAATAGTCATACAACAATGGCATATAATCCAAAATATTGCATTTATGCATGATATCCAGCAATATGTAATATATTTCTTTATTATCCATTCTCATTTGTATGTAGCTAAGTATGCATGTATATATGGTCTGCTATGTTCACACAGTTTATATATGGTCTACTATGGTCTGCTATGTTCATTCAGTATTGAGCAATTATATTCAAGGATCCAACTCAGCTAAGACAAACAGGGACAGTGGATGAATTCATCACTAAGTCATCACATCAAATACCTGGGAAAGACATTGAATGGTTAACAAAGTTTTAAATCATTAATTAAAATATAATTTCCAAAGAAAACATCTTATCTCAAACATTTTAAATGCAGTGTATACAATACTGATTCAGTGTGCAACAGAATAAACAATACAAGACACTGATTCAGTTGCTCAAGAATGATGATAAGTGGTATTCTTGAGCAACTGAATCAGTGTGCAATAGAATGAACACTGATTCAGTGTTCACTGATTCAGTGTTCACTGATTCAGTGTTCATTCTGTTGCACACTGAATCAGTATATAGTACAATTGTATGAACATAGTAGACCATACATAATTACAATACTGATTCAGTGTCTTGTAGTGTTCATTTTGTCTTGAGCAACTGAATCAGTGTCTTGTAGTGTTCATTCTGTTGCACACTGAACCAGTGTTCATTATGATATCAGAAATCAGAAATCAGACTTCAGCTGCTTATATAGCTTATCTAATCTTATTTAAATAAGAACTACGTCTTGAGCTACACTTTTCTCCTATTTCATTTTGAAAATTTGAGTTTAGGCCAAAATATAAGGTGATACCAAAAAGGGGACATTACAAATGGTGTGAGGTATGGTTTCAACAAATCCATAAGCCCCAAATGCATAAATATTTGCTCCCTTTATTATTTCCTTTGTAAGATGGAGTTTTACTGTCATTGTAGATTTATCCATCTCCTTTTTTGTGTGCCTTTGTGATAAGATTTTTGGTAAGAGAGATGAAAGACATTGTTATAAACAGAGATTATGGACAGTTGTTTAATTATCACGAGGCTCACCAAGATACACTATCTGAAGCATTCTATGATTTTGCAGACTATATGTTTTCACTGCCTCAAGGGAAGTATGCACTACTCCTCATGATAGGTCACTATATAATGATTATTAATAGTTTTCAAAGTGACTATTCATTGTTACAATATATTGAAAACAATAAGTGAGAATAAGATAAAACTAGTATGATACATGTCATGGAAGACAAAAAGAAAGTGACTTAAATTGTTAAGGAATAATGAAGGAGAATAAAAAGGATTGAGATCTAGTTACTGATTAAGACAGATCATTCACTATGGAGCAGCAGATTTTTTCACCTTCATAAGGGCAAGCCCTAGTAACACTAAAACACAAGGTTCAATATCTCATGACTCCAAAGGGAGTCAAAGACTCTTATTAGGAATTTGAAGCAAAGGAATGATGATCTATACCAAGTCAATGTAGTCCATAGAAAACTTCTACAATGGCTTGGGCAAAACAACAGGAGCACAATGATAAGGACCATTGTTAAAATAGAGATATGATTCAAGGTATGAGAATCTTCAAAATTTGAGAAGAATATATTTTTAGAAGCCCTAAAATCTGATAGGAGTGATCAAGGTCTGATAACAGAGAGGTGAAATGATTAAATACAATAACAATGACTATCAAAAATATTTCATGAAGAAGAAAATAGTGTTACAGTATGTCAAAACACATCAATGACTAGATCAAGACAGTAAGATACAATGTTTAGTGTTAAATGCCAGTGATAAACAGAGATCATAAAATAGAGAGAAGCAAGGTTACTAGCTTTATAATATAAAAACGGTGACAAGACAGTGAAATTCAATGCACCAGAATAGTAGTCTTGAATACAAAAAAATAATGGACGATTGGATCAATATAGTAATTTGAAATCTATCAAAATAGTACGGAAATAATGCCAAAACAATAAAATGATATTCAAAGCATGTGAAAGACAGTGTTTAAATGGAAGAGATAGCGATTTACAGTGATATGATCATGAGTCATAACAGAGATACAAATCAATAACAATGTCAAAGAAACAATCAGAGCATGGTAAAAGGTTCATGGTATAGCTAATACATAACAAAGCTGGCAAAAGGTCAAATGCATGAGCCTTTTTCAAAAGGTCAAGGTTAACACCATGGAGAGGATCATTCAAAATAAAGAGCACCATCCCAGTTAAAATGACCTATTTTTGCAATATGTACATGGATAGTATTTTCAAATTTCTAAAATAAAAATAAACAATTTCTGCAATATGTACATGGATAGTGTACTCTGGAGCAAGCAATCGAAGCAGAAGGAGGATTACCTTTACGCGCCCAGAGGCTTATCTATTCCACGAAAATTTTGTGGGACTCGGGCTTGAAGAGCACACGATTATACTGAGAGGGGGGGTGAATTAGTATAATAACCTTTTTAAAATTAAATGCTTTTATTCAAAAAATAACTTCAATCATTCAAATAAACAATTATGCACATGAACACAAATTTTACGTGGAAACCCAATATGAGAGAAAACCACAAAATAATTTGCTTTTATATAATATTGTTCTTTTACAATGTTTTGTAGGCACCAACCTACTAGAGGCTCCAACCCCTATGTTTATGAGCACCAACTCACTGGAAGCACCAACTCCCACACTTCGCAGGCACCGACTTATTGGAAGCACCAACTCCCCCTGACTGGATTCGTGAGCACCAACTCATTGTTTTCAAATTTTCTTCCACCTAGACGTTGTTGCTTTATTCAACTGATGATGGACACAATTTGCTCTCTCTAAGTATGCCAATAGCTTTCCTCTTATTTTCAAAAATATGTCTTTATGACTGTATATTCATAATATATATGTTAGATAAAAATCTGAATATATAAACCTTTAATTATTCTCTCTTTATTCACTCACTGCTCTTCTTTTTCTTCTTTCACATGCTGACTTGTTTCTGTTTTCAAAATAAGACTGGATATATATATTTATTAAATGTCCTTTAAAAGTTATGACTTTTCAAATTGAAAAGGTGTCTCTTTTACTAAAATATTATTAACTATTAAAGTTAATATTATTAACTTTAATCTCCAAACAATGATCAATATCCTTTTATATGAATGACTGCTGTAGAATATATTTTCAAAATAACCTTCTTATTCGAAAATGCTTGTATTATATGAATTAAGCTTTAGGCGCTGAGTGTATTCGTATTTGTCCTCCTTTTCTTTCGAAACATATACGTATAAAAATGCTGCACAGCATCAAAACATGGTATCATAAACCTTCGATAATCAAAATACAATATCATAAACCTTCGACGGCATGGCAAAAAACACGGTATCAACAAACACCTTCGTTGCTATATAATATTTGCCTTTTATAATGTTTGCTGTATTATTTTCAAACCTGCTGTTCATATATATATATATCTTCAACCACGATTGCTGTGTGTAGTTAATCTTCGATATTCTAATCTCAACCTTTTACCACTGGATTACATAGCAATGTATGCTAGCATGTTTCATTAAGAAAATAGAACAGAGCAAAAATGTTCCTTCATATACGTATATCTCTGCAGAATATACTGCTTAATCATCGCTTATTATTCAGCATACGAACTTTGTCCATATATATGTCTTCTGAATATATGTCTTCTGTGCATCTCTGAATATACCGTCCTCTGTTTGTAGATGCTGACACCTTCGATATCAATACTTTTATTTCAACCCTTCATACAAACTGCTGTGCGTATATCTTATACGGCATTATCCTCTTGCTTTGAATACATCTGAATATGTTCTGTACTGTATATTATATGTTCTGTACTGAATCTGTATGTTCTATACTGCATATATACAAATGTTCTGTATATTTATGCATATGAACTGCATATGGACTGCTGTACATTTATGTTTCTGATACATCTTTGTTTATACGTTTTCAGTATACACTTGTTTTATATATTGTTGCATAATCTTCATTCACATTCATACATTATATACATATCTACATACATAATCTTCATTACATGTTGTAATCATTAATCTTTTAATACGTATCTTCATCATGCTATAGGGTCTTGACATCAACGACAATTTCCATCAATCTCCCCCTTTGTCATTGATGGCAACTTCTCAAATATATGGTCTTGTTTGTGCACGGCTCCCCCTTAGTTCACTGTTCCCTTCATCTTCTATCTCTCCCCCTTTGTCATCAATGGCAAAGGGTCTCCAGGGCTAGAGACTAGCTCCCCCTGAACACATGCTTCTCATGAAATCTTCAATGAATGGATGAGAGTGATAGTACTCCCAATTTCTCCCTTAGGTACTCAAAAGTTTTCTTTGGAAGTGGTTTTGTGAAGATATTTGCTAATTGCTCCTTCGTATTAATGTATTCCAACTTGACTTGCTTCTCAAGTACCTGTTCTCTCAAGAAGTGGTATTTGATTGAAATATGCTTCGTTTTGGAATGCATGGGTGGATTATTTGAAATGCTGATTGCACTTGTATTATCACAAAAAATGGGAATAGGATTCTCAAAATCAATCTTGATATCTCCTAGTGTTTGCTTCATCCAAAGCACTTGTGTACAACTTGCAATTGCTGCAACATACTTGGCTTCTGCAGTAGATAGAGTTATTGATCTTTGTTTCTTGCTTAACCATGAAACTAGTCTGTTACCAAGGAAGAATGCTCCTCCGCTCGTACTTCTCCTATCATCAATATTGCCTCCCAAATCAGCATCTGTATAGGCTGTGAGTGAAAAGTCCTTTCCTCTTGGATACCATAAACCAAGATCCATAGTGCCTTTTAGGTACTTCAATATCCTTTTAACTGCTAGAACATGAGTTTCTTTTGGCATTGCTTGAAACCGAGCTACAACAACAATAGCTTGTAGGATGTCAGGTCTTGTGGCGGTTAAGTACAACAACCTTCCAATCATAGATCTATATTGAGTTTGATTTACATCGGGGGATTCATCCTTTTTGCTAAGCTTGCATCCTGTAATCATGGGAGTGCTGACTGGATTACAATCTTCCATCCCAAACTCTTTTAATATTTCTTTGATATACTTGCTTTGAGAAATGAATATTCCTTTACTTATTTTCTCAATTTGCAATCCAAGAAAGAAAGATAATTCCCCAAGCATGGACATCTCAAATTCTTATTGCATATTCATAGAAAATTCTTTACACATTTTGTCACTTGCTCCTCCAAATATTTTGTCATCAACATATACTACCACTACCAAAAGTTTGTTATTTTCAGATTTGATATATAGATTACTATCTACCATACCTCTTTTGAAACCTTGATCTAGAAGATACCTGTCCAACCTTGAGTACCAAGCTCTTGGAGCTTGTTTTAGCCCATAAAGAGCTTTTCTAAGTCTACATACATGATCTTCCTTTTCTGAATATGTAAATCCTTCAGGTAATTCAACATACACTTCCTCTTCTAAGTCTCCATTTAAGAAAGCTGATTTAACATCCATTTGGTAAAGAGCTTTTCTAAGTCTACATACATGATCTTCCTTTTCTGAATATGTAAATCCTTCAGGTAATTCAACATACACTTCCTCTTCTAAGTCTCCATTTAAGAAAGCTGATTTAACATCCATTTGGTAGACCTTGAATGCTTTATGGCTTGCAAATGCTAAGAACATCCAGATTGCTTCTAATCTTGCAACTGGGGCAAATGTCTCTTCAAAATTTACTCCTTCTACTTGAGCATAGCCTTTACAAACTAGTCTAGCTTTGTTCCTTGTGACTTCTTCATTTTCATTCATTTTATTTCGAAACACCCATTTGGTTCCTATGACATTTTTGTCTTTTGGTCTTGGAACAATTTCCCAAGTATTATTCTTTTCAATCTGGTTTAACTCTTCCTCCATTGCTTTCACCCAAAACTTGTCTTCACTTGCTTCTTTGAAATCTTTTGGTTCTATTTTGGATAAAAGACAAACATGTGCACTTTCAGTAGTATTGACAAATTTCCTTCTTGTTTGGACTTCTTTATCTGGATCTCCAAGAATCAAGTCTTCAGGATGGTTTCTTTGAACAAATTTTGATGGAGTCTTTGCTGGTGTTTTTGCTTTTGAAGGGGTTTTGGAAACTTCTTGCTCTAGGTCCTTTTCTTCTTCATCTTTTGGATCTTCTATTTCTTCACATATGCTTGGAATTTCATCATTTATCTTTTCAAATGGTTTTCCTTCATCTATCTTTACATTGTCGGTCCCTTCATATATATTTTTCAACTTGTCCCATATCTCTTTTGCAAATTTACAATGCATAACTTTTGTGAATTCCGAGTTGGCTAGATTACATAGAATAGCATGTTTTGCTTTAGCATTATTTTCACTTCTCTTTCCGGCTGTATCTGTTGGTGGGGTTGCTGGTGGTGTATAACCATCTAGTACCGATTGCCAAACATCGAATCCAATCGCATTTAAATATGCTTCCATCTTTATACTCCAAAATGCATAGTTTGTCCCATCAAAAATTGGTGTCTTGTTTTGAAAACTTTCAGCCATTTGTGCTCTTTAGATCTACCTTCAAGCGGTTAGGCTATATAGAAGGAACCTGGCTCTGATACCAATTGAAGAGCACACGATTATACCGAGAGGGGGGGTGAATCAGTATAATAACCTTTTTAAAATTAAATGCTTTTATTCAAAAAATAACTTCAATCATTCAAATAAACAATTATGCACATGAACACAAATTTTACGTGGAAACCCAATATGGGAGAAAACCACAAAATAATTTGCTTTTATATAATATTGTTCTTTTACAATGTTTTGTAGGCACCAACCTACTAGAGGCTCCAACCCCTATGTTTATGAGCACCAACGCACTGGAAGCACCAACTCCCACACTTCGCAGGCACCGACCTACTAGAAGCACCAACTCCCCCTGACTGGATTCGTGAGCACCAACTCACTGTTTTCAAATTTTGTTCCACTTGGACGCTGTTGCTTTATTCAACTGATGATGGACACTATCTACTCTCTCTAAGTCAGCCAATAGCTTTCCTCTTATTTTCAAAAATATGTCTTTATGACTGTATATTCATAATATATATGTCAGATAAAAATCTGAATATAGAAACCTTTAATTATTCTCTCTTTAGGGCTCAAATCTCGTAGACTATGGGATGAGGGACGATTCGACAGTGACAATGGTTGTTCCTCTAAGCGGACGTATGCAGGTGCGGCCCAAGCTGGAGTTTCTCAATAGGAAGCCCCCTGCGAATCACGTGGCCAGTCAAGGGCAAGGAGCCACGGGTTTCGCTACAAGGTCTGATATTGGGCCGGCTAGGGCAGCACCTGATTTGCTTGACAGGTCTGGTGCTGGCAGAGGGCGTGGTAAGGGCGCTTCTGGGGCAGAGGAGAAAGAATGTGATGATGAGATGGGCTACGATGAGAACTAGAACAAATTGCAGGCCAATACCCAAAATTTTTTTAATCTGGATTGTTAAACCCTAGACAAAAAAGCCACTACCAAATCCTTTGAAACAACTTAACAGGAAAATGCACTACCAACACATCGAGTGTAAGAGGAAGGCCATGAAAACAACAAATCCCACACACTCAAAAATGTCACAACCTTTCACAAACAACAACCCTGCAACGAAGAGTCCATACTCTACCATACGCCAACAATGCAAGGAAGAAGGGATCTAGCAAGGTGAGAAGAAGGGACAAAGGGTAAGCACGTCAAAGCCCCCTTCTTAAGATGCTCAACCCCAGACACTTCCAAAATCACCTTAACCAAGAACGGATTTACACTTTAGTAGTATTGCTTGCAGAAAATAAACTTGCATAGTAAAGAAAAATGCTTGCAGTGTGAACAATGCCCAAAAATACTTCTGCATACTAGATAAAGAATAATGCTTGCAGTGTGAAGAATGCGTGAAATGTCGAGTGCCTTCGCAGTGTGAGCAAGAAGAATGCTTGTAGTGTGAACAATGCCCTTCGTTGTGAAGTAGAGTGCCTTCGCTGATCTTGCAGAGTGCCTTCGCTGTGAAGAATGGCGGAGAAAAGGAAAAACAGCTTTGCAGAGTAACTTCGCTGTGAAGAATGGCGGAGATAAAAACAACACGGACGCCAAAGCTATCATATTTTAGCCCGTGGACCCGACGGGATTTTATAAAATGGGAGTTAGAAAAGTGGAATTTGGCCCTCAAATTCCAATTCCACCTTTTCAAGTGGAAGATGTAAATGCTCATTTTGAGCCAAAATGAGCATTTACATCTTCCGCTTCTATTTCTATGTTACACTCCCAAATTGAGGATTCGACGAAATGGGAGCTAACAAATGTCAATTCTAGTCTAATTCCCGCTACCAAATGGGCCCTAAAGGAGGATCCACTAAGAAGTAGGTGTTAGCAATTTAAGTTGTCATTAGTGTAAATTCACAAACACCATGCACCGGTAAGGGCTCACCGGTCACTCACGCTACTTAGAAGATACCGGTAGACAAGAAACAAAGTGTGTGTACTGATAGATGTAAGCACTGGTAGACTAATCTATGTACTCAGTACCGGTCTTATAAGTGGATATAGAGATGAATCGAGTATAAGATGTACTTGTCTAAGTGCATAAAGATTCGATCCGGATTCTACGAATTAGTTTGAGTTAAAACCGGATTATACGTGACATCCACCACTCTGAAGTGGAGTTAGCTTTTTAACGGGAGTTAGCTTTATTTCTACGGATGTTTTAAAGGTAAACTCCAGATCACAACGCATAGCTTTTTGCTAGTTGCATGATTTCTTGTTGAGTTTACAGCCTGATGGTTCTATGAGTTAAGGGTTTCATTAAGGTGAACTCTTGTATAAATACAGGTCATAGGATGCAAGAAACAAGGTTGTTGAGAATTGTTGAGAAAACAGAGTAGTGAAGAGACATCTGCATAGCAATCATAGTCACCAGAGGTGAAGGGCAAAGAGGCATAATTGAGATCAACAGCCAGGCAAACCGAGGAAGAGATCAACAAGTATGATCTGATCAGACAATCAGTGTCATAGAAGATCATTGCTTTTGTAAGGTGTGAAAGCAAGTTAAAATCCCTTTATCAGGGTGGACCTAATTGGTTCTTTGTAAAATCCCCTAACAGGGTAACATCATTGTTGATGTTAAAAGTCCTTTAACCAGGTAACTCCTAACAGAGTTAAGATCTTAACCGATCTTCTACCAAATCCCTTAACCGGGTAGCACTCTAACAAGTGTTTTGTAATCTCCTAACATGGCGCCTTCATTCTGTAGTAGTGAAGTTGTGAGCTCTGTCTCACCATGGATTTTTCCTTCTAACCGAGGGTTTCCACGTATATATCTTATGTTGATCTATGTACTTCTTTTACAGTTGTGAATGTTTGTTTTACACTTTGCTTAGATTACAAGAAGTATTAAACAAGATTGGAATAATAGTAGAAAATAGTTCTTACTAATTCACCCCCCATCTCAGTAATCGGTTAATAATAACATTTGGTATCGGAGCCAAGTTCTTTATACATAAAAGTCTAACAGCTTGAGAGAAAGATCATGGAGGGTTATCGGTATCAGAAACAGCTAGAGGAAGCCAACGAGATAATTGCCTCTCTGGAGAACAGGTTGAGAAGGTCTCTTTCAAAGAGGAAGGAGCTGGCTCTGCAACTGAATGAAAGCAATGAGACCATTGATGAACTCTCAGGGCAGAGTGGATCTGATGAAGCTGAGGAAGCAGTCTCTGAGCTTATGTAGAGGAGCTAGATTTGACCGATCAAATCTCCAACCTTAAGAGGGAACAAGAGGATAATGCCCTGAGGATGACTGAACTAATCGACAAAAAGAGAAAAGCTGAAGATGAAAGAAACACAACGGTCAAATCATTAATAGCCTCTGAAAAAACAAGGAACTGGGCAGAGGAAGTTGTAGGAGCAAATGAACTGATTATTTTGCAACTCCAAGAAGACATGCAAATTGTCACCCAAGAAAATGCCAACATGCAAAAGGGATGGCATGATAGGGATGAAGCATGCAAAAGACTAGCACTAGAGCTGTATCAATTGAAGGAACAAATGAAAGAACTTGAAGAAAGAAATGAAACCCTAAGAAGATACAACGAGAGCTCGGTGAAGCTTGATGAGCAACTCAAAGCTCAAAGAAAGCACAAAGATCACACCGGTCTTGGATTCACGGTAATGACACCAAAGAAATTGGTGAATCTTCTGGAGCAAAGACAAGCAGGAAGGATAAGAAGAAGCCGTTGGCTCAAAAAGGTAAGAAAACTTTTAACACCTCTTGCAATCATTGTGGGAAACCGGGTCATAGAACAATTAACTGCAGGAATGCACCGGTAAAGCCAAACAAGAGCTACTGCAAGAACTGTTGCAAGTTTGGCCACAAGACCAATGAATGCTAGTCCAGCCCCACATCGGTGTCCAGTGGAAGCAGGGGAAGCTTCAAGGGCTACTGCTATGCATGCAATAAATTTGGACACAAGGCTGAAGAATGCAGATCAAAGACAATGGCATTCAGATCCCCAAGACCGGTATTCACCAAGAGAAACAAGAATCGGTGCACAACCAACTGTACAAACTGTGGGATGCACAGTCACAATGACTCTTGGAGCAAATTACTCAACCCAAGAAGGGTGAACCCATGGAAGACAACCGGATAAGTTTGCTATCACTGCAACAAAGTTGGGCACCTAGCAAAAGACTGCAGGAACCGGTCCAAGAACATAAGGAAATAATCGATCAAATTGGAAGAAAAGACCTCATCCTCAAATGAGAAGATCAATAAAGAAGAAAAGACTGGAAAATCAATCAGATGGATTTGGTCAAAAAGGAATCAAAGAGCTCTGCTGAGGAGAAAACAGAGGAAAGATCATCATTTGCTGATGGTGATATCTCTTCAGCAAATTGAGCCGTAAAGGTTTAGAGGGAACCAGTAGACCATCTACCGTTCCTGGTAAGACTAGTGAGAATCGGACTCACTTAGTCTACAAGGACAACCGGATAGGTAAGAAGTAATCAACTGGGGTTTGCCAAACCGAAAAAGCCGGATAACCAGTTGGCAAAAACGGAAAGAAAAGTTAGGTAAGACATTTATTACTGTAGCCGTTTAACGAATAGTTACCGTTTGGTAATTACCGTTATGACCTAACCCTATAAAAGAAAGAAGAATTACTCATCATTTTTACTTTGCTTTCATTAAGATTAACGAATTTTTATGAGTAATATTCTTGCGCTTTGATCATTGTGAGCGATTATCTGTTATACCGATCAAAGCTTCTTTTTGTGAATCAACTGTTTGCAATGGCCTCATCATCCGCTACCATAAAGTTGATCAAGGGAAATCAAGAGGACCGGCCAGCATACAACATATTGCCGGTTCAGAACAGAGAGAACGACATGGCTGGTGCGCTCTTGTCTGTACTGGAAGGAATCTTCTTAACCGAAGACGTCACGACGTTCATTCATGCCAAACAGGAAGAGTTGGGTGAAATGTATATTCAAGGCGAGTACCTGTCACTGTGTGAAGAAGGGAGACTTCCTGATAAGTATGCCAAGCTAATATCATCTGGACTTATCAATGGAGTATGCTACCCAACCGTCTTCTAGGAAGACCTAATTCGACTAGTTCTCAGTCGTCTTCACGAATCGGGTTTCTGGCTCACTAGAGGTGCATGCAATCCGATCACCAAAGACGATCTGCATAGAGTGACCGGATACAACAATCGAGGGGAAGCACTAACCCTAAGGACCATCTCCAATGCCATCGTCAATAAATTAACTAAGTCAAGATCTGATGGTCGACTTATGACCGTGAACGACATTGAGGATGGAGTCCATTTTGTGTATGCTATACTTGGCTAAAAGGTTTATCAGTCAAGCAATTTAATCATATCGGGTGGAGCAATTCACGCCGCACACCGGATAATGCACGATAATGCCCAATACGACATCTGTGCATTGCTCCAAAGCCAAATATTTGAAAATATGAAGAAGCTCGGAGTCGTGAGGAAGAAATCAATGAAGTACGGGACCCTTTTGGTATGTCTCTACTTCTACTACAACTTTTTCCCGGGAGTCAGAAAGGTTGCATGGAAGACCGATAGACTGGTTATGCATCAAATAAGCGAGATGGCCAATCGACTGGGAAACCAATTAGGAAGTGTGATGACTAAACACTTTGAGGCATTTCAATTAAAAATGCACGCAAAAGAGAGGGTGTCGTCAACTATTGTTGACCTGTACAAGGACGATGTATGCTTTCTGGTTACCACCGATAACTGCATCATTCAAGCAGTGAAACCAAGAGAAGTATATGCTTCTGAGCTAGGATATGAGATCACTTCCAAGACTGCTAAGGCATATGTTGATGCCCTGAATGAAGCAAATTTGGATCTCACTGCCAATCGGTTCGGTACATTTGCAAAGATTCAAGAGAATCTGAAGAAGAGGGCACCGATCAAAATTGTCTACACCAAAAGGACCCCCACACCAAAAAAGAAACCGGCAGCAGAGCAACCCAAGGCTCAAAAGAAGAAGACAAAACTGGTATCCAATGCCTAGGCAGCAGAACAAGAGGAGTCAGACTCAAAAGATACAGTTCCCTTAATCAAAAGGAAGAGGGGTTCAAGCAAATTGGTGAAGGAACCTGAACCAAGACCAAAAAGACAAGATATTGATGAATTAGTAGCAGGAATAAAGGATACAAGGAAGTTAGGACAAGTGGGAAAAAGGTATGAATTAAGCAATAATGAAGACAGAAGGAAAATTGAAGAAGCGATAGTATTCTGCCTTCATTAATTCAATCTACATCCTAATGAACTTCACAAGACTGTACGTAAGGATCTCCTAGAAATAATTGAAGCTAGATGGAAAGCTTCAATGGAAAGAGAGGAGCTGAGGATACGTGCTCTTCTAGAGGTTCAAAATCATCTCACTCTGGAAGAAGCCACAAAACAAGCTGAACTACACGAGTAAACTTTCTTAACAAAAAGAAGGATCGGTCTCATGCTTATTGGGGAAGCTGAGAAAGTGCATGAGGAAGGAGCAGTGATGTGGACCAAACTTCTTCAGGCCCAGCAACAAGCTGAGGAAGAATGCCAAAGAGCCACAGTTCAACCGGTCCTTGACACCGGTAAAGGCAAAGGAGTGCTTACAAAAGAAGCACCTGTCAAAGAAAAGAGCTCCATAGTACCGGTCATCGACATCATCGATGACAAGAGCAACGAGCTTGCACGACTAGCCGTTCTCATCTCTCCAAGCAAAGGTAACACTAAACCTATTTCAGTCAATGATATAGTTGATGAAGTAATGGACTTTGGTATAATAGACAATGCTGCTAAATGGTATAGTATGCTAGAGGAAGATGATAAGAAGGCAGTAATTGTAGCTATATTGGAAACTTTTCTGGACTTTCACAAAACTCAAAGGGACTACAGGTCACAGTTTCCATCGGAATTAAATTCTAAAATTCAGGCCAAATGGAGAACTGGTCTAGGAATAAATACAAGAATTATCAGAGAAACCTTGTCTAAAGTCAGACCTGGCCTAAGTGAAGAAAGGATCAAGCTTCTACTAGAAGAAGCATCAATGAATTTGGATACTAAATATAGAGTTGCCAAAATAATAAATGGATTTGAAAATGAGGTGTACAAGGAGACTTTGGATTTCTGGCAAAATTATGATTTCAGTTCCCTGGAAAATTTAGGTCCTCAAGATCAAGCTGAACAATTACAAGCACCACCGGTCAGATTCACCACTGGTGAAGAACCTTCTACCGGAAAGGAATATGTTCAAACAGAGGAGTTCACATCTGGTGAACAAATAAATGTTGAAGAAGAGATAGGAAGTGAAATACTTGTGGGAGAACTCCATACTGTTGAAGAGCAGCTCACAGAAGAAGTCCCACCAGAAGATCAACTTCAACAAGAAAAAGATGTTGAAGTTAATTTGCAACCGGAAGGTGATGTTCAGAATGAGGAAGAACCACCTGCAGAGCAAGTCCTACTTGAACTAGAGGTTCAACCAGAAAATACAGCTCAACAAGGAGTTGAAGAGAACAAGGGACAAGAGGAAGAAATCCCAGTCCACATTGAGCAAGCTCAACCGGAGCAAGAGCAAATGCAACAGGAACATACAGACATACCAAGCTCCTCATCTAAGAGGAAGTTGTCATTTGCCGAGAAGGAAGCCAAAAAGAATAAGGTCACTGATACAGTGGTGGACATCAACAAGATGTTACCAAGGCAGCTAAAAGAGCTGACCAAAAGGAAACAGGACATGGTCCTGACCACCGTAAAGAACATTCTGTGCAACTTTGTACCAGATGCTGACATAGATGAAGATGAACCAGTCATCGATCAGTTGGAAGTTCTGGCACAAACTATCGGTGAGAATTTAATTGATCCAGAAATAGTGGCAATTGACCACTATGAGAAGAAAAGAGTGGAGATTCTCCACAAGCAAGTTGCAGATATCAAGGTAACTCTGTCAAACAACTTGAAAGTTCTTCAACAACAGATCCAAGTTGCAAGAAGTTTGATGAGCAGAACTTCAAACTTATGAAATATTTTTGCAAGATCTGACTGAAAAGTTTGCAACGACCTCAAAGGACATAAGAGCTTTGTCATCCCAATTTGACATCAAGAATAAATCTGCAACAAATTTTAGCAGGGAAATGAACAAGTCTTTCTCTAATATTGAGAAAGATAGCTGAAGAGGAGAACAAAAGAATCCAAGATATCATTGGATTTCAGATGTTTCTAGCCCCAACTGTTTGGATTTCAGAGGCTCTGATCAATGAACCGGATTACAAAACTGTGGAAGATATGGAGAACATTGTTTCTCTTAAGGCAGCCCAAAAGAACATAGAATATGTAACTGGTCAGTGGGCACCATTCCGTCATTCTGCCAAAACAATTTATAAGGATATCTTCACCAAACTTCAAATGTGAAGAGAAGCATAACCCTTTTTCCTATGGAGGCAAAAAGGGGAAGAAGAAGCAGCAGAAAAAAGAGGATATAGAAAGGGAAATGGGAAGCAGAGCAACACTCAGACAACAGAGGAAAGAGAAGAATAGAAAAGGAACAAGACAAAACAACTACAGGCTATAGTCACTCAACCACCAGAGCACTCAGACAAGGGAAGTGTGCTACAGAGGGAAGCAAATTCTACAAGACCAAGGTATAAATTGTCACAAGTGAGTATGGTTTTGCCACCGATGACAAAGGAGAAGATTGTTAGCAATTTAAGTTGTCATTAGTGTAAATTCACAAACACCATGCACCGGTAAGGGTTCACCGGTCACTCATGCTACTTAGAAGACACCGGTAGACAAGAAACAAAGTGTGTACCGATAGATGTAAGCACTGGTAGACTGATCTATGTACTCTGTACCGGTCTTATAAGTGGATACAGAGATGAACCGAGTATAAGATGTACCGGTCTAACTACATAAAGATCTGATTATACGACACATCCACCACTCTGAAGTGGAGTTAGCTTTTTAATAGGAGTTAGCTTTATTTCTACGGATGTTTTAAAGGTAAACTCCAGATCACAATGCATAGCTTTTTGCTAGTTGCATGATTTCTTATTGAGTTTACAGCTTGGCGGTTCTATGAGTTAAGGGTTTCATTAAGGTGAACTCTTGTATAAATACAGGTCATAGGATGCAAGAAACAAGGTTGTTGAGAATTGTTGAGAAAACAGAGCAGTGAAGAGACATCTGCATAGCAATCACAGTCACCAGAGGTGAAAGGCAAAGAGGCAGAATAGAGATCAATAGCCAGGCAAACCGGGGAAGAGATCAACATGGATGAATCTGATCAGACAATCAGTGTCATAGAAGATCATTTCTTTTGTAAGGTGTGAAAGCAAGTTACAATCCCTTTATTAGGGTGGACCTAATCGGTTCTTTGTAAAATCCCCTAACAGAGTAACATCATTGTTGATGTTAAAAGTCCTTTAATCATGCAACTCCTAATAGAGTTAAGATCTTAACCGATCTTTTACCAAATCCCTTAACCGGGCAGCACTCTAACAAGTGTTTTGTAAGCTCCTAATAGGGTGCTTTCATTCTGTAGTAGTGAAGTTGTGAGCTCTGTCTCATTGTGGTTTTTTCCAACCGAGGGTTTCCATGTATATATATTGTGTTGATCTGTGTACTTCTTTTACAGTTGTGAATGTTTGTTTTACACTTTGCTTAAATTATAAGAAGTATTAAACAAGATTGGAATAATAGTAGAAAATAGTTCTTACTGATTCACCCCCCTCTTAGTAACCGGTTAATAATAACAGTAGGAAGCCCACAATTGATGAATTTGTGGCAGGAATGAAAGAACATGGTGTTAGCAATTTAAGATTGTCATTAGTGTAAATTCACAAACACCATGCACTGGTAAAAGGTCACTGGTCACTCACATTACTTGGAAGACACCGGTAGACAGAGCAGAGCGCATGCACTGGTAGATAAAGAAAAGTGAACACACCGATAGAACGATCTAAGTACACATTACCGGTCTTAGATGTGCATACAAAGTTGAACCGGGTATAAGGTTACACCGGTCTAAATTGCCTAAAGATTCAGACCAGATTTTGTGGAGCAATTTGAGTTAAAAGCGGATTATACAGGACATCCACCGCTTAGAAGTGGAGTTAGCTTTATTTCTACGGATGTTTTGCAAGGTAAAATCCAGATCAGAACGTAAAGATTAACTGCTAGTTGCATGATTTATTGTTGAGTTTATAGCCTGACGGTTCTATGAGTTAAGGGTTTCATGACGATGAACTCTTGTATAAATATTGGTCATAGGATGCAAGAAAGTTGTTGATTGTTGGTGATTGCATAGAGCAGAGAAGAGACATCTTCTGGGAGAAGAGCTACAGACACAGAGGTAGCAGAGATCAACGACCAGGCAAACCGGGAAAGAGGTATGATCTAATCAGACATTCAGTGTCATAACAGATCAATGCTTTTATCAGTAGTGAAAGCAAAATGAAATCCCTTTATTAGGGTGGACCAAATCAGTTCGTTGTAAAAAACCCCTAACAGGGTAACATCTTTGTTGATGTTCAAAGTCTTGTAACCAGACAACTCTTAATAGGGTTCAGATCTTAATTGATCTTTTGTAAAATCGCTTAACTGGGTAGCACCTTAACCAGTGCTTTGTAAGCTCCTAACAAGGCGCCTTCATTCTGTAGTAGTGAAGTTGTGAGCTCTGTCTCACCGTGGTTTTTTCCTTTTTACAGTTATGAATGTTTGATTCACACTTTGTTTAGATTACAAAGAAGTATTAAACAAGATGAAGAATAGGCGTTGTTAATAGTTCTTATTGATTCACCCCCCCTCTCAGTAACCGGTTGGTATTAACACATGGCGGAATGGGTGGTGTCAAAAGAAGATACGAACTGGCAAATGAAGAAGATAGAAGGAAAATTGAAGAAGCAGTAGTGTACTGCCTCCATAAGTTTAATTTGCAACTTGCGGAACTTCATGCGACAGTGCCGGATGATCTTCTAGAAATTCTTGAAGCTAGATGGAAAGCTTCAATGGACAGAGAAAAGGAGCTGAGGATACGAGCTCTGCTAGAGGTTTAGGACCACCTCACTCTAGAAGAAACAATTGAACAAGCTGAACTGCATCAGGAAGATTTCATAACAAAGAGGAGGATCTGTCGGATGCTGATAGGAGAAGCTGACAAGGTTCATAAGGAAGGAGTAGTCATATGGACCAAACTTCTTCAGACCTAGCAGCAAGTAGAAGAAGCTCGACAAAGAACCACAGTTCCACCGGTCCCTGACACCGGTAAAGGAAAAAGGAGTGCTTGGAGGTGAAGCACCGGTTAAAGAGAAGAATCCTACAAAACCGGTCATCGTCGACATCACCGACGACAAGAGCAGTGATCCAACACATCCAACTGTTCTCATCTCTCCGAGTAAAGGTAACATTCGCCCTATGTCTGTCAATGATATTGTTGATGAGATAATGGACTTCGAAGAAGTAGATAATGCTACTAAGTGGTACAATGTACTAGAAGAAGATGATAAAGAGGCAGTAATTGTAGCAATAGTGGAAACTTTTATGGATTTTCATAAAACTCCAAGGGACTACAGGTCCAAGTTTCCACCGGAACTCAATTCTAGGCTTCAAACAAAATGGAGAACCTGTCTAGGTACCAACACAAGAATTAATAGGGAAACACTATTAAAAGTCAGACCTGGGCTTAGTGAAGATAGAATAAAGCTTCTACTGGAAGAAGCATCAATGAACTTGGATACTAAGTATCGAGTTGCCTAGATACTAAATGGATATGAGAAACAAGTCTATAAAGAGACTTTAGACTTCTAGCAGCAATTCGACTTCTATACACTTGAAAAATTAGGTCCTTAGGATCAAATTGGACAAGTACATGCACCATCGGTTCAATTCACTCTTGTGAAGAACCTGTAACCGGTAAGGTAAATGTTCAAGCAGAAGAGTTCACATCTGGTGAATAGATAAATGTTGAATAGGTAGTTCCCCCAGTAGAACAAGAACTGGGAAATGATATGCCTATGGGAGAGTTACATACAGCTGAAGAGTAGCACAGAGAAGAAATCCCACTGGAAGAAGAACTCAACAATAATAGGATGTCTGTAATGTCCCCTTCTCGACATTAGTGCATTTAGATGCTGGATTAGTCTATCTAGCCATCCGGATGGACTAGTGGCCGCTCAGAGGAGGATGTCAATCAGTCACGCAAGTGCACGGGCAAAAATTTAATATCTGGGCTCAGTTCTATAGTTGGAGTCACTTTATTTATTAAAGTGCGTTAAAGTTACTTTATGACTTTAAGTTAAGTCACTTTATTTTTATAAAGTCACTTTATGTTATAAAGTCACTTTAAGTCATTTATTTAAGTGACTAAAAGACGAAAAAGTATTTTATCCCACATTTGCCTAGCTTTTGTGTTGCACTCACTTCAAGGCTATAAGTGAGGAAAGTACATCTTGGAAATGGGACCAAGAATTTGATAAAAATTAAAAGATATCTGGTTATTTTATGTGACTGACTATTTTGAGGACGCAAACCCTCATGAATACAAGAGGAAACTGGACTTAGCCCCAGCTCTTCTTCCAAGATGGAATTACACAGATTTCACAAATTGGTAAGAAGTACAAGATTTGCACTTGCATTGTTTAGAAGAAGTTACCGTACAGTCAGATTTGTCTGTTGAACAAACTGGAAGCATATAGTAGGAGAAAGGCACTATTCACTGGTTGCATTTAAATATAGGCACCCTTGCCACGTTAAAGTATCACAGCACCAGATATTGTAACAGAGGGCACCCACGGCAATCACACTTGTGCTTCTAAGTATTGAGGACGTAGCAGAGACAGTTCAGGATTTGATACAGGTTGAAGACCAGGTCCCACGTTAGGAGTTGGCTCTATACACTACAAGGTATTGGCGGAAGTTTAAGACTGCAGTCAACTCACGTTTCTCCAACAGCGTGAGTATCCCAGGAGACTCCCTTATCACGTGCAGCTACAGGAAGGTTAACGGAACTTTATCTACTGTTCCGTCTAGCGTTGCAACACTCACAGCTGATTTCTTGGCGGCACAGTCAGTCACGTGCTTAGGTCTACTCCAAGCTGGTAATGTTTCCTGCGGACTGTGACTTCTCAAGGGGTTAATAGCTCCATCGTCATTCATACACCAGACAGAGAAGGTGGCTCGGGACTGGTAGGTTAAGGCGGCTATCTTCAACACCGGTTATAGGGCACGCCAATTGTTGCAGACTACACTCAACTCCTTACCAAATACTGCGACTGGCACATTCCAGGTGCACGATACAACACTACCAATAAATATAATTTGTTCTGTGTTTACATACTGGTTGTAACAGATTTATATTCTGTCTGAGATTAAACATAGACTTGCAAAAGTGGACTATTCTATTATTTCCATGAAACTGTGAATGGTAGTTTTCGATTTTACATTTGTATTAGGAATAGTTTCTTTGTATGAGCAGACTTGTATTGCCTTATTTGCCAAACTGTCATTTTCGGTTAAATATGAACTGAACTTCACTTTCATAGCGATATTGGCATAAGTAGAAGGAATTTGCAAACAATGCTACATTGCAGTTCGGTGTGCATTTCATTATTTTTCTCAGTGATACTCAGTCAGCTTGTTGTTCAAGGTACAAGGATAAGGGGGGAGTATATCTATTGTATGAGCTACTAATTCTACAGTTATTGCAAACACTACAGTACATGTGTCTGAATTTCAGAAATTTAGTGAGAACAGGATTTTAGGAAATTTGATTATGCAGAAATTTTAAACAGAATTATATCTTAGAATATTACAATGTCCCACCAGAAGTTGAAGTACAACCGAAAGAAGCACCAAATAAAGAAGAAGCACCTGCTAAAGCAAACCTACTTGAAGAAGAGGCACAACCAGGAGATGTAGCTCAACAAGGAGATGAAGAAAATAAGGAATAGGAAAAAGAAATTCCTGTACACACTGAGCAAGCTCAATCGGAATAGGAGCCCAAGCAAAAGGAACAAGCAGATAACCGAAGATCCTCCTCTAAAAGAAAGTTATCATTTGCTGAGGATAAAGAAGCCAAAAGGAGCAAGGCCACCGATACAGTGGTAGACATCAGCAAGATGTCAACAAGGCAGCTCAAAGAGCTAACCAAGAGAAAACAGGACATGGTCCTGATCACTGTGAAAAATATCTTGTGCAACTTCATGCTTGATGCTGACATAGATGAAGATGAACCTGTGATATATCAGCTGGAAGTCTTGGCACAAGCAATCGGTGATGATCTGACAGATCCAAAAACTGTAGCCATAGACCACTATGAGAAGAAGAGAATAGAGATTATCCACAAACATGTTGCAGACATCAAGGTAACTCTGTCAAACACCTTAAGAGTTCTTCAACAACAGATCCAAGTTGCATGAAGTTTGATTTCTAGAACTTCCAACTTTGAAATATTTTTGCAAGATTTGACTGAGAAGTCTGCAAAGACCTCAAAGGATATTAGAGCCTTGTCTTCTCAATTTGACATCAAAAGCAAGTCTGCAACAAATTTTAGTAGAGAAATGACCAGTCTGGCTCTAATTCTCAAAAAGGCTGCAGAAGAGGAGAATAAGAGAATCCAAGATATTATTGGTTTTCAGTTATTTTTGGCACCAACATTTGACTCCATGCAGCAAACAACAACTTCTACAGATATTCTGATCAATGAACCAGATTATAAAATTGTGGAAGATATGGAGAACATCATTGTTTCTCTAAAAACAGCCCAAAAGAACATTGAATATGTAACCGGTCAATGGGCACTGTTTCTTCATTCTGCTAAAAATATCTATAAGGATATCTTCACCAAGCTACAAATGTGAAATCCCAACTGAAGTTTAACCCTTTGTCCTATGGAGGCAAAAAGGGGAAGAAGAAGCAAAAGAAATGGGAAGCAAGACAAAGCAGCTACAGCGGAAGCAACAGTCAAGGGGAAGTCTACAATCAGATGAGAGCAAAACAAAAGAAGAGCTAAAGCACTTTAACAGGGGAAGTGTGCTACAAAGAAGTCTACAGAACAAGGTATAAATTTTGCTAAGTAAGTGAGTATGGTTTTGAGCATGGTTTTGCCACCAATGACAAAGGGGAAGATTGTTAGCAATTTAAGTTGTCATTAGTGTAATTCACAAACACCATTCACACCGGTAAAGGTTCACCGGTCACTCATGTTACTTTAAAGACACCGGTAGACTAGAAACAGAGTGTATGCACCGCTAGACTAGAAGCAAAGGTGATACACTGGTAGACCGAAGTAAGTACTTTGTACTGGTCGTATATTGCAAACAGGGATGAACCGGGTATAAGTATATACCGGTCTAAATTGCATAAAGATCCGCACCGGATTTTGCGGAGCAGTTTGAGTTAAAACCGGATTATGCAGAGCATCCACCGCTTAGAAGTGGAGTTAGCTTTATTTCTACGGATGTTTTCAAGGTAAACTCCAGATCGGAACGCAAAGCTTTTTGCTAGTTGTATGATTTAATGCTGAGTTTACAGCCTGGCGGTT
Source organism: Chamaecyparis obtusa (assembly GCA_027943335.1). NCBI lineage: Eukaryota > Viridiplantae > Streptophyta > Pinopsida > Cupressales > Cupressaceae > Chamaecyparis > Chamaecyparis obtusa. Next base: position 427,327 of record BSBK01000300.1, read on the forward strand.
CTATGAGTCAAGGGTTTCATTAAGGTGAACTCTTGTATAAATTCAAGTCATAGGACGCAAGAAAGAGTGTTGTTGATAATTGGTGAATACACAAAGCAGAGGAGAGATACCTTCTGAGAGAAGTGCTACAGTCACAGAGGTGAAAGGCAAAAGAGATCAATAGCTAGGCAAACCGAGGAAGAGGTCAACAAGTATGATCTAATCAGACAATCAGTGTCAATTCAGATCATTGCTTTTATAAGGTGTGAAAGCAAATTGAAATCCCTCTATCAGGGTGAACCCTAATCAGTTTTTTGTAAAAATCCCTTAACCGGGTAACATCTTTGTTGATGTTGAAAGTCCTCTAACTAGGCAACTCCTAACAGAGTTAAGATTTCAACCGATCTTCTACCAAATCCCTTAATCAGGTAGCACTCTAACAAGTGCTTTGTAAGCTCCTAACAGGGCGCCTTCATTTTGCAGTAGTGAAGTTGTGAGCTCTGTCTCACCGTGGTTTTTTCCTTCTAACCGAGGGTTTCCATGTATACATCTTGCGTTGATCTGTGTGTTTCTATTTATGCTTACGAATGATTGTTTATATTCTGCTTATCTAAGAACGATAATTAAACAAGTATTTATTGATTCACCCCCCCCTCTCAATAACCGGTTAGTACAAACAATAAAGAGATAGTAGGTTATAGTAGAATAATACATGAATATACTATGAGCCAAAAGTCAGGCAGACAATTCTTGTAATTTAGAGCCTAAGGGTGAAAACGCAATCCGATTTGTTTAGTAGGAACATGACTATAAAATAGGAAATCTTACCAGAGGTTGAGTACAAGTATATAATAATATTTACATCAGTATAAAGATCAACTAATCAACTAAAATCAAGGTTTGTTATAAAATGGTTTAAAGACTAAGGGTGAGAAGTCAAGATGATTTGTTTAGCTGCCTTTAGCAGGAATGTGACTAGAGAATAGGAAATCCTACCTAAGGCTGAATACAATAAAGATTAACTAAAATTGAGATTAGTTACAATTTTACTTGGCTCAGTAATGGTTTGACAGTTAATTTTCTTTTTAGATTTTCTTGCAAGTGCTAGTGTTGTTAGTGCATAGTGGCACTAAGGGAATCTATATTCTTATGTTTATAGAATTAGCATGTGGCAGGCCTAGTATGTACTTGAATCAATTGCCTCATGTGAGCTACAATATCAAGAGTTTGAAGAAGAGCATGGAAAGAAGGCATGCAAAAAGATTTTAAAGTGAACTTGAGTGCATGTATACTAGTGAAGGTAAGTCAAGCCGTTCATGTATTCAAAGAAAGAAATAGGAAGATGAATTTGGTAATAGTGAAACTGAAGGAATTTTGTACCCGTTAGCAACTAAGGAGCCTAGGGATTAGGTGGAGATAGAGAGGAAAAGTCAAAACAAGCAACATAAAATGTTAAGGCTCCAAAGTTTTGAGCATTTCAGCATCACAATAATCATGAAAAACAAAGATTTTGGAGGTGTGGCATGGAGCACCTTAGAAACAACAAATTTGGGTATACTTGGTTGTCAAGGAACACAATTATGCATATTGCATTTTCTTGGAATCAAATAGGCAACAACTATAGTTACGTAAATTAAGAGGAGCACAAATTATGGATGCATGTTCAATTAGATTAATGCAGAAGAAGTCTTGAACCTTTGAAAACCATTGTCTATGAAGTTTTCAAACAAATGGTTAAATGCTCAGCTTGGTGGCAATTGCATCAATCTTTAGAAATCATATTATTAGAAATCGTGGAATGTAAGTTGTACATGGCAATTAGTAAGTCTATTGTGTGGCCTAAGGGTTTACCCTAACCCTAGGGCTATTAGATGGGAAGCTATATATAGATGCATCTATCATTCTAAAGCTATGTTACATTTCATGGTTGAAGGTTTGCTGGTCCAGGTCACGTATTTGGTCAATATTTTTTGGGGTTGTGTTCATTTGGTTTGTGTATACAAAAAATATAAAAATCATAACTTTGTACGTATTTGCAACCTAATAACAGGAATATTAGAGGCAAGATACATATTTCCCAATATTTTTAATGTACAGGAGTATTTATAAACCTTAAATCAATAAAGTTAATATATAGTATTAAAATTTTATAATATAATAATAAAATTATAAATAGAGTTAATATCAACATGTTAATTGATTTTTATAAAAACACACATTCGAATTACTATATTTGTAATGTTAATAATGATATAATTAATAATAACTAATTTATTAATGTTACTATTACTAATAAAATATTAGTAGTTATGTATGTTAATTAAAAAAATAATGTAATTTTTTATTAGTAGTTATAATATAAATAAATTAATTACATATTTTTATTATTAATAATAAAAGTTCCATGTGCTCATATGACATGGAACTAGGAGAACATGCCTTGCAACGATCTAGCAAGCATTTAATAATTGCATTCTCTTTATTTTTATTATCTCTTCTCAAAAGTTCCAACAAAATTCTACAAGCGCTCAAAAGATCTGTAACCACCTGGGCATGCAAATGCCAATGTACAGAAGAAATTGTGCAGGACATGTCTCTCCTGGCTAATGATAGCAGGTTCTTTCAGAAGTTGACAGCCAACAATACACAGACCAACAGTGTAGATCTAGTCAAAGTCAAAAAATAATAAAATAAGTTAAAAAAATATTAACATAGGCTTCGAAAATGCCATGGGTTCATTGTAGGTTCCTCCTGGTTCTGGCGGATTCGAAGTGGGTTTGTCTAGGATGGACCCACGGATGAAATTGTGGCTCTTGGACTACTCTGGCTGGTTCAAATTGGATCTTGAATTGGGTGAAGGTTGTACCTGGATCTTGGGCTATTGAGCCCAGAACTGGCAACATGATTCTAAAGGTCCATGAAATATTTTGTACTCAATGTGGGATCATATATTAGGCTTAATTGGAGCTATTCCTTCTTCGAGGAGTTTTGTTTGGCAGAATTCTGCCTCGAGTATTCTTTAATGTTTCCTTGTGTTGAAAATTAGGATACATCAGTTCTAAGTTTCTAACCATATCTCTTGTGTTTTGTGATCTTCTTCATTTGTCTATATTGAAGAACATTTTATATTAGAAGTTTCAATCTTTTAACTTTTATTGTATATATTAGGCAATTTTAGAATTTCACCATAATTGAATACCAATATTTAGAATTTGACTGCATTGAGTTATTTGCTTTAATGAGCCAATTTTCAATCATTAATAATTCACAAGAACCCATAATCTCATAAGCTTGAATTGTCCAGTTGGCTCATGTTGCATGAGGTGATGCACACAAGGTGAAGTGGATTTAGCAAGATAAACTTCCACATAGCTTCATTGTCATTGTCAGTACCAGCACTTGGTAATTAGGATGTCTTAGGTCACTGGACATCTTAGGACAATGGTTCATGATTCACATAGGATTACACAGTTAATAGAGTGTTATGGAAAAATCTGCCCTTCAGTTTTAGTTTAAGATATATAATTGATTCATGGATGTTTTGTGTGACATCCCACAGATACAATTGCATTGCATAGAAAGGGAGAATTGATACCCTTACTCTCAGCAGCTGGATTGAAAGTTAGTTAATGGCATGGCCAGCATAAAAATCGAGTAGATACTTTTTTAGAAGGTGATTTTTTCTCAGCAATTTGTTTGATCAAAATTATGCCCATCTCTATAATGGACTTCAGTAAGCATGATACTTCAAATTAGCCCATGAAAATACATATAATTCCAATTTTAATCTATTTCCTTTAGATAGTTTTCTAAATTATTTTTGTGCAACATTGATTAGTTTTGATCATAACATATTTAGCTAGATATTTTTTGGTAAATGATCCCAAGATATTTCTGCATTGTAAATCAAGAATGACACTGAGATGTTATGTGAAACTTAAAAGAAATTTCAGAAAGGCATTGCCATTTCGGCTTCTATCGTTGTCAGATTTTTGAGTAGCCATTGATCACAGGCATTTGATTTGTAATTTGGTTGGGAAGAAGAAAATTAGATTCTTAACCATATTGATCAAGTTTTGCAATGATCCTAATACATTAACCAATACAGGTTGGATCTCTAAAGGGGACAAAATGGAAAATTTGGTAAAGTTTTAATATTTTATATGAAATATGTAAACTGAAAAAACAAATTGTAACTATTCTAACCATCTTTATGTTGTATGTTACAGAAGTTGTGTTCACAAGTTTGGAGATGTCACTATAGTTAAACTCTTTGTATGTCTTATATGAATTGACGGTGAAGGCTTCATATGGTCGTTGAAGTGAAAAAACAATGCCAAGAAATCTATAACATATCAGTTGAGTGGACCTAGATTTATGCTTTATGCCATCTAACTACAATTTAAAATATGTACAGGTCTTTGGAAGGAGCTAAACCTTAATAAGTTTTCTTTGCCTGATTATTCAAGGTTTTTGTTTTTGCAAGTGCTTGGGTATGATTATAAATTTATATGTATGTCCAACCTAGTGCTTGTACTTCCCCAACAATTAAAATCAATTTCAAGAAAATAAATTAAAATGTTTTGATTATTTGTGTGTTTAGACTTAAGCACGGCCCTCCAATTACTAAAATCAAATTTTAAAAACCATATGAAAGAAATTAAATGTTTTGATTATGTGTCTAACCTAGTGCCTAGACACAGTCCATTAATTAAAATTCAATTACGAAGCTTGTGTTTGAAAATTGGTTCTGAAAATTATGTTTAGTTAGTAACATTTGGTTGATTGATTGTTGGTTATGAAAATTATGATTAATGAGTCCATGCAAAGGAATTTTTTTATTTTTTATTTTTTATTTTTTTTTGGGGGGGGGAAGGGGGTGTGGGTGGGGGGGGGGAGTTCGATATATTTGTTGCATGCATGTTATTATTTTGGTACCCATAATTTTTTTTAAAAAACTTAGTATTAGAATATTACATCTTAGTGTATTAAATATAGGGTACATAATTAAATATAATAGACAATTGTTAGTATAAAAATAAAATAAATGTTAGTTATGTAATAGTTGCATGAAGAAGTTTTATCCGAGAAACCACAAGCTTTATAAGTCATGTATATCAATGTAAACATGTCATGAGATATCATGATAACAAACTTTGCATAATATTTGTCTATGGACTGTTTAGTTTCTATGTATGCTTTGCCATTTGCAATATTATATTTAGAGCAGTACGATCCCATGCCTGTGAAGATAAAATGTAGATGCTGTTGCTAGAAGAAAATGTATATGTGACAAATGGAGATAAATTAGATTTACTGACTTTGCAGACACCGAAGGTGGTAGAATGTGGCCAGTCTAAAGTCATCCGTGTATATGCTAATTCATATTCAAATAATGTAGAGAAGAGTTTTACACTAGTTAGAGAATGCATCAGAAGTGCGATGAATTCCCAAGCTAGCACTACATGACTTGAGTTATACATCATTTATAGCACACTAGCAAGTATACTTTAGCTTCCCAAGCCAGCAGGATACATTATCAAGTAGACCTCAACTTTGTAGTGTGGGTTGCTTTTGTAATTGCTTTTGTAATTGCACTTTCTAAGTTATTCTTTCTAGTGACGTCTTTATCCTAGCATGTAGTGTCTTTGTTGTTGCAAGTTGAAAAAAAAGTAGAACAATATGGATGATTAAGTATAGTTGTATTTGTGTCGTGAAGAATATAGTATCGGAATATGGCTAATTCATGAGGAGGTTATTGCATATTAATCTTTCTAGTAGCTGGTAATTTTCATTCAAATACTAGTCGTGACATTATGTAGAACACAATTAATTAAAGCTTTTGATGAACTTAAGAAAACTTTAAATTGAAGTCTTTAAACTTGAAACAAGAATCTAAAAGGATGCAACCACACAATGAAGCCAATGAATAAGAAATATGTGTAAAACCCAGGATGGTAAAAAGTATGTTAAGAAACATTGCTAGGATCTATTGTCTTGATACAGCCTCACGAATAAAACTATTTACGCTGCTAACGACCCCAACCCTAAGGAATCACCCAATCCCTTGATTAAGACCAGCAACTCTTGTTATCACAAACTTTCTAATTTGAGCACCAACCCAACATCCTTGAGGTACCAACCAACAAATTTACAAGACAAGCTCTTATTGATTTACAATCTACAACTTTTAACTTCACAACATTAAGATGTACAAGTAGAAAAACTACAAATTGAGTTCAGATAAGAGCAGCAACTCTTGTTATCACAAACTTTCGCCAACCCATCATCCTTGAGGCACCAACCAGCAGATGTTACAAAACAAGATTTTATTGATTTACAATCTGCTACTTAAACTTAACAACATTAAGATGTACAATTAGAAATGCTACAAATTTACTTCAGATGTTTTGGTTTGATTTATATTTCATAATACTAACAATATCTTGATAGGCCTTACAAATTCAACACCATTAGCAACTTAGAAGTTCTCTTCACAATCTTTGACAAGTTTTGTTAAGAATTCTACACAACATATTGGTTGCAAACTTTTCTACAGTTTGCAAACTTTTGATAAGTCTTGTTCACATCAACACAAATGAGATATTATAAATCATTGTATTATGAGACCTTTCTCATGATTTGAATTAACTAATCAACATATATTGGACACACTGCTTTGATTTGTCAAAACAAATAACTTGCATATATACTATATTCCTCAGAGTTTGCACTTTGATAAGATTTTTTTTAATGGGTTCTATACTCCATTCATCACCTAGAATTGATTGTAGATCTTTGTGGCATTCTGATTATTACTTTTCAGAAATATCACATATGTTGACACTATGTTTATTGGGAATAATCCACCTTTCACTCTGTACTATGTTTATTGGGATTGGCACATGAATGATCCACCTTTCACTTTGTAATGGCAATTGACAATCAACTTCACATATTCTTTTTAGACACAATCTCAAAAAAAATATAATATATCGTTGGTATCATATATCTCAATCTTCATATCATCGACTCATACTTAAACTTCTCTCATTTGTAGAGATACATGACAAAAACCTTTTAAACTATTCAATGCTGATTGAGATGTGTTTCTTACTATTCAAAGTTACTCCTCTCTAAACTACACCACACACCATTTATAGACACTTTTTATTAGGTGTATGGATGGTTACATAATTGTTACAACTCCCTTCAACCAACCATACCGTTTAATTGGACAACAAAACACAACCAGCCATACAATATTGATCCACACATTAACTTGTAAAGTAGTGAATACAACTATGCCAACATGATTCTTTAGAAATATTCACAACATGTGTTGATTTGAAAAAAGTGACATATACGTTTCAAACATGTGTCAATCTAAACCGATGCACCTCCAACTTTTAAGATAAATAAATGACTTCCTAGATGATGACAATAGTGCATGAAACCATCAACCACAAATCACAAGCCTGAAGAAATATGCGTGAAGACCAAGTTTGTATACTTGATATGTGCATAAACAAACACGAGCGATATACATTTAATCCAACATGTTGACTCATTACTGTGAGATTTTTGGCAGATGGCAATACTGTAACTGATGTGAATTTCTCATAATAACAAAAGTGAGGCCATCTTTATAGAGATTCTCAAGTGTATTCGATTGCATACTCTATTCGATGAAAGAGTAATCTTGCTTATGCACTACCGGCTTCAAACGTGCAATTCAACTTAGCTTCAATGTGATTATTGATAATTCACCTGATGAGAAAATGATATGTAATCGAGACCAAGAATAGTAAAAAATCAGAACACTTAAACCTGACTACTGCTCTCATATGAAAACAAGTAGTATGATGCAATCCTTATCTTGCTTTGCTTGGTTAGATTGTTTATTAGAAAAACAAAATATACTATCTGTTATTTGAAAACTTTGGGTATATATACTAAACTAGGGTTGCAAATTAGATCATTTCTGCATCTAACCTTCATCATCGTTTTATGTCTATATTGAACAACAATGACAAATTCTCATTTCTATGTCTATATTTGACATCAATTAAGAATCTCCCTCTTTGTCATTGATAACAAAAACTCAATGTGTGATAGAATTGAGAAGTCAACTTCAATCTGCAATAGCAAACCAAACTCCAAAACTAAATTATTCTTAAATATTACATCTGCAACAAATAACTCTTTAAAATCATAGACATGGTTTCTTGTTCTTTTCCCTTCAACAATTATTTTTCCTGATTTAACCTTTCCGATTTTACAACCTTAAGTATTAAAAGTCACCATGCATATATTGTCACACATATGACTAACACTTAAAAAAACATACTTCAATCCTTCAACATACCAAACATTACGTGTCTTTAAAAGTACCATTAATGCTCAAAGAACTTTTACCATGAATTTGAACTGATGATCTATTAGCAAATTTTATTGCACCACCATTCCACTTAGTTTAAGAGTAAGGTAGTGAACTTACTCTTATCACCTGTCACATGATTTGAGCAACCACTGTCTATTATCTGAAGATTTTGACTCTTCACATGCAACACAGTTTGAATGATCATGGATTTTTTTTCATTCATTTTTCATGCTTTTTTTGCTTCTTTCTTGAAACTTTTAGGAGCATTCAAGACCTTGCTCCCCAATCCTTTTTTGTTCTACAAAACTCATGTTACAATTTCTAGCAATGTGACCAACATTTTGACATTTATAATAGATCAAACTAAAATCTTTTAAAGAATCAAAAGGGTTTCTACTAACAAAATTAGTTTTCCTTAACATAATTTTACAATCAATTTCTTTATGACCAAAGTAGTTACATAAAATATAAAAACCATGGAAAGGATAAAAAATGTTTGTTGTCACCCTTCTTGTAGGAGGATGCCACTATGGATATCATTTTTCCCTTTGAACCTTAACAAATACGTCATGGGCGGGCTCGTAAGAGAGAGCGGGCGAGAGAATGGGCAAGTTCAAAATTTGAATTTTGTTGTGGGCATGAATTCTTCCCATGCCGTAGAACAGTCTACTGATGGGAGAAAGGACAACATGGAGGCCTCTGGGCATACAGACAAACCCCCTGATATTGTGTCAGGGGTTGGGGACCCGAGAGGGGGTCCCATCCAAGAAGATGCTCTTGATTCAGGTGCGAGCTTTCAGGGAAAAAATGGTCCTCCTTATTCAGAATCAAACCTTTCGGTAAGTCTTCCCTACCCAAAGTCAAAAACATCTCCGATCTGGTGATTGGTAAATTTGCTCTCTGTCCCGAATTTGGTTATTGACCATAATATAGCTTTAATCGTGAAATTCCTAGTTGGGAAGTTTTTAGGACCTAGACCCAACATAGAGGTGGTTAGAGCTTATGTTGCGAAGAAATGAGTTTTAAAAGGCGAGGTGGATATCATTGCTATGACTAAGGGGTTTTTCTCTTTCTCCTCCTATGAAGAAGATAAAGCTAGGATTCTATGTGGGGGTCCTTGGATATTTGGTAAAACCGCTTTAGTCCTTAAAAAATGGTACCCAAATATGAATCTTAATGATGAATCTTTCAAAGCCCAAGTTCCTGTTTGGATCAAGCTTCCAGGCCTACCCATACAATATTGGGTGGAAGATGTCTTCTCAGGGATAGCAAGTTCTTTTGGTGAACTTTTGTCCATTGACACGGTGACGACTTCAAGGAGAAGGCTCACTCATGCTAGGATCTGCGTGGGTGTAGTCCATGATGCAGATATGCCCTACTCTATTGAAATTATATCAAAGTTGAGAAAATGGGATCAAAGGGTGGAATATGAATCTATCCCTTTCGCTTGTTGTCACTGTAAGAAGGCGGGCCATTGGGCCAAAGGCTGCCCCTCCAAGCCTATTATAGAGAAGAAAATAGGTAAGCCAAGAAACATGAAAGCATGGCAAGAAGAAGAGGAAAATGAAACAGACAAATCTGTTGAATCTACTAAGGGAAAAACCAATGAAGGAAATGCGAGTCTAAAAAGAGGGGATGGGTCTCCTAAAACAATATCACATGAACATAAAACCACAGAAGATAAAACATAGGGGAGTCTCAAGGAGCAAATGAGCTCTAACTCAAAAGAAGATGAATCCATCTTACATGTTGTGGTTGACTCTTTAGATAAGGGTAATGAAGGGGATCACACTACTTCCTCTGAGAAGAATTACCAACTTGAAGGAGAGATTCCAGATTGAAGTGAAGAGGATGATGTTTCTACATCTAGCTCTGAGGGGAATGGAGATTCTATTCAGGAAGCCCAACATTGCAATATCTTAGATCCTAGCCTATCTGATCTATCTCAAAACACTGTGGATTTGGTGAAGAGTTCTTATCCTATCTCTGAGTAATGGGGAGATATTATGGAAATAAACAAGGCTCTAGGGAAGGAGTATGGGGATTCGATTGTGACATCCTCCCCAAAATCAGAGCACAAAAAAGGTAAATGCAAGAACAATAAGACTCTCCCAAAAACTCCAAAGATTACCAGATCTTCTGTTAGAATGGTAACAGATGCATGTGAGACTCCATCTTCTCTGGGCAAAGCTTTAAATTCTAAGTTGAGAAGTGCAGAGGCTAACAAAAATATAGCAGATGGAACGTAAAAAACCCTCACTGAGGTGTGCTCTCTAAAGAAGAAATGAAAGTAATATCCTGGAATATTAGAGGGATGAACAACCCTCATAAGCAAGACATTATTAGGAATATGATAAGAGATCATAATACAGATATTTTCCTTATTCAAGAAACTAAGATGACTAAATAGAAGGTTGAAATGATTAAGTTTTTTAAGAATGGAGGGACCTTAGTGGTGGTAGTTCAAAAGGTGCATCTAGTGGCATTGCTACTTTTTGGAACCATAATATCATTAGAGGTGATGTCATTGTCTAGGACAATAACATGACATGCATTAGATTTCAACATATAAAAGATGACACTTCTTGGGTGCTTAATAATATCTATGCTCCAAATACTTTGAAGGGGATAAGTAAATTTTGGAAAAGACTGGAAGTGGTCAGATCCAGTTTTAAAGATGATAGTTGGTTAATAATGGGAGACTTTAATACCCCTTTAAAGGATTAGGAAAAATATGGTGGTTGCCCCTCTCAACTACAGAGCAGATTGGACTTGATGGACTTCATCAAGTCTCAATCCCTCCATGTCTTGGATCTTTAGGGTGTTGAGCACACTTGGAACAATAGAAGATCTAGACAAGACTTGATTCAAGTTTGATTGGACAAAGCTTTGATCTCTAATGACTGGTATGTTCACTACCTCTGTTTTTGTCTACTCATGCTAGAGTTGGGTTGGATCATTGCCACATTTTTTTCTTGGCTAGTTCTATCAAAGGTAGATAAGATAAGATAAGATAAATTTATTAATGTCCAACAGAAGACCAACAAGGGTCTATGGGACAGGAATCATACAACAAAAGTAGCAAGAAACCAGCGGACCACCAAACAGTGGTCGAGGGAACATGCTAAAAGAACAAGGAACCAAACTAGAAGAAGCAGAGAACAAAGATCCAAGAACCACCAAGAACCACCAGGGCAAGGACTAGGGGTCCTTCCCAAGCGGAAAGAAATCCAACACAGAAGGATAGTGACTTGGAAGAATATGGGTATGGACCCGCCGTCGTGATCTACTAGTGGTTTGACGCTGATGGGTAGAAGCACTGCGAGGTCTCACAGATATGGAGTGACTGATGGTGGAGGCACATGAGGGCCGCTTCACACCCCGAGCTGGGGGCGAGGGCGAGAAGAAATCCGTAATGAGCTACTCGATGACATGCTTCTGGGGAAATAGAAGCTGTAGGGTCTGGTCACGGAGTCGTACTGTCTCCTGTAAATAGAGTGCCAGACATCTCTAGTCAGAGTAACAAAAGAAGGAAGTCAAGGAGTTGCAATCTCTGAATAAGCAATAGAATCTCCCTCTGATCTCATAGTATATAGGGCAACGGAAAATGAAATGTGCCTTAGTCTCAATCTCAGACAATGTGTATAAACAACAAATGCGATCCTCTTTGTCAATGTGATGATCAATCTACGCTCGCAGGTGGTGAGAGCCAACTTTGAAAGATCCTAGCGTGATTTGAAGAGCATGACACCAACGTTGTGATAAATATCTGGGTCGAACAATGATCCTATCCTGAATGTGTAAGAAGTGCTCAGCATAAAAAGCCATCCTCGGACGTAAACCCCCACTAGGGTTGGTCCAGGTCGAGATGATGTACTGCCTATAGATGTCAAGTCTGACATGCTCATTCAACTCCTGTCTGGAGGGGAGAAGATGAGCCGGAGTGTCCAAAGAAAACTGAAAGGGGGGTAGGTGATCAATATCAATCCCGATCAAACCCATGCACCTTGACTTGGAAAACAAAAAAGAATGGTGGCAGATTCATGTTGAGGGGACTATTATGTTTAGAGTGGTTAAGAAATTAAGACATGTTAAGGACTGCATTAGGAATTGGAATAAGGAGTGTTTTGGTGACATTTTCTCTTCCAAAGCGTCCATTCAAGATGGCGTTAAAAAAATTCAAGATCAAATTCAAGTTGATGGTTACATCACTATCTCAATCTCTGATGAAAATGAAATTCTTAAGAGGTACCATGATATTATTGCTAAGGAAGAGACCTTTTGGAAACATAGAGCCCGCTCTCTTTGGCTATCTGAAGGTGACAAGGATACTAGATACTTCCACATGACTACTATGAAACATAAAGTTACAAATAGAATATCAAGACTAAAGGTTGGCACTATTAAAGAAGAGGACAATATTAGGTAGGAGGCAAAAAACTGTTTTGCTTATCTCCTTTCTCAAGACCTCAATTTGAACTAGGCTACTCAAGAGGAATTTCTTCAATGTATTCCTCATCTTATCAATGAAGATCAAAATTCTACTATTGGGGTCATTCCCTCAAGGGATGAAGTTAAGAAAGCTATCTTTTCTTTTGAAGGAAACAAGGCTCTAGGTTCGAATGGTTTCCCTATGTTTTTATTTAAGATGTATTGGTCCATTTTGGGTAAAGATATTACTAGTGCTGTCAAGGAGTTCTTTGGGGCTAAAATTATTTTAAAGAATATCAACGGAACCTTCTTCGCCCTCATACCTAAAGTTACAGGTGTTGATTCTTTAGATCTGGTCCATCCTATCAGCCGTTGTAATTCTTTTTATAAAATTATCTCTAAGATCCTCACCTCAAGGCTTCTATCTTTGCTGCCTTCCATTATTTGACCTCAACATAATGGTTTTGTGCCAGGGAGACAAATCCTTGATTCCATCATCAGAGTCCATGAAAATATCCATTCCTTATCCTTGGCTAAAAAAAAGGCTTTATCCTCAAGATGGATCTCTCTAAAGCTTATGATAGAGTTGACTAGTTCTTTTTTGTAGAAAATCCTTCTGGCTTTTGGTTCCAATAAGAGAAGTGTTCGTCTGATTATGCAATTGGTTTCTTTGGCTACTTTCTATGTTTTGATCAATGGTACTCCCTCTCCTTTCTTCAAATCCTCTAGGGGTCTGAGATAAGGATACCTACTTTCTCCTATTCTATTTTTTCTGTTGGCGGAATGTTTGGGAAGCTACATCTCTCATCTGGCGGGCCTTGGTTCTTTCAAAGGGCTTCATCTCTCATCCTCAACCCAGGTCTTCTCTCACCAACAATTTGTTGATGATTCGATTATCATGGGGGAGGCTACTATAACGAAAGAAAAGATTCTTAAGGAAACTCTCAATAAGTATGGGTTAGCCACAAGACATCTTATCAAATGGGATAAAAGTAGTGTTTACTTTATAAATACTCCTCATAATAGACAATTGAGAATAACTAATATTTTGGGATGTCAAATTACTACTCTTCCTTCTACGTGCCTGGGTCTTCCTCTCTGTATCAACCCTCCAAACTCCTTCTGGAGCTCTTTAGTGGACATGAAGTTCAATAAAACGTTAGTTGGATGGAAAGGTACCCTCCTAAGTCAAGCTAGGAAAGTTAAGCTTCTCAAAGCATCTCTTCAAATTATTCCTATCTATGCTCCAAGTCTCTTTAAGATCCTAAGAAAGTATGTTGATTCTATTGAAAATATTCAAAGAAAATTTCTATGGACATGAGTTGAGGAAAAAAAAGAATGTCTCTTATTGCTTGGGATAAAGTTTGTAGGCCAAAAAAAGGGGAGGATTGGGTCTTAGGAGAATAAGAATGATGAACACAACCTTACTTTCAAAACAGATTTGGAGAACCTATCACTCAAATGGTGAATGGAATCACATATGGAGAAACAAATACACTAGAAACTTCCCAACTCTGGACAGATTTATTAATTCTGATGCTATTCCCAGTGGATCAAATATATGGAAGAATACAACTACCAACAAAAATCTTATGATCAAGGGGACCCAATGGAAGGTTGGAAATGTCAAGAGAGTTAGGTTCTAGGAAGACCCTTGGCTTGTTAATGATCCTCTCATTAACCACCCAGAATGGGGCCCTTCTACTTTGAAGTGCAAAAGAAAGTTTGGTGTTTATGTTGTTGATTATTAGGACACGGATAAGTGGAAGGATATAGATTTTTATTAGTTGTAATTTGATTCAGCTCAAAAGACATTTATTTTTCTATGATTCTTAATGAGGAAGATACCCTGATATGGAAGATGAACTCTAAAGGTTGTTTTACTACTACCTCCATGATCGATATGATATCTGTTACTCAGGAAGGTCCCCCTTGGTGGTCCAATTCTTGGATCAAGGGTTTGATCCCTAAGATTAAAATGTTCTTTTGGATATTACTATAGAATAAGATCCTTACTGTTGACAATTTGAAAGGCAAAGGCTTCAACATTCCCAATTGATGTTCTCTTTGTTTCCAGGAGGGAGATGGTGGAACATATCTCCATCCACTGTCCCTTTGTTGTCTCTTTATGGTCCAGTCTATTGGACATGTTTAATATGGAACGGGTTTTCGCTAAGGAAATGAAAACCTTCTATTCTTCATGGCAAAGTCCTTCAAAGAACCCCTCTATAAAAATTCTTTGGAGAATCTCTATGCAACATTTGTTGTGGGGAATATTGAAGGAAATAAATGACATAATTTTTAGAGGTAAGTGTTCTCCTTCGCATGTCATTTTCCAAAGGATCTAGAGAGCTATTTTTGAGAGTATGAATATCATGGGAGATCTGAATGTGCCTACCAGCAAGATGGATGATGAAATATTAGAAAAGTGGAAGCTTAGATGAAGATATAAGAAGCAAAATGTCACTACTAAAAGGGAAGAAGCGGTGTGGCAAGTTCCCCCTAAGGGTTGGATGAAAATCAATTTTGATGGGGCCTCTAAAGGTAACCCAAGTCATACTGGTTGTGGCTCTATACTAAAGGATGAGGTAGGAAAATGTATTGAGTTTGTTCTTGTTCCTTTAGGGACTCAAACTAATCATAATGCAGAGGCTATGGAGGCTTATCAAGGTCTTCTCCTAGCTAAGAAATGGGAATGCAAAAATCTTTGGGTTGAAGGGGACTCAAATAATATAGTTAAATGCCTAACAAAAAGTTGTGATCCCTCGTGGACTATCACAAATATCATTAAAGCATCATGGGATATAATTGGCAATTTTGATATCTATATCATTACTCACGGATACAGGGAAATAAATGGTGTGGCTGACTGGGCTGCCAATGTAGCGATGATGAGCAATGATGTCAGGACATGGAATGGAGAGGATGATCTGCCGTATGAGGTTAAATCACTAATCTTTAGTGATAAAGTTCATAGCATGCAAGGTGTCAACATAAAATCTAAGCAATGAATTTTGAGATGACAAGGGTTATCAAGATGCATTATTATTTGAACAGGGACCGTAATATGATGTGCAATGTTATTATTATCTCACATGATTTATGGGTTATTTGGGCTATTTCTTTGTTGTTTGGCTACTTCTGACATTACGATGATTCAAATAAACCATAGAGATCTAGAGAGTGAAGAAATATTCATCGAAGAGACTTTGAAAGTGAGATAGGAGGCAATCGAAAAAGAATGGAGCTGATCTCTTGCAAGGAATGGAGGAGAAAGGAAGAGGTTTGGGACATTATTAAGGAAAGAGGTTTAATGGTGTATATGGAGAGGTTGCATGGTAAGGATTCTACCATTACTAAACATTTTTTGAAAAATTGGAAGAAGGGCAGCTTGGCTTTGGGGAACCATACTTTTAAAGTTGACAAAGCTCTCATCTCTGAAATTATTGGTCTACCACATGATGGAAGTAAATTCTATAGGGACTGTAAGCTGACAGAGGGTGCTGTCAAATATTTTCCTAAGACTAACATGGAGAAAAGGAAACTGGTAAAATCTTCTAGCACCTACTATTCTCCCCAAAAAATTGAAAACCCTTGGTGCAAGGTTCTTTATGCTATTATGAATTATGTTACTCTTGACGGAAGGTATACTAGGGCTTATGGTTACCACTTTGTTCTTATTAACCACTTCTGTCATGGGGATAAAATCTCTTTGCCTTATTACTTACTCTGTTCCATGAATGCTACTATGAAAGAAAATAAGGAAAATCCACAGGGAGATCATACTATGCACCAGAGTTTGATGGTGCTCATTTTTCAACACCTTAAAGCCAAGAAAATTGAGCATCCCCTGTCTCAGAACTCTATTTTTGAGGATGATGATAATGATGAAGACTTATCTGTGGGGAAGGGTTCAAAGAGTGATACTATGTCTAACTCAGACTCCTCTTTTGAAGACATTAAAGGAAAGTGTAAAATACCTCCCAAGAAAATGACTAAGGCTTCTACCTCAAAAAAGGGCCCCAAGACAAGAGGGAAAAATACCCACATTGTGATTGACTCCTCTTATGATGAGGAAGAAGATGATGACGTTGAGTCAGAAGAGGAAGAGCAGATTGTTTAGCCGAGAAAGAAAGTTCATGCCTCTAGGATTAAAAACATGGAGAAAAATGTTGGGGAAGATGATATGGTTGGTAAGAATCCTATTGATCAGAATGATGGTGGCAGGAAGGGTAAACGGGATACGCTGAAGGAAAATGGAAAATGTCCACGCCGAGCCCTTCTTCTAATTCTTCGTTGGACCTTGGTTAAATCACAGACTACTTAACACACCCAATTTTGCATGTGCAATAAATCAACGACTTACAATGTATCTGTTAGATGAACATGTTGATCTTTATATCACATCATCGGCCACCTCAGTTAACTACCGTAGAGTGTGCCATTGTGTTCATCTCTAGTGTGGCCACATGTCATGATTATGGGGTTTTTCTCAAAGCTTTTTGTTCGCCTGATCTCGGGCTCTTGCCATTTGTCACCAATCTGTCATATTTTTGATAACTTGTCCTTCATACAACTTTAACTTCAAGAAGGTGGGACCCAACCTTCTTTGAAATTTTAGGATTTGCATATGTCCTCTTCAATTTCTAATGGCTTATTAGAAATCACACCTGCTCCATGCAATTTTTGATTGTTTGGCCGCATTTTAGAAATCACACTTCTTTATTGTGATTCCTGATAGTTAGGACAAATTTTTTGAAATCATACTCCTTCACTGTGATTTTTGCCAGTTTTTTGGAAGTTCAGAAATTGCACTCCTTTACTGTAATTTTTGAAAGTTTGATGGATGTTTGAAAATCAAACTCCTTTACTATAATTTTTGATAGTTTTAGAAAGTCGGGATTCTCCTTTTCCACTTCTAACTCCAAACACTTAAGTGTCAGACAACTAAAGGTGCATTAAAATGCACATGTACTGCATCAACGATCACAACCTAATCTTGATGAAAAGGTCATCGAAGATTAAAGCCCCTGTTAATTGAACCCTTGGATGAACTTCCTATTGTAGATCAATGATTGATATTTAAAACACAGATCCTCATAGCCTATTAGGATATAAATATAATTTTTTGGTGCCAAGTCATGTAAGAAAGAAACATAAAGAAGAATAAACATGAAGATTTAGATTTCATGAGGGTGAAAACAGATTTCACCATGAAACTTACATAACTCGTCCAACATTTCAAGGGTAATATACATATGAAATGAAATTAGGAAATTAATCACTATGAAGCCATAAGGGTTTAGGGTCTCTGAAGAGTTACATTAGTGAATTGCAAGTATACATATACTCAGTCTGATCCTAAAGGAATACAAGAACATGAAGACGATAAGCTACAAAAAGGTAACATAAAGAACATAACCAAGGGGTCAGAGATATTTCATAAATGGAGGCAAAATTCTGAGGCTCTATTAACGTCTCTTATGTTCCTTATCAACAAGAGTAGAACCAAAAATCCCTAAAAGAATCATGATGGAAACTTAAATATTTTTCCCTTAACATTTTCTTGATGAATTTTATCATAGAGTTTTTAGGGATACTTACCTCAGTCTGCTGCCTATACTTCATACCTAGTTTATATGCATCATCCATTTGATCAATACTTACTAGTTTCTCTTTATGAATGCAATCCTTGGTATCTGACTTTTGTTCATCACTTGCAAGATCATTAGGTAGATTGTAAGCTTCATTAGATGAATCTACCCAAGAGTCATCTGTTTGATTAATCATACAAACATCTAAATTAGTGTCTTTTGCTGAAGTGTCTTCTTGCATACAATTTGCTCCATCTCCATGATTCAAATGTAGTTCTTCTCCACAAAGTTATTTTGCAAATAGATTATGATCAGAAGATGTCACTTTACATGTGTCAAGATTTTTATTAGACATGACACATAAAGAATATTCATAGTCATGCCCATTGGTTTCCATCTCATTATCTTTATTTGAGTCAATATTTTCTTCAGACTTGGGATACATAATTTGTTCATAAAATGGTTGAAAGGATGGTTATGTGTAGGAGACACTTCTTCACTCATATCAAGGATTCGACAAGATGTGATACTTAAAATATATTTAGAGCTATTTTTCAACACATTCTCCTCATTATGCTTGTCTGAATTCATCTCATCTTTACTCATTTGATACAACTCCTGCTCATAGGATGAACTAAAGAGTATCTCACCTTCTGAATATGCTTCCCCACACATATCATGAGTTTCATCATCTTCAAGATATTCATTAGGTCTACTATTTTCATTTTTCTCTTCATGATGTGTGTGCTCATCTCTCATAGGGTTTGCTACTTCTTTCATTGTGTACACCCTTGTTTCATGTATAAGACATGAATCACGTTTAGAGAAAATTTCTTTATATTGCTGATGGACTTGACAAAACAGGAAATTTTTTTGACTATGTTTCCCAATGTACTTTTGATATTCAGTCTCTAGTAAATTAGAGATTTCTTCTACACTCAAAAGATCATCTTCCCTATGGTCATTGATGTTTGTTGTTGTCATGTAAATTTCATTATTTATGGGATCTTCTTCCATCTGATCTAGGACATCTTCTATATATGAAACATCACTTAACTCATGTGCATCTTCAATCATACATTCATTCTCTTCTATAGTGGATTCATCATTTATACACTTGAGAAGGATAAACAATTGAGGATCATGTGAGAGGCCTAGTTTATGCATTCTGTTGAAAAGATCAGAGAATGGGGGTCTGCATTATGAAGGTGTTTCCCGATGGACATTAAACATCCTCATGAAGAATTGTACTGCATATTCTTCTTCTTGTTTCTCTAAGTTCAGAAATGCATCCAATGATGACATGTTTCTCTTCATTACTTCAATGCCACTATGATTGTCATCAAGCACATGGCCTTGTTCAATTTGGTCATAAGCCTCCTCTTATCTACCTTCATTCTTTCTTCCTACAAAAAGATCATTAGATTTATATTCCACTTTATTATAATCCAGAGTTCTGTAATCAAATTTGTAGCATAATCTGATCCGCAACAACTTTTCTCTATAATCCTGAACAATGTATCCATGCTAAGCTCCTCTAAGATCTCCAATTCCTTGACCTTGTTTATGAATTCTTTATGTGAAGGCATAATGTCTACAACTATCCTCTAATACACATTTACCATCCTTATAAATAATTGTGCATAAGACTCTCCTTCAAATCTCTCCAAACTGAAAAAGGCATAAAGTAGAGACATGTTAGATCTTCTTCAATGATGCAACTCTAGTCTTCATACATGTCCTCTTCTTCTTGATCTACATCTCGGAATACAACAAGGAGCCACTGCTCCAAATCCCTCCATGATGACATACTTTGTGTAGGCAATAAGTCATATGCCTCCTTTGCAAAGTCTTTCAATGTCCTAACAAAAAGCCTCATCACATGATCTTCTGAGTCTACCTTGTAAGAATATATGAACCTATAGAAGGTATCCAAATGATTGAGAGTAGATTCACCACCTTCTCCATAGAATTTAGGATCAATGTATGAAAGTCTCAAATATAAATCATTAGGATTGCATTGAAACCTTCTTAGGTCCAATGACTTAACTTCACTTGGAATACACTGTCTCTTTTGCCTTGGATGGAACATTTTGAAATAAAAATGTCCCCTCTTTCAATGATGAGAAAGAACATTTCTCCGAGCTCATTCCCTTAGAAGAGTCACTAATGACTAGGATATTCCTTCTCTTGAAGTACCAATCAGGACTTTATAAAAAAGTAGAGTTGCCACCTCCTAATGGAGTAAACGAAAAGTCTTCTAAATTATGAGTTCTTCTCACCAGTACAGAACACTTCACCAAGGATTAGATCTTGATCATAAATAAGAGAAATGCCAAAATGTGATACATCCAAAAAATCAGATATGCAATTAGGTCTTCTTAATAAATAAGAAAGTTTTTCAACTTCTCTATATGCTAGTTTGATTTGAAATCATAAACTCTTCAAGGGATACTTTGCAAATTGTCCCTAGTAGAGTCACTGATTGAAATATTTATTGAATAGAGTCACCACCTCATTTAGAGGAAAATATTGCTTTATTGCTTCTAAGTTCTTATCTCCAATAGAGTCTTAATTACATCACTAGAGCTTCTAGGAAATCTCCAACATTGTCTTTCATAGACAACTCCCCATCAGAGACGCCAATCTTTTGGTGCCCAAATTGATTGGTTGGAAATCCTATGAGCTTGCCTACTCAATGCTGGGATCTTCCAACTCAATTTGGCCAACTGACATGAATAGTCTTAAAAGATCCAATTCCCCTGCACTTTTGGCTCTACAAGACCAAGGAGGGTGTACCTATTCCTAAGCCAACTCCTCCGGCCTTAGGATTTTTATAGAAGATGATCTGAACACAAATGCAACCAAAAACTCTTCCAAATGGAAAGAAATTAGGAAGACCTTTAGAATGCACAACTTGAACAATACATATGAGTGCTTGAAAATACAAATTGCTTGAATATATAATGCTTGAAATAATTAAATGTTTATATTGAATGTTTCAATAATTGGACTGATGCTTGCAAGAAGAAATATAGAAAAGAGTTACTAACTTCAACTATGAATCCAATGATTACCTTTCAATGATCTCAAAGATCAATGCCTTGTTCACTTGGGCAATAGAGTCTACTACAAAGAAGATCCTTATGTACAACTTTATGGGACAATGTATATTCAAGTATCATCAATTTTTCCTTTTCTCTAAATGCAGAAGACCAATCATATATGAAATTCAGTGTTAGTCCAATAGGATTTTAACTTCTTTGGAGGGAAGACCAATTAGACAAGGATGAGGAAACACATGCATATTTGACACTATCCCTATTTATCAAACAAAGAATGCTACGAAGGACCTTAATACACAAGCATTGTCAGGAACAATTCACCAATTACCTTGGTGACCACAAAGGACTAATCCAACTTGCAAGTTATCCCTATGCCTTAAATGAACAAAAAGATAAAAACTTTATTGATCATGAAAGAATAACACGTAAGTTCATGTTGCAAGCCGTGACTTCTGATCTACAGTCCTAATTACAAATTGATATCTATCTTTTTTATGTCCTTTTGTTGATTTTGGTATCCTCATTTATATGGAAATGAAAGGATGCATGAAAACCTCAAATCAACATGACTCTTCATTGTGAATAACTAATCCTAATGTCAATGGCTGCAACTAATCTACTACATCACAAAATTCATAAAATCACTTAGTAAACTAACTGCAATGGCCTAAAAATACCTAACTGCCTGCTTAACCCATAAATAACCATTAGAATTCATAAATCTAACTGTTAGCATTCAAAAGAAGTCACATTTGCCTTTGTAAACTGTCGACGACCATGATTAAAATACTCAGAATCTGCATCTTCCCATATTATATCCTGTGCGACCACATGGATGTCCACACCAAGCCCTTCTTCTAATTCTTCGTTGGACCTTGGTTAAATAGTAGAGTACTTAACACACCCAATTTTGCATGTGCGATAAATCAATGACTTATGATGTATATGTTAGACGAACATGTTGATCTTTATGTCACATCATTGTCCACCTCGGTTAACTACCGCAGAGTGTGCCACTATGTTCACCTCTAGTGTTTCCACGTGTCGTGATTCTAGGTTTTTTCTCAATCCTCAAGCTTTTTGTTCGTAGGATCTCGGGCTCTTGCCATTTGTCAGCAATCTATCAAATTTTTGATAACTTATCCTTGGTACAACTTTAACTTCAAGAAGGTAGGACCCAACCTTTCTCAGAACTTTGGGATTCACATCTGTTCTCTTCCATTTTCGATGGCTTATCGTAAATTGCACCTGCTCCCTACAATTTATGATTGTTTGGCCATATTTTATAAATCACACTTCTTTATTGTGATTCTTGATAGTTTGGATAGAAGTTCGGAAATCATACTCCTTCACTGTGATTTTTGACAGTTTGATGGAAGTTCATAAATCACACTCCTTTACTGCAATTTTTGACAGTTTTATGGAAGTTCAGAAATCACACTCCTTTACTACGATTTTTGATAGTTTCAGAAAGTTAGGATTCTCCTTTTTCACTTCTAACTCCAAACACTTAAGCACCAAACAACTAAAGGTGCATTGAAATGCATGTGTACTGCATTGATGATCACAACCTAATCTTGATGAAAAGGTTGTCGAAGATTAAAACCCATGTTGATTGAACCCTTGGATGAACTTCCTGCCACATATCAATGACTAATATTTAAAACACATATCCTCCTAGCTATTTAGGATATAAATATGATTTTTTTGGCGCCAAGTCCTGTAAGACAAAAATAGAAAGAAGAATAAACATAGAGATTTATATTTCATGAGGGCGACAACAAATTTCACCACAAAACTTACAAAACTCGTCCAACATTTCGAGGGCAATATACATATGAAATGAAATTAGGAAAATACTCACTGCAAAGCCATAAAGGTTTAGGGTCTTAGAAGAGTTACCTTAGTGAATTGCAAGCATAAATATACTTAGTCTAATCCTAAAGGAATACAAGGACACAAAGATCATAAGCTACATAAAAGTAACATAAAGGACATAACCAAGGGGTCAGAGATATTTCATAAATGGAGGCAAAATTCTGAGGGTCCATCAAGTGGATCATTGATGATAATTTGCACTTGAAGGGGGAAGTGAAGGACTTTCGTAAATGACTTCAAATTAAAGAGGCTATGGGCCTTATAAAAGATAAATCCTTCCTTGAGTGTATGGAGGAGATGACTCAAGCCATTGGGCGTGCTGAAGATATGAAGGATTCCTTAGAGTTCATATTCCAAACTATTTAGAATAGGATTACCTAGGTGGAACACTATGGGAGGGATAATAACATGGATCAAAGGATTGTGGTTATGGAGACTAAGATGGCCAAAGTGGAGGAAAACGTGAAGAAGATTGGGGAGCAGATCTATAAAATTCTGAAAGCTTATGAAGAGCATGTTAAAATTTTGGTTGGTAAGTTGGAGCAGGAGATGGACACTCAAGAAATTGATGTGGATAGGGACTGTGTGAATTACACTCCTGGGCTGGGAAAGAGAACTAGATCCAGCAGCAAGAAAAAAGGAACCAAGAATGACAAAGATCTTGAGGATATGAAGTTGACAGTTGTTAGTATGGACCTCATGGTTATCAAAACGGCTGAGCTTCTAAAAAATTTCTGGTCCTTTTCTTTGGTGTTCTTCTATTTTTGTTCAACTTTGTTTGTATGTTGTCGGGTTGCTGGTGTTAGGTTTTCTGGCTTTTTGTATAGTCTGCCAACTGGTCTTTTATAGTTCTATTTCTTTGTCTTTTTTCTGTTTCTTTGGAGTCTATTTTGATTATGTTTAGTTCTCTTTTGTAAAGGTTATGGGTCCTTTTGAACCTATTTTTCTCTTAATAAAAAAAATACATCATTATTTTTCTTCTCATTGAAAGAATTACTAGAACTTTGAATTTTATCAAAAACCAAATCTGGTTTACCATTGTCTAACCTTTGTTTGGTTAACATTTCATCCAACACATTAGAAATTTTCTTAAATTTAGCTTTTATTTCATAGAACATCTTCAATTGTTTAAGTTGATTTCTAAATCTACCACTTCACTTTCTAATTTTAAACAATTTTTTTTTATTTAAACATAAGTTCAAGTTTGATTATCTCCTCTTGTTTTTTACCTTCTTCAATTTCAACTTTTAGATTGATAGTCATTTGATTACCTTCTTTAAGTTCCTTCTTCAAAGCTTCATTATCCTTCAATGTAGAATCCTTTTGCTGAGTATTCTCCTTCTTCAATCTCCTGATTACATGTAAGACACATAATAATTCTCCTTCAAGATCTATCTCCCCCTCTTCAACATCATGCAAATCTTCATCACTCTGATATGGAGTGAGTGACCCAATTGCCATGAACAATGTTTGACAATGTTCAACATCAGACTCATTACTGTCTTTTGAATTTGTACTATCTTCCTCAATGTACAAGTTTTTTTTCTTTAAAATTTTTCTTTGTTTGCAAGGAAATTGACTTCTATTTTTCTTCTTGAAACCTTCTTAATTCTCTTTATCATTTTTTCCATAAAGTTGCTTAGTAGAAAAGTGCTCAATCTTCTTATAGTTGAAGCATTTGAAGGGTAGTTTACCTTTCTAATTATCAAAACCCTTTTTGAATTTCTTAACAAGGTTTGCGAGTTCTTCATTAGTATCACGATCTGACTTTGAACTTACTTCCTTTGCTTTCTATGTTTCTTTAAAAGAAGCATCTCTCTTAGAATCATCTTCACCAACATTCTTGTTTCATATGTTGTTAGAATGCCATGCAAATCAACTATTGTGATTTTACTAAGATCTCTGGCTTCTTCAATTGTAGAGATTTTAGCATTATATCTCGAAGGTAAAGGTCTTAAAACCTTCTGAACAACCACATAGTCTTCCATTTTTTCTTCAAGACCTTTTATTGCATTCACTATCTCATCAAATTGAAGTAGATAGCTTGCAATTTTCTCTTCTTCCTTCATTTTCAATATTTCAAAATTTTCCTTATAAGTTTGTAATTATGCTTGCTTCACTTTATTATCACTGTTCTAGATAATCTTCATTTTATACCAGATGGCCTTATTTGTTTGACAGTGCATCTCTTTAACAATTCAGTATTAGATAAACAAAAAAGTATTGCATTTTTTTTCCTTTGTGTTATTTTCATACTCTTTCTTTTTTTATAGGATCAGTCAAAGGAGTTTTAGGCATTGTTTAACCATCTACTACTGATATCCATACATCAAACCCCCAAAAAGGTAGATAACTTTTCATTCTTATACTCTAGAAAGCATAATTGATAATATAAAAAAGAGGTGCCTTATTAGAAGAGGATCCTTCCAAACAAGTCACATGTTCTATATCCAAGATCTGCTTAGGCTGATTAAGCTTTCTCAAATACTAGGCTCAGATACCAATTGTAGAACATAATTCTTCTAATAGAGGAGTGAATCAATAGAAGAGATAAGATTTAGATTCTTAATCAATTAAATTTTTTGATGAACTTAAAAAAACTATAAACTAAAAAATTTAAATTGGAATTTTAAAGGAATGCAACCACAAAATGAAGCCAATGCATAAGAAATACAAGGAAAACCTAGGATGAAAAAAACCATGGTGAGAAACACTGTTAGGATCTACTATCCTAATATAGCCTCACAAATAAAATTGTTTACACTCCTTTAAGGACACCAACCCTAAGGAATCACCCAATCCCTTGCTTAAGAGCACCGAATCTTCTTATCACATACTTTTTAATCTAATCACCAACCCAACATGCTTGAGGTACCCACCAAACGATGTTGCAATTTTTTATCTTCCAAATTTACAATTTCCAACTTTAAACTTCACAACATGAAGATGTACAAGTATAAAATATACAAATTGAATTGATATGTTTTGGTCTGATTTATATTTCATAATACTAACAATATCCTAATAAAACTTTGCAAATTTAATACCATCAACAACTTAGAAGTTATATTCACAATTTGAGACATAATTTATTAAGAATCCTACAAACAACATACAATCTAAATTTTTTTAATAAATCCTATTCACATCAACTCAAAATAAGATATTATAAATCACTATATTATTAGACCTTTCTCATAGATACATGTTTGTTTGCATGTAGTGCATGTATAAAGCTTAATGTTTCAAAAGTGTTCACTGGGGACTCTGAAGATGTATTGTCATAATGTGATGGTTGAATGATATATGAAAGATGGATGGTTTTGGAGGTTGAGTTTTTTCCTCTTTAGGGTTTTATCAGGATATGTCTTGTACCATATTTGATAGTATGCTGACTAAATATTTCAATGCATTTGAATGTTCATTCTTGAAAGTATCAAATTTATCCAACATTATCTTTCCATCTTCTATCATGTCTCATAAAATATGGTAATGGACAACATTTTTTTTGTGCAAGAAAGGTTAGACTCATTTCTACATAGATAAAATTTTGATTATTATATTGAACTCTAATTGATTTGTAACTCAACACCACATTTGAACGTAGGATAAAAAGATAAAAATCCTCCATAGAGTATGAGTAGCTGCCATGTACTCTACCTATGGCAAATCAAAGTCACCATATCTTGAGCTTCTTTTTTATCCAACTCACTACATCATTGAATAAGATAACACAACCTCCAAAACACCCTTTTCTACTAACATCCCTTCCTAATTAGAATCCACACCTCCATAAATGATCAAAGTCCAACCCTTTGTAATATCACCATGATAAAAGTAGTACTAAGAGGCACCTTGTAAATACCTAAACATGCTCTTCACTACAACCTAGTTCTCCCATTTTAGACTACCCATGCAATAACTCAAGAACCCTTCTAATTAGGTAATGTCTTGTCTAATATAGACCATATCATACACAAGCCTCCCGAATGAACTAGTAGAGGTCACTAAAGTTATCAACTTTATTTTTCTAGGTGTCAAAATATATTTCTCATTTAAATTTTTTTCCCTTGGAAGTTATGAACACTTTAATTTTTTGTCAACCATAGTGAAATACTATAAATAGTCACCA
The DNA here is from genome assembly GCA_027943335.1 of Chamaecyparis obtusa. NCBI lineage: Eukaryota > Viridiplantae > Streptophyta > Pinopsida > Cupressales > Cupressaceae > Chamaecyparis > Chamaecyparis obtusa. Next base: position 454,789 of record BSBK01000300.1, read on the forward strand.
TAATTTGTTTTAACAATCTAAATTTTTATACAAGGCTTGTTTCGTATAATTTCCATCCTTGAATGAATTTTCAAGTTGAAAGAAGTTGAGATTTCAAGTCCCAAATCATTTACTTACCATTACCAAATAATAATGAATTATAATTATACAAAATAATTTGTATAAGAATGATCATGAATTTTTTCATAATAAACACACCAATTTACAATAGATCAAATAGGTCCCAACTCCAAAGCAAATGAGTCAATAATTTTATAGCACGTTCTAGGATGCTATTTTAAATTAGAAAGGGATTATTTCAATATTGAGCCAAATTTTCCTTACCCTTCACAATATAGTGTTCTATTTGTGACATTAATATCTTCTTCTACACATCATTGTGCAAGAAAGTTGTCTTCACATTTATATTTCCAACCTTAAGATTTAAAAAACAACACAAAATAATATCAGTTTAATGAATGTTAACTTTTTAATAGGATAGAAAATCTCACTAAGATTAACTCCATGAATATAAGACATTGTGCTTCTCTATAACTCTATTAGAGTCAAACTTATTATTTAACATGACCACCATTTGTAGCCAATATATTTCTATCCTTTAGGAAACTAAATCAAGTCCTATGTCTTATTATTCTTTGGTGAACCCACTTCCTAATGTATGGTTGATTTCTAGGGCTCACAATAATTCATTTCAATTACCTCTTCACTTTTTAAGATTCATTAATATTATTCAACAAAGTAAAATGTATCCATAATTGAACAAGCTATACCTTTTTGGTTTTCTCCTTTATGAAGAAGATCTCCTCACATGTTAAGGTGGAAGTTCTATTTTTTTTTTTAATTCATTTTCCTCATCAAGTCCACCATGAATCTTTTATTGATTATCTAACACACTCACCTCATTTTTCATCTATAGTTGTACAATTAACTTCCCATCCTCTATTGGTTGTTTTTCTATAGAATAAGGTATCATATCCCCAAATATCACATTTTGAATTAATAGAATTTTCATGTTCATAAAATCTAAAAGATTGTACTCTTTCACAATAACAATATAACAAATTAAAATTAAATATATAGCCTTATTATCCAAATTTGAATCCTCCTCAATAACATGAGTGTATGTATTGTGACAAAAGAACATGAAGATGAGTGTTGATGTAGGATACTCATTGATCAAGTAACCTATAGTAGAATTCATCTATACTCATAATTTATATTTTAACATATATCCTCTAAGCATAATTATGTCTGTCTCCATCAACATCCCATTCATGTATTACCCAAATTTATTTTTAAAGGTGGATAAAAATAGATTACAAAATCAGAATCCCATGACAAGAACCATAGATTATCAAACCATCTTACAATCTCCTTTAACAAAGATAACTTTCACACCCACATTATCTATTTTACTTAAAGATAATAAGTTCCATATAAAATAGGAATGCAAATGAGTCTAATAATTCATTTGGTCCTCCCATCAAAGAAGTCTATCTTAACCCTTCAATGCCCAATAATGTTGAGATATTTTTTGTCATCTAGAGAATATATTTCATCTTCATACTTATAATCTAGAAAACACTTTTGATGGGATTTACATGAAAAAGAGATTTAGAGTCAATAATACATACATCTTGGCATGTATGTGTTGCTAATATTGTGCCAAGTGCATCTCTTGAACCCTCTTGAGAAGATTCAACATGATAGTTTGTAGCCCCCATCCACTTCTAAGTGTGATTAAGGGATCTTAAAGAAGAATGTTGAGTTGCTATATGTTCTTTGCTAGTTTGTTGTTATTTTTTTAGTCTTTAAGATAAATATTTTATCTTGTTCCTTTTTTTTGTTTGAATTTATCTAATTTTCCCTTCTTAATCTTTATATTTTGATTCATCTCCGATTGAAGTTGTCTTTGATAGGCAGACAAAGCTAAATGTCAATATATGTCATTCAATCACGCTACTTGAAATATTATTGGAACGGTTATTTGTATTTCTTATTTATTCTAAATAAAGCTAATAAAAGGAACTTATAGCTACCCAAAGTAGTGGATTTAATCTTAGGACATGTAGAAGGTACAAGTCATATCTTTGGTTTTGATGTAAGTAAGAGAAAAATGATAGGATTAGAGAAAGAAGATAAACTAACTTTAACAAAAGGAATACTTCTTTTAAACTCAAAATGTCATTTATATCAATGATGACAAGAATAAGACATTAGAAAATTATTATTGTAAGTAGATTTAAAAAAGCATTAAATATGATAAACATACATAAATTAAGGATGGTTACCTCATTGCCAACATAGTACATCTATAAATTAATTGACAACCACATCAATCAACATTTCAACTTAACACAAGACAACCACATTACTCAACATTTTTACACAACACAATTTTTAACATTTAATTTGGTGTACCTCAAATCCCAAACTATTCATGAAATTCACATTCTATTTAAAGACCCTAATTAACCAATTTAACTATACCTATTAAGAAGATTCACTTTTTCAAATTCACACATTACATTAAATATATTTTATAATAAGTAATATTTTGTATTTAATACTTTCTCAAAAATCAATCTCAAAAATTTCTTATGTTTAACAGTATATAAAGAATTATATTTTAACATTGTTAAATCCACCCCCCCTCGCCCGCCCCCCCCTCAAAAAAGAAGAAATTATTTAATTTATAATTCTTTCAAGAAACTTGTCTCTTCGAAATAAAATAAGTATACGTTCAGATTAAAACATCTCCTATATGCTTATAAAAAAGAGGTCTCATACAGTAAAGTGGTGTCTAAAAACTAGATTTCATCCTGCCATTTACCAAAATTCTGAGTAGCTTTTACTTGTTCATTTATAACGATGGCAATCACTGTAATGAAGAGAATTTAATCGAACCAAGTATGGTGAACACATCTTTTGATTTTACGGTAAACTGACCATACAAACAGACATTAGAAATACATATAGACCAAAAAAATGGGCGTTCAATGTATACTTTCTAACCTCATATTCAAATTACAGAATCAACTGGTATTAACAGTTCAACAGGCATATCTTCTAAGCTCAAATACTAATAACTATTAACATTCCCTCTATAACAAATTTGGGAGAAACCCAAATTCAAACTTCTCTGTATTCAATTACATCCTAGCACACCACCACTAATGATGATAGAGTGATAAGGTGAATTCAAGTCTTGAGCACACCAGCTAATTTCCTTTTTTTTTTCTATATGACAACCTCTCTGTTAAAAATCCAGCTGAAGGGAACACCCTGCCTGTTCTTTGTTCTTGCCTCAGCTCTGCTTTCCAGCCTCCTAAGTCTTGGTGCCAATTTACACACAAACTCCCTTGCTCTGTTTCCATCACTTGAGAGTCCTTGTAGTTTCTCCAAGTTCCACCTTTTTACAAAGAATTCCAAGATCTCTACGTAGTCCCTGGCTGTATAGACCCCCAATTTCTGAGCCACAGCAGAGAAATGATCAAACAGATTGTTATCCTGGCCATCATACATCAAGTGAGCAGGCATGGAGATCTTTTTCCTCATCATGTCTTCAAAGGCCAGCATTGCACCATCAGGATCAATCTCAAACAGCTTTTCTACTATCTTTGTGTAAGCAGCTTCATGGCGTTTTTCATCTGCAGCAATGGTGCCACATATTTGAGCCAGGCTAGAGTCACCATATTCTTTGGCCTGCCTTGCAGTATTGCCATGGGATATGAAGGTTGCTCTCTCTTGGAATGATGTGTATACAAACCCAAGATATGGACTGTTTTCAGTGCTTGGATCCTTACCAAACCATACAAAAAAGAGCAAAATTTAGATTAGAATTTAAGTTTGGAGGTCTAGAGGAAGTCTTTTGCAATAAACAAATATGCTGCTATTCAAGGTTTAACATCAACATTCAATTTTACAGTTCTATCAAATATCTTTAAACAAGGATAATAGAACAGAACAGAGGAGGCCTAAGAGGAGCATGCAAGAACTCAATTTCTTGGAGCAGTTAAAATATAGTTGCATTTAGTTTCAAAGCAAAACCTAGTGGGCATTTAAACCCCAGTCTGTGTTCTGAAACCATTTATGGGCACTTTTTGGATAGGAAAGATGGCTTGGATCTAGGCCCAAAATCTACTATTTTGAATTAGAATTGCAAATAAATTATGGGAAACAGTCCAATCATAACAGAAGATTTAACATCAACATTCAATTTTAAAGTTCTATCAAATATCATTTGACAAGGATAACAGAACAGAACAGAATAGAGGAGACCAAAGATGAGCAGCCAAGAACTCAATTTCTTGGAGCGGTCAAATTATAGTTGCATTTCATTTCAAAGCAAAAACTAGTGGACATTTAAGGGATGAAAGTCTGTGTTCTGAAACCATTTATGGGCACTTTTTTGATAGAAAAAATGGCTTGGATCTAGGCCTAGGATTTAATATTAACATTCAAGTTTACAATAGTATCAGACATCTCTTGACAAGGATGACAGAACATAACGGAGAAGGCCCAAGATGAGAATCCAAGATATATTAGTTGTACTCAATTTCTTGGAGCAGCCAAATTACAGTTGTATTCAATTTCAAAGCGAAACCTAGTGGGCATTTAAATCAATGAAGTCTGTGTTCTGAAGCTAATTAGAATGCAAATAAATTATGGGAAATCACCCGATCAGAGACTTAAGCTTCTGGAGCTCATATCAGTTGAACAACTAGGCACCTGTGCAGAACTGTGTTAAAACAATTCTGATTGATGAACTGGGTCAGACTTCCTTAACCCATAATCAGAATAATAGTTAATGGGTCAGGATGAGTGACCCTGAATATCTATCTGAAAAATCACAACACAGATTCAGAAAGGCAATACTGGATGCACTGGACATGTAAGCAGAAGGAACTTCATACCGTTGAGGAAATCAGGTTAATGAAACAAAAATTGCCACAGAAATCCATGCCATGATGAAATCCATGCAAATATTTAGAAAAAAGTAATTATCAGTCATTTTGATGTGGTTCGAAAGGCTAAATATACCCAAAAATGAAAAAGAAGCTATTACCCGTCCAAATTTAAGGAAGAACAATGAAAATATCCCAAAGAAAAGTGAAAGCCAGTACTGCTAAATTAGTCACATCGATTGGATTTTGTAGACTTACCATTCCTGATCCAATCAAATACTGAATAGTCCTTTCAACCTGTTTCATGTTCACTCTCCCTGTCAAGTAGAGATACTTATTCAGCAAATCCCCATGCCTGTTCTCCTCTGCAGTCCACATTCTTGTCCACAGAGCCCAAGAAGTGGAACTTGCACCTGTCTCATCACGGACACCATCAAGAGTATTGAGCATAGTCTGATAAGTAGGCAGCGCTTCTTCTGTAATCATATCCCCGACAAGGCAAACAAAGTAGTCATCTGGCAACTCTCTAGCTCTTTTTCGCAGTTCTCTCACTTGATCTTCAAAGCCCTCAGAAGAAGCAACAGGCAAAAAATCAGAAGGCTGCCAACATTTTTCCACAGGTTTCAAGTGGGGCAAAATGTTATCCTTTGCCCATCCCTCCAGAGATTTGAATAGATCAATCTTCTCAGGTGGCATAGAATGTATCACCTGCCCGTGATTGCTCTCACGATATTTCAACACCACAGCTTCCCTGCAGTGGCAAAAAGAATAAAAGATTCTGAGCTCACTGTTCATATTAAATCAGTAAAAGTTTAGACATTGACATTAGGTTTCCACAGTCTATGTCGATGTGATTTGGTTTCCACAGTATATGTTGATGTGATTTGAGATTCTGATATTTGATTATGTCCTTTTTTTCATTTCTAATTATACTCTATGATTAATCCAATATGATTCAAAACGTTAATGAGAAAAATGAATAAACAGTCAACACAGTCGAAACCAAAAGCTCAAGTCACAACAGTAAAAGTTTGTTTAACAAAGTTAGAAATTGAAGCTAATATGATTGTTTGTTTTACAAATGAGGTTAGAGCCCAACATTAAGCGATCTGTAAACTGGACTAGTAAAACAGGGGTAACTAATTAAGGGAATTTTGATTGATAAGTGGTCTTGAATCAGAGCAATAAAACAGAGGAAAAAATCCTTGGAAGCTCAACTAACTTGATTGCAGAGAAAGATAAAGCACATTTGAACCAGAGCAAACAACCGATAAAGATGATATGAACCATTCCAAATACTGAAGCAATTAAAACAAGAAGAAAAACAACATAGAATCCTTGTTTTAAGGCTAAAATGCTTTTTCTGTTTTCTGTAACAATACTTACCTGGTTTGAGTTAATATGATTGTTTTAGAAATGACGTAAAAGATGTGTGAGCCATCATTAAGTATCTGTAAGCCAAGGAAACTGAACTAACACGATTGCAGAGAAGATTAAGCACATTTGAACCAGTGCAAACAACCAATAAAAGATGGTATGCTATGAACCATTCCAAGAACTGAAAGTAATTATAACAAGAAGAAAAACAACATAGAATCATTGATTTGAGCCGAACATAACTGTTCTGTTTCCTGTTAATTAAGGGGATTTCACCGCTAAGTGGTCTTGAATCAGAGTAATAAAACAGGGGTAACAAGCCATGGAAACTAAACTAACTTGATTGCAAAGAAGATTAAGCGCATTTGAACCAGACGAAACAACCAATAAAAGATGGTATGCTATGAACCATTCCAAATACCTAAAGCAATTAGTATAAGAAGAAAAACGACACAGAATGACTGTTCTGTTTCCTCTAACAGCACTTGGTTGTAGGAAATGTAGTTATAGCAGCCACGAAAACTCTGGTGGTCTTGATTCAGACTAATAAAACAAGGGTAACAAGCCAAGGAAACTAAACTGACTTGATTTCGGAGAAGATTAAGCACATTTGAACCAGAGTAAACTACCCATAAAAGATGGTGTGCTATGAACTATTCCAAACTGAAATCAATCATAACAATAAGAAAAACACCATAGAATCATTGATTTTTGCCCAAAACCTGTTCTGTTTCCTGTAACAGTACTCACTTGGTAGTAGGGAATATAGTTGTAGCAGCCATGAAAACTCTGGTGGTCTGCTTACATGATGGTGACAGAATGTTCCTCCTGCCATGGCCTAAACCTTGCACAAAACATGCACCACTTGATGCTATTGCCATTGCTATTTCTTCAAGACCTTGATTCCAAGCACTCCACAAGCAATTTTATAGCAGTGTTCAATGAAAGTCGGTCTTCATTCACAAACCCATTGGCCGTCTTGGCTTTCTGCCCATGGTATCCTAATTTACTGTGGTCTAAGCACAATTTTATAGGACTACTTGTCAAAGAACACGTCCCAACTATACAACGTGAACAAATCATTCAACATCGATAATAACGACAACTTGATCTAATGTTTTAAAACTTGTTCTCCATTGCTTGTGCCAGATATTTTTGTCTTAGATTTTGTGATACAAAATTAAGTTACAAGCCATTGCTTACTTAGAACTACAAGATATTGACTAACATTCAAATTCGTGGCTTGTGAGTTCTCTGAGCAAGCAACACTATACCAACTTAATAGATTTTGGCTTCTGCTTGCTGTCAATTTGATACCAACCATTAAGATTTTGGCTGCACTTCACTCACAACATGTACCAACCCAACCCACTTCTTTCCAAATAGTTAAAGCTTCTTCTCTTCTGGGTCTGAACTAGAGTTAAGTCTTTTTACCAATAAAATAGAATTCAATGGTACATGAGGGCATATAATCAAGTTGTACATTAAGTAATTCCCAGGCATATAATTAAGTTGTACATTAAGTATTGGGAATTGCATGAAACATATGCTTTGTTTCCAGTTTGCCTTTGACTGACCGTTTTAGTGGCAATGATGGAAGAGGAGGTGTGTTCCGAAATTCTCTGGAGAGGCTCAACTAATTGATGTACGGTACCTTGTTTATGCACACCCAAGATCTTTGGAATGAATCTACACCCTACATTATTCGGTTATGCATCCATTTGGGAGAAGGTCTTGTTATTATTTTAACACATGATGTTGTTTGATTAAGTAGCACCAATTCAATGTTTTTTATTGAATATGTTTTCTTAAAATCATAATTACAATAAAAAAACAAATTAAGAGTTTAAATAATAAGTCATAGTATCAAGTCTACACATAACAACATAAAAAAATATAGTAATTAAAACATTTTTAGAAAGAGAAGAATCTTTATTATCAAGATTCTTCCATACATTGCCAAAAATAGAATTATCATTAATGTTTTGGAATAATTAATTTAAATACAATCTAATCATCCACCCATACACACCTACTCTCACACCCACCTACATTCATCTTTACGCTCACATACATTAGTAGAACTTATATATCCATGCCCTTTTAACATTATTTTAGATTCATTTTTAAAAGAGTTTCTTGAGACATACATATATTTAATTTAAATGGTAGATTTGTTTAATTTTTATTTTATGCAAAGTTGGATTCTTTTCTTTGTGCTACCTACTTATTCATTATATATATTCCTACACATTTTCTCTTATTCTATTCACATATTCACTCATCAATGCATTTGGTTAATACATGCATTAATTACACTTATTTACACACATGTTTCCAATCTCATGTTGATTTAACCCCTTTGTGTATGTGCTCAAGGAAATGAATGGATCCTTGTGCTCAAGTATGTGCTACCTACCTTGTGCTCAAGTAATTGTTTCATGGAATCTTGTTTATGCACACCCAAGCTCCTAGGAATGAATCTACACCATACTAAATATTTTATGGAAGCTTGTTTATGCACACCCAGGCTCTTAGGATTGCATATACACCATACGTTGTCAACTTATGTGTGGGAAGGGTTTGTCATAATAGTATGAAGATATTTGATTAGGTAGTATCAGCTCATGTTTTCTTAATAAATAGGTTTTATTAAATATTTGATTAATCATAAAGTGATAATATACCCTTTTTTTTATTAAAAATAGGTGATAAAAGGTTACATTTCATAATTAAGATGGGACTAGTTTTGAAAATAGCAAGTTATAGGATCAAGTCTAAAAATAACAATGTAAAAAATATAACAATTAAACATAGGAAAATAAATATTACATGTAGAGTTTAAAAAATGACATAAACCAAGAGATTATTGAGGACTCGCAGTTGGGAGGGATGTTGTTGACTACTTTAGCAATGCCTATAGAGAAGATGGTGGAGGAGGGAATCATGCAATGGAGGAACTTTTGTAGTATTTTTTTGTGAATTTCTATTATGTTGATAATGCCCAAATCCTTGCTCCAATTATTGAAGAGGTGAAGATTTTTGTCTTCTCAATGGGAGCATATAAGGTCTTTGACCTTGACGGTTTCCCACCGACATTCTTCCAAGAATTTTGGGACATTGTGGGATACGATATAACTATGGAAACTAAAGACTTCTATAGAACTGGTAAATTGTTGAAATGACTCAACAACACTTTCATTGCCTTAATCCAAAAAATACAGGAGCCTAGAAGACTAGTGGACTTCAAACCTATCGACTTATGTAAAACAATCTGCGAAATTTTTTCTAAAGTCTTGGTGAATAGAATCAAACCTATTCTGGATGGTTTCATTAATTGCAATCAAAAGGGGTTTGTGTTGGGGAGATGGATTTTAGATGCAGTAGTCACTACTCATGAGATTATCCACTCTATGGACATATACTACCACTTAGGGAAGGTCCTTAAGCTGGACATCTCTAAGGCCTACAATAGGGTAAGGTGGGACTTTCTTTTTAAAGTCTTCAGGAAACTGGTGTTCAATGAAATATTGATCACCGCTCTATGGTCATATACTACCACTTGGGGAAGGTCCTTAAGCTGGACATCTCTAAGGCCTATAATAGGGTAAGGTGGGACTTTCTTTTTAAAGTCTTCAGGACACTGGTGTTTAATGAAATATTGATCAACATTATTGAGGAATGTGTGGAAATGACCAAATTCTCATTTCTTGTTAATGGAATTCCTAGGGGATTCTTTGGCATTGCTAAAGGTATTAAGCGAGGAGACCCTCTTTCCCCATAACTATTTACTATTCTTGTTGAAGACTTGGGCAAGAATTTTTTAATCTTATGAGCACATGTAGACTACAAGTAGTTAAGGATGCCTCTACTATCCTCCTGACTATTTTGCAACAATTTATTGATAAAACCATTTTATTTGGGATTCGGGAAGGCCTTTATTGTTGAAGCAAGGGAATGGAGAGCCTTCCTCAATTATTATGTGAAGGCGTTAAGACAATTATATTTTTTCAACACTAAGGAAGATTTGAAGAATGAAATCAAAGCGATCCTAGACTACCAAAGCACCACTCTTCTTGGAATGTATTTGGGCCTACCTCTTACTATCAAACATGTGACCCTAGCATTCTGGAACTCAAATTTAGAAATATTACAAAATAATTTGGTGGGGTGGAAGGGGAAACTCCTTGGTAGTGCGGGAAAGCTTCAACTTCTTACAACCTCACTATAAGGTATCCCTATTTACTTTCTTTCTTTGTTCAAGATTATTGGTACTATGGCTCAAAAACTAGAAAGACTACAAAGACCATTTCTTTGGATAGGTTTGGAAGAGAAAAAAATGGCTTTAGTTAATTGGGATACAATCTATAAACCAAAGAGATATGGATGTTTAGGAATTAGAAAACTAACTCTTCTCAATAAAGTCCTTATGACAAAACTAGGGTGGAAGCTTGTGCTCCACAATACGAATTGTGCAATATTATGAGTGCTAATGGTGCAGTCACAAACAAAGGGACCTCAAGATATCTATCAATTCATGCAGAAAGAGTCACACAATGAAAACCATAAAGAATAATTGAGAGAAACAACATATCAACCTTCACATTATCAGAAAAATCAATGACAATGGAACTGCAACATGCAGTCTCACTTTCCAAGCATATAAGACTGATTACAGATATGAATCCCTTCTAATCCCTAACCTCAAGATTTTGAGAGATAATCTTCTAACCATTCTAAACTAGGAACAACTACCTAAATTTATACAGATCCGCAAGTATCAAGTTGGCCTAGAAAGATTACAATTCCCAATGAGAAGAAAAGGTACTACAAAATTTAGGTCAGGACCCAAATCATAAGAGTCTCCCTCCAATGGATAAAAATGAATTGCACTCCCTCAAGTAGGTCAGTCACATGTATAAAAACATTGAGAAATGTGCCACAAGCTTCATCGATTGAAAAAATCCCGTGTGATATCAGAAAACATAAAATGGTTGAGAAACATGAAGAACAGATAGAAGCTTTCCAAGAATCCACCAAATCTCAAGCATGAAGAAATAGATCGAGGTGTGCACCAAGTGAAAGGTGTAAAATGATGCCAGGAACACACCATAAGGTGCGTGACATCTAAAGATCCAAACTAAAGGTACACAACAAGAAACTCTAAGACTGAACAAGCGAGAAAATTGAAAACAAGTATTTTTGTTCAATGCAAGATTGCTAAGAAACCTAAGACTATCCTACATTAGCTAAGGACCTCACTTTTGAGAAATTCTACAAGGTCCTTTCTACCCTAGGTTTCCCAAGTGGATAAAAAACTGGAATAATATTCTCAAGTGTAGGAATCTCATTCAAACATGACTAAAATGACAAATTGGGAATGGGTGATTGATTCAACTTTGGGAGGATGTTTGGATCGGGGATATGCATTTGGCCCTTAATATGAACTTTAGAAAGATTTATGATCTTTCCAAGAATTTTTTTAGTACTTAGGTTTTTTATTATATCTCCCCATTGAGATTTCTAGAAGGACATTGCTCAATGTTGTCAAAACTAACCTAACTTGATTCAAAAGGATAGGGAGTTGTAAATGATGCTAAAGAAGGTCAAAATTCCCCTATTTCCAAGGGAGGACAAATTAATCTAGAGAAAGGACCCAAAGGGGAACTTTTCAGTTAACTCATCTTACAATGTGCTATTGAAAGAAGAAAATTCTTTGAGATTGTGGAGAAATATCTAGAATTCTCAATTGATTCCTAAAATAAGTTTCTTTTGATGGACAACCATGCATAATAAAATCCTAACATAGGATAATCTGATTAAGAGGGGATTCCAGTTACTTTGGGAGGATGTTTGGATCGGGGATATGCATTTAACCCTTAATATGAACTTTAGAAAGCTTTATGATGTTTCCAAGAATTTTTTTAGTACTCAAGTTTTTTATTATATCTCCCCATTGAGATTTCTAGAAGGACATTGCTCAATGCTGTCAAAACTAACCTAACTTTATTCAAAAGGATAGGGAGTTTTAAATGATGCTAAAGAAGGTCAAAATTCCCCTATTTCCAAGGGAGGACAAATTCATCTAGAGAAAGGACCCAAAGGGGGGACTTTTCAGTTAACTCATCTTACAATGTGCTATTGAAAGAAGAAAATTCTTTGAGATTGTGGAGAAATATGTAGAATTCTCAGTTGATTCCTAAAATAAGTTTCTTCTGATGGACAACCATGCATAATAAAATCCTAACACATGATAACCTGATTAAGAGGGGATTCCAGTTACCTAACATATCTGCACTTTATAAGGAGGAGGAAGAATCTATTCCCCATATTTTACTCTATTATAATTTTTCCATGAATTATGGAAAATGGTGTCAATGAAACTTGAGATACAATGGGAAAGGAATCACAATATTAAATAAATAGCATCATAATGGAGAGGAACCACTCATAACCCTATGATTAGCTAGCTTTGGAGGTATGTCCCCCCACATAGGATGGAGCTTGTGGAGAGAAAGGAACAAAATGATTTTAAGGGATGTTGAAAACCCGATGGAGGAAGTCCTTAGAACCTTTTGCAAGCTACTTAAGGAGAATATATTTGTTACAACCTAGAAGTTCCCATCCTTTCTCCCTACCTCTTTAATTGGGGATTACCTAACACTTATGCTAGATTTGACAACTCCAAGAGAATAGTGAGGAGAAACATCAGATGGAAATTGCCAAATCTAGGATGGTACAAGTTGAATTTTAATGGAGTTGCAAGAAAGGAAAAGGTTGATGTGGGTGGTGTCATAAGGTTTACCACTAGGGAAATGGTTGTCATTCACTGTTAATTTGAGTGGAAACACTAATAACCAAATAGAAGGGATGGCTTTGTTGTGGGGAATTAAATATGTCCTTTGATTTAGTGTGAACGTTTTGGCAATATAAGGGGACTTAAAGCTAATTGTTGATGTTATTAAAGGTCAAGCCAAAGATAATTAGTCTATTAAAGGAATAACTGGGTATATTCATAAACTTCTACTAGGGATTGATCCTTGTGTTATCAATCATTCCTACAGAGGGTATCCTGGCGGTTGATACAATGGCAACCCTGGGTCTTGAAATTGAGGGACCGAGATGCTAGAGAAACATAGATTGTATCCCACCTCATGTTTGAACTCTCCTATGGAGAGAGATTAAAATAAATATTAATTAAAATGGGGATTATAAAATCATGGCTATGAATTATCCTACTTTGAATGGTTTTGATGGCGAGCAAGAGTAACAATGGAAACAATTTCAAAAACTTGGGTGGGGCCCCCTGTTACTATTGTTGATATTAACAAGATGAGTGGGGATAGTATCTTAATTGAGCCAAGTAAATTTGATGAGTTTAAAAATGATTCCACCATCTAGCACATATGTTATGAGGTTGGAGTCTTGCAATTCATTGAAAGCATTAATGGATACAACAAGGGCCTATATATGCAATTCACAACATTGTTGGTGGATACAAGGGTCATTGATGGCATAATATATTTTGAAGTGAATGAAGAAGTAGTTTTCCAAGCTAATTGGTTATAGACCATTAGATGGAAATGGAAAAAGATGAGCCATGTTGCTAATAATGAAAATCTCAACCAATTTTTTAGGGGAAATGGGGACCCAATTAAGTTGCATGGTGGTTTTGAGAGGGAACAATTACCACCCCTAATGAATAAGGTATGTTTGATGGTAAATATTTCACTCTAGAGGGAAGGTTCAAAGTTTATTACTTCTACCACATGCCTTTGTCAAACCACTTTAGGAATCGTAATATCATCTCCTTTCCCTTCTTTCTTTTAAATTCCCTTGAATGTTATATTAAGGAGGTGGTTGAGAATTCAAAAAATAAGAGAAAAATCCATCCCACTTCACCAAGGCCCCATTTATTTCTTTTACCATCTTCACCTCGCCTTGTTACCCCCCAAGAAAATTACTATATAGGAAGCCCCTAAGTATACCTCTCCTTCGACCAAAATTATAGACCCTCCTAGCCCCAACAAAAAGAATTTCATTTGGTACCATGCGCTACTAAAATTTATTCTTGACCCGGGACCCCCAAAACCCCCACATCCCCTATGGTTTAAAAAAAGCCTTGTGATATTAAATGCAAAGCCTCACTTCCTAGTATTAGTAAGTAGAAAGGGAAAAAAACTACCCCCTTCATCAAGAAGCCAAACTGAGTATCCTAGAGATTATCATTGAAGAGGAGGAGGAAACGAGGGAAGAGCCCATGACATGATGTCGAAGAGGAGATGAACAAACCTAGGATAGAAAGGACTTGTCAAACTTGGGTAAAAGGGACCTATTTTGAATGTAAGGACATTGTAGAAGAGTTGGAAAAGGTTAAAGCCAAAGTTATGGACACTGAGAAAAGTTTCGAGAGTGTCTCTTGGTCTAGCCTAAGGGTTGTGCACAATCTTGGCACCTCCATGTGCCTATGTAGAAGAAGATCATGGGGAATAATGATGTGTGGAATTTTTAAGTTCCTCACTTATGATAGTCTAATGTGCTCTACCAAGTTGGCTAAAAATCAAGAATGCCCATTAGGGTTTATTTCCCTTTGGTTTTTTCTATCAATATTATTTATGGCCCTAGGCGGCCTTATGCTAAGACTTTTTTATGGTTTAGATAGATTATTGGACTATGGTTCTAGAGTTTAAAATTTTTTTTATATTGTGTTGTTGAACTATTTTAGTTTTTGATATTAGTATGTTGAAAATGTGTTGTTAATGTATTGAGACTGCTATACTGTTGATGACTTTACACCCTTCAGGTTGTTGTTTATAGGGGCAACACCCTTTTTGTTGCTTATTAATATTAAAAAATAAGAGAGTGATCTTTATCATCAAGATTTCTCCATATATTGCCAAAGACAAATTTTATAATTATTCTTTTTGGAGTAAAAAATTTAAATATAATCTAAAAACTTCTAAATTTAGATTGTAAGTTTATGTAGTAGTTTTAATCAATGTAATTATAATGGTAAAGTTTGTATACCCATGCCATTTTAATTTTGTTTTGGGCTCATTTTTAGGAGAGTGCCTTGAAACATAGATATATTAATAAATGATATTTTTAAATGTAAAGATACGTTCCTTCCTTTGTGCTATCTACCTATTCATTATACATATTCCTATACATTTATCTATTATTGTATTTACACATTCACTCATCAATATTTTTTTTATACATGCAATTGTTGCACTTATTCACACACATGTTTACATTCCCATGTCAATTTAACCCATTTTATATATGTGCTCAAGTATGCAATCATAGAATTGAGCTTAGATTTTAAAAAAGGGGCCAAAATAATATGGAAATGGAAGTGCGTGTGTGGGGGGGGGGATATCTAACCTTATAATTGCAGAATTGACCATTATGTATTCAAATTTAGCCTACTCCCACCTAAACCCTTCCCACCAAAAGAAAACTAAACATAAATTTATGATACACATTATGTCCCTATATTTAAAGACGTTCAATGCATTCATTTTGACACATATCCAATCCATCCAAATTATCAAGTATTATCTCATTCTAATAATTTGAACATTTGGATTTGGTGCCATATAAAGAATCTAGATTTGCATGATAATTATAGGAGCATATGTGTCTAAAGAGTGTTATTATTTATATTATACACACATTTCTATGTATCTCTTAGGATAATATGTCCCTCGACAAAATAATCAGCCTACTAAAGTATTCCTAAATACATCTAATCCCTAGATATCATCAAATGATAAAAAAGAATAGGGATGGGTTTCACGAAGTGAAAAATAAAGTCCCATAATTGACTAGATAAGTCCATAGACACAAGACATTTCCACAATTCAATACTTGACCCTAATCCCTATATTTCACCTGACGCAAAGAAATAAGTTATTTTTATTCCAAGATGAATATTAAACCAAATATTGTTCACAATATTGATATATTCTAAATTCCATAATCTTCATTTGGATCATTCATTTTTTAGTTATAGTATTATGTATTGTCATTTATTACATTTAGATTTTCTAAAATAGTTATTGCAAAGTACTAGATTTATCAATCCTAACAATCATTCAATTAATCTAGGCTAATGTTTATTTAAGTGATTTCATTCTTAATTAACCTAGGTTAATAATTACACAAGGTATATGCACAATAAATACAAGTAGATAAAATAAGCATTGGGAGTGAGTGAATATGTGAATGGTGTAAGGATTATGTAATGTTGTAGTATGTACTTGAACATTTTGAATTCAACTTTAGTCTATTCCCACCATAAGAAAAGTAAACTTAAATTTATCAAACATGTCATTATGTCCCTCTATTCAAGAAGACATTCAATGAATTCAGTTTTGTACACATCTCCTATCCACTCAAAATAAGAAAATCTTCTCATTCCAATAAGTTAAACATTTTGATTTCATACAATATAAAGAATATATATTTGCATGATAATTCTAGGAGAATATAAGTGTCTAAAGAATGTTATTTTTTATATTATACAAACATTTCTATGTGTTGATTAGGAGAATATGTCCCTTAGCCACACAATAAGTCCACTGATATATTATTAAATACAAATAGTCAATAGATTTCATAAAGGATAAAAAATAGGGATGAATTTCACCATGTAAAAAATAAAGCTCAATAATTGCATAGATAAGACCATAGATATAAGACATTTCCACAATTAGAAACTTGACCCTAAACCCCATACTTCACCTTATACAAAAAAATACATATTGATCCCAAGATGAATAGAAGACTGCATCTTGTTCCTAATTTTGACACATTCAAAATTCCATAATCTTCATTTGGATCATTATTTTTAAAAACTATTGACATTTATTACATTTAAATTTTCTAAATAGTTATTGCAAATTAATAGATTTATCAATTATATTGGTAGGAAATAGATGCAGTTCAGATATACTTGAAGATCTTGTGACATTACAACACATGATGTTTGTCGAAGCTAAGACTTGGGATGTAGTAAGTAGATTAGGGATATTTTCTAAGGGTCACATCTCATGTATTAGATATAAGTATATTGTAAGATCCATTCACCAAAAGAACATTGAACATAGAAAATAATAAAGAGAATAGGAAAATGAGGTATAAGGAACGTATACATGAAGATATGGAGTTATAAGGATATGTAAGTCTACCAATTGAATATAATGAGTACAAATAATTTTTGATTTTTGATATATCATGTTGTTTTTGGTGCTCTTATTTTGATTTACAACTCATCTTCAATCCAAACATCATTCCATGTACTGCTATCTTGATAATATTGAGTCCAACATACAAAGACTTCAATACTAAGAGATCATTACGGCTTAGAACTCCATTTTGTGTCCCTCAAATTTATTGCTAACATTGGTTTCATTGTTGGGACCCTAGTTAGGTTTTGTTGAGGTTTATCAAAAATATTTTCAAATTAAAAATTCTATATCAAATCAAGAAATAAAGATGGTGGTGAAGCATATACGATAAAATACACATTTGTCTTTTTGATGTCAACCTTGTGAGAAGGGGTTACATGCCAATGTGATGGGAAGTGAAAATGGGGAAGAGGTCTTAAGAGACCTATGAAAATATGTGACTATTTAGGAAGTTATCATATAACTACCATGGAAAATAATAAAGGATTAATGAAATTCCAAAATAAAAACACATTTTTCCAAAGGAGACAATAGAAATTCAAGAGAGGTCAAAGAGAAAATTGACCCAAAACAAAAGAAAAAAATACAAGCCTAAATGGAGGAGAGAGAAGAAAAATACAAGTAATGGAGAGAGAAGACTTTGAAAAGGATTGAGATGGAAAAAAATTGAGTTTGGAGTACATGCCAATGGTAGTGTTATAAAGAGAATTGACATGAGTGTTGTCAGAAAGAAGGAGAAAAATGTAAAAAGAAAAGGATAAGGCTCTATAGAGGATGAGCCTATTATTGAAAAAAACTATAAGGTTATCAAATAGATTTGAAAAGATTAATAATAATAAAGAATCCAAAATATTTTTGGCGAGGAAAAGTAGTAGCATAGAGGCTCCTACTCTTCTCTAACCTTATAAACCTAAACAAAAACCAAATCTATTTAATATAAAAATTAAGTTGGACGATAGGTTTAAATAATTTATACAAAATATAGATAGGGTCCTATTCCTAAGTGATGATTATTTAGAGAGAGTAATTAATAAAAAGTATAAGAAAATTGAAAAAAAAGTTACTTCAAAGTTGGGAAAAGAAAGCATGTCAATAATGAATCAAACATCATTTACAAATCAAAGGTTAAAAATTTATTTGGAAGAGTCACAACCCTAGAATGAGGACCCATCCCCATTATAATTGTGTACAATAAGAAAATGGAAACAAGTGGATTGATATTATCTCCCATTGTACATTAGAAAGGAGAGATAACCCAATAAGATTAGAAGGATCCATGTGTTGAATGGGTGTCTATATTCCTTCACTAATATGGACAATTGATAGGAATATATGAGAACTGAATAGAGGTAAAATGGATTCAACTCTATTCAAATGAAAGGGGGGAAATATGAGATCTATTCTCAGATCCAAATTCCCATTGAAGAGATCCAATTTGATCAACCAAGAGGTTAATACACAATCGAATCAATTTATGAAGAATATGGAAGATAGAGAGAGTAAATCCAATATTTCCCTATGAAGGAAATTATGCTTGAAATATGGAATAATTGAAATACAAATACTAACCTCAAATTAGGGAAGAACTGGAAAATGTCAAATTCTGATGTCTGTGTATACTTTCGGGCAATTTTGCAACCTATTCCGGACTAGAAATGCTGAGACAGAGAAAACCCAAAAATATTTCTCCAAGATGAGCTCAGGTCGGGTTTGACCCTCATAAAAGGTCAAATACTACATTCTTTATTTGAAGTCCAATTCTGATTCTGTTCGCAGATCTCAGAATTTTGCCGAAAAGGGTATCCAAATTTGCTCTCAAATCTAAAATTCCGCACCTGTACCTGGAAGAAAATGGGGGGTTTTTGTTGTATGGGGGGTTTGCCTTGGTCAAACCCCAGTTTAGGAATTAACCTTGAAATTGAATTGAAATATATTGTGCATAAACAAAGTAATTGAAACAAATCACCTCACTTATGTTGAAGTCCTTGTAGAGGATTCGAATCCTCAAATCCACAAGTAGGAATGCTTCAATGGATGTAGGATGAATGTAGGATGTCTCCAATCAATGGCACTTGATCTTCAACACCAATCTTGACTTGATCTTTGCATATGAGAAGGCTTGAATGAATGTAGAAGGATGGATCATCAAAGGGGGCTCCAAAGAGATTGAATCCTTCAATAGCTAACAATGGATCTCCTTGATGGATGGATGCTTGAACACTTGAATGCTTGAAGACTTGCTTGAATGCTTGAGAGCTTGCAATGAAAACTTGATGTGAATCATGGATGTGAATAATGGATGTCAATTGCTTGATTGTGGATTGTGGATGTGAATAATAGATGTCAATTGCTTGATTGTGGATGAGAAAATGAGAGAGGAAGGCCTCCTTTTATAGTGAACTAGGGCACAATCCTCTAGAGGGGCCACCTTGGAGAATTAAATCCCAATTAGGTCCTAACCTTTAGAAAACATACCTAGATTAAATGCAATTAGAGGATTTACCATCTTGAAACCCGAAATGGCCAACCCGGAGGTGGGAAAATAAATATCTCGAAAGCCCGATGCTTGGAAATCAAAGAAATTGGAAATTTGAATAAGGGGGAAAAATTTGAGGTTGGACTTGACCTAGTCAGGTTTGACCTTGATCCCGAGCTAGTTAGGATCAACCTCAAATTTGACCCTAGCCCCAAATTCAGTCAGAACCAGGTCAGGAGGACCCGGGGATGCCCAGAAACCTAGAAATGATATCAGAACAGGACTGAATGCCAGGGATAGACATAAAATCCTATGATTACTATGATGAAGGATAGGAGGACCTATTTCTAAATCCTAACTAGAAAATAGAGCCATGGAAGAGGGGAAATTAAGGAGAATCCTCAGGATCCTAACCCTAATTTCACCTAGAATGAAGAAATCAAGTGCAAGGAAGAAGTGGAAAGTGGAGAGAAAGCTAAATACATGCAAAGACCCAATCAAGGTGCTTAACATGACCCCAAACCACTTACTCGGAGGGCTAAACACTCTTAACATGGAAGTGCTTCCATTTTAAGACAATACAAGAACTAAGATAAAATGGAGGAAATGACTGACTTTCTATGCACACAAAATGACAATAAAAAGATAGCTTCGTACAACTATAGAAAATAGATTGCAGAAGATGCCATTGACCTAATATTTCAATTTGATGTAGATCTAGGGAGAAGAGTTTTCCTAGGGATTCCTATTCATAGGAAGAGGTTATCTGGACTGTCCTATTCTTGAAACTTTTGACTAAACTCAATTTGTAGATTGTATGTAAGGTAATGAATTTTATAGATCTAAACCAATGTGAGCACCACTTATCTATGCACATAGAAAAATCAGGAAACCATTGTGTAGAAATGGGTTTTCCTTAGTCAAACCCCGATTGAGGAATCAACCTTAAAATGCAAATAAAATTGCATGAAATAAAATCTTGTAAATGTAAAGTAAACATTAGACATACTAAGTTGTAAATGCACATGCCTTCATAAGTAGATATTAAAATCACAATGTTTATGAAGATGTGTGTGTGTGATGCAGGAGCATCCTGGGTGTAAGAGCAATCTTGTATCACCCAAAAATATTTCTGTTTTTGTATTCAATAAGGGCTATCTTGTGTAGAGCCGCTATTTATGGAAACTTGCTATTTTTAGTAAGTTGGTTGTACGATCTTGAAATATTCTAATTTTACATGTGGAGGTTCATCCCAATCATATCAGCCTGCCAACAAAGTTTCATGGCTAGATCAGGTCTAGTTTTGAAGATATTGAAGATTTTTGGTATTGGCAGCAGGGTACAGAAACTTTGAACTTAGTTTTGAAGGCTTTAGAGGCCCCATATGAGGTTGAAAATTTGGGTGACGGGTGCTTTGCATGGGCCAAGCCTGTAGAGAACTTTGTGGCATTTTCAGAATGGGGTTATAATAGTCAATCGGGTCAACGGGCGATGACTTATGGTCTTCGGAAGTTGGGTCACCTGAAATGGCGAAAAATAATTTTTTCTTTAAAATTTCTATTTGGGTTTCAAAACTCATTTTGAGCCGACTTTGATGTAATAAATTGTAAAATAAAATAATTCTAAGTTTGGTCGGCCCTAAGGGCTAAATTTCTTGAACCTTCTCGGGTGGTGGAAATTGCCTATATAAAGAAGGCCCGTAGTGTTGTCTAGGGCAGTTCTGGGTAGTAGATCTGGGTATTGATTCAAGGCTTTGTCCTACAGAATATTGTAAGGGAATGCCCATGTGGCTTTGCATATTGTAATTTTGAAAGTTTGTAATTCCACATTTGTGGAGATAATAAGAAGCCAATTTTCTATTCTTGCATATTATTGTTGTTGTTTCTCTATTTCTGTTATGTGTTTGTGGTATTAAGGGGAGCACCCTTCATCAAGTGGTATCAGAGCAGGAGTTATTGAGTGTGTAAATAGATCACCGACTGTGAGGCAGTTTTCACCAGGACCACGGTTAGGGTTTCAACACGCATCGCGAAAATGCCTCCACGAAGAGAACGTGGTGGAAGAGCTAGTGCTGTGACACCTGAGGTTAGAGAGCTGCAGAGACAAGTGCGAGCATTGCAAGAAGAGATTCACAAAGGAATAAATCTTAATGTCAGAGATGAAAGCGAGGATGAAGCCGAAGAAGAATATCAAGAAGGAGAAGTTGAAATTGTGAACCAAGAGGAAGAAAGACTTTTTCAGGCAATTTCCAAGATTGGGAAAAGACCTAAGATTGAGGTTCCTACATTTTTTGGAAATCTTAACCCAGAGGAATTGATCGACTGGATCAATGAATGTGAGGAATATTTTGAGTATGAAGATGTTGAGGATCTTGATAGGGTCAAATTTGTGAAGGCCAGACTAAAAGGTCATGCGAAGATCTGGTGGCAAGAAATTCAATTGGAGCAAAATAGAAGAGGGAAAGATAAAATCACAAGATGGGATCAGATGGTGGATAAATTGAAGCGATAGTTCATTCCTGTTGATTATGAGCTTGACCTACTAAAGATAATGCAAAGTTTGAAGCAAGCAGGAAGATCTATTCAGGAGTATATAGAGGAGTTCTATCGACTCCTCATCAGAACAGGCCATGCAGAAGATGATAAGGAGAAAGTTGCCCGATACCTTAATGGGTTAAGGCCAAGCATTCAGGAGGAGTTGAATCTGGTTTGAATGAACAGTATTGAGGAGGCATACCAGTTTTCCCTAAAAGTAGAGGAAAAACTAAACAAGAAGTTTGAGAGCAGACAAAATGGAAGAGGTCGTGGTGGAAGATCTGGTGGACGGTCATATGGTAGCCGAAATGAAGATCCGAAAAAGAAGGATGAGGCCACTAGCAGCTAGAATCAGAGAGGAAATAATTCCAATCATTTCCAAGATCAGAATAATAGAGATCAGAGAGGAAGAGGAAGAGGACAAGGATCTAGAAGAGGAGGCTTCCATGGAACATGTTTTCACTGTGGAGAAGAAGGTCATAGGGCATTTGAATGTCCTCAGCGCCAAGGTAGAATAGACAGGAGAAATGAAGGCTAGGCCAGAGTTGCACATGTAGATGAAGATGCTAGATCATCAAATTCTAAAGATGCTGAAAGAGGAGAAACGCTAATTAATAGAAGAGTCTTGCTGAGTGGTGAGAATGAACCTGAACAAAGGAGGAGCCTGTTTTGCACTAGATGCAAGTGTGAGGGTCAATGTTGTGATGTGATTATCGATAGTGGAAGCACTGACAATTTGGTGTCAGAAGAGATGGTGACAAAGTTGAAGCTCAAGAGATAGAAACACCCACATCCATATCGGATTGCCTGGGTGCAGGATGACCACAAGGTCATGGTCAGTGAACAGTGCCTGGTAAAGTTCAAGATCGGCGGGTACCAAGATGAGGTACTATGTGATATCATCCCTATGGATGCATGTCATATGTTGTTGGGTAGACCGTGGCAGTTTGATAGATGTGATGTACACGATGGTCGTACGAACACCTATTCCCTAACAAAGGATGGAGTGCGACATAAGCTAAAGCCATTGAAGGAGACCGAAGAAAAGGTATGTGGTAATGCAAGAATAACATTTGTTGATGGAAGAAAATTCCTAGATGGTATGAGGCATGAACATGTGTGTTTTGCTTTAATTCCAAAAGCTAGTAAAGAAGAAGTAGAGGATGTACCTGTAGAGGTTGCAGATTTGTTGAACGAGTTTCAAGATATTGTATCTGATAATGTACCTGATGGATTACCACCCGTAAGGAAGATCAGTCATCAGATGGATTTGATTTCAGGAGCCATTTTGCCAAACAAGGCAGCACACAAAATGACACCGACAGAAAGTGAAGAGTTGAATAGACAAGTACATGAGTTGTTACAGAAGGGATTGATTCGAGAGAGCCTGAGTCCATGTGCTGTACCAGCAGTATTAGCACCAAAGAAGAATGGAGAATGGAGGATGTGTACAGATTTCAGAGCAATAAACAAGATCACAATCAAGTATAGGTTTCCATTGCCACGAATGGATGATATTATGGACTGTTTGAGTGGAGCTGTGTATTTCTCAAAGATAGATCTGAAGAGTGGATATCACCAGATTCGGATCAGAGAAGGAGATGAATGGAAGACTGCCTTCAAGACAAAGGAAGGACTGTATGAGTGGTTAGTCATGCCTTTTGGGCTAACCAATGCACCGAGCACTTTCATGCGGCTCATGAACGAGGTTCTGAAAGAATTTATGGGTAAGTTTGTCATTGTTTACCTAGATGATATTTTGATTTTTAGCAAGACATTGGAGGAACATATGATGCATATTCGTATGGTGTTCGAGAAGTTGAGAGATGAGAAATTCTTGATTAATTTGAAGAAGTGCAGTTTTGTGAAGAAAGAGTTAGTGTATTTAGGATTTGTAGTTTCAGCAGAAGGTCTAAAAATGGACCCAGAGAAGGTATAGGCTATCCTTGAATGGCCTACTCCAAGGAGTGCTACTGAGGTAAGATCTTTTCATGGTCTAGCTAGTTTTTACAGAAAGTTAATCAAAAAATTTAGCAGTATTTGTGGTCCCTTGACTGAGACAATGAGAGGGGATAGAAAAGAGTTTAAGTGGACTAATGGGGCAGAAAAGAGTTTTCAATTGTTGAAACAAAAAGTTACAGAACAACCTGTTTTAGCACTTCCAAATTTTAATAAGGTGTTTCAAGTAGATTGTGATGCTAGTGGTACGGCAATCGGAGCTGTTATGAGCCAAAAAGGTAAACATGTTGCGTATTTCAGTGAGAAGTTAAATGATGCCAAGAGGAAGTATTCTGTTTATGATCAAGAATTTTATGCTATAGTTCAAGCATTAAAAAAGTGGAGACGTTATCTACTTCCTAAGGAGTTTGTTTTGTATACTGATCATCAAGCTTTGCAATATTTGAATAGTCAAGGAAAGTTGAATCAGAGGCATTTGAAATGGGTTGAGTTTTTGCAAAGTTATACATTTGTTTTGAAACACAGGAGTGGCAAGTCTAATAGGGTTGTAGATGCTCTTAGCAGAAGGCAACTACTGCTGACAGAGATGCAGATTGAAGTGGTTGGGTTCAAGGAACTCAAGAATTTGTATCCAGAGGATCCTGATTTTGGTGGAGCTTGAAAAGCTTGTAAAGAGCCTGTTACTCTAGATAGGATGAAATGGCTGGATTTCATCATCCAGGATGATATGCTATTTAGAGGGAGTCAGTTGTGCATTCCAAGAAGTTCTATGAGGGAGAATCTCATCAAAGAGAAGCATAGTGTAGGATTGGCTAGATATTTTGGTCGTGATAAAACCCTTACTTTGGTTGGTGAGAATTATTATTGGCCACAATTGCAGCAAGATGTGAAGAAGTTTGTACAGAGTTGTAGAGTATGTCAGATGGCAAAAGGAGTGAAGCAAAATATAGGGTTGTATCAGCTGTTACCTATACCATAGAAGCCTTGGGAGGATATTAGTATGGACTTTGTTCTTGGTTTACCGAGGACACAGCGGGGACATGATTCAATTTTTGTAGTAGTTGACAGATTTTTGAATATGGCACATTTCATTCCCTGCAAGAAGACTAATGATGTTTTTCATGTAGCAGAATTGTTTTTCAGAGAAGTGGTGAGACTACATGGTTTGCCAAAGACCATAGTTTCAGATAGAGACACTAAGTTTGTTGGATATTTCTGGCGTACATTGTGGAAGAAGTTGAAGATAGATTTGAAGTTCAGTTCATCACATCATCCACAGACTGATGGACAGATAGAGGTGGTGAATAGAAGTTTGGGAAATCTGTTGAGATGTTTGGTTGGAGATAAGCCAACAGGATGGGATTTGATTTTACCACAGGTAGAATTTGCATACAATAATTCTATCAATAGGAGCACTGGTAAATCACCATTCCAGATTGTATATGGAAGTAGTCCAAGAAATGCATCTGAATTGAGAAAGATAGATAAAGGAGAAATAAGTAGTGCTGAAGTTGAGGATTTTGCAGAACACTTGAAGAACATCCATGAGGAGGTGAGGAAGCATATTACCAAGATGAATGCACAGTATAAGGCTAAGGCAGATGAGAAAAGGAGGCATAAGGAATTTCAGGTTGGAGATGAAGTCATGGTTCATTTGCGGAAGGAGCGATTTCCGGTTGGTACATATAACAAGTTGAAAATGAAGAAGTTTGGGCCATGTACGATACTGAAGAAGCATGATTCAGGAAATGCATATGAGGTAGAATTGCCTACTGAGCTGAATATTTCACCAATGTTTAACATTTCAAATTTGACAGAGTATCATGAAGGAGGTGTTGAAGATGAGGTTGCAGCAGCACAGTGGAGTATTCCAGCAACCAATTCAGATATCAAGGAGATTGAAGACATACTGGACAGTCGTGTTGGCAGAAGCACAAGGAACAGGACATATGAAGAGTATTTGGTCAAATGGAAAGGATGACCTGTTGAAGATTCATCATGGCTAACAAAGGAGGAGGTTAACCGTCTTGGTTTTCCTCTACACACCTGAGTCGTGATAGGGTCACTTCTCAAATTACCCTGGGTGTTTGATGCAGCAGCATCCTGGGTGTAAGAGCAATCTTGCATCACCCAAAAATATTTATGTTTTTGTATTCAATAAGGGCTATCTTGTGCAGAGCCGCTATTTGTGGAAACTTGCTATTTTTAGTAAGTTGGTCGTACGATCTCAGAATGTTCTAATTTTACATGTGGAGGTTCATCTCAGTCATATCAGCCTGCCAACAAAGTTTCATGGCTAGATCAAGTCTAGTTTTGAAGATATTGAAGATTTTCAGTATTGGCAGCAGGGTACAAAAACTTTGAACTCAGTTTTGAAGGCTTTAGAGGCCCCAGATGAGGTTGAAAATTTGAGTGATGGGTGCTTTGTGTGGGTCAAGCTTGTAGAGCGCTTCGTGGCATTTCTAGAATGGGGTTATAATAGCCAATCGGGTCAATGGGAGATGACTTATGGTCTTTGGAAGTTGGGTCACCTGAAATGATGAAAAATAATTTTTTTTTTAAATTTCTGTTTGGGTTTCAAAACTCATTTTGAGCCGACTTTGATGTAATAAATTGTAAAATAAAATAATTCTAAGTTTGGTCGGCCCTAAGGGCTAAATTTTTTGAACCTTCTCAGGCGGTGGAAATTGCCTATATAAAGAAGGCCCGTAGTGTTGTCTAGGGCAGTTCTGGGTAGTAGATCTGGGTATTGATTCGAGGCTTTGTCCTACAGAATATTGTAAGGGAATTCCCATGTGGCTTTGCATATTGTAACTCTGAAAGTTTGTAATTCCACATTTGTGGAGATAATAAGAAGCCAATTTTCTGTTCTTGCATATTATTGTTGTTGTTTCTCTATTTCTGTTATGTGTTTGTGGTATTAAGGGGAGCACCCTTCATCAGTATGTATCTTGAATATAATTGTGTGTATTCTTTGAATCTTGGAATATAGAGAGTAATCAAAGATGTTATTAAAAAATGCATAGATCTGTGAACACTCCTCAAATATCATTAATGTTGTTATGCTTTATTGACTCTTACTTTAAAGAATTCATGGATGAATGAATTTAGATAGAAAATGATCTTCTTTCTTGATTGATGCCTCCTCTACTTGGCCATCATGAGAGAAGATTTTTATAATGGAGAAAACTTCCTTCTAGGATGCCTTGGATTCTTGAAATCTTGCTTGGGAATGATTGGATGTGAAATTGTAGGAGAGAACTTGAATTCTTGATCACAGTTCATGTTCAAATGAGGAGAAGTGGGTTTCTTTTATACATTTCATAATATTTCAGGTCTCAAAAATTGAAGGAGGTTGACAGGAACTGGGAAATCCCACTAAACCAATGAGACATGTCCCTAATTCAAATTTTGAGGAAAAAAATAGGGAAGATGTCGGCTTGGGTGTCCTCTACACACCAAAAGATGAAAAGTTTAATTTGGGAGTTGGGAAGGTGGGGAGAAAGAAAAAAATGTAGGCAATGTGGGGTTGGATCAAGTATAATGGACATGAAATCTTGAGAATACAAAAATGGAGCCTAATTGAGCATCTAATTATAGGTGCTCACAATTTAGGATGGTACAAATCTAAAATCTGAAGTTTTTCTTTTGTAGAAGTTGCCACAATAAATAAATACTTGAGAAGCAAGAAAAGATAGAAGGCAAAAGAGAAGGATATACAATGGAGTGAGATATTTAGAGTGCACCATACTAAAAAGATAGTACAAACAATTGGATGCTTTATTAGGACCTATTAGACCCATTTTGGTAATTTTGAGGTCTGAATGTCCGTTATGATTGATCCTAGAAAGATAATCTTTTGTTTCCTGCTCCTTTTCACTCTCCCTGAGCTCTAGTTTTAATTTGAGTCCATTTCCCCTATACATGTCGTCAATGGCAATGTGTCCTTGGGATTTGGGGCCCAAACTCAACCTAGGGTTTGATGTAGGGGTTTTCTCTAGGGATTTCCTTATGTGGTCGACCTGAATCAAATTTGAATCCTAAAATGATGGCGTTAGTATAAAAACCCTTTATCTCTCATCATTTTAGATATCATAATCATATGAAAGCATTTTGGAAATCCAACTATCAAGTTTTCAAGCAAGAAGTAATTGGATTCAAGATTTGAAGGCAAGCACCCAAGGTTAAGATCTCCAAGTCTCCAATTCTTCAAGATCATTCAAGTCCAAGGAAATATTCTCTGATTGATTTAAATTTCTCTCCCATGATGTCCAAGTAGAGGAATTCTCAATCAAGCAAGAAGATCCATCCCTCATTCCACCTTCTCTCTCCTTGTTTTCAAGTGGTTACCAAACATAAATGCATTCAAGATCTAGGAGTGGAATTCATAGACCTATGCATTTGTGAGGATATCCTTCATTCTACATTACATTACAAGATCAACTCTTTGGATTACAAGCACACTCAAGCATCTTCATAGGTATGAGTTATTTCTACATCCATCTATGAAGGTTTATGCAAGGTGAATCTATTATTTTGTATTCTATGTAGTTTCCTTTATACAATTTTATTTCATTTCTAAGGTTGATTCCTAAAAAGGGGTTTGACCAAGGCAAACCCCTTTAGCCAATGTTTTTCCCTATTTCTCTGTGTGTGGGAAAAAAATACAAAGTTGTCAAATTAGATCTGGGAAGAACAAGTACAATCAAATGATTTGTAAAAAAATCAATAAAAAATATTTGGAACACGTCATCATTGTCATCTTGTTTGAGGAACACTTTGACCATTGTTGTCACATTCCTACCATTTGTAGCTCATATTTCTATCACAGGCTAGTTTTGTCTTCTAGCTTCCATTTATGTTAGTTTCATCTCACTGCATGTCTGTTATAGTCTATTTTTATCATCTTTTCAATGACTTTCCTAGTTAATCATTTACATTACTATATCATATCATTCTCATTTCATCAATTACATATTTTAGAGAAGGAATCATTATCCCCATTTAGTGCTTGAGTCTCCTCTTGAGCCTATTGGGGGCTTCTTCCTTCCTATATGTGCAATTTATGAAAATGGGAGTGATCTTTACATAGTACATTTGGTCACTCCCCTTTTTCCTTTGTATAGAGACCAAAATAATTTGACATCAACTAGAAAGTGACAAGGGGAGAGGAAAAAAATCCAAAATTTGTGTTAAGAATGATACAAAACTAAGCACATCAGAAATGAAGTCGAACCCTAAACTAAAATAGAAACCCAAATTAGAACACAAATCAAGAAAAATGGAGGCTTCACTTAAGATCCTAGTATTTGGTTAGGATACTATACAAGTAGTAGAACATGTATATTTATTGAAATATTTTTGGGAGAGTACGAAAAATATAAGAGCTCAACATAAGTTACTGGACTTTGTAGGATCTTTTAGAAAGGGGAATTAGAATTGTATATGAAGCACTATCTACTACATGGGAGCACTCAGGATGAAGTTAATGAGGAATTTAAGGTCTCCTTCCTTCTGCTAACAATTTATTTTTTTATCTTCTTCTCTTTCATCCATTTTTAAGAGGGTATTCCTACTTTGGATTCAAACCCGACATCTATTTTCTTGTTTCTATTTTTTTGTTTTAAGGATTTCCACCTTTAATCATTAGGAGGGATTCTTGAGCTATCTCCATGGGAGAACAAGAGTTCCTTGCTTGGGGTCATCACAACTAAATTTATAGTTCCATTGCTCATAGGAGTAGAACCATCTAAAAGATGAGTATTAGGGTGCTTAGAGGTGACATAGGTGAATTCACCTTCCTCCATCTCCTCTTGGATAGGGGGGAGAAAATAATCAAACTCACAATAGAGTGAAGGGATAAAGAGGATTCAAATTTTGGGAGATAGAGAGTTGATCATGGAAACAAGAGGGATATAGGAGCGTAATCTAACTATATAACATGGGTGATATTATCCACATTAATTTGGAGGGTCTATTTTGGAAGATAGCCATTGATTTTTAGGAGGTCTTCTTCGAAGTAGTAGTCTACCACCTCATACATTTTTGGAACAAGAGAACCTTTGAGCTTTTGGGGGATTTTACAGGTTTTCCAGTCAAAGATTAAAAATGGACCACTTTTGAACAATTTTGGTAGAAAATAGTAGGATTCTCATACAAAATAGTTTGGTTCCACTTTCCTAATTTTAACTAGAGGATAATTAAATTAGGAAGTGGTTTACAATATTAACACACAATTTGGTATTGACTAACCTAGATTTAGCCTTTGTGACATTGTCAATGGAGACAAAGTGCCCAAAAAAGTTATCAATCCATTTGAAAATTTTATCATCTCAAAAATTGAGGGGAAGTCCTAATTGTATGACATAGACATAAGACATCTTGTTGAGATCTATAATAGGATAAAATCTCAACTTCTAATGATAGAGGGAAAGGTTTTTTTTTTTGTAGATCTAAGGTTCAGTTGTAAGGATGAAAATAAGATCCTCTTCAAAGGTAAATCTAGAAAGAAAGAGGTCACCAATCACAACACTTGTAGTCATGATTCTTTTCAACTTTCATTTTTTTGAGACACAACATTGAACCATGTTAATGGTGGGACAAAATGAGAAGAAATTTCCAACCAGAGTGTTATTAATTGAGGAGAGTATTTTTTCATAATGAATTTAGGAACCTTAATTGATGTCCCTTCCTTAGAGCCCAAGAAAACAAGGGTATCCTTATGATCAAGAAGGCCAAAAGATTCCTCAATAAGGACACTTTTTCAATCCTCGATATTTGAGTTCCTTGAAGGATTGACAAGGAGCATAAGCTCCTTAAAAGCTTTTTTGGCACAAGTTGTGGACCCTATCCAAACCTCCAAGACCTAAGGTTATTCCAACGGGGGGATGATGGTAGAGATTATAGGCATGACATGCTCCTCAAAATTAGAGGCAACATGTGAAGAAGATTCATGTCAAATCATAGGGTGAGTGAGATGAGATGGGGAAAAAACCCCTCGTAGGAAAACACCATGTACTCGAGGAGGATTCAAACTTGCAAGGACATAGAAGTTTTAGATAAAATATTAATATACTACTACAATAATTGTTGAGCCTTATGATCTACCTTAACATTTAGTCATAGGTAAGAGTGATGAGTGGGAGAGTCCGAGCAAGATTGAGTACAGATAGGGTTTGAACTTGCAAGGATGGAGAGGGCCCATTGGAAGTGAATGGTTTTTTCTTGTTCTTGGAGAATCCTCTCATTCTGAGGATGTTGATGATGATGGTGCCTTTTCATCTTTTTTCTAGTTTTTTGGCCTATCAAATTTCTTTTATGCCTCTTTTAGCACTTGGTGCTCCGTTCTTATAAGGTTTTTTTCTAAGATTAGTGAGTGGGGGTGAAAACTTTGAGGTGGGTTATCTTCTATGAATTTTGCAACTTTTGTGGTCTTGTATGTCCATGGTTGAGTTGTTTCTTACTGTGGTGTGCTTATTTTTGTGGCCAACTCTATTGTTACTTCTAGATATTCCATTATTATAGTTCTTATATTGCCTTTTAAGTGGTCTTTGGTCCTTCATAGGGCCATTTATATATCTCTTCAGAAGATCAAGGGATTTTTGAGAGATTTTTCTCATGCAATTATTGGGATCCTAGTTGTTATTGGTTCAGTAGATACATTAGTTGTGGGGTTATTCCTTGAATGAATGAATAAATTTTTTTAATAACATCCACAAGGCTAAATAGCTTATGGGACCCATGGATAGCCATAAAAAAAATAAGAAACTAAAAACCAAAAGCATTAGACCCCCAACCAACTAGATCTTTTTCTCCTTCTACATCTTGGATCTTCTTCTATGTACCTTGGTTAGTTAATATGCAACCCTTATGATCTTTCCTTCTTTGAAAAATAGTTCTCAAGTTGTTCACTTGTACTATATTAATGTAATTCATCTAAATATCCTTGTAGGTTGAGCACTCTATGATGTAATTTCATTTTGTCTCCACCACTTCTCAATTTCAATAACAACATCTTATGTCTACCCACTCTTATTTAGGTATCACCCATCTTTTGGTTTCACATCTAAGTTGGTGTGAACTAGTTCTTATTTAGGTATTTAACATTTTTTCTTTCCATTTTATTTCCATTCATTTGTATCACTTTTGAGTATGATAATGTGTGGGATTAAAATGTTTGATGTAGTACTCCTTCCTCCCAAGATGTCCAGTCCACATGTTTTCCTTGAATTTGCCTTGAACATAATTTTTAATTTCCTCCTTGATACTTGGGCACTCACTTATTTTAATAACCCACTTATTCATCCATTTGTTGTTTTTTTATCCATGTAGTTTTTTTTCTATCTAATTTCTCATTTGCTTCTATTTTTAGCTAGTGATGTTGCTCCATGTTCTCTAATCTTCTTAAGTAGCTTAGCAATCGACACATAGCTGCCACTTTAATAGGAAAATTCCTAACCTTTGTGAAGATAATTTCATATGGAATAGACAATTTAATCTTAAGGCTACTCATGATAAATTTTGTTGCAGTCTTTCTATATGTCTCATTTACTTTCTTAAGTGATGTTGCCCTATACCTCACAACCATATAACACAATCGACGCTACTAGAAGCCCAAAAAGAGTTTTCAAATCACATAGCTCGACACTTCTACATCTATTTTGTAGTGAGTGTAATGCTTTTCGTCCTCCTTTTAACCATTTTTCTCTACATGTTTCCAAGCTAAGTTTATTGTGGAAATCAAGACCCAAGTATTCATATTCATTGATCACTTGCAAAGGATTTCCATCAAAGGTGTATTCTCTATGAACCTCATTTATCTTCAAGGTAAATATCACGACCTTAGTTTTTCTAGTGTTCACCTGTATCCAAACCTCATGGAAAAATGATTCTAGGGATTTCAATTGTTCCTTCAAATCTTGTGTTCTTTTTTCTCACTAAAATAAGATTATCTGCATATATGAGCAACTTTATTACATAGTTGGTCAAATGGATCCCACCACTACCAAACTTGTCTAGCCATTCCTCTAAACTATCAATGTACATCTCAAATAGAGTAGGGGATAAAGGGAGAACAACCCTATAATGTTATAGAATTTTCAAATCTTCTATTCTATTCCAAAGTTTCTTCTCAGTATCATGTCAAAAGGTTTCTTGAAGCCTAAAAAGAACAAAAAACATCTCCCCCTTGTGTATCACACACTTCCTCAATTTAAAGTGCCTAAGTGTGATGCAATGGTCTATTATAGAATGTTTTAGCCTAAGCCCATTTTCCCTTTGGCCTTTTCTCCTTCCTTTTCAGTCCAAGTGTTGATTTGCTTCTCTATCATGCTCCCAAAAAAATTTACTGAAAAGCGGATTGATTATTATAGTGTGGTGATTTGAGGGGTTGTTGATGTTGCCACTTTTTTGTAAGAGGATGACAACACTAGTGGTCCAATTTTCTAGAAACCTATTTAATGAATCCATTAAATATTCTTTTGATGACCTGCTTATTCTTGGATCTAATGACTCTTTCTTTGTGGCTAAATTTGATAAGGATGTTGGCTTTTTTTTGGGTGGGGGTTGTTTGTTTAGGTATTGGGTGGAGGAGAGTATGTGTGTGAAGATGAATTTATTTTTCTTTTACCCTTTCCCTTATTTGGCTAGGTTGCAAATTTTATCCCCTATTTTGGATTTCCTTTGGTCTTGGTTAAACATCTCCCTCGGTCCCATTTTGGGGTTTGATTCTTTTTGTCTCTTTTTGCACTTTTTTTTTGCTTGTAATATTGTTTTTGGACTCTTCTCTTGTGGTTGTTGTCATTTTTGGGGGGATTGAGGCATATCTAGCTTTTAATTATCTAGATGCTACTCATGTTTCCTTCATTATTTTTTCCTTGGTGGGTGAGTTCCTTCATAGTGCTTTAGGCACCTTTGGCCCAACAGTTGGGTCTAATTTTTTGCATCATTTCATTAGTGCTTTTAATGGAGGTTTGTGGTTCACCTTTCTTCTATTCAAAGTTTGTGGGAGAAAGTCATGGTGGTTTTTGAGATAGTTTAATTTGACTATGAATGAGATTCTTGAGGATCTTCCTTTGGCATAGACTTGTTTCCTGCCTTCAAGGAGTGGAGGGGTAAGTGTATGGGATGAAGGGACCTTGGTTTCTCAATCCTGAGCTATTAGGCACGAGTTTTATGGGTTTTAATGGATTTTTTTGTGGGGTATAATAGTTTTTTTCCCCTCCATCATTACCATTTTAGGTTTTAATGGCTTTGGTCTAAATTTGACTATCTTGATCCTCTCTAGGAAAGATTTAGAGTTATCTTTTTGTTTAAAGGCCTCTTCTAATGTTTTGAAAGATAATTTTTACTCAGATTTTGTTAAAGGGGCTCTTTTCCTTTTTCTTATTAATTCTTTTGATAAGATCCTTTATTGCTTCTATCCAATCTCTTTGCTTGTGTCTCCTATTGAGGTAGAGAATTCTCCTATGGAGGTAGAAATCTCCTTTGTGAGGTGGACTAAGGATTTTATTCTTCTGTTGTTAGCTTCCTCTTTTGTTTTTCATATTGAGGTGGACACTTTTTCTATTAAGGTGGATAATGTTGGGTGTGAGAGGTGATTTATTGTTGGAAGGAGGTGATTGCTACTCTTTCTTAGTGTATTGGCTATAATTTAGCTGATGTTGGCCTTGTTCATGTTTTCTTTCATTTTTATCCTATTGAGGTGGAGACTTTGGAAAGAGAAGGGAGCTCATGGACATCTTTCTAGAAGGTTATGGAAGCCTTTTCAAAACCCATTGATTAGATTATGGGAGATTATAAGAACCCTTTGTGAGTTATGTAGAGGCTTCGACCTAGTGTTGTTGCACCCTAGGCTTATCTTGTTTATCCTTCTTTAGGTGGTTGTTGGTTAGTGGATTGTGGGCTACCATTGGTATGTGTTCTAATTTTTTTGTAGTTTTCCATAGTTGGATTTCATATCCCATCACATTTTGTCTATACAGGGTTTTGGGACCCCTTCAAAAGTTTTTTTACCTTTAATAAAAAATAATTAGTCATGAAATTTTAAAATTTGTAGAACATGTAATTTTATAATATATTTTTATATTATTTTTTGATAAACATAATAGGGCTTCATAGATATTAACATATTGATTGTTATATGATGGATTATAATATTATAAACTTGAGTATATATATCTAAACTTAATATCATTGTTTAACTAAATTACTATAAATAGAAAGATTCAATCTATCAAAATCTCGCAAAAGAATCTTCTTCATACAAAAAAAGTTAATACTTTTACTGATCTAGCCAAAGAATCTCACTATTATCAACAATAGTAAGTGGATGGAAAAATGGCATTTTCTATCATAGATGAGTTGTATCTTATTCAATCACAATCAAGTGCACTTTTTATTTAAAAAAATGTTTCCTATTTTACATTTGAGTCATGCTACATATTTTTAAATATTTTAAATGATTTATGATTTTTGTAATATCTACTTTTAGTTCAAAAACATAATAACCAATGTTGTTAAAATCATAAATACTTCTAGATATAATTATATGAAAATTTTTAATGCCAACATCTCAAATCCTTCATTAGGATGTGAGAGAGCTAGGAGACAAAAGATTGTCAGTAGAAAATCACACCACAAGTTAAAAAGATAGCTAGGAGGAGAGGTGACATATGGTTCAAAGTATGGGGGATACAAAATGAATAAAAAAAAGAAAATTAAGAAAAAGAGCAAGAAAGAAGAAAGATACTAAAGAATACAACAATGGACTAGACAAGAAATTCAAAGTCAACAAAGGTCAAACAATAGGAAATGAAGGAGAAAATTTTAAAGGAAAATAAAAAACAAAATTAGATTGAAAAAACTAGCACATGAATAATAAAACAAAAGAGGATAAGACAAAAAAGAAAGCCAAATAGTAAAACCAAACAAACAATTAGAAACACTAAAAAGACTAGCATACATAAAAAGTGAAAGAAATATTAAAATTAATGTTTAAAAGAAAAGCATACATAAAAATGTGAAATAAATAAAATTAATGAATTAATTTCAATTCTCTAACATTTTTATGTATGCTCATTTTTGTTTAAGTTTCATTTAACCAAACGTAAACAAAAAAGAAGAGCATAAATAAAAATGTGAAAGAATTGAAATTAATTCAATTCTTTCACATTTTTATTTATGCTCCTCTTTTTGTTTGAGTTTTGTTTTTGTTGTTTTTAATTGTTTATTTGATTTTAATGTTTGGCTTTCTTTTGGTTCTTATCTTCATTTGTTTTATTATTCATGTGCCTTCTTTTTCAATATAATTGTGTTTTTTTGTTTTCCTCTTATTTTCTACTTTATTGTTTTATTCTTTAGTATTTTTTTTCTCTTTCTTGTTTTTTTTCTTTTTCTTAATTTTCTACTTTTTATTCATTTTTGTATCCCTTGCACTTTGAACCCTTGTCCTCTGCTATCTCTCCTCATCACTGCTCTTTTTTAAGTCGAGGTCTCATATGCAATTGATCATCTTATGCCTCTTAGCTCTCTACCATCCTGATGATGGATCAAAGAGTATGATTTGAAATGTTGACATAGAAACTATCACACAATCTAATCCAAAAATTCCACATTGTTATAAATTGTAGAAATATGTTATCATTAATTTCAACCCTACTACTTATAATGGATACAAAAATCTCTCCACTAATATTTTTCCATTTAGAATTTCAAACCATCTTCAAAACAATTTTTACAATCTATTACAGTTCTAAAATTTGATGGTTACCCTTAAATATTGATGGTCAAAAAGATAAAAAGAATATAAAATTAACAAACAACTATAAATTACTAATTATTGATTATCATAAAGATAAAAAGAAAGTAAAATTAGATAATTATAAATTGATAATATATAAAAAAATTCAAATTTACTTTTTAAATTCATATGATCTATTTCAAAAAAATTCTAAATTAATATAAATATATAATAAACAATAAAGAAACAAGAATATATTGTAACATAATAGAAACTATCAAAAAAATTGATATTAAGATATATTAAAAATTAGAAACATTCATTTCTTATCATTAAAATACTATAGATTACTTATAATAATTTTGTACAAAACTTATAAATTATCTAAAGTGATATATATATATAGTATGTTAATTCATACATCCCATAAATTAGAAATATTCATTTCCTATCATTAAAATACTATAGATTGCTTATAAGAATTTTGTAGAAAACTGGCCCATTGACATGAAAAGAAACACAACACTTAACATCTTAATATTAATATATTATTTTCCCTTAAATTAATAAAAAAAACAAAAAATTCAAACATTGAACAAGAAAACAAATACCGCGGCCGTCGACCAACCAAAGGAAAAAAAAATCACAGAGAACATTGATAAGGAATCTCGACGTACATTGAATATTTCAATACTTGAGATTTTCTTTTTCTCCCAATCAATAAAATCTCTGCAACTTTTTCAATCCAAAATGACATTTTTCTGTGTTTGTTAGGGCGTATCAAATGCAGCAATAGAACCACAGTATTCTAATTTTCATGGTGTTTTACAGATGAGAAAGAGAACCCACAAAAACTTCAAGAAAAGAAAAATCGAAAGTAGTTCAAAACCTTAAAACTCCGGCCTTGGTTGGACTAATGCCATGCAATTGCTTGCTAATGTATTGAAATTGGTGAATATATAAATGGAGAGACTAATGAAATGTGATAATTCTGATGAGGTTGGAGAACGAACATTTACCCAATAAGGGAAGCTCACAGGTTTAGAAAAACGGTTCCACTGCCTTTTAATGAAGTGGAGGACGATTGATGGTGGAAAGATTATTTTATGCAATGCTTGAGCCGTTTTTGGAATAGGTGAAACCTTGTTCTTGGCCACCCCATTGACAATACCATGTTTTTTCTTTGTTTTAGTTATCATGGTGGCCCTCTAGCTGCCTCTTTCGATTTAGTGTCTTTGTGATTGTTGTTGTTTTTCTTGGCCCAATGGATGGTGGCTCAGTTAGTCTTGATCTATACTTGGTTATTCAGAATGATTGGTTATATTTGTCAGTAGATATGTAGATATTTTGAGAGGTAAATGATTTTGTGTGGAGTTAAGAATTGGAGAGGACACGAATAGAAGACTTTGTCTTTATTTAAATATTCATTAATAATATATTAATGGGGTTTGAATTTTGATAGCGAAAACAACGATATCACAATTTAACCATCGCAACATCTTAATGTTGGCAAAAGGTAATTCTATGGTTTGAATCATAAAAGGTCAAAGTTTTATTTTAAATAATTCCATAGAAAAAGAAATGGCATTTGATTAATTGGAATACAATTTGTCAACCAAAAGAAAAAAGTGGTCTTGATATAAGATCTTTCATTTATAATAATATAGCTCTTCTTGTCAAATTATGTTGGAGATACTAGGTGGAAGAGCAAATCTTATGGAAAACAATTCTTAAGCTCAAGTATTTGAATATGGAGAAAAACAATTCCATCCTCAGAATGTTGACCCATTGTAATTTAGTTTTTAAATATAGAAATTGGATAGTAGTCCAATTAGAGTTAATCTTTCTAGATTGTAGTGAAGAGAGACCTTAGGATTTTTTGAGATTATGCATGGGACCAACATAGCCTTCTTTATGTGGAACTCTATGGTCTCCAATTGTTAAAATAAATATATTGAAGTTGGATAGATTAATGTTTCTAATTTTTAATTGCATTTATTAAAGATAGCATGAAGATTTATAAATGGAAACCTAAATATCTTTGGATACAATGACAATTCCCTCTCTTCAGTGATCACTTAATTCATATTTTAGCATCTTGGAAGGTCTCTCGGGATAAAAAAAATTCATATTTCCTTAGATGGGATTTGAAAAGTAATGAAATTTACAATATGAAAGCTAGTTAAAAGATTTATAATGCAAATGTTAAAAGCTCTAAGTTTTCGAAAAGAGTTTAACATCCTAAATATTGTCTTAAGGTTAATGCATTCACGTGGCTTTCATTTTTAGATAAATCTCTTCATTAAGATAAATTTCAAAAGAGGGATTGTTTGAACAAATATATTTGTTGAGTTTAGGATGAAGAATTTGGTAGATATCTTTTTTTAACTTGACCCCTTTCGAATTCTCTTCAACAATTATAGTGTGATTTGTTAAAAATTTCAAGGAATAATTTTGGTTCTATCTATGACTCTTATAAATCAATCATGAACTTCTTTATAACTAAAATCTCTTAAATCACTTGCATGGTATTAGCATTGACTGAATCTATTATAATATTTAGTGGGAATAAATTTGCAAAAATTTTAATGGTACAACAAAGCATATAAGTTAGCGTTGGGATAGAATTATGACCAATCTAAGAGAATTCTACTAAGATTGGAATCAAAATTATCAACTAAATTCTTGGTGGGAGTTCAAAGATCTAAAAGGACATTTTATTCATGTAACCTCTCATTTTGCATCTTCCAATATAACAATCCTTAATATTGCTAACTTGATGTCCTCCTCTAGACTCAGTTAAAATTAATGTTGATGGTACTTCAAAAGACAATCCTAGAAATGTTAGCATGGAAGGTGTTTGGCATGATTGCAATAGAAGTTCATCTTTGGTGTTTAAGTATCCTTGTCGTTAGTTCTAATGATTTTATGAAGTCTATGATTGTTCATCAAACTCTTTTGCATACCAAGCAAATATATTTTACTAATATTATTCTAGAAGGTTGATAATTTTAAAAGAAAAGTTTGTTTTCACTTCAAGTAGTGGGAACTAAATGAATATAAGAATGACATCAACATCTCCATTCATGTTTTTCAATGTTATTAAGTGGAACCATACTAGAAAAAAAGGGAATCAAGTTGTTAATTTTTAGGCTAAATCAGCTGCTACTTGAAATGTCATTATGGTTGATACAGAAATTATCAAGCTTTCCCTATTTAGGATATGAGAAAACACTTTAGTGATTATGTAAAATGATTATTAAAACCCCCTTAAGATCATGATTCGTGTTGCTTACCGATGTACATTTTTTTCTAGTGCAACTCTTACTATTCATTCCACTATGGTCAACTTTAATTTACTATTTTTAAATATTTTATCATGTTGATCTAGTTTTTTCCTCAACAAGGGAAAATATTGCTTTTGATACAAGAAAAGAAGGTACAATCTTAAGGGGAAAAAATATTTATTCCTCATTCATTAGATTTAGAGGTTTTCTTCTATCTTATTGATTATCTATTTTGGGTATGTGCACCAAGATGGTGAATAAATAAGTGGCTACTCATCTAAAAATAAATTTAAAAATGAGCTAAAAGTGGTGTGTTTTTTAAAAATTCAAAAACCACGTATGTGTTATGGTTTGGAAAATTCAAGCCAAAATCTGTAAATCTTATAGGGATTAAAAATGTGTATGTGTTATTTGAAATAAAATCATGTATGTGTTTTCATGAGAAAAAATCACGTACATGTTTTGAACATGTACGCATTAAATGCTAAACAAGAAAAATGTGTATGTGTTTTCCTATGAATAAAAGGTAGATGAAATACATGAGTTGCAACTCATGTATTTAGTTCTTGAAAATGCCTACATGTTTTCAATGCTAATTATTTTTTCCTCCCCATAGTGTTTTTTCATTAGGATACATGTACATAAAATATAAAATTTAAGTCCTTTCTTATACTTTAAGTAAATATTTTGTATAAATTGTCAAGATGTTTAAAAGTGGTTTTAGATCTCTTGGATTCATAATAAAAATTCTATATTTGAGGAGATCTTATAATATTTTAGAAGTTAATATTT
The DNA here is from genome assembly GCA_027943335.1 of Chamaecyparis obtusa. NCBI lineage: Eukaryota > Viridiplantae > Streptophyta > Pinopsida > Cupressales > Cupressaceae > Chamaecyparis > Chamaecyparis obtusa. The sequence goes on from BSBK01000300.1 coordinate 496,055, forward strand.
AGTAATCAATAGGATCCTATCACCATTCTCTTGTTATCTCTCTATCTCATGCTCTTTGTGTCCACTAATCTCTAGGCCTATCTATTTCCCAATCACTCTCCTCCTCCCTCTCCACCTCTCTATCCAATTGTCTTCTCTCTCCCCAAGCTCTAGATCTTATAGTTCCTGAGACTTAGTCAAATTTTAATAATCGCTAAGCTTTTATCATCATTCTCTCTCTATATCTCTATTTAACTCCCTTTTTCTCCCTTGATCTCTACACACACACACATATCTCTGTGTGTGTGGGAATAGAAGGGGAGGTATGTAGAGAATGATATATATATATATATATATATATATATATATATATATATATATATATATATATATATATATATATATATATATATATATGGGTAAGAGTTTGGAGTTGGGGGACAATCCCGCGGAAGTCTTTTAGAAATGAGAGATGTCGCTCGAAACAGGCGCCCATTTTAGGTTCGGGCACCCGATCCTAAATTCAAAAAATGGGTGCCCGTTTCTTAAGACATGAGCGGGAAGCACACATCCGCCTCGAATTTCATTTCAAATCCAATTTGGTTTAGGCTTGGTAGAACCAAGCCTATGCCTTGACCTCCAAAAATTTGGTTAAGGCATTACAGAGTAAAATTTCTGCCTTGCCATAATTTTTAGGACAACTTCCTGAATGAATTTTTCGATAAAACGAAAACCCATTTTAGCTCTTATTGTGCAGATTATAAAAATATAAATTTTATAGTGATATGATGAATTTTAATATTTATACAATATTTATTAAGCCAACATGGTACCTAAACTTGAAATACCAAGGTTAACTAAAACTTTAATAACATTTTTAATTTTTTGTTTTTTGAAAAATGAGTTATATGTAATCAAACTACATATAAATCTTTTCAATTTTTAAAAAAAAAATTGAAAAAAGTGAAGTTATCATCAAATTATGGTGTCTATACACTAGAGGTTTCAAAAATGTACTTTATAGTCAATTAAAAATTAATTTAAAAAAAATATTCAATAAAAAAATAAGATAAAATATTCTCATCAATCTTCAGTGTTTTAGGTACCTTTTCCCAAAAGGATTCCCAAAAATACATTCATTTACTTCAAAAAAGGGTGTCCGTACACGCGTGAGGTGTGGTCCTGAAATAGGCATTTTGAAAAAGTGGTTTTTAGACATGCAATACTAAAATTCAATTTATACCATGTGGGTATTGAAATAAATTACATATTTGAAAACTACATTCCGAGCACTAAATTTTATATTACTAAAGTTTTTCAAGATTCAATCTTTAAGTGCTTCAAATTTGGACATCAATTGACAGAAATTTTGAAAAATAGAAAAAACACTTCCACTTTTTGGCCAAAAGTGGGACCCAACTTCTTGCAGCCACCCATATATACACACACACACACACACACACAATTCTCTACATACTTCCCCTTCTATTCCCCTTTCTTTGTGTCCTACCCTCACATGATACTTTTTCCTACTAATCATAAGAGAATATCACCATCACCTAAGTCTCTAATTACCCATGAGCACCTACCCAATTAATCAATTCCAAACTCCAAATACAAAACAACTCTATTAGGAAGTATCAAGTAAATGATCAATGTACTCAATACAAAGAAACTGAACCAAGATCAATGTCAAAGCTCCAACTATAGAATCAAGAACATAAACACGAAAATATGATCTAATCATCTCCTCCAAAAATATAACATGCTTCATATGAACATATCAAATAGATATAATACATGCCAAAATTCTAAAGTGACAATCAATAGAAAACCATGACATAATAGAAACCATGATAACATATCAAATGAAAGCACAAAATCACACCTCCACCAAGGAATCATTGAGTCCTCCAAGATGTTAACATCTCCTATCTCCATGAAGATATCCATCTCCTACAAGTGAAATAGAAAATGTGAAAGACCCTTTTACAATAACAAGATCTAAGGCATCCTCCAACATATACAACACTAAAGAAGATCATCTACCATCCAATGGTGAATACACACCAACACCAACAAATCCCACTGAACCATGATATTGAGTCACGCATGGCATCATGATAACCATCTTCTAAATGAAGATCCTCTAGGTCTACATACACACAACTGATATGTTAGTAACTTCAAATAAAACCAAGATCTCCAAACCAAGACGATGCATACAATTTCCAACAACCATCAATCATGAACCAACCCTACATCATTAACACATTACTATCAAAAGCTCCAAATGAAAAGTGCAATCAGTGAATAAAAAATATATCATGACATTGTGATGAAACACATGCTACAAGTCCCAAAAATAATTATCCAGGTGCCATAAACATCATGCATCCTATATATCAAAAGAAAACATAATAATGCACAAAGGACCATAAAAAAGGCCAACTAATGATGTCCACAATACTATTGAATCCAACCCGGTGGATATAGACAATTCACATTTGATTCATCTAACTATAATCAAATGGTTGACCTACCCACCTAGCCACATAAATCGTAGATCTAAATACTGAAACATGAAAACTCATCATTGTTAAGAATGGGAACATTGAGAGGGGGGAGGGGGCGGGGGTGAATCAGTGTTCTGCAATTAATGTTTTTCTACTTCTTGAAACTTAGCCCAATTACTTAAATATTGAAATGAATAGTAAAGAGAATAAAACAATCAACCATAACGCATAACACAATATATGTTTATGGGGAAACCTTGGCCAGAGGAAAACCCCGGTAGGAATTAGCACCCACGAATAATTGCACTTAATCTTATGCACCTGCTAAAGTTCATTTTCCCTATTAGGAGAAGTCTTTACAATGATGAGTACAATGACTCAGTTAAGAGTTTGATAGAACAAATCATGTTAGGGATGGATGGCTCACTGCTCAATGAAGAAGCCTACAACCTCCTAGTTATCAGATACACACAATATCCAGAAGGGTGAACTGCTGCTTTGAAACTGCTATCTGATCAGTTCCTTTTATGTGTTGTTACTCTAACTTCTTTTAGAGCTTTATATCATACTAACTGAACTCACATACTTCTTCTCTTCTTAATATCTTCCATACTCTTCTATTCTTGCTCATATACTCAAATACAAAAGCGCATGTCATATATATACATGCTGAATGGACGCAACCAAAACTAAATACTATGTCAGCCTAAAACTTAACACATAGAACACTTCCAATTTAATTGGCTCAAGCGTGTTTACATACAATGATAATAACATGTTTACATCACTATTACAATAGGTGCATAGCCTTTACAAAACAAAATGATATATGCTAAACAAAAACTTCATGTCGACTACATGCACTATTCTATTCTGTCGCTTAACTGCCAATGTCACTTAGACTTGTTGTAACTTCTTGATACTATCATATCTGATCATGTGTTCTTAGACTTAGCATAATAGCATACTCAAAATATTATATCCAAGGGGGCATACCAAAACTTGATCATACATACGTGCGACGATGCTCTGATCATCAGGTGCTTCACTATCTGCACTGTCTTCCATACTTAGCCAAAATATGATCTTCAGTGATGTGTGCTGACTATCAAAACTTCATATGACTTTATTTCTATAATGAAAACACAAAACTAGTCATATATTCTTAGTAAAGTCAACTTTCCAACAATCTCCCCCTTTGTCATTAATGGAAACAAAGGAATATGGCAAAGTTGCTAAACTATATCTTTACAAAAATTTTGCTATCTTATAATCTTATCCTTTTCTACATATTGTACATCATATACTACTCTATCTCCCTTATACCATATATTCTACTCCCCTTTGACATTAATGACAAAGGTGCTCTAAAAAAGAAAATCTCTAAGTACTTACACAGTATATACATCAGGATATGCAATCTGAAAGTTTTTTATTTCTTGCTGCCAAAACACCTTAAGTGCATCAACTGTCTAAAGATGGGCGCATAATGCATATGCGAGCTTCTCCATCTTTTCTAAATCGGTGTAGGGACCTTGATCATATGTCACAATTATAGCATCTATATGCTTGATGTTCTGATTCAGTACATCTAGTGAGGGTGCTAGTGCATTTCTTAGTTGTGCTTGTCTAGCCCTTATCTTTGCAATCTCTTTTTATGCCTTCTCTATTTTGTCTATCTATCCTTGATAAACATTATTGCACATGTTTATGTCTTGAGAGGGATCTTCAACTGATTTTCTTACTGCTGCTATCATAGACTATGGTTCTTGAATCTTCTTAGAGTGGTCTGAAGTGAGTTTATCCTTGTTCATGCAGTCAGTTATCATCTTCCTTCCTTTTGCTGCTACCTCTTTCAGCATTGCTTGACCAATCTTAAGAGAGTTTAGATCAAGTGATAAATTGCCTATCAAATAATTTAGTATTTTCTTGTTGTATTTCTCTTCTACATTTTTTGTTGCCGAGTCTTCAAGACTTGAAAAGCTTTCTTTGAAACTCGACAAGATATTGCTAACATCATCCACTGAGTGAACACTAATCAATTTCTTATCCTCAGGCAATAAATTATTCAGTACACTAATCAATTTCTTATCCTCAGGCAATAAATTATTCAGTATGCTAACTGATTCCACAAATAGAGTATTCCTCATTACTTGTTTTTCTTTGGCTTTCTCCATAGCTAACACACTTATCTTTATCAGATCTTCTTCTTCCCATGAGTCTAGGCTTGTTGTATTAGGATTCAAGCTTGACAACAATGATATGGATGACTTAGGAGTAAGAAATGTGCTTTGACTTACATCCATATCCTCAGTCTTTACCTTTATTGGGATCTCAACAGAAGGCTCTTCTTTAGGTTCATCTTCCTTCTCAATTTATTGTCATGTTATGTCTTCAATTAGGACTTCTTCTTGCTGCAAAGGTGTTTCTTCACCACATAGGATCTCAGCTTCCTCAGTACTCACAAAGGTTTCTTCAAACTTATCCAGATCATTATCTGTTTCTGCCATGGTGATTTCAATGTCATCAATCACAATAGTTTCATCCTTTGTTTCCACTGCTTCAGTAGGTACTGTAACCTTGGGCATAGAATCTTGTGGACCTGTCATAGGTGCATTAGGAATCTTTGATTCTTTTGCTTGCTCAGAGGGAACTTGGGTTGCAGGCGCAGAAGGTGGGTACATGTGTCTTTCCAAAAACACTTTTTCAAATGCTTTCTATGTCTCCTTCGCAATCAACTCATAGTCTTTGTTCATTATGTGCAGAGTTATAATTTTTGTTCTTAAATGACGCTTTACCAAATCTAGCAGTAGTATTTTCTCTTCTAGTGAACAAATAGGGAGGTTCTCATCCAAATTCTTTTCTCTAATTCTCATATCCTCCTCTATAGCTTGTCTTTTCAAAGAATCCAATATATTCCATACATGATCAGGAATGACTGTCTTAAGTTCCAAAACTGACTTTTTGAACTTAATCATATGCTTGATAATCATAGAATGAATTTTTGATTTATCAATCTCATGATATTTGTCATAGAATTTTGCAATCTAATCTATACTTCCTTCATCAACAACTCTAGTTCTCAAAACTTCCAAATTTGGTCTGAATCCTACCTTAGGAGGTACTTGAGTGTTATTTCCTTTGCTTTTGGTTTTTCTTGATGATGGGTGGCTTGTGCCGATTCACTTCTTTCTTCTAGACACCTTGCTTGGCTCAGGAGGTGGAGTGGACTCTAGATCAATTGTAATAGAAGGTGCAGATGTGCTAAAATCAGTCTTACTCTTCTTCTCCTTTGGATCATCAAATTTTTCTATTTTGACTTCAGATGAGGGTGCGCTCTCAAGTTTCATAGAAATCTTGGCTTCCCTTGCTTTATCTATGTCTTCTTGGGTGACACCATGAATTTTTAGAATATCAGATGTAATTATTGATGCTTTTCTCTTAGTCGTTGCACTGTATAAGATAGAATCAACTTGTCTTCTCTTCTCTTCATATGTGCCCCATCTAGGTTCATTGGGATCCTTAGGCACTGATAGGAGGACTTGTCCATAACCTTCCAAAATGTGCTCATCAACTTCATAACCAAGTGGATGAATACACTTTGTTCTGGGCTCAACTGCTTTCATGCATGTAGTATCTATTTCCACCATGAAACATATAGAGTCCTTGTATTTCTCCACTATCTTCTCAGGTATCCTGTACCTTCTTTGCATCTTAATTCTGAATGTTTTTATCTCCAAGTCCATGTAGTCCTTTAAGGTGCTCTTTGATGTTGCCTTGAATGAAATTTGAGGCAAGGTAGGTAAGCTTTTATCAAGATAGAGATTAGAAACCTTACCAACTATATGAAAGTACATGTATATGATCAATGACCCAAAACTGAATATTTTTCTTTTATCATGTTTTATAGCTCTTATGTTGTCTAACAACTGTGCGCACAAGATCTCACAAAGGTTAAACTCTCCATTTTCTTTTATTATCCTTATTGCTGCCTGAATTGTAGTTGCGGATACACTATTCACTCTATTTGCATGCTGGAAATTGTATCCAAGGATCATAGCCATGATTTTAATGTCTTTCTCCTCTATGGGCTCAATTTTCATGCCATGCTTATCACTCATGGACTTACATGCCTACTCAACTTGTTTTCTGACATCTTTTCATGTTGGAATAATGGCACTGGTCTTAGAAAGTCTGTTCATCTCATGAATGAGATTAGTTGTAATACGGATAGGGACTTCAATCCAAAACAAATCATCATGAATTTTTCTTAGTAAGATTTTGATCCATTCTGACTCATAGAATTCATACGCAGTTGCATACTCTATGATAGGGTTATCTGAGAGGTACGTGAATTCATCCTTGAATGTAAAGTTTGGATTAACCATTGATTCCATGTGCCACCTTATCCTATCTAATCCTACAAAATCTTTCTTGTAGTATATGTAGGCACAAATATCTTCGACATGCATAACTCCCATCGAAGTTCTGGAAAATGCTCCTGCTAAATCATCTAACACTAACTTAAACAAATGCTTCTTAAACACATATTTTTTCCTTTATGTGACATCAAAGACTACTGGAGTTGCCATTACTTACTTGCTTCAATGCTCAAATAGGGTTCCAAGAGATTTCTGAAATGATGCGTCTAAGCTAGGGTTCCACAATAACTTAACTCTTCTTCATTGATGAAATGACTTTAATCCTTCAATACTTGCTACTTTGATCTCATGTGCTCTCCAAGGGCTTGATCTTGAATGTAAAAGTGAAGATAATAGATCTTCGATGACTAATAAATTAGATTTTTGCAATTAAAGCTTGTCGTTGTAACACAGGTTACAACAATGAATTCCAATCTTAGTTCTTGTTGTCAATCAGGATGTGCAATCTTGCCTACTACATCAAGTAGCAACAAAACAACTAAAACCAAAGGTGCATACTCTGAGGGTGAGTATACCAGCTATGCAGGGGTCTAGAGCTTATCTAGCTCCCCCTATGACCATGAGGGTCATTTATCCAGAATTAGAAGGTGCGTCCACTGTGGATGCATCTACTACTTTGTCACTGACATTATCTTTCTTTACTTCAATCCAAATCTTACTCGCATTTTCTGTGGCTTTCACAAACTTGACTTCTCCAGATTCATCCAATATCAATCCTTGAGACTTATTAGATCTTTCTTGTCTTTTTGCTTGTGATTTGCAAAACTTTGAGATGTGTCCAACCTTGTTACAAGAGTAACAAATGACTGGAGGCCTTATATTCCTAGGCGCATTGATGTGAGTAACCATGCTACATTCTTTAGCTGTGTGTCCATTGAAATTGCATATCTGACATGTAATGTTTAGAGGACTTCTAATATTTTGTTGTGGTTGATTTCTCTGATTGTGTTGCGTCTGACTTCTTTGATTTGATCTACAATTCATAGCTCTATGACCAAATTTATTGCATAAGTAACAATAACCATTGAAAGGTCTTACCTCTTTACAATCTCTTGCTATATATCCATGCTTGTTACAGGCATAACAAGTTTTGTTTATTGGCTTGCGTTCATCTTTAGGTGGTTCTTCTTTAGCTTCAGTATGATTTTCGGTCTTCTTAGCTTCTGTAGATTCTTCTTGTGCTTTCATTCTTTCTTGCATTGCATTGATTTGAATTTGTGCTTCATTGAATCCAATACCACTGGAATCTCCTTTTATCCTTTGTGCATAAATCTGTGAGTCTAATAGATCAGCACTTGTGTGCAATTTTTCAATATGATTCTTGGCTTCTGTTAATTCAGATTCCATATTTTCTTGATGTTTTCTAACTCCAAGATTTTCAGGTTTTCTTGCATGAGTTCTTCATCCAACTGTTTGTTTTCCTTGATCTGGTCTTCACAATATGTCTTGCTATCAGTTAACTGTTCATTCAAATCTTCAATCTGATCCTTCAAAGATGTGTTTTCTTCATTCATCTTTTTGACAATTTTTCCCAAATCATTCATTGAACAATCTTTCAAATCTTTTCTCAGTTTGTTGATGAATACTTGTGAGCCACTGACCTTCAATTTTAGTTCTTTAATTTCCTTTTCAGATATGTCAAGATTTTCAAGAGCTACTTTAAGATTTTTCTTCAGATGTTTCACTTCTGTTGTATCCATGATCTCCTCAAGTGGTTAAACTTCTCTTAGAGGACCAAATCTCGGATACCAATTGTTAAGAATGGGAACACTGAGAGGGGGGTGGTGAATCAGTGTTCTACAATTAATATTTTTTTGCTTCTTGAAACTTAGCCCAATTGCTTAAATATTGAAATGAATAGTAAAGAAAATAAAACAATCAACCATAACACATAACACATAACACAAGATGTGTTTACAGGGAAACCTTGGCCAAAGGAAAACCCCGGTGGGAATTAGCACCCATGAATAATTGCACTTAATATTATGAACCTGTTAAAGTTCCTTTTCCCTGTTAGGAGCGGTCTTTACAATGTTGAGTACAATGACTCAATTAAGAGTCTGATAGAACAAACCCTGTTAGGGGTGGATGGCTCACTACCAGAGCTCACTACTCAATGAACAAGGCTACAACATCCTGGTTATCAGATACACACTATATCTGGAAGGGTGAACTACTTCTTTGACATTGTTGTCTGATCAGTTCCTTTTGTGTGTTGTTACTCTAACTTATTTTAGAGATTTATATCATACTGACTGAACTCACATACTTCTGCTCTTCTTAATATCTTTCATACTCTGCTATTCTTTCTCATATACTCAAATACAAAAGTGCATGTCATATATATACATGCTAAATGGGTACAACCAAAACTAAATATTGTGTTGACCTAAAACCTAACACATACAATGCTTCTAATTTAATTGGATCAAGTGTGTTTACATACAATGATAATAACATATTTACATTACTATTACAATAGGTGCATAGCCTTTACAAAAAAACATGATATACGCTAAACAAAAACTTCATGTCAATTGCATGCATTGTTTTGTTCTGCCGCTTAACTGCCAGTGTCACTTAGACTTGTTGTAACTTCTCAATACTATCATATCTGATCATGCATTCTTAGACTTAGCATAATAGCATACTCAAAATCTTATATCCAAGGGTGCATACCAAAACTCGATCATACATACGTGCACTGATGCTCTGATCATCAGGTTCTTCACTCTCTACACTGTCTTCCATACTTAGCTGAAATATGATATTCAATGATGTGCACTGACTATCAAAACTTCATATGACTTTGTTTTCATAATGACAACACAAAACTAGGCATATATTCTTAGTAAAGTCAACTTGCCAATAATGAAGTTGGGTGACCTACCCACCTAGCCACATAACTCGTAGATCTAAATATTGAAACAAGCAGACTCATCATGACATTAGTAAATTGTAAATTGAGATGTCAAAGAGAATAATCTTATAGAACATATGAGTCAAATATCAAATCAATATTTGATTTAATTTTCCAAACATGTCCACAATCATGTACCATATTCAAGGAACCAAATAAGCATCAAAGAGATAAACAACAACCTCCTAACATCAAACCAAATCACCACCAATCACTACAAACACGATGATGTTGTATCAAAGTAAAACATGTACTTGCATACTGACACAAGGCAGGGGTCAAGAGGGGCCAAAGGATGGTGCACCTTAATGATCCAAGCTTGCAACACACATGCGAAAGAAACAAACAACAAGAGTGAGAGAGAGAATGCCAGATCCTTTCGATTATTATCATCAATTTGAATCATACATGCCGAGTTGTAAGGCCTTTCGGTTATGGCCTGATATTACAAAGAATTACAGAAGTCCTCAAACATGCGAGGATCTGTTACAAATCTCAATTCTAATGCCTTCCATCTTCTATCCAAAAACTGACTCCTAAACTACCACCAAACATTTACATTTATACAAGAAGCTATTGAGCTGAGTCGACCTTCAGATCCACAATTAACAAAAGTAATGGTCAAATCTGGGACCACACACTTCCCAATGATGGATTCCAACATTAATTCTGTGATCCAATATAAATGCACAAGTTAGCCACAACAGGAAACAAAACTAAACCCGTCGGTAAGCAAGATAATCGAGCAGCATACAAACAACGCCGAGCACCAGTGAAATAACTGACCACCCAGGAGATAACCGACCACACTTGGTAGCCAAAGGAAACTGACCAACTACCGACCAACTCAATTAAAGCAAAAACTGAGCAACACAGAAAAACTCCAAAAAAAATTTGGGCGACACAAGATTGCTAAGGACCCGAGATGCTCCTGCATTAGACACCTGGGGTTATTTTGAAATGATTCTCTGAATCATTTGGAAGGTCTAGTCTGAGATGCATCCAACTCACACTGTGAAATCCAAGAATTGTCTTCCATCGGTCTATTCTTCCACTTAACTAGATATTCCATGTATTGTTTTTCTCTTGTACTTTTGCCAACTCTTTCCTTCAAAATCTGTTCGACTTCATCATTCTGCTTCTTAGGATATTCTGTCGGTACTGTTACTTCATCAAGTTCATGATACTCATATAAATCAGCAATGTTGAAAATCAGTGATATGTCCATGTCATCAGGCAACTCAATCTCATATGCATTTCCACTGTCAAATTTCTTCAGAATCTTGCAAGGTCCAAACTTCTTCATCTTCAGTTTTCCATATGTTCCAACAGGAAACCAACCTTTCTTCAAATGAACCATCACTTCATCACCAACATCAAAAGTCTTATGTCTTCTTGATCTATTAACTCTGTCTTTGTATTTCTGATTACTGTCTTCCAGCTTCAGCTTCACACACTAGTACAAAAACAACAACAATATATGACCGAATAAACTACCAAAAATTGTAGATAAATGACCAAATTTGGTCACGTGATCAGTGATAGTTTATTGCAGGTCATTTATCTCATGACCAAATTTATGACTAAACTATTTTAGTCATTTATTTGGTCATATATTTGGTCGTTTATTTGGTCATTGATTTGGTCATTGAATTAGACATTTATTTAGTCATATATTTAGTCATTTATTTAATCATTTATTTAGTCATCTATTTAGTCATATTAGGGCACGATGGAATCGAACCACCATCCTCCTACTTGTAAAGTAGGTGCTCTTCCATTGAGCTAGTACCCTTTAAAGAATAATCTCATCACGTAATAATTTGACACCCTATCAATGTAAAACAAGTTAGACACATAAATCATATATAAGAAAACCATTGATATTGAGTATTTTCTTTTAGAAGTTGAAGTTCTGTAAAACAAAATCACACTCAAGAGTTCATTTCATAGAAAGAAAAACATAGCATGATGCAATTACATAAATGGTTGGATAATATTAGAAAATATAGGACCCTTGGACTAATTGTTGTCTTTTGATTTTGCACACTGGACAACTCAAACATAAGACTTTCAAAACATGTGAATGGACAACTAACAAGTAGAGATTAACTTGTTATTTTCCTTAATTGTTTGGAAAAGAGCATTAATAGTGTTGTTACAATGTAAAAATCACTCAAGGAAATGACCAAAACAATTTAAGAAGCAATAGACTAAGCATTGTCATGGAGCTATGACAACTAATGAAGAAGTTGTTATTTCCAAACACTAAAGGGCATTCATGAAGAACACATGAGAAATGACAGTTCACAAAGGGCATTCATGTTCCATAAGCAAGGCATGACTGTCATATGAGCAGCAAAAGCTATCATGGCTTCTACAAATCACAAAGGTATAATGCCAAATAGTTTTTTTATTCAATACAATTACAACACAAGGATACAGAATAGTGAACATTGAGGTTCAAAACAACCATATAGATTACAACACTTAATAGTTCATCAATAGTCCAAGGATCAAAGGGTAGTCATATAGGAAGCTTGACAGTGACTTTTAATGAAAGAAGAGATGCAAGGTTCATGAACCACAGTCAAGGGAATACACAAAAACAAAGGACAGAAAATTCCTTCCTGAAAGTCACAAGTAACATTGATTTCAATGTATGATAGCAGTGAAAGGAAAAAGTTGAAAGATAGTGACAAAGAGCATGAATAAAGAAACAGTGATAATTCTAATGCAATTATACAATGACCACAAACAATGAAAGGTGATCAAGAACACTAATGGAGGACAACATCATTATCAACGGATATGCTGTTGTTTTTTTATCAAAGGTGAATAAGAGATGTAGAGATCCCTGATATACAATTAAGGGACATCCCTATTTCAACACAACCATAACAGCCAAGAAAGTCATAAAGACAAAACTTCAATAGACAATAAAAGATACCATTCAAGTCATGAAAAGTACAGTGGATGATAATGTTTAGGCACAAGTATGTTTAAGAAGCATCAAAATAGAATGATACAAGAGCCAATTGACACAAAGACAGAGATGTAAAAACAATGGTTAGTATTTTAGACAATAGTCCACTACAATCAATGAGAGATATGAAAACAATGATAAGAGCATCAAAAATACAGTGGGCAATATCTCAAAGATAGTTTTTCAATTTAAAACATTTCATAGGACAATGAACCAAAATAGAAATTTCCATTTGTAGGACAGTAGAGTAAAAGATAATCATGGCATGACACGTTGTCCAATTTACTATACTAAAATAAGAAGGGACAGATCTGCAACATAAGACATCTCTAATGGTTATGAAGAATGTGATTGTTCAAGGAAAATCTCAGAATTCTGATTGCAAGCAAATAGTGACTGAGAATGGAGTGTTGATAGCTACACTATGGTGTCCTATAGTGCCAAAAATGAACAGAGATGTGAGCCTATCCATGAAGGATCAGGGAAAGGGTTTAGTTGATCCTCTACAACAAGTTATGAAGCCTTTTGCAAGGGTAAAAGATGACTATCCACAATCAGCAAGGAGCAAGGTTGCCATTGATGGTAATAAGTGCACAAATTTATTTTTTGATCCTAATAGTTTGATTGCAAGGAAAACCATCGCGTTTAACGATACCCCTAGCAATACCCCTAGAAAATTGAATAGAGGAAGCCATGGGTATTTTCAATTCCATAAATAACAAAAACATAAAACTAGATCGCAATACATAAATAACATTTGTAATTTTCTAGCTGTTTTCTACTTGTGCTAGATGATAAATTCACTTGATGCAAAGGGTTTTGAGAAGAAAAGTTTAGCACCCATCTCCATTATGATGCAGCTAAATTTTGTACAAAAAATCCAGAGAATTGGATGGTTTTTAAATTTTCTTTATGGCCCATATAACAAGGACTTATGTTCTGTTTATTCTGAGAAATTGAAAGTAATCATTTTAAGGCAGTTTAGTGGTTGTATCTTTTAGAACTTCTCTATCTGTCTTCAAAGGACAATTTTCTTGTTTAAAATGAGCGTCTCGTTCACAAGCTGCTTCAAAATCAATTTTAGCAATTTTAGTTTCGAGCAAAATAATAATTGTTACTTGCCTTAAGTTTTGCTAAAGACAATCATATGGTCCACCAATCTATATCACATTCAAAAGCATTTCCTAAATTTTATAGTTTACTTCAAAGTGAGAAAATTTATTACTCGTGCAAGACAAGCATCTTAAATCTTATTGCATATCTTGTCGAAGACATAGTACTCGGACAACAATTGTAAATCCAAGTTCATTTCCAACTCTTATACTACATTGTCTTCAGTCATCAATGTGATGCTCAAAATAGTACAGAAAGACTTTATGGTTTAGCCTAGAGGTGCATTGGACATTACTAAAGATATGGTAGAAACTACAAAATGCTTGGTGTATGAATGGTTATTGTTAGTGTTTCACCTGTGTATGTTGTTTTGCACCAAAAGTGGATAATGTGCAACTATTGCTCAAAATGAATGGATGGCCCTTGAGTTACTATAAGCTTCTAGGAAATGTTGTGGTGTATCACAAACCATGGAAGTATTCCTTCACTCTCCTTCTCTTCTGTAGTGCTCCACTACTTTCATGTACATAAACAAATCCTAATGCCAAAAGAAAGACTTGTAATTTAATCTGGGATTTACCTAATTTTAAATTTTCTCATATCTATAGAGTACATCCCAAGTTCTACTAGCTGCATGGATATTTATATTTTCGTGAAACAGAAAATTCAATAACAATCTTACCTTCCCCAAAATAGGAGCCATACCCATGATAACAGAAGCCAAGGTAGAATGGACATGCTGTGAAGAATCGGTTGACAAGTCCTGTCAAGACAAATCTAACTTAATGAACAACTAAACAATAGAAGTGAAAGTATAATAATTTTTAATACAAGCATAAAAAACTAGATCATATTTTATGGTTCATCATAAAAAACTAGATCAAGTTTACTCTTTTCCTTGATGATCATTTTGATTTTTTCATTCCATTTAAGATAATGGGTCAAATTCTATTTGTTATTTTTGAAACATCTGAAACATGGAATAACGAACAATGGGTCAGCTGAAATAGAATTTAAAACTGAAAACATTACCCAGAACATTGTAGTCGTTGAGGGCTAGTCGAGGCATCCATGAAACAATTGATGCCATCCTTAACACTTCCTTAACAACCTGCTTGAAAAGAATCAAGGGATACATACAGAGAGTAGAGAACTTTGGATTAGATTAAGCTCTTCATTGGTAATACCTTTGCAGTGTACATCATTCCATTCACATCTTCCAATTTCAGATGATCGCTGCATCTCTGCCTCGCCATCTCCTATTCCGCCTGTTGCCACAAGCCCCCAATTATAGCTTTTACTGTGTCTTTCATGAAAGTAATTTGATAACTTTGGAGGACAACTTACTCTAAGTTTGTGTTGAACATGTGGGTTTTGATCAATAAATTTGATTGCCCACATCATGGTAGCTGTAGTTGTGGTTTGTCCAGCAAGAATGAGAGTGAGAATATTATCCTTGAGCTCAACATCAGTAAGCCTTTCATCTCTTGAGAGCATAGACTGCAGAAAGTCATCATGGTATTCCTCTCTACTTCTCCTCCTTTCTATTAACATATCCAGAAACTTCATAAATCTCCTCCTTGCTTGTAAGATATAATCAATTCATGTTTGATATAAGTTTTGCTTCTGATTTATTGGGTATGTTTTTGCATTTGACATTTAGAATCATATTCAGTAATCTATTATTATAAAGAAGAAAAATCAGAAGTAATCTTGACATTTAGTATTATATTCAGTGATCTATGAAGAAGAAAAAGCAGAAGTAATTTTGACATTTAGAAATACATTCAGCAATCCATCATCGACATGAAGAAACACCAAAAATAATCTTATCAATTCATGACAGTGATAGTGAAACAATTAATTATTTAAGATTTTAGATATTCCAAATGACAAACAATTTGCTGTCCCCATTGCCCTAGCAGAGGGTTGTGGGGGAAGATTCACTCCTGAGCAGTTTCTGGATTTACAATGTGTGCAACATCTCTAGTTGGACCTTCCTCCTCATCATGCGAGGAATCTTTGGTTGAAGCATCGGTGAAGGATTCTCTCCTCTCTTCACACTCAAAGGAACTAGGTAATGGTGTGTGCTAGAAAATTGTTCAAAGAAGAAAGAGGCTCTTTTTAAATCTGTTTTAAAATTCCATCTTCAGATTAAAAAGAAGTGGATTGCAATAAAAAAAAGCCTGATATTGTTGAAATATGAGCTCCAACGTAATAGGTGTTAGTTTTAGTTATGATCAATAATCATTAGTTAGCTATCTGTAACTCTAAATTAACTATCAGTTAACTTTGTTGTATCTGTTGACAGCATTTTGTAAATAAGGTTTTAATCCCTTCAAAACCCGTCTTACTCTTAATTAGCTGTCAATTAATCTAGTTTTCTATCAAGTACACTAACAATTTTGTAGGAAAACTGTTAAGTCTTCTGCACGTGTATATTTATAAGTTGTTAATAAATAATAAAGAGAGTTTGTTGCTGTTCTCTTCTGTATTCTCTATTTTAATTTATTTTTTTATTTGCTTTACCATCTAAAGGTAATTTGACTACAGCTACGTTATAAAACAGCTTGGTAGCCATTGACTTGGCTTCATGTTTTTACTGTTGGGTGATGGGCAGTTTCTGTTATAAAGATACTAAACTGTAACTGGATTTTAACCTCCCCCTAAACTTATTCGCCCATAATTATTAAAAAAACAATTTACAGTTTTACTAACATTAGATATCTATTGGGATCATTTTGGATTTCATTGCAATAAAAAAAAATGGTGAGAGGGCTTACATAATCCCTGTATCGTATTCAGGTTTATGATATTGTTATTAGAATTTAACTGTGTAGTATTTGAGTTACATTTATTGATTCACAATTTATGAATAGTGATTCAGAAGAACACATATCTTATTAGAATGAAAGGTACACTTAGCACTCATGACATCTAGATGACGCTCACAGAGATGAAACATTGGGCCTTACAGGATGGTCACCCACCTCAATAAGATCGAACAACAACGTTGACAGAATATATAAACAACTTAGAAATTAAACAACACAACAAGATCCAACAGCAACGTTGACACAAGATGTAGTCTGAACTCATTCCAGAATTTGGTATACTTGCCCTTTTTCTCTGAATCTACCTATCTTGATAAATTTTCTAAACTCATTCCAAAATTTGGTATACTTGCCCTTTTTCTCTGAATCTATTTCTGAGTCAACATTTGCAATAAAAGTATCATTTAGTACATCAACATTTAATGACTGCATAGAAAGAGCAGTTCAATAACTACAATAAGAATATTTCCACCTATTTCCCAAGATTATAGAAATGTTAAATTGTGAATAATTGAATATGTATGTACCTCTTTTCTCCTCATTAGCAGATTCAACAGGGTCATCTTCTGCAATATGATGAATCATGTTAGGATCCTTACAAATTAGCTTCTTCTTTATTTCATGTAAACCTCTATGCTACTCAAACATTAAATAAATAGAATGATAAAGATTACAAAAAAAAGAGTTTTTAATGCTACTTCTCAACTTATCATTTAGTCTATTTGGTACAGATGTATGTTCTCTTGTTAGAGATGTCTGGTGTCAAGTCCTTACTAAGTTGGTGTTTGGTTGGTATGGGTTGCAGTGGCTAGTTCTATCCTTATGTTAGAATAAGTGCAACTTGCTTTCATTCGTTTGACTTATTTCTTGATCTTTCTACTATTAATTCCTTTGCAGCAGAGATATTCACTAGCTTACAGATGGGAGGGTAAATTCACATCTTATCACTGCAAGTTCCTCTATTTTTTATGGTTGCCTCAGGAAATCTTTGGCTGGAGGTTCACATTGCTACTATATCTCAAGGAAGATGGGCATTTATGTCATGGTGTTGGTCTGTTAGCTTCCCATATTTTACTCTGTCAAGTCCTCAATGACTTTTGTTACATTTATGAACACATTGATTAGTTTTTTCTTCAAATATTGCTGGCTTATATATTTTTATATTCTGTCTACAATGTCATCATAGTGACTTAATTCTTATCTCACAAAGATTAAAGTTTCTTTTGTGCAGATCAATTTTTTCATAAAAATTGTAAAATCTTAGATTAATTTTTCAATTGCACTATCATAAGATTGAAGAAGCTATTATTTTGATTCTTGGTCAGCATTAGCTCAGGCTGAATTTGAATGCCTTATTTACAAAGGTTTCTTCTAGATTCCTAACAATCACTATTAGAACTTGGTCATCCATTTCAAAACTATTCTGAATCTACCACTAAATATTTAATAAAATATATCTTAATTTGATATGTTATGGAAAACTACAACTACTTTATAATGGATTAGTGAGATATCCAGCTCCAGTAAAAGAAGAAAATGCAAGTCATAAAATGGCATGGGATAACCCATATAAAGAAAAAACAAAGAACAGTAGTAATGTGAGCATAATGCAGTCAAGAATATAAAAAGAGATGCTGCATGAAAATATCAAGGAGTACTACTATATCAGATACAAGGTGCTAGAGTAGATATCAAGACCTTCAACAGTTTATCAAACTTACAAGCATAATATTAGAGTTATGACAGTTACCATCCCTAAGAAGCAGCTCATCATTCAAAGAATGTTACAACCTCAAGGAAAGTGGCATTTAGATAGCATACCAGCTATAGTTTTTCATACATAATACCAGGCTAAAGATGACAGTGACAGTCAAGACCTAAAGCTTGGAAGCACAGTGGTGTTACATTGCGATGCGAGAAATCATATGTAGCAGTAATAAGAGCATAAGTTATATATAAGAGAATTCCTTGATAACAGTTATCTCAGTGTAATATGGATAAGATAGTATCATCATTGAAAATGACATCATGTATCTATAATAATAAAGTAATATCAGTGCCAAGTTCAAGAAGTAATGTCCCAATGATCACTCTATATATCAGTAGTTTGTTGTAAAGTTGTATTTTAATGATGCTGGAACAAACATGCTTTTTCATGGGCATCATAGTTTTAAGACAACAGAGCATTCTCAAAGCAATAAAGTGCAGCTACAACCATAAATAGGTTGATCAAACATAATGAATGTATGATGACAAATTCATGAAATTTATATTTGTAAAGTTAGGTAAAATTTGACAAGTGTTAAAATTTTTCTAAAGAGATATCTATCTATAAGCATTCATGCATGTGATTTTAAAAATTAGAAGTGATTTGGAATTTGGAGAAATGTGAAATTAAAATGTTTAATTACCAAAATAGAATGCACCAATCCATAAGTAAAAGATAAAAGAGAGCTACCAGACTATCTGACATGTTTCATATTGTTGAACCATTTGTAATGACATAGATAATGTTTATTTATGCCTTTGACTGATCCCATCTTCAAAGCCAATATGGTTAGAACTACTTTTTTTGTTGTGTGTTATCATAGTATTTTTATGTTAAATTGCCGCTACACATTGTTACAGAACATCTTTTTTCCAAGACGATCTTGTTGTAGGCGGAAGATTCAGAAGTTTTTGTTCTTACTTCAGTTTTGTGGTAGCCGCTTGGGAATGTTTTTGAGAGACGAGAAAACAGAGCATTCTTTTTTGGGTCATTAAATCTCTGATCCACTTCAATGGAAATCGAAGATGGTAGCCCTGATTTAGAAGTAGCAAAAACAGGTCTCTCCCTCTCTTTTAAAGTTGACTGTATCTTGTAGTACTGTGTCTCAGCTTAAGTCAATTTGTTTTTCAAAGAATCAAAATTGTATTTATGCTTGCTTTTATATATTGAATTCAATAAAATTGGACTATTCTAAAGGGCATTTGGTTTAATAGAACATCTGGCTTGATAGAAAAGTAAAGTTCATGTTATAGACACTTCAATGATACTATCTTCTACGCTACACATGCATTTTGGTTTTATTTCCACAAAGATATCAGAATAAGAACATACTGACACATAATGTGAGAACAATAATAATGGGTACTGAAAAATTCTATTCTTTGTTTCAGGAGGAGGATTCGGATTCTTGAAGAGAGATGAATTAGAAGATGAAGTTGAGGACCAGTCTCCAATATAACAAGTGGCTCTAACTGTACCCACAACTGATGATTCAGATATACCAGTACTAACATTTTGCATGTGGGTACTGGGGATTGCTTCCTGTGTGTTGTTAGCATTTCTGAATCAGTTCTTCTTCTACAGAGACAATCCTATATCAATAACAACAATCACTGCTCAGATTGTAGTTCTACCTTTGGGTCATTTGATAGCCGCCACCCTGCCTACAAAAAAAATTCAGCTCCCAGGAACGAAATGGCATTTCACCCTTAATCCAGGAAAGTTTAACTTGAAAGAGCATGTACTCATAACAATACTGGCCTCAGTAGGAAGTGGGGGGGTTTACGCAGTCCATATTGTGACTATCATGAAATCACAGTTTTTCTACAACATAAATATGCATCCTTTAGCAGGTTGGCTGCTATCAGTGACTACACAGGTAAGATTTCACCTGCTTTCCATTTGATCCAAGATGTGTTCTCTATTTAAGAAGAATTTAAAGACAAAATAAATATTCTTAGAGGTTATTGTGTTTTTTTGATTTTGTAAATTATGTAAATAGGTTAAATGTTAGGAAACCAAGGTGTTCTAGAATCTGGAACACTTTTCCCTTGATTTATGTAAGGTTCTTTAATAAACCGTCTTCACCTTTGTATACTGCATTGTGGGAGTTTGAGTTACATATTGATGATGAAATTTTAGGAAATTCTAGAATTCCAGAAAGTCTTAAAGTTGTAAAAGATTAGGATACGTTGTTGCATAGGAGAAGGGCTGAAATATAGAAATCAGTTTAGCCTCGTAGATGTTAAAAAAAAAATCATCTTTCATGGTTGAAAGACTTATGCATCATGTACCTGATAAATATGCGATTGTTTATGCTGATGCTTGGCTTTGGATGGGCTGGGCTTTTTAGAAGATTCTTGGTAGAATCAGCTTACATGTGGTGGCCAGCAAACCTCGTCCAAGTCTCCATTTTTCAGGCATGTCACAAATATACTCTTCATGTGAATCAACTTACATTTGGTGGCCAGCAAACCTCATCCAAATCTCCATTTTCTTCTCTTTTTGCACTCTTCTATCTTTATGATAGTTCATAGAATGTGATCTGAAACATTGATACAAAAATTATCACACAATTGAATTCAGAAACAATTACAACTAACAATATAAATTATAGAAATCTAATATCATTAATATACTATTTTTTAGTGTACGAAATATTCTTTAAAATTGTGTTTGAAGATCTCAGTACATCAAAGATTACAAAGATACCATACAACATTCTAAGAATGAAGGATAATAGAAGGGTTTATAAATGTGTATGGATAAGTTATCTTCATTGATAAAACACAAATCATAGTGAAAGAAAGTGACATTGTTATAGAAATTAGTGAAAAGTAGTGATATCATCAAAATGGAGATATGTGACAGTAATTTTCAATGTCATAAAGCGTTGATAAGAGAAATGTCAGTGATAAAGCAATATGGAAAAATATTTATCTAAGTGATCAAACTAGTGCAAAGAACATTTTCCCCATCAACATGAGCTCTTTCAAAAACAAATGAATGTCATTACCAAAAGGTCACAGCCACAAGATCGAAAATATGCACAACAGGAGGTGTTAGATATGTGGAATATACTCTATGAGAAACCAAATAAATAGAGATATATACATTTCAAAATATAGTTAAATACAAAGGCACGTGTTCAATAATAAATGAAATGAACTGTCTCAAAATGGAAGAAGGTCAACAGATTTACAGAGTTATTTTATGAAAACATGCATAACATCTTTGATTGGTCAAGAAGGAGAAATTGAGAATCCCATGAGTTCAGAAATGAAAACATAAACATAGATGTTGATATTCTTCTCTGGGAAATTTATATCAGACCATTCATGGCCTGCATATTTTTTTAGCATTTTCTTTCATTTTTCATAGGTATATGTTTATATACATATACCAGATTCTTCCATAAAATTATGATATGGGCCCTTTTGGGAACAATAGTAGTAATCTATAAATATATACTCATCTTCTAGATTCCCCTTTGTACTTTCATGTAGTTTGGGATTCAACATGTGGGATCTCAACAATATGCCTAAGGAGCCTAAACCTGTGGAGCCTAGGAAAATTCACTTGATGATGACGTCTTGGGTTTGACTTCCATCTCCACCAGTAAATCTGCTAAGATCTTTTGGTTTTATTTTACTCAGAGTGGTGGTGGAAAAGAGGAGATGAATGGCACGACATTTTTCCTAAATGAGGAGGGGATGGAGATGGAAGAATAGCCTAAACTGTGAAGAGATCATTGGGTGGGACTGAAGTTTTCATCTCCATGGGGCTCACCCAAATTCTCTGAACCCTCTCCTGCACCCATGCTCACCAAGAAGAGTAGACACGGTGCAAGAAGATTTTTTTTCTTATTTTCTTGGTCAAAAAGCCAATCTATAGTGATAAATTAGAATCAAGAGGGAGAGATCTTGATATTTTTCTTAGGAAAATTTATATCAGACCATTCACAACCTATAGATTTTTTAATGGTTTATTTTATTTTTCTTAAGACCCAAATCAGAGGGACAGAGATATTGGGGAGCTATTTCAAGAACATTAATACATATACCTGAAAATGTATGATTTTGTGTGTAAATCTTCAACATTTCTCCATCAAAACCCTAGTTTCCAAGAAGCAACACACAGAGAAAATAGAGCCAAGAAGCTCTCTCTTACCCTGCACATAAATATTATGAAACCCATTAAAAAATTGAGCATTGAGTAATCAAAGAGGTGGTATTTAAGTGAAATAGCCATATTTTTCTGCATTACCTGATAAAACACCTCTAACAAACCTAAAATCATTTCATTGCATAAAATGATATATCTTCTAGATATTCTCTCAAGCCAAAGATTGTTGTAAATACTCTTGCATTTTGGTCGTAGGTAAGAGAGAATGAGGGTGCAAATTTTAGCTTAACCTGTTAATCCAAAAACATGCTAAAACTTCACTTCCCCGCCATTCCTCTGCCCTTCCTGCTTGCGGCCCACACAATGAAAGTGAAAATGCATGTATTTTTTTTGGAAAATGCATGTTTTATTTTGTCTTAGTTTTAACTTTAAGACAATTATAAAATATTAATTTTTAACTTAAAATAATTAAAATAATATTTATGTTTTTAAGACAAAATACTAATTTTGTCTTAAATAAATGTCTTAAAACACCCTCTTATGTAGTAGTGATACTACTTGCCTGTGCTAGAATGGGAGCTTTGGAATAGGGTATAGACATCCATAAAAGCATAATGGAAGGGGAATTTGTATCAGACATTGTACTTGGAATTTATATCTCAATAGATATGTATGCAAAATATGGAAGCATGGACAAGGAACATGTGAAGTGTTTGACAAAAAGAATAATATAATCTACTTTGATAGAGCCTCCGAGGGAAACCTTGCTCCATAAGGAATTTGGGGGGGGGGAAGATAATAAAAAATGCAAAAGGCTTAACCATAATGTCCTTTGCATGGGGATAAGTCCAAATAAAAATGAGAAAATTTTAATACATAAAGAAAAGAAGAATTTGGGGGGTTTGTATAATATTTGTTTCCATTTAAAATCACCTAATAAAAACATACTGTTAATTATGTTCAAGTTATTTTTTATTCAATTTTTTTGTATAATATGTTAACTTATTCAATTTGTATGTTGTTATCTAAAATGTCAATTTGATTCAGATCATAGAGATTGATGTGATTTGGAGGTACATTGACCTTTGATGTTATAATTCTCTCCAATTTTGGGTTAGATGTTGCATTGGTCTTCTCTATAGGAATCACTTGAGAAAATGTGACCTCATATAGAGGTTATGTGATATGAAAAAATATAGGAGCATAAATCCAACAGATGAATCTATTGACAAAGAATTCACATGCGATAGAAAGTCATAGGTAAATGATCCTCGTTATTTTGTTACAAATTCTCTCTCCATTTCGTGCTCTTCTTTTTTTAAGAGAAAAATATATTTTTTCTGTAAGGGAAAAAGCTTCATTTTCAGTAGATTGGACCATTACGCTTATACAATCCATATTGTAAATTAAATCTAATTAATTGTTGCTACAAATAACTACTTTGAAAAAGTAAAGATTTGTTTGATGGTAACTATTCCTTGTGATACGACTATCTCTGTACAATTTTAGACGTTGTTAATTGAAGTACTCTAGAGAGATTTAAATGCTTCCCCTCTTGATAGCTACCACACTATAGTAACCAATCTACTACCACAAATAACACTTTAAAAAACCTTGATAATGTCTATGAATTATATGCACCTAATCTATATAAATTCTAATTGCAAAATGCTTAGATGACCATTTTTAAATATAGTTACCATTTAGAGATATTGGCAAATAGTGGCTGGAATAATGTTCGCACAATAAGTCTATTGGCGAACACACATTATTGGTGAAATGCAACTTCTAAGATATAAGTATATGATATTATCAAATGTTAATGTGTAAAGGAGTATTAATCATTAATTTAGTTATTTTTATTAGGGTAACTAATTATTTAGTCATTTTAGTTGTGATTTTACCCGATGACCAAATTGGTCATTTATTTAGTCATTTATATTTGTAGAACATGATTAGTTTAGTCACATGACTAAAAAAATGGAAGAACATGATCAGTTTTAGTCACGTGACTAAAATTTTTAGTTACGTGACTAAAACTTTTAGTCACCTGGTCATTTATTTCCCAAATTCTACTAGTGACATCTTCATGCAATGTCTTCATGTACTCAGCAAATTTTACTCCTTCAGCACTTCTCTTATTCTCATCAGCAATGTCTCTCAAATCATATATTCCTCTCGGTTGTGTGTCATTCACAATCTCAAATGGTGTCTTTCTAGTACTCCTATTCATTGAATTGTTATATGCAAACTCTGCTTGTGCTAACACAGAATCCCAATTACTCGGTGTGTCTCCAACTAAACATCTCAAAAGATTTCCCAAAATTTTGTTCACGACCTCAGTCTGTCCATCGGTTTATGGGTGGAATGTAGAACTATATTTCAATTCAGTGCCAAATTTCTTCCAAAGTGTTTTCCAAAAATATCCAACAAATTTACTGTCTCGGTCAGAGATAATACTCCTTGGTAATCCATGCAATCTGACAATTTCCTTAAAGAAAAGATCTGCTACATGTACTACATCCGATGCCTTTCTACAAGGTATAAAATGTGCCATTTTAGAAAATCTATCCACAACAACAAATATAGAATCATTACCTTTTACTGTCTACGGTAAGCCAAGAACAAAGTCCATACTGATATCAATCCAAGGTTTCTCAGGAACAACAATCAGTGTATACAATCCAGTATTCTGACTTACTCCTTTTGCAACTTGACAAATTCCACAACTTTTCATAAATTTCTAAACATCTTTATACAACTGCGGCTAATAGTACTTCTCCTTAAGCAAATTCCATGTTCTATCAATACCAAAATGTCCAACCAAACCACTACTATGTTTCTCTTTTATCAAATTAGATCTCATTACTTCTCTTGGTATACACAACTGAATACCTTTGAACAACATACCTTTCTGAATGAAATATTAATCCCATTTAGTGTCTTGTTGATCTGAAATAGGTGCTCTACACTTTCTCCATGGCTCAAAAAAATCAGGGTCATTTTCATACAAACATCTCATCTCATCAAAACCAAGAACTTCAATTTTCATCTTGGTCATCAAAGATCTTCTTCTACTCAATGCATCAGCAACTCAGTTAGTGACTCCACTCTTATGCTTTATCACAAATGTATAACTCTGCAAGTACTCAACCCATTTCACATGTCTCTGATTCAACTTATTCTAACTACCCAAATATTATAAAGCCTTATGATCAATATACAACACAAATTCACTCAGTAACAAATAATGTCTCCATTTCTTCAGTGCTTGAAAAATAGCATAGAATTCTTGATCATACATAGAATATTTCCTTCTAGCATCATTCAACTTTTCACTAAAGAAAGAAATAGGTTTACCTTCTTGACTCAATACAACTCCAATTGCACTTCCACTTGCATCACATTCTACTTGAAATACTTTACTAAAATTAGGTAATGCCAAAACAGGTAATTCAGTAACCTTCTGCTTCAAGGTCTCAAAACTTCTGTCAGCTCCATGTGTCCACTTGAATTCTCTTTTGTCTCCTCTCATAGTCGCAGTCATAGCATTACAAATTGAACTGAAATTCCTTATGAACTTTCGGTAAAAACTTGCCAAACCATGAAATGATCTTACCTCACTAGCATTCACAGGTGTAGGCCAATTCAAAATAGCTTCAACCTTTTTAGGATCCATCTTCAAACCATCAGCTAAAATAACAAATCCCAAATACACAATCTCTTCTTTCATGAATGAACACTTTTTCAAATTTATCAGCAACTTTTCCTCTTTCAATCTCTGCAAAACTTGTCTAACATGCAACAAATGTTCTTCTCTAGTCTTATTGAATATCAGAATATCATCAAGATATACAATCACAAACTTACCCAAGAATTTCTTCAAAACCTCATTCATCAACCTCATAAAAGTACTCGGTACATTAGTTAAGCCAAAGGGCATAACCAACCACTCATACAAACCTTATTTTGTCTTGAAAGAAGTCTTCCATTCATCACCTTCTCTGATTTTGATCTGATGATACCCACTTTTCAAATCAATATTTATGAAATACTTTGCTGCAGTCAAACTATCCATTATGTTATCTATTCTCGGTATAGGAAACCTATACTTCACTATTATCTTATTGATTGCTCTAGAATCGGTACACATTCTCCATTCTCCATTCTTTTTTGGTGCCAATATAGAAGGTACTGCACAAGGACTCAAACTTTCTCTGATCAAACCTTTCTCCAACAACTCTTGAATCTGTCGGTTATATTCCTGATTCTCGGTAGGTGTCAACTGATGATGTGCCTTATTCGGTAAACTAGCTCCAGGGATTAGATCCATACAATGATCAATGCTTATTTTCAGTGGAAAACCATCAGGTACATTATCAGAAATGATATCACTGTACTTAGTGAGTAACTTATCAATCTCCTCAGGGACATTATCCTCTATTGTCTTACTCAGCTTATTAGGAATCACAGCAAAACATACATCATTCTTCTTCAAATAATTAACATACTTTCTTCCTTCCATCAAACAAACTTTCATAGATGTGCAAACATTACTGACAGGTTCTTCCATCAATGGTAACAAGATTTGTTTCTTTCCATCAGCCACAATAGTATACTTATGCAATCTCTCGTCATATATAGCATGTCTATCATATTGCCAAGGTCTACCCAACAAAATATGACAACAATCCATAGGCATGATATCACATAACACCTTATCATAGTACTTTCCAATCTTCAAATTCACATAACATTGTTCACTTACCAGGATTGTATGCTCATCTTTGATCCATGAAATTTGATAGGGCTTCGGATGTACCAACCTTTCCAACTGCAATTTTGTGACCATCTCTTCAGATGCCAGGTTCTCCAAGCTACCACTGTCAATAATTACCTTCCAAACTTTTTCATAAACCCTACATCTGGTCTTGAACAAAATTTTCCTTACCAGATCTTCCTTTTTGCTTTCATTCCACAGTGCTCTCCTTACCATCAAGTTATTTTCTTTCTTAGGTTCATTCGGTGACTCTTCTTGCACCAAAGCATTTCTACTGCTACCAGCCTTCTTACTAGCTTGTGTACATTCAAATGATCTATGTCCTTCCTCTCCACAATTATAACAAGTTCCTCAGAAACTTCCTCTGCCATAACCACCTCGGTAGTTACTGCCTCTGCCTCTAGAACTTTCACCTTTCCACTTAGTCTTGCCTTTATCCAAATTTGTCTTTTCTGGTTCAGATCTACCAATTTCACCATTAGATCTACCTCTTCCTCTAGGGAATCTACCACCTTGACCTCTCTGTCTTTTCTCATATCTCTTGTTCAATTTCTCCTCGACTTTCAAAGCAAATTGATAAGCCTCTTTAATGTTCTCCAACTTGACCATACTAATTTCCTCTTGGATGGAAACCCTCAAACCATTCAAGTATCTATCGATTATTTCCACATCATCTTCATCATGTCCAGATCTAATATCTAATCTATATAATTTCTCAGTATACTCTTTTACCAAGCTATCTTTCTGTCTCAAACTTTGCATTCACAGAACTAGGTTAATCTGGTAATCACAGGGTAAGAACTTTCCTTTCAATTTGTTCACCATTTTACTCCATACCTTGATTTTGTCTTTACCTTTCCTTTTTTTTGTAGATGTTCCCACCATAAGGATGCATGACTTTTCAACTTTGTGCTTGCAATCTTCACCTTCTTATCCTCAGGAATGTTTTCATACTCAAAATACTTTTCCATCTCGGTGATCCAGTCCACCAATTCATCAGAATCCAACTTTCCACTATACTCGGGAGGATTAAAATGTGGTGTTGACTTCAAACTTGTCAAAGCCTTCAAAAATCTTTCTTTGCCTTGATCCATAATAGGAGTAGGTTTTGCATTCGCCTGTTCTTCTTCAATTTCATCATCACTAACATCTTCAAGATGTTTGCCTCTTCTTTGGGTTGTTTCCACTGCTTCTAATCTAGCAGCAATCCGTCTTAGCATATCTGCCAATCTTGGATCTGCATCTCGCCTCCCATGAACCATCTTGACAAACCTCTACAATTGCAGGTCAGATTGCAATCTACTACCCCACAACAATTCACTAGGGCTTCAAGAGGAACCTACAAACCTAGATCCGCAGACCTAGATCAAGATCTAACCTCACTCTGACACCACCTGATGCAAGGTAGGGGTCAAGAGGGGAAAAGGATGGCGCACCCTAATGATCCAAGCCTCCAACACACATGTGGAAGCAATAAACAATAGGAGTGAGAGAGAGAATGCCAGATCCTTTCAATTATTATCATCAATTTGCATAATACATGTCGGGTTGTAAGGCCTTTTCAGTTACGGCCTGATATTACAAATAATTACAGAAGTCCTCAAACATGTGAGGATCTCACTACTACATTTGGGGCCAAATTTTGATGGCCATTTGTCGGATTTGTAACGCTCATTTGTCAGAATTTTGACACATGAGTCCATCGCCATTTTTGCGTAGAAGATTGCGACAGAAGACCTGCCTATCAGTTTACCGACACCTTTTCATGTCGGAAAGTTGCAAATAACAACAGTTTCGAAATGACATTTCCTTCGGTTCATCCATCAAAATTCCGATAACAAGACCTATCGGAAATAGACAATCTCTGTCGGAACTGACTGTCGAACCATACTAATTCTGACGGTATAATTGTTGGAATACTGACAGTTAGCATCATATTCTGATAGATTTACTTGTCAATGATATGGCCTCACTGTCAAAAATGTTCTCTTTACGACACTTAAACTGTCAGAATAGTGATAGTTATGCACTATTCTCCGACAGGGTTCCCTGTCAAACGTATAGCATTACTTTTGCACTAAATGTCAAAAATTATTTTTTTTCGACATTTTGTCTGTCGAATGCATAGCGCTTATGTCAGAATTAATTGTTAATTGTCAAAAAACTGACAGATAGGCACATTAAAGTTAACACAGCTCAAGAGACCATCATAGGTTGTCTCTTTCTTCGGTCTATATTATTGACAGAATGTTTTACCTTTCATTAGCTCATCAAATCTAGGGATTTGAAAGAATTTAATAGAATATTTTCATGACAACGTATATTATTTAAGTTGACTTTGCATGAATTTATCTACTTCACGCACTTGTAGACTATGAGGATGGCGATAAAGAAGCATTGCCATGGGAGGAGATGCTTCTTTATCGCCGTCTTCATATTATACAAGTGCGCGAAGTAGATAAATTCATGCAACGTCAACTTAAATAATATACATTGTCATGAAAATATTCTATTAAATTCTTTCAAATCCCCAGATTTGATGAGCTAATGAAAGGTAAAACATTCTGTGAATAATATAGACCGAAGAAAGAGACAACCTATGATGGTCTCTTGAGTTGTGTTATCTTTAGTCCTAGCTACTTGTCGATCGTCGAGAATAATCACCGCCTTGCATTTATGTACACTACAAAAATTGATCATAGTCTCACAAAAACATTTTACACTTGTACATCTCATCAATACTAGAGGCCTAAAGTAATTTTATATGATCACTAGCACATTTCATGCATGGATGAGAAAACGTTATCCAAAGTTTCTAGATAACCATTTTTGAGAAGAGGAATGAGTGGAGGCCAAAGAAGGGATAATTGTGAAGGTTTTATAGATGTAGGTTAGTAAATCATCATCTCTACACTAGTACTCAATCTGGCCTCCACTCCATATACATCTTCTCAGAATCTAAAAACTCTCCATCATTGATTCTCATCATTTTTTCAGCATCTCCATGGACTAAGACTTTAAATTATTGATCTTCTCTTTGTTTCGAGAATAGTTTAACATTCTCTACTTAACAGGGCCAACCATGTGAAGGTGGAAGTTCACCTAGCCCCTCCTAGGAGCCTCTTATGACCCTTTACGACATTTTAAGACCTCTAAGATGTATTCTTAGGGATCGTAAATGGTTGTAAAGGGTCATAAGGGGTCTTGGGACACAACAACTGAGAAACATAAATGTAGGCATCATGGTCACATTTTTTTGGAGACACAACATAATTGAGTGGTTTTTTGAGATGATGCAAAGTAGTGGTTGCTTTGCATCATCTGGGAATAGCACTCAATTATGTTGTGTCTCCAAAAAATTGTGACCATGATGCCTGCATTTATGTTTCTCAGCTGTTGTGATATGTACATCGTAGTTTGTCATTGTTGCAACAGCAGAGCCTATATTCCACAATAAAAAGGAAGACATCTTTTAAGCCTGGGTCTCGATCCTACCCCAATTGTCGAAGGATCCAGGGCCAGGCTCAAAAGATGTCTTCCCATTCTATCTGCAATATTGTGTCCATCCATGATCTCAGGAACATCATCATCTTTCCACTCTTCATTTGCCAAAATATATCGCTTCTTCAAGCTTGCAAAGTAATCTTATTAATAAAAGAACTCTTGCCAACATTAGGGTACCCACATATCAAAATAGTTGATGTTATTGGTGCTTGTGCTCAAGGATATCAATTCACTATTTTGAAATGGCCAAATCATTTTTATTCCGATTGTAGAGAAAAGGAGTGGGAGAAAACGAGTGGGTGAAAGCTGATCGAGAGCGAGAGAAGGCATTGTATTTTATTTGATCATAAATGCTCTCTGAAATGACCAATCATATTTTATATTCAATTCCTTTTGGTGTTTTTTTTTCCCATATTCAGTAGATAAAAATCATGGCGGCAGCCACTTAGCCATCTTTTTGATGTTCCAGGTATTTTACAAAGATACAAATATGTGGATTTATCATTCAATTGCTTGCAGTTATTGGTCAAATGCAAATATTTTGTCACGTTGCAAGGGCAAGATATCAGTTTGGTGTTTTTGGTTTATGTTAAAAGTTGATTTGGTAAAATCCTCAAAAAACACACTACATGTTCTAAAATGTAAAGAAGTTGAATGTTAAATGTAAGATATATATCTCATCCATAGTAATCAAAAGAAAGGACATGAAACTTATAAGGAGATTTACCAAACCAAAAATATAAGCGAATAGGAAACATGGATTGGTACCTTATGAATTGGTTTTTGAGGTGCACAATCTTCATCAATCTCCTCAGAACAAGACCCCTCCTCACGAAAAATGCATTTAACACAAAAAAAAAATCTACAAAACTGAACCAATGGCATGTTTAGAACAAAGAAATAGATTGATAATAATATGCTGAAAATTCTCTTATGTTTAATACACGCAAAAGGACCAGTCCCAACAATTCTTAAACATACTTTATCTGATATGATAATAACATGCTAATTAAATTGATAAAGGTGTTATCTACATTTAATCTACCAATTACTAATTACACAAAAAACAAATTACAAAACTGAACCAATGGCATGTTCTTTGTGTGGTACAAGGAAGATTTGGCTATGAAAAAAAAAAGTGAAACGACCTCATCATTTTTATTTCGATTGGATAGAGGAGCGAAAGCTGAGCGTGAGAGAAGGTATGTGATTTCTTCATCTTTTGAGCATCTGGCATCATATTCAACTACAAATTTCAAATGCATTGCATTTTATTTGATCACGAATGCTCTTTGAAATGATCGCATTCTACTGGTGTCGTGCCCTAGCCCGTGCTTTATCTCCATTATTTGATATTATTGGTGTTTGTGCTCAAGGATATCGATTCACTATTTTCAAATGTTTGGATTGTTTAGACAGTTACATTTCCTGACTATTCTTCTAGTACACAGTTAGGAAATGTAACTGTCTAATGATTATATGTAATGTTGAATGGATTAAATGCTTTATTCTTGGTAGAAGTGAATGGAAGGAATAGTGTGTATTAAATACAATCCATTCACTTATTGAATGCTTTGGAGACTACCGGTTTGACTGTCCATGTGCTACCAGTGACTGAGATTCATTAAAGGATACAAAACCCTTCATTTTGGGGTTATTGTGTGTGGATTCAAATGTAGGTTTGATTTGGTTAATGTTTAGAAGAGATCAATAAAGTATTTAAAGAAAATCTTACATGTTTGGAGAGGTTTGAGAGGCACTTATCATGACTGTACCCTCACAAACATCGGCATAGACTGGTTTTACTAAGTTGCCTTTTTCTATTTTGAGGTTTCATTTCTTTGTCGCAGGGGTACAGTCAAAGGGTTCATTGACAAAATGATCCTTTGAATGGTTACTATGAATATGAATGATTTGATATAGCATATTGCTCATTTTACTTGAAGTTTGGAATAGCTTGTGCAAGGGTGAAAGTAGTTTTGATCATTTTGGTCGTGACCGTTCCTCTACACAGTCAGGAAATGTAACTGTCTAATGATTATATGTAATGTTGAATGGATTAAATGCTTTATTCTTGGTAGAAGTGAATGGAATGAATAGTGTTGGTGTTAGGTTTCATTTATTATTGAATTCAATGCTTTCCAAGATGTGTTGAGGATTTTTCTCCTTGTTTAATGTTAACTGTTCCTGCACAATCCACTCATACAACAGTGAAATGCTATGTGGAAGGGATGGTTGATAGTGTTCCTTGAGGGAAGGGGGATTTTGAAAGACATGTTATCATTGTATTTTGTATTTCCAATATGTTTGGTTGCAGGGCAGACTGGGAGAATGAAGGATCACTCACCAATTGCATGATAACCTGATTTTGAAGGGTCACTGGTTGAGGGGACAGTCAAGGTCCCGATGATTGGGCCATTGGAGGACCCTTATTCTTTGTAGTAATTGCTATTCAAATTAGATGCATGGATTTCTTATGAACTAGCAGCTGCTATGTATCCTGCAACTGTATCCGTAAATCTGCATATACTTCTCTACGGTTGTAAGCCACTTACAGATCAAAATAGAGAAACTAAATCAAAATTGTTCTTTGTCCTATTTCCTTTTTAAAAAGTCTCAACTATCAATGATACAATATACATTTGATGCCCTAAGCTATCAAATATACAAATGGTGCCTACCTAGAAGCTCACCAGGAGAATGAAGGATCACTCACTGATTGCATGATAACCCGATTTTGAAGGGTCACTGGTTGAGGGGACAGTCAAGGTCCAGATAATTGGGCTATTGGAGGACCCTAGTTCTTTGTATTAATTTCTATTCAAATTGGATGCATGGATTTATTGTGAATTATCGGCTGCTATGTATCCTGCAACTGCATCCGTAAATCTACATATACTTCTCTAGGGTTGTAAGCCACTTAGGGATCAAAATAGAGAAACTAAATAAAAATCGTTCTTTGTCCTATTTCCTTTTAACAAAGTATCAACTATCAATGATACAATACATTTGATGCCCTAAGCTATCAATACAAATGGTGCCTAGCTAGAAGCTCACGGCCTATCCATTTGATAACCATAGTCAACATTTCAAAAAAATGGATATCCTTGAGCACAAGCACCAATAACATCAAATAATGGAGTTAAAGTACGGGCTAGGGCACGACCCCAGTAGAATGTGGTCATTTTAGTGACATCAATTTACAATGCGGTCCTTTGGCATGTATTAAACATAATAGAATTTTCAGCATATTATTATCATTCTATTTCTTTGTTGTAAACATGCCATCGGTTCAGTTTTGTAACTTCATTGTTGTATGAGTGGATTGTGTAGGAACAGTTAACATTAAACAAGGAGCAAACTCCTCAACACATCTTGGAAACCATTGAATTCAATAATAAATGAAACCTAACACCAACACTATTCCTTCCATAGTTGAAGGATACATAGCAGTCGATAATTCACAAAAAATCCATGCATCAAATTTTTATAAGGATATCCTACTAATCAATAGGAATTTTCTTGAGATGACCAAGGATTATGCATTTTGATGGCAGTGTGCTAGTTCAAAAGGATAATATAAATCTGAAACAATTTTTTCTGATTTTCTCAAACTATAAATGTGGTTAAAGGGAAAATATTATGTGGAAAACCCACAAACCAAGCTAGCAAATGATTGTACATCAAATTATTCCTATATTCATTCAAGTATTGCTATGCTTCAACTACCTGACCTTTGAGCTTCATCTAGAGGAATGTGTAGCTTTAAGATAGAGTTACTTCTTGGGCCTTTCAATAGGGTGGAATATGATCAAGATTTGTTTAGGTTGTATCTTTGTTAGTCCCATTGTTAGGTTCTTATAGTTCATGGTTTGAATCTATTATGGTTGTGTAAGGGATTTGTAGATGCTTTTTCTAACATAATTATTGGACCCCATGATTGGAACAACTGGTTGTTGGCTATTGTACACATGAATCATATCTATCAATGGTTCTTTGTGTTCAAGAATTCGTTGATCAATCTTTGAGATTTATTGTCCCAGCTTTAAAAGAGTGATAAAAGATATAGTGAGTGCTATCTTTTCCAAGTGTTTTGTGGGTGCCATTATCTTCTAGGGGTAATTGCTAGAACCAAATTATGTTCTTTGCCTCTAGTAAATATTGCAGACACAACCATCTCCTTGGTGAAGGGTTTCTTCCATCCCCATGAGGCACTATTGCATGGTTTCCATTCCCTTGTAGTATACTGAACCTAATTTAATACAAGTGTGTACTATTTTGGGTTCCATAATTTATGACCCCTACACTGTGGTTGTTAGCCTAATTAAGAGAGGCCTACCTTTGCATATAATAAGAGGCCAACATGAAACAAACATCCAGAGGTTAGGGGGTTGTTCCCTATCCATAATTTATTATTTAAGTGCTAAGTGATGATGGGTATATCATGTAATTCATACCTAGTGTGTCTCTTTCTTTCTCTCCACATTTCACATTAGGATTATATGTTATAAAATACTAATGAAATCAACTATAGGTCAAATTTAATCAAAATTGCAATATAAAGATTAAAATAGATCTTGAAGAAATATGGGAACCATTTTTGACAGATATTGTACAAATGAAGAAAATACTCCAAAGAGGAAATGCTTCAATGTGGAACAATTAAAGGACAACATTTTACTTTTATATGCACATCTGCAATGTTTTTTATATGTTTCTGAGATAGCAAAACCATAGAAAGAATAGCATATAGAAGAAAGTAAAGAATAATGATCATACTTTGAGATATTGTGGAAAATTAAAGGAAAGAATGCTTGGTGGGGTTATCATGCAATCACTAAGTGATCCTTCATTCCCCTCTTCCAATGACCCTTCAAAATTGGGTTATCATGCAATCAGTGAGTGATCCTTCATTCTCTTGGTCTGCCCTGCAACCAAACATATTGGAAATACACAATACAATGATAAAAATTCTTTCACAATCCCCCTTCCCTCAAGGAACACTATCAATCATCCCTTCCACATAGCATTTCACTATTGTATGAGTGGATTGTGCAAGAACAGTTAACATTAAACAAGGAGCAAACTCCTCAACACATCTTTGTTGTAAACATGCCATTGGTTCAGTTTTGTAAATTTGTTTTTTGTGTTAAATGCATTTAAATGGAACATTAAGCATAGTAATAATATGCTTAGTCTATTAGTAATTGCAGATTAAATGCACATAACACCTTTATCAGTTTAGCATGTTATTATAAGATACTAAAGAAGACCTGCTATTTGTCAGAGAAATCTTCACTGTCCCCCACAATGAAGACAATGAAGATTGACCTCCTGCCCCACAACAAAGAACATTGTAATAAGAATAAGATAGTGCCAAGAAATATTTTCACAAATATGAAACGTGAGGAAAAGTAATAACATTAACAATGCCAAGATTCACAGCATTAAATTTCACCTGTGGATGAGTTTCTGCATTGGGTTGCCTAGCATCAAAAATAAGTTGAGTTGCATTTGAGCTGTAACTAAGAGTATCATGTAGAACAGACCCTAAACTTTGAAAGTGTTCTCCAGCCTAGCAATTCAAAATTCAATCTAGGCAAGCATCAGTAAGTGAAATAAATTATAGACATCAACATCAACATCATCATAATCATTAGACATAAATTATAGACATCAACATCAACATAATCATAATCATTTGGAGGGTATTCGTTTTGGTCCTTGGATAGTACTATGTTTCTTGAAAGTTCTTGTGATGCTTCTAAACTTTAAACACATATTTTATGGCTTGATGATAATATAGATTAGTGTTTTGTTTTCTAATGGAATGTTGTTGATCATTCATGGTCTTGAAAAAACTTTTGATTGTTTTGATTCTCGAGTCTTGACGTTGTTTCTCAATGTGCTATAGACTGACCACAAGATGGTTCAGTTGGTCCTCTCTTTCTATTTAATTATTTGTCTTTTTCATGGTGTAATTGTCAATATGTTATAATCCAACCAGCATGTCATACCCCCACTTCTGACAAACCTCGTAGCATGAAAATCATAGCCAAAGACTTGGGTGATCAGCATACACAAACAATAATTACCCTTAGGAAATAATGATCATTAATATTCATTAATGACGGGTGGTGATTCCTTGGTAATAAAGGCATTGCTAGCATTCATCATCTTAACCAAGTCATGGGTGGTGATCCTTGAAATAGCATAATTAGTAAAAGGAAATAACAACATAATTCATGGGTGGTGATCCTTGAATTTGGAGCAAGGAAGAAGGAAAATTGGAAAACAAAATATGGAATAATTAGGTTGGAATTGGAGAAGAATTCAGAAATAAACTTGAATTAGAAAAAAACCAAGTTATCTAGTTCTTTGTTTGAGGCTGGGTTCGATTCTACTTTTGTTCTCCTTTGGGTTTGACTTGGGTTCCTTTGGTAGGAACTTGGGTGCCTGGGCCAATCCCAGGTGCACCTGCAGTATTGTAAATATGATACATGAGGTATTTTATTCATAATTTTATAGGCTAACTCATTATTATGGTAACATGGGTATGACCACACTCCATGCCTTATAATGGTACCCGACATGGACTGTGGTTCAAATGAAGTTGAACCAAATGTTGACCGTGATGGCTATGATCATGATGAAGATAAATATGAATATTAAATCTAAAATATGGCTTGTAATTTGAATTTTCATTGTGAATGAAGAAACTATAGATTCAAGTTGACTCATTCTATGTTGTAGTATATTTGTTCCCTAGATCTACCATATTATATATGTGTAGCCTATAAGGGACATCTTCTGCTCATCCATGTATCATAGCTCGATGAGAGTTATTAGGAGAAAGACAAGATGTCAGTGGGAGATGGAGAAACCAATATCAGAACACCACTTGAAGCCTTGCAATGTTGAGAGTGGGATAAAAGCTACACTTGAGACCCTATATAAGGAACAAACTTATTAAGCTTCACTTTGTTTCGAGAATAGTTTTATATTCTGTACTAAACAGGGCCAACCACGTGAAGGTGGAAGCTCATTTGGCCCCACCCCCCCCCCCCCCTAACATCACTCTAAATTCCCCGTTAACATCTAACATTCATTCATTATTTCATCCATTAATAAAATTCATCTAACATCTAAAGTTCATCTAACATTCATCTAAAGTTCATCTAACATTCTAAAGTTCATCTAACATCTAACATTCATTCACACATTAATAAAATGTGACATTCGTTAATTATCACACGATAACATTCATTAACACATTATAAAATTTATGAACATTCACTACCACATAATTAAATTCATTGGCATATAAAAATCAGTCATTATCAATTAAAGTGCATAGATGACAATCATTTCTTTTTTTTCTTTTTTTTTTCTAGTTTTTAAGATGTAATTGTTAAGATGAGCATCGATATCATCATCATGATCATCTACCTTCTCATTAGATCTCAATGCACACCTAGTTCTTTGTTGATGCAAAGGGGGGTCATCTGCAATAACATATAAAAGGGTTAAATTAAAAATATTTTAAAGTATTTTAGTACTTTACAAGCCATAATCGTATAGCTCTTTACCTGATCCAGTCACATCATCAACATCGAGGTCAACTTGTCTTGCCTTGGCCTCAACCTCAACATGCTCATTAACAGCAGCCTCTACACTCTCTACAGTTGCAATACAAATTGTTACATTAATCCAAACACCAATTGCAATTAAATTTGTATTACTACACCAATCAATTTAAGATGTTTACATGTATTACTGTGATGCACATCCTCATTGTCATCAACACCCACAGGTTGTGTACGACAAGAATTGGCAAGCTGCATTTCAATTTCATATGCATTCATGTATCATTGTTTTCTTACTTAAAACAAATTTACTCACTTTATGTTGGAACTTAACATCAAATAAACTAATTGGTAAATAATTAAATTTGAAATATCATCTATTTAGCTTACTTACCCCAATGGATCCATCAGTAGAACCTTGTGCACTTCTTATTCTTTCTGCCACGGCTTTATAGCCTTGTTGGAAGCCAATTTTCTTGTCCTCTTCTATGAGACTTATATTGAACTCTGCACCCTGCATTTTTGCTTGGTATCGTCAAATTTTATTTTATTGTTTCATCAAAACAAAAAAAGATTTCAAATTATAAATAAATATTTAAAGATCAAAAAATTATTTTCAGTGTTAAAAGCCATGTAAAGATTGTATTTTTCCAACACTTACAACTCGTGCAGCAAGTTTCGAATAACCACCAGAGCCTAACTTGTGTTGCCCATGCTTTTGCAATCTTTCCTTTGTTGCCTTTGATGTGTCAGGCAATCTATGAAGAGATTGAAATATGTTAGTTCAAATAAATATGAAGAGTATTTAGTACACAATTACATTCTTAACAGTATCACATACCTTCTTCTGTTCTCTGGTGGTGTATTTCCTTTTTTTACTTCAGTTTTCTCATTCGCATACAAAATAATAGATTTCCACTCTAAATCAGGAATGCAAGGGGGGCGCTGGTAATGTGGGTTTTTGGTTAATGTACACTTGTACTGGTCCCTAATATACCTCAAACATATCCCGGCTCTTTGAAGGAGCTTACCCTTCTCAAATGCACGAGGTCCAAACAAGTTTGTCATACTCTCTACGAGATCATCCTTTAACTTTTGATTTTGGGTTTTCCACCTTTTAAGAAAGAAAACAGTGTTAGATTCAAAAATGGATGTAATGATAACTATCCTAGCAATGATATGAAATCAAAATAGTGGATTGAGGTTTTAGTTCGGATATGATGTTTCACCCTGTACAGATGGTGGGCCTGAATATCCGCAAACACTCATCATTAATTTTACTATAAAAAACATCATTCCCTACAAAATAATCATGGGATCATTAGTCGAAGGATATAATAGTATAAAATAAGAACACAATAGATGTAAGCTTCTCATATTGAATGCAAGGTGTAATTAACATACGATTGTATAGTAAAAGAAAGGTCCAATCTTTAAAGTACCTGGAAGTTTTTCTATTTTCAAGGGAAGTCCTTCTTCTTTGGACACAAGCAATATGCAATCCTTCACTGTTCCCGTACTAGCAATACTAGTACATCCAGAAAAATCACCATCAAGTGTTGCATCCCCTGTTGCATAAATTGAATCCATTGCAAAATAGCCCTAAGAAAG
The DNA here is from genome assembly GCA_027943335.1 of Chamaecyparis obtusa. Taxonomy (NCBI): domain Eukaryota; kingdom Viridiplantae; phylum Streptophyta; class Pinopsida; order Cupressales; family Cupressaceae; genus Chamaecyparis; species Chamaecyparis obtusa. The sequence goes on from BSBK01000300.1 coordinate 536,219, forward strand.
AACACTTCAAGGGAAATAAACATATATATAATGATAGAGAAAATAGAATACCTATATGAGTAGGTGGTTCCATGGTGTCTGTGGCCATGCTCTGTGTTGCCGACATTGCAGGATGTGATACATTTGAGCCTGCCATCGTATGAGGCAGTGATAGTAAATGATCATTGACATGTGTTGAAGAATAAGATTGTTAGAGCATAATAAAACCAGTGATTAGCATGGACAATATTGTTAGAGAGTAAAAAAAATATAGTCCAACATGCGATCTACTTGAACCAGTTGTAGTACCCTCATCATGGCCGCAAGGATCAAAATTACGCAAAAAAAGCTGTAAAAGCAACACATCCGCTTATTTTTTAATGACATAAAAGACTACTATAACATAAAAACTATTATTGAACTTTTGTTATAATTAAAAATTACATTAATACTTACTCGGTAATTTTGAGATAGATGCATCAGTTTAGTTGCCCTCTTTTGTGACTCAAGAGTCGAAGGGAATATAGATGCCAATTCAGCCAATCTATTTCCAATTTTGTGGAGGCATTTTTTAATTGCAGAGGCCAGCTCATCACAAGCACCGAAATCAACAACTAGGTCCTTGTCAAAGGACTCCTCTTCAGGGACTATGGGTTCCTTTCCCTTTCTCTGCTGACCACCTGTCTGTGACAACAATATTACTAACACTATTAGAATTAATCTGAAATAGTGATGACAAGAATATAATAAAAAACTTTATTTAACATTTTGCTTCTATCTAATTTGTAGTTCAATAACAAAGACGTTTACCTGCTGGGAAGAAGTGCATGCACAAACATCATTGTCCCCACTACGTGGTTGCTCCATATTGTGGTCCTGTGTTATTATTTAAAGTTAACCAATAATTAGAAAGGACTACATTAATAAATTTCATTAGAAGATGATGATGGAGATGAGGTGGATGGTTGGCAAAAAAACTCAATTATTTAATGGTACATAGTATGTACCTACACCCTAATGATAGTGACATCGTTTGTATCTATGTTATTCAAATTGTAATCAATAAGCAACTCTTCCCCTACACTTATTGATTTTATCACACATACAAATACATGATTTCCCTCGCGCGCCTCAAATATGAAATTGGGTTGCTTAATAGTTGACAGAGGTCGCGTGCTATTTATAAAACCTACAATATTCCCAAATGCTTTTGGCCTTCCGTCAATGTATATAGCCACTTTTTACTTTGCTCATTGTCTTTTTGTTGAATATAATTTGCCGAGAGTGCATACCTACGCATACTTTTTTATATTGAACAATTCGCATCCAACTTTTGTAATCATAACAAGGTCCAACATACTCCATCAATTCAACAACTTTTTTGTAAGAGACCTTTATGCCATCCATGGAAAATAAGCCCAAACCATGTATTGATGATGGTGCAATATGATATATCTTGCCTTTAACACTAAAATCAATGTTTATTGGAGGAAGTTCCTTGGGGACCCATTGTTTTTGTAGATTTTGGTACCTAGAGGGCACCTCGATGTCGCCTTTGCTCTCATCATCATAAGAATATGACCCCCCTTGAGCAAGGAAAAATTTCATCTGTCTATTGAATTTCCTTCTAGTCTTTTGACCTCTAGTTGATCTTCCTAATTCAGACATACTAAATGACTCGCTCTTCACTTGAGGAAGACACATCTGACAAATACCTATTTGCTACTACCTGCACTCCATCAAATGAGAGAGATAGCAAGTAATGCAAGATATTTTGCAAAATGTGAAATACATTAATCTCTATAGGGTGTATTGACTTATACCTGTCAATCCATGAGACTGTGTGGGATGCTCATGAAAGGAGTCCGGGTACCTACATATGTAATTCAATTATCTAATGTTAGTTAAAAAACTCATGATACATATTGTGAGTTTGAAGAGAGTTTGTGCCATGTGTGATAGAACCTACTTTATCTAATATGGTGCATTGTTAAACAAATTAAGGGTAGAGTAGTTATTACTTAGTTTTTTGTGGGGGACAATGAAGATATGTCTGACAAATAGCAGGTCTTCTTTAGTATTTCATGAATTTTTACCACATATAATGTTTCAAGCCTTTGAGTCTTGGAGAAGAAGAATGGTGTAAGTTAAATAGATCAGAGTGAATGGGGTGTTGAAACATGGTGAATAGACCATGATGAGATGATACTTGATGTTGTGACTAAGATTCCCTCACAAACATTGGCATAGACTAGTTTTACTAAGTTTCCTTTCTCTATTTTGAGGTTTCCTTTCTCTGTCGCAGGCGTACAGTCAGAGGGATCCTTCAAATGGTTACTATGAATATGAATGATTTGATATAGCATATTTCTTATTTTAATTGAAGTTTGGAATAGCTTGTGCAAGGGTGAAAGTAGTTTTGATCATTTTGGTCGTGAATGTTCCTCTACATAGTCAGCAAATGTAACTGTCTAATGATTATATGTAATGTTGAATGGATTAAATGCTTTATTCTTGGTAGAAGTGAATGGAAGGAATAGTGTTGGTGTTAGGTTTCATTTATTATTGAGTTCAAAGGTTTCCAAGATGTGTTGAGGAGTTTGCTCCTTGTTTAATGTTAACTGTTCCTACACAATCCACTCATACAATAGTGAAATGCTATGTGGAAGGGATGGTTGATAGTGTTCCTTGAGGGAAGGGGGATTTTGAAAGACTTTTTATCATTGTATTGTGTATTTCCAATATGTTTGGATGCAGGGCAGACCGGGAGAATGAAGGATCACTCACTGATTGCATGATAACCCGGTTTTGAAGGGTCACTGGAAGAGGGGAATCAAGGATCACTCAGTGATTGCATGATAACCCCACCAAGTATTCTTTCCTTTAATTTTATACAATATCTCAAAGTATGATCATTATTCTTTACTTTCTTCTATATGCTATTCTTTCTATGGTTTTGTTATCTCAGAAATATATCAAAAACATTGCAGATGTGCATATAAAAGTAAAATATTGTCCTTCAATTGTTCCACATTGAAGCATTTCCTCTTTGGAGTATTCTCTTCATTTGTACAATATCTGTAAAAAATGGTTCCTGTATTTCTTCGAGATCTATTTTAATCTTTATATTGCAATTTTGATTAGATTTGACCTATAGTTGATTTCATTAGTATTTTATAACATATACTCCTAATGTGAAATGTGGAGAGAAAGAAAGAGACACACTAGGTATGATGTGATATCCCCCGTCTATATTAAGAATTTGATAAATAAATTAATAATAATAAATTAAAAAATAATCAAAAGTATATTAAATAAATATATTTATCACATTAATCAATGTTATTAACAAATAGATAATTGTATAATAATATATATATTGAACATTGAAATAAATAATCATCAATCAATGAATATATAATGAATAATTATCAAAATTAATAATTAAAATAAATATTAATCAGTTGTATATCAGCAATATATTAATAATGCATAGATAATTATTAATTAAACAAAATTAATAATTATTCTAAATTAATATTAGAGTGGGATGGAAAGATAAAGAACAGTGATATTGTTGAAGTCAAACAAAGTCAGCAAGGACAAGTTGGCAGAAAAGGTGCCATATAAGTGCAATGACAAATACAATTTCATAAAGTGGTGCAAAATTTAGACTAATAACAGTGATTAGTATTGATAAAGGAATGATATACGATTTACGAAGAGACATGAGTTGTGTCTTTTACATGACTACTCATCCTAAGCATAAGATATAAGAAAGCACTCTCCATCATTAATTCAGGCATCGAAGAAGAGAGAATATAAAATATATTTGTTACCCTACGTAGGGAAGAGAACATTATAGAGGAAAATATTGACAGATTAATAAATCTGCATTTAGCATCTGGCAACAAGTCAGACAACCAGAACACATAGGATTTAACTTTATGTATATATATATTTATATATATATTAGTTAATTGATATCAGTCCAGCAGTATACAGAATTATATATATATAAACATATACATCACTTATTAGTGTATAAGGCAGAGCACAGATCTAAGTGATTATAGATATATAATCCCTTGTCAGTGGTATCTGATATAGAAATTATATATATGAAATATACATCTGAATTATATATCTAAATAATCTATACTATATATTCCAATGATCTAATATATATATATATATATATTCATATATTCTCATAATGACAATCAATATATATCGTTATTGATAATCAAGATTATTTATATATATAGTGCTCATAAATGAGTAAACATCTACATTGATAATATATATATTAATTAAAATAAAATAAGAACAGATATATAGAACCTATTACTATTTAGCTAAGAAGGAAGACTAAAGTGTTACCAAGGAGGGGCTTGTCTAAATCCAAGCAATGGCTATCTATCCAAAAATAAGGTGGGGGTCAGTGTCCCAATAGTTTGGGCTTGGACCTGTAAACTTTGAGGGAGCCCATTGCAGTTGGTCTCTCGGCACCTTGGATAATGTTTACGCTTCCCTTCATGGAGTTAAAATAGTAATAAGGCTGGATATGAGTGTTAAAGATAACTAAATCTAATGAGATAAAATGACTAATCCTATCATGGACATAACAATCCAAAACCTAATTGATAAATTTAGGATAAATTAAGTAAGGTCTCGATAGGGGACATTACATATGAATTACACAATATACCCATCATCACTTAGCACTTAAATAATAAATTATGGATAGGGAACAACCCCCTAACCTCTAGATGTTTGTTTCATGTTGGCCTCTTATTATATGCAAAGGTAGGCCTATCTTAATTAGGCTAACAACCACAGTGTAGGGGCCATAAATTATGGAACCCAAAATAGTGCACACTTGTATTAAATTAGGTTCAGTAAACTACAAGGGAATGGAAACCATGCAATAGTGCCTCATGGGGATGGAAGAAACCCTTCACCAAGAAGATGGTTGTGTCTACAATATTTACTATAGGAAAAGAACATAATTTGGTTCCAGCAATTACTCCTAGAAGATAATGGCACCCACAAAACACTTGGAAAAGATAGCACTCACTATATCTTTTATCACTCTTTTAAAGCTGGGACAATAAATCTCAAAGATTGATCAACGAATTCTTGAACACAAAGAACCATTGAAAGATATGATTCATGTGTACAATAGCCAACAACCAGTTATTCCAATCATGGTGTCCAATAATTATGTTAGAAAAAGCATCTACAAATCCCTTACACAACCATAATAGATTCAAGCCATGAACTATAAGAACCTAACAATGGGACTAACAAAGATACAGCCTAAACAAATCTTGATCATATTCCACCCTATTGTAAGGCCCAAGAAGTAACTCTATCTTAAAGCTACACATTCCTCTAGATGAAGCTCAAAGGTCAGGTAGCTGAAGCATAGCAATACTTGAATGAATATAGGAATAATTTGATGTACAATCATTTGCTAGCTTGGTTTGTGGGTTTTCCACATAATATTTTCCCTTTAACAACATTTATAATTTGAGAAAATCAGAAAAAATTATTTCAGATTTATATTATCTTTTTGAACTAGCACACTACCATCAAAATGCATAATCATTGGTCATCTCAAGAAAATTCCTATTGATTAATAGGATATCCTTATAAAAATTTGATGCATGGATTTCTTGTGAATTATCGACTGCTATGTATCCTACAACTATGGAAGGAATAGTGTTGGTGTTAGGTTTCATTTATTATTGAATTCAATGCTTTCCAAGATGTGTTGAGAAGTTTGCTCCTTGTTTAATGTTAACTGTTCGTACACAATCCACTCATAAAATAGTGAAATGCTATGTGGAAGGGATGGTTGATAGTGTTCCTTGAGGGAAGGGGGATTGTGAAAGACTTGTTATCATTGTATTGTGTATTTCCAATATGTTTGGATGCAGGGCAGACCAGGAGAATGAAGGATCACTCACTGATTGCATGATAACCCGGTTTTGAAGGGTCACTAGTTGAGGGGACAGTCAAGGTCCGAATGATTGTGCCATTGGAGGACCCTATTTCTTTTTGGTAATTTCTATTCAAATTGGATGCATGGATTTCTTGTAAATTATCAGATGCTATGTATCCTGCAACTTCATCCATAAATCTCCATATACTTCTCTAGGGTTGTAAGCCACTTAGGGATCAAAATACAGAGACTAAATCAAAATCGTTCTTTGTCCTATTTCCTTTTAACAAAGTCTCAACTATCAATGATACAATATACATTTGATGCCCTAAGCTATCAAATATACAAATGGCACCTACCTAGAAGCTCACCAGGAGAATGAAGGATCACTCACTGATTGCATGATAACCCAGTTTTGAAGGGTCAATGGTTGAGGGGACAATCAAGGTCCAGATGATTGGGCCATTGGAGGACCCTAGTTCTTTTTATTAATTGCTATTCAAACTGGATGCATGGATTTATTGTGAATTATCAGCTTCTATGTATCCTACAACTACATCTTTAAATCTGCATATACTTCTCTAGGGTTGTAAGCCACTTAGGGATCAAAATAGAGAAACTAAATAAAAATCATTCTTTGTCCTATTTCCTTTTAACAAAGTATCAACTATCAATGATACAATACATTTGATGCCCTAAGCTATCAATACAAATGGCACCTAGCTAGAAGCTCATGGGCTGTCCATTTGATAACCACAGTCAACATTTCAAAAAAATGGATATCCTTGAGCACAAGCACCAATAACATCAAATAATGGAGTTAAAGCATGGGTTAGGGCATGACACCAGTAGAATGCGGTCATTTTCATGATAGAAATTTATAATGACATCATTAAACATATTTGCCAGTAATATCAACAAACGTGAATTTCCAAACATTTGAATACAGTGAATCGATATCCTTGAGCACAAGCACCAATAACATCAAATAATAGAGATAAAGCACTGGCTACGACATGACACCAGTAGAATGCAGTCATTTCAAAGAGCATTCATGATCAAATAAAATGAAATGCATTCAAATATGATGCCAGAGGCTCGAAAGATAAAGAAATCACATACCTTCTCCCGCACTCAGCTTTCGCTCCTTTTCTCCCGCTCCCTCTATCCAATCGAAATAAAAATGATGAGGTTGTTTCACTTTTTTTTTTAAATGTATACCCTGAATCTGTCGAAGTTCCAATGGTCAATTAAACACCCATCGAAATACCGACATTATCGGGGCCTATTACAAAAAAAAAACACCAAATTCGTAAGAAAAAGTTACCCGTCGGAAACTTCTGTCAAAATTTGGCCCCAAATGTAGTAGTGTCTGTTACAAATCTCAATTCTAATGCCTTCCATCTTCTATCCAAAAACTAACTCCTAAACTACCACCAAACATTTACATTTATACAAGAAGCTACCGAGCTGAGTTGGCCTTCAAATCCACAATTAATGAAAGTAACGGTCAAATTTGGGACCACACGCTTCCCAATGATGGATTCCAACATTAATTCCATGATCCAATATAAATGCACAAGTCAGCCACACAGGAAACAAAACTAAAGTTGTCAGTAAGCAAGATAACCAAGCAGCAGACAGACAACGCCAAGCGCCAATGAAATAATCAATCGCCTAGGAGATAACCGACCACACTCGGTAACTAAAGGAAACCGACCAACTATTGACCAACTCAGTTAAAGCAGAAACCGAGCAACACGGACAAACTCCAAAATTCTTTTTGGTGACACAGGATTGCCAAGGACCCGAGATGCTCCTGCAACACATACCCATGACACCATAATCAACACCAATGTTGTACCTACACTCAACTATAACCCACATGAGACTCCAAGGATCATAACATGTCCAACCATGTCCTCAAACCAAAGACAACATGTGTATCAGTTGCCATCAAAACCCAAATTCTAGAAATCACTTGTAAATTTGTACTAGGAAGCACCAAATCTAATAATTAATAGTATCGACATAAATATTTCATAAAAACATGTACTCCCTCAAGGTATTGTCCCTTGACTTGTCTAGATGCACTCACACTCACACCCCAAATTGAAGACTCCAACAAGAGAACAAACAAGTACACAACTATCTATACTCATCAAATTGATAAATAACAACACTAAATAAAATTATATTGAACATCTCTCCAACACCTATTCAAAATTTAAAATCTGACTTCATACGCAAAAGTTATGACCAAAATTGTAAACAAGAAAATATTTGGCTTATAGGCCCCAAAAACATGACAAAATATCAAATCATGGAACCAAATCCATACCATCCTCTAATGCTCACTATTAGCATTCCAACTATTATGAGAAGTCTGAAATTCGACATCCTGGGTGAAATTTATCCTTCATTGAAGTAAAACAATCAATTTCCCCATGTAGATAACTCCAAGATGGACCCCACATTAACAAATTTGAAATTACTTTTTCTTAAAAAAGACCAACACCTTTTGAAAAGACCCATTTAATTTATATTTTATTCTTAAATTTTAAAAGATTTAAAATGGGCAGAAGGATATTTATTTAATAATACGTAAAAGATTTAATGGCTTAATAAAAAAATTTAATAAAATTGCATCATTATTCTTAATTTTTCACGTGGTAGCTTTTTTATTTTTTATTTAAATCACCATATGAAACATTTAATAAAAAGGACCTTATATTATATAAGGGTATTTTTATTTTTTATTTTTAATATTTGAAACAACCTCCTCGTGATTTTAATCACAAATGTCTTTTTATGTTTTTTATTTTAAATTTTTTTCAAGACTCTTTTTAAAAGATGGGAAAAATATTGTATTTTATTTTGTTTACAAACTAAATTTGACGGTTGTCAACATAAATTTTTTTTTCAAGTATGGCCAAAAGAGGGGAAAATTATATATCACAATTCATCACTTAACCAACTTGGATCCAATAGTGAGGATGTTTTTTGCCTAGGAAGATATTTTTTAAAATCCCCCAAGAAGCCCTCATTTGAATGCATATTAAAAAAATCAATTTGACTGAAAAAAAAATAAGCCCCAAACTTACGAATAAATCATAACAGTAAACCCAAAACCCTTAGATCTGTAATAAACAACCTATAAAATCCTTATGTCTTTCATTCTTTCATGCATTCCATAGATTCAACTCCTAGGGTTATAACACCAAAACCATGGCTTTGATACCAATTGTAAGAAAGCTTGCAGTCAACATATGACAATTTCCACATAACCAAATTAAGATTTAAAGAAAATAAACACTTTGAATCCACATGCAAGAGAATACATAACATACCCATAAAAATATGACACAAGATATACCTTGGGAAAACTCTCATGAGGGGAAAATACAACCTCCAAATCATCCATCGTCCATGTGTTATTCAACAATGCAACATTAAAATACATCTATGAAAGCCTTCGAAGCTCCAACAATCAACAAACACTCCTTGTGAACAAGCATGTAACCACTTATCCTATTTTATGCTTCTAACCTCCACAAATGCTAACTTGGATCACTCAAAAACTACCCTTGTGATTTATTTTATAGAAATAAGCTCCCACAAAACCACGAAGTGGTACATAAACTATGTGCTACCTAACACCTTCACCCCACATCTAATATTGGGTATTTTATTAATTTATTTCCCCAATATTAAATAATTACATCAATAGACTATACAATATTACAATACAACATCAAGTGGCCCCAAAAATATTCCAAAAGAATCTCTACATGTTACATATCCATCTAGGTGCTCCTAGGTGCAACATTTACATTAAAAAAATTACAACAATAAACAATTATTATGCAAGATGTACAACTAACATTCATCTCAGTATCCAACAAAATCACCTAAAAATTATCTATTAAAAGAACTTGGTGAACTTAGAGGAATGCAAGTTGAGCTTCCACTCGATCTTGTGGGGAGATGAGGAACAATATTATCTTTCATGCTATGAATATTGATGCATTTCCCTATGCATCAGATTTCCACAACTATACTCCCTCTTCATAGAAAATCACATCTTGACTGATAGTCCAGCACTACTTTGTGTAAAGATTATAGAATTTGTGTTGTTTAGTTGCATCAAAAAATCCCATAAAGATATAAAGTTGGGATTTTGCATCCAATGTCTTTTTCCTTTGAACTAGAACATGAACATATGCTAGAGACAACCAAATACTCAAATATGATCCATTGAAGGTGTGTGACCACTTTAGGCTTCCTTTGGAACAATGTTTAGAACTTATTTTGTGTGACTTCAATTTAGAATATATATATTTTTGTGCTTACCACTTCTCCCTAAAAACCATTTGGAAGATTTTTCTCTTGCATCAAAATTTGTGCCAATTTTAATAATGGTATGGTTCTTTCTTACTAGATACCATTTTACCAAAGAAACAGTAAGTTATCTCTTTATGCCATTCTTGATTCAAAAATCAAAAAACTCTTTAGTAGTAAATTCTCCAACCTTTTTATTCGTTCTAAGTATTTTCACACAATACTCACTTTTCTTTTCAGCCATAGTCTTAAAATTATTGAAGCATTTGAATGCTTCAGGCTTTTTCTCATGAAAATAACCCAATCTTGTTGTGATATTTTTAACCATTCTAGGGGTTTGCCTCCTCCTACACAGTTGTTGGAAGGCCAAATCCATGCATCTCAATATACTTTGGTTGAATTGATAGCTACGTATGACAAAATTGATCAATTGGTCTTTTGATTTAAAGAGCTCATCTATAATTATTCATATGGAGGGAATGGGTTTATTGATATATGACATGATACTTTGCTAATATGAAACATTAATGTACATTTTTTCTTACAACCTTGGTTTCTCAAGGTTCTACTTTCTATCTAAAAAACTCACTCACTAGTAATTATTATTAATTTGATGTTTGATTGTCAATAAAATATTGTTATATTTATCAATTATATAGAATGGTTGTATACCATTACTTTTAAATATAATTTTTATTTGTTTTGTCACTTTTATAAATCATTGTGTTTTAACTTTTACTTTCCTTGCGTAATCACCTAAAAATGGTCTAGCAAACCTAGAGCCCTAAATTTCAACTAATTGGCCCAAAAATCCCAAATCAAAAGCATTAATTAACTAGACCTAATTATGTGAGTATTTAATCAAACTTGTTAAATCAATTCCCTAATCAGGTCATCAATTTCTTCAACCAAAGGCATAAAGGTAAGTTAATTGCTACAACTATATGCTTAATTAAAAGTCCTAAATGCTTTTAAATTAAAACAACCCAGTCACACATCCTCACACATGTGTGAGCACATAAAATCCAAATAAAGAATTAAAAAAGAAAACAAATTACCTATATTTTCTCATCTCCAAACAAATAAACACAAACTTGACCAATTGTGTGTCTTTCACATGGATTGACTCACATGGATTGAGAGGACGAATATTGGCCTCTCCTCGCCATTGAATCTTGATCATTCATTCCATTGAAAATCCTATAAAAGGAAGCTCTTCCTAGCTCAAATCATCTAGGTTTTCATTGCAAAGAAACTATGTCATTTTAGTTGCTTAGTTTAGATCATTTACTAATATCATCCTAGTTTTAATATACATTTTTTTCTTAGCTTAGATTAATCTTATTTGTCTTTCAATCATGTTTTTCTTAGCTTAATCTTGCATTGTTAATCTCCTTTTTAGTTTAGAATCTCGTTGAACTAGCATAGTTTCTTACATAGTTGAACTTGGAGCAAAGAATGAAATCATTCCATATTGATCACTTGAATCTTCCATTTTAGGGAAGTCAAGTCACTAATCTACATGCTTAATGTGATGAGCACATTTCATAAATTATACTCACCCTAAAAAAGAAGCAATAAATCCATTTTAGTGTCAATTATGTTCATTTTGCCTAATTTGAAATATTTTATACTAACCAACTAATACAATGATTTATTGAAGTGTTGGTGTTTGTAGGTTAAGACCATAAATTACACACACATTTATGGTGCCCATCGTGAGGCTGAATCCAAATTTAGCCCCATTTTTTGTGCAATTTTTATAATTTTTGAAACTATGATATTTATCATACGATCATGATTGTTCTATCGTATGGATAGGCGATAATATTCATACGATAATATGGTTAAGCCTTTTTTTATCATATTTCTAGGTGAGAATGCTCATATGACTATCTAGTGAAGTTTATCATATTGTTCGGTGATATTTATCATTAATTTTATGGTGATCTAGGGCTGACCATGTTTTATCATACCAAAAATAGAGAGTTAATTTCATGTATCATTTTAGGTGATTTGGGTTTCTAACCAACAAATGAGTATTTTTTCACTCTCTTCTTGATCATTTCAACAACCCAACTATTTCTTGTAGGATGTTTGAAGAAGAATCACTTGCCCAAGTTTCCATTATTGACCCATTTGTAAAAGATTACTAAATCATTTATTGTTGCAGGACAAGTGTTGAAAACCTAACACCAACTAATACTAATGAATTCCTTGCAGGTTGCCTAATTAGTTCAACTAGATGTTGTGCTTTCTTAATTCATTTTATTAGGCATCTAGCTAATTAGGGATATTTGTGTTTGTACTTAATTTGTGAAGCACTAGGGGAGTATGCTCTTTTCCCTCTTGGAAAAATCAGAAACATAGACATGTGAAACTCAATCGTTTACAAGCAAATCTCATGGTGAATGAAGGTGTGTCGTGTGTTTGGGAGAAGCCCATAATAGTAGGAGATTATGTTATTTTCCCCTTGAGGTAAAATCATAAATCCTGACCTATTTCTTGTTATCCATTTCTTTTATGCATTACCTTTAGAGGGCTTGTCGTTTGAGGTAAAAATTTCTTAGGAATAACCCAAGTAGGAACAAGGCAAAATCGGCCCTTCCAACCCACTATAATCAAAATGCCTCTGTGAGATTAAAGTTTTAGAGGTTGTATCTATTTATATATTTATGTATGCTTGGATACACATAGGGTCAAGCGACCTCAATCTTGTTTGTGGGACTACATTTATTTGAGTACTTGTTGGTCTATAGACCTCAATCTCGCTTGTGGGACTACAAGGGATGGTTATGAATAGATGCCCTCAGTAGATTCCTTATAGTAGAAGCTACTTGGTTTACCCCTGAAAGTGTGATAATCCAAGTGCAAGGAGGATAGTAACCTCCCCAAGACACTCGCTATATCATGCCTTTCTTAGCATTTGGAGTCGGATAATACGACCTTTCTATCCCATTGCATGGTTGGCAGTGTTTTTATTCTGATTAGCTTTGGAATGTGTACCTAAGTCTACGAGCAAGGCTTTTCACACTCAACCAATTCCTTCTAGGGATAGAATGTGTTTGATATCCTTTTACTTGTATGCTTGATGTGTGTGTTTTACATTATGAACATTAACAAAACCTGCATAAACATGATCAGACCCTATCAAAAACCTGAGCACAAACAATCAGACTTATCTAAAATTTCCCAAAATCAAGTGGCAGATTATTCAAATTAGGTTTTTATCATTTTGTAAGGCATTTTATCGTACGATAGAAGTTATTTATCATATGACACCATTCTTCTATCATATCACTCACTGAGAATCATCGTACAATCCCTTTCTTCTATCATATTAGGTTTTTTCATCTAACATCTAGAGAGAAAAAATTGGTTAGTTGAGTCATCAGTCTAACCTTCAGTCCAGTTATTCAATTAAGCTACCAGTCTATCCTGATTTGATATATCTATTGTGTATCATTTGTGAGATTAAATCTTCATCTTGTGGTCCTTCAACTCATTTATCAGAAACTTTGACAAATCTTAATCACTTTCCATCAATCAAACACAATCAACTTGGTCACAAGTATCCTTTACCTAGGCATTCAAGCCTTAACTATGACACCTTGTAACTTATAACAAGTGTATTCTATCAAACTCACCCACTCTTATGGAACCTACTCAAGGAAAACCACTACTATCATACATCTCAGCTACAATCACATCCTTCAGAGCGCTATTGGCACAACATGATGAAATCGAGAAGGAAAGAGCAATATATTACATCAACAGAACTTTGGTCTCTTATGAAATTAACTACACAATCATTGAAAAAGCTTTCCTCGTTGTTGTTTTTTCATCTCAAAAGTTCAGACATTAAATTCTTTCACAGTCAGTAAAATTAATTGTAACTATTGATCCATTGAAATACATGTTAAATAAGGTGAATCTCACAATTGACTAGAAAAATGGGTTATGATTCTTAGTGAATTCAACATTCATTATTTTGATTGTAAATCCATCAAGGGTCAGGTAATAGCATATCATCTTGGAGATGCACCACTTCAAGATACAAGGCCGTTAACAATTGAATTCCCAAATGAAGCTATCTTGCACTTAATAAAACACCCGTGGAAAATACTTTTTGATGGATCTTTTACCCAATAGGGGTTAGGCACTGATGTGCTATTCATCACTCCGCAAGGGTACAAAATCTCCAAGGCTTACAAGATGATTTTTCCATGCCCCAATAATATTGCAGAGTATGAAGCCTTTGTGAACGGGTTAAAGATGGCTATTAAGTATAAAATTGTGGAGATACACATATATGGTGACTCCCAATTGATAGTAAATCAAGTTAATGATCAATATCAAACAAAGGATGAAAAGATAATGCCCTACAAAAGGATGGCCAATGACCTAAAGAAATACTTTATCTTTTTCACCTTTCAATAGGTTCCAAAGGTGGAAAACAAGGTAGTTGATGCTATGGCTACATTGGCTTCAATGCTATAACTAGAAGAACATCAGTTTCCCTACAACTTCCTGGTGGAAGAACTCCCTTTTACATCCTATGATTCCCCCAAGTCCTAAATCATGTGTACCATTGTAATCCATGAATCCTCTAGGTATAGCCAAGTTTACTCATAATTGAAAGACCAAATCATTCCAGATGACTTATCCAGAAATGAAAAAAGAAGCCTTATAAGAAACACATTGTGTTACTTGATCATCGCTTATGACCTATATAGGCGAGGGCTAGATGGTACTCTTCTTAGGTGTCTAGGATGCGAAGAGTTTGAGCATGCACGAAAGGAAGTGCATGAAGGTATTTGCATATCTCATTTGAATGGTCCCTCGTTGGCCAAGAAACTCCTAAGGGTTAGATACTATTGGCCCAATATGGAAAAACATGCTACCCAATTTGTTAAATCTTGCAAGTAGTGCCAGATACATGGTAACCTAATTCATGCTCCCGCTAGGGAATTTTTTCCCTTTATCACTCATTGGCCCTTTCAATAGTGGGCATTTGACCTTGTGGTTCAAATCTATCCTAACTCATCCAATGGACATGAGTATATTATCATGGCCACAAAGTATTTCAAGAAGTGGATCGAAGCAGTTCCACTCATCAAAGTGATTGGAAAACAAGTGTCCATGTTCATCCTAAACTACATTTGTAGGTATGTGATACCCTCCTCGATCATGGCAGACAACGGAGAAAAATTAAAAAATAAGGATATTGATGAATTATATGAGAAGTTCCATATAAACTAGCATTGTTCTTCCATCTAGTATCCTCAAGGTAATGAACAGGTTGAAGCATCAAACAAAATAATTCTTAAAATCTTGCACAAAATGGTGAATAAATTAGGTAAATATTGGCATATTCAACTTAATCTAGCATTGTGAGCTTGTTGAACTAGCATTCGAACACCTATAGGAGAAACCCCCTTTTCCTTGGTGTATGGTTTAGAGGCAGTATTACCCATTGAGGTGGAAGTACCATCACTCAAATTTTCTCTACAAGGACTCATAATCGATGAAGACTATAGTATTTCTAGAATCCAAGAGTTAGAGTTGCTTGTTGAGAGAATAAAAGAGGCATTTGACAATTTGAAGGTCTACTATTTGAAGGTCTACTAGAAGAGAATGTCTTGAGGCTGTAACAAGAAGGTGAGACACAAAAAATTTTAGGTTGGAGATCTAGTACTTCGAGAGAATCCTAAGAATCAACAAAATCATGAGAAGAAGGGAAAATTTGAACCCAACTAATTGGGCTCCTTCATCATTACTACAGTGTTTGGGTCTAGAGCTTATCAACTATCAACTCTAGAAGGAAATATTCTCCTCGACCCCATAAACACCATCCACATAAAGAAATTCTACAACTAGATAGTCTCAAAAGAAGTGTCTCCTTGTAAAGATATAAAGATGATCTCAATGTGTAGTGTAGTGGTATAAAAAGAGATGAGATGATGAGAGATGTGTGATATGAAAATGTGTGTGTAGAAGGAGTGGGGAAGGTAAGATCTTCTTCTTAACCCCAAATTCCCAAGGGAAAGATCCAAATTGATTAACCACAAGAAAATGGTCAAAGCATAAATGAATCAATCGATGAAGAATATGAAGAAAGCGGAAAACCTTACATTCTATTATGGAACAGAGTATATTGAAATATTAATTGAAATGAATTGAAGACAAATACTAACCTCAAAGTATAGCAGATCTAGAAAATGTTGTTTTCTAGTGTTTGTACTAAGTTTCTGGAAATTCTGCAAGTGGATCTGGAATGGAAACATAGAGATGGAGAAAACCCAAAAATATTTTTCTTTTCTGAACCAGGTCGACCTTGACCCAAATGAAGGTTGACCTTGACCCCTTTATGTTGACCTTAACCTGCACTGCTCCGACAAAAATTATGTTCATGTATCCCGAAAGTTGGTTGAAAAGGGTGTATGAATCTTCTATGCAATTCATTGTTCCTCACCTGTACTTGCAAGAAAAATGGTTTTGTTGTTTGGATGAGGGGTTTGCCTTGGTAAAACCCCAGTTTTGAAAATAACCTTGAAAGATAATTGAAATTGCAGTAATAAACAAAGTAAATGGAACAATTCACCTTGCTTATGTTGAAACCCAGCTTGTGGAGGATTTGAATCCTTGAATCCACAAGTATGGATGCTCTAAGTGAATGTAGAATTGGATGTAGGATATCTCAAATCAATTGATCTTAGACCTTCAACACCATTCTTGAATGGATCTTGGAATAGGAGGAAGCTTGAATGGATATGGATGGATAAATCTTCAACAAGAGGTCTCCATAGAGCTTGAATCCTTCAATGGCTACTAATGGATCTCCTTGATGAATTGGATCTTGAATGCTTGAATGTGTGAAGATAGATGAATGCTTGAATGTTTTCTTTCTTGCTTCTTGATCACTTGATTACTTGTTGTTTCTTGATCTCTTACTTGATTGAGGATTGAAATGAGAGGAGAAGGCATCCTTATATACTAGTCTAGGGCACAAACTTTTAGAGAGGCCGACATAGGAGAAATAAATTCCCATTAATCCTATACCCCTAGGAGTGGACCTAAATTAAATATCATTTAAGATTTTACCATTTCAAATCCCGAAATAGCCAACCTGGAAGCAAGAAATAAATCTTTCTAAAACTCGACATCTGAAAACCTTTGGAATTTGAAATTTGGACCCTGACCTAGGTCAGGGTCCAAGTTGACCTTGACCCAAAAGGTTGACCTTGACCCTAAGGTCAAGAACCTCAAATTCTCAGAGCAGGATGCCATAATTAGGTAGGAAATAAGCAGAAAATAGGGCAACACATGGGAAAAATCCAGATCCAAGTCAAAGACCCATTCAAGGCATTTTGCATGACCCCAAATCACTTACTCAGAGGGCTAAACCAGTCCTAAATGGAATTGCTTCCATTTTCTGATGATACATTTAGCCCCCACTTTAGCAAGAGTATGGACTTGATGCAAACTCTTGGTAAAGGAGATCACAAAGAAAAAGAAAATCTTATTGAAATCAAAGGGACAAAGCAATCCTCAAGTCCCTAGGGACTCAAATCTTTGTCAACCCCAAGATTACAATAAGAGATACAACAATAGAAAATAGAGAGAAGAGGGTGTGATTACCTCACCCAATGAGAACCTATGTCCCATTTTGAATCACACAAGGAAACAGCGCAATTGGAAAGATGGAGTTGAACCGCCTAGTGAATGTGGCTACTCACCAGTCAACCCATCAAGGATTCACCCTCATGAATATTCTATTCCAAAAGAGCAAACACAAAACAAGAGAGATCTAGTCTTAAGGACACCTCCGACCTTAAGGGATCAAAAACTTTGAAAATTAAAACTGGAGGGATCAAGAGATCATATAAGGTAAAAATCCATGTTTTAACGATTAGTCACTAATCCATAAAGGGAGAAAAGTTTTGAAAAATATCTTGAAAGTGTGTGTGTGCAAAAAGTGAGCAGAGTGTATGCCCCCATGTTAAAGTCATTGCTAACACTTTAATAGGAGCAATGGCTTGAATGAAAACATAAACAACTCCACCAATTACGTTTCCTCTACGAGATGCCCCCAAGCGAAGACAAATCAAGGGAAATACCACATAAACATACAGAGAAAACACAAGGGATCTACCTATCATTGGGTCAGTGTGATCATAAGATAATATTTATGTATGATATTATTGCAAATGAATTGACATAATTCCCCAAAGAAAGTAGAACTAAAATCACAATGGAGGAAAGAAAATGCAAGAGTTATGAATAAGAGTCTTTTTGAACCACAACATGGAGACCAAAAAGAATTAGTGCTACCAAGTCACAAATCCAAGCAGACTACACAAGGAAAACATTAACAAACAATAGCACAAGTACAACATAACATGAAAATAACATATAGAAGAATAGAGATACATATAGAGGAATAGTACAACAGGTTCGATTCCTTTATCACCTTATACCAACAAAGTAACAAGGGTCGTATAAAAGAATCTAACAAACAAATACAGTATAGGAGAAGCACAATACAATAGTAAAACACACAAAAAGCTACCATGAAGGACAAGCCAATCAAGTGTGTCTCCTACGCTCCCCATCTCATTCTATATCATTTAGGGAAGTGGGAAACTCGCAAGAGGGACTATATCCAATGCAGTAGGAATAATATCCAGTTCCAAACAAGGATCCTCTTGAGAATCATGATGTTCAATACTAGGTTTAATTATCAATTGTGTTGAAAGCATATTAGGTAAATTAGTATCAATGTCAATAGTCTCATATTCATCATTAGCATTGCTTGGCCAAACAATAGTATCAGAAACCTAGAGCAATGGACTGCCTATTTCAGGATTGGACACCCCAAATGATTCCTAAATGCATTATTTGGTCTCATTTAATTATCGACCAGGGACATAAACTTGGAATGGTATTTGCAAAGTATATGCTTCAAACCTCCTCTTTCTAAGTCTATCTAAGGAATTAAAATGCTTATGCTTCAAGAGAACTATACTAAAACTGGTAAGGAAATGTATTCTAATCAAAGCAGGAAATCACAGTTAGGAACCACTCCAACTGACTGTGCTACAGGAACAGGCTACTAATTTTGATATTAGTAGCTGCAGGAACAACAGAGTTCTAATACATATAAATGAATAGGAAAATGAACTCTACACCAACAAAACAATTCACTCATCAAGTGGACCCCCTTGAATGAGTGAATGAGAAGTACAATCAAGATGAAAGATTCAAACTTGAACTGAACATTCTATTCATCCATAAAATGATTACACTTGATTGAAACAGTATGCAAGAGTTCTATTAAAAACCAATTTGTTTGACTAACTCCAAAAGAGTCACAACAGTCGATTATTTAAAAGGAAGCTACAACTATCTCCTGAATCTACGATCACTTCATAAATGAGGATCGGTTACAACTCATAAAGTTTCACAACAGAAACATTATTGACCATGAACAATCCCAAAATATAGCGCACGCTAAATCTATGCATTGCATGCAACAGATAGTATTGACATGCTTGCCAAGATTATGCAATCTATGGTTGGCTTTGATGACTCCCACGCCAGTATGCTGGTCCTTGAATATCCACGGTCAACTCCTGCAAAACAATCAATGCACACATATCCAACCATATACATATATATCCACATCATCAATATTAGGAAAAGGTGTAAATCTTAATTATCACTCTTGCAAATCCTATGGCTATAGGAGGTAACTACCCAAAACATAGCTTAGGAGAGAAAACATCCATTAACATGTATAGCTATTATATTCACCATTCATGTCCATGAATTTAAGTAGATATTATGTCTTTAGAAGTATCCACATTTCCATCTTATGTTCACACACACATATATAACATATACATAGAAACCATAAGTTCATATGCTTAAAACCATAAATTCATGTCTATGTGCAATCAACTTGTTCTAGAAAGAGGATAAAAAATAGTGAGAAATATGGCTATTTTAGAAGCCCATCATTCCCCCCAACTGAACTATTACTGGTCCCCAGCAATCATGAAGTTCTGAATCTTGGCATGGACCCTCAAATCACTAGTTGTTCTCTGCCCAGACTCATCATGAACATAATCAAAGTATCCATGAGTCTCTTTGAGTTTTTCACAACGCTGGACTTCAGAGGCCATGTCATAATCTGTTGCACTATCATTTATTTCTAGCAATGGTTGTAGGAAGAGTGGAGGTTGAAACCTTAATGGAAACCAACGGTTAAAGAGTGTCCTTCCCAACATAATGTACCATGAAACTCTTCTTGTGGAAAGGGTTAGATTCTGTGGTGAGTGAGGTTCCATTTTCTTTAGATCATGTGACATCCTTATCCACCTCTACTTGGAGGCACTAATTGTTGTGACAACATCTCATTAGGAATGTTGGTCCCAATCTGCAAAAGCTTGTTCTCACATTGGATAGATCTTATTGGCTCCACTAGTGTTTCGTGTAATAGAAAGCCAGTCAAAATATGTCCACCTAGAGTGCTGAACTTTAGGCCTCATCATCAAAGGAGCTGAAATTTCTTTGTCTCTGTATGGCGCAACCTGGTGTTCTCTACTCATCTCATTTTGCATCCATGACATAATTGCTCTTAACTGTACATCCCCTACATAGAGGAGTGAATTCCACTCTATGTCATCAGGTACTGCTAGGTTATGCAAGTACAATTCACACAATAGGTTTTTCAGAGTCATTGGGGTAGACTGAAAGGCATAGTAAAATTCATGGGGAGTTGATATGGAAGGATTGAGGCCTTCTACAATCCTTGTTAATTTGAAATTAACAAGTTACTCTTTAAGGAATATTACATACACTGGTGATGGTGATCTGCATTCCATCAGCTTTGGAATTAACCCTGTAATCTAATCAATCCTCTATTTCAATATCTCAATCTCATATGATTTCTGCTCCAACTGAGAATCCTGCTCACTAATGACTCATTTCAATTTTTCCTTTTCTAAATTCCATTGTGTCTTTTCCCATAATAACTGCTGGTATAAATTTATCCTTGTAGCAAGGGGTGTAGACAAATCTGGTGGGGTAAAGGTTCTTGATTGAGTATGTCCACCCATCCAGATGGAAAGTGAGGAGTTTTAATTATTTTCTTTGGTGTAGAGGACTTCCCCTTCCACAAAACAATTGTCTTTATTACATTGGTTTCCTCACTAACATCAGCTACCACTTTAGCCAGCATTTCTAACTTATCCTGACAGCTCTGCTAGGGTACTTCTTCAATAATTCCAGTTCCAAAGTTAGGAATTTCTTCTAAATTCATACTAATGTCTAGGTTGGCAAAATTATCTTCAAATTCCTCTATGTTCTTAGATTCCTTATCACCATCAATCAGTATGTAGTTAACTCCAACTCCAGGATTAACCTCTATTTCTAGACTTTGCTCTCTTAATATAGTGTCACTGGCTGTAGGTTGATGAAACAATTCCTTAGAAGAGGAATTTTCCAAAGACTCATTTTCTATAGATTCAAAAAACTCAATGTTAATAATAGGAACAGAAGCTTTAGCATCTTTCTCAGAAAACCTTCTACTTCTTCTCATAGGGGGTATGGATGAGCTCAGAGGACTCTTCCATTTCTTTCTCTTAGTGACTACCTCCTCTGCCACTACTTCAAGAGGGTTCTTAGAATTCTCTTTAGGAGGGTTCTCAGAATTCTCTTCCCTAGGGGAATGTAGGGTTTCTTCCACATTATCAGTATTATCACTAGGCTGAGGTTCTAATATTTCCTCTTTTGGCTCCGTTGTTTTACCCTTATCCTTCCTAGATGTAGACCTGGTCCTTATGGATGGCGAAGATTCAGGAATATTGGGAGCTTCCATACTTTTGTTTTTCTTCCTCTGAGAAGTAGAGGCTCCAGCACTGAAAATTCTTTTTCTAGGTGACCTAGAAACGGAAGGAGAGGCTTCAGGATCATTCTCAATTCTTTGAACAATTTTACGAACCCCAGAAGATGTTTTCTCTCTCCGACCAACACCATGACCCCTAGGGTCGACTACACTAGGTTCAACCTCATTCATTTGCAAAAATTCCTCCCATGTCCCAACCTTTTGTCTATTCAACTCCCTTTCTACAATTAATTTTATTAAGCAATGATGTGAAATAGACTGGTTACTTCCTGACTGGACTAATAAAGCTTATTTTTTCACAATGTTAAATAGGAAGCTGGGAAGATTTACCGGTATGTTGTCGTGCCAAAGATTACTGAGAATTTTGAAATGCAAAGCATGCAAGTACTTGTAGCGTCCCTCGCATGTGAAGTATTGAATAACAAATGCGGCTGGCTGGATGAACTCCAGAGGAAAAGATAATCGCCAAGTTCCTTACTTCCTGTCGACATCTAACTGAGGATCACTGTGCAAAGTGAACTGTACTCTCATTGAACGCAGGTCAAAATATTTCACCCATTGTTCACCTTCTTGAGGTAAACCAGTCACTTCAGCTACTACATCTTCTATGAACTCAAACTTCAAGCCTTTGACTTCTGCAAACCCATCCTTCAAGGTAGACAAAAATTGTAGAGGAACTTCCTCACTAAACCCTTTAAGGCTTAAACAATAATCCAACCATCCTCTCCTTCTAAACATTTCACAAGTGGACGCATCATTTAACAAAACCTTGTGGTCCACTGGTTCATGCCTTTGAAGGTCACCTCCCATTACTACTCTCAAATAAATTTTGAATTTGCAGAACTACAATTCTCACAAAGTTCGACAATGGCAAGTCACAGACCTCAATGTATTACGGAACAAAATGTTGCAGAAGAAAAGATGTCATACAAACTGCAACTTGATTCATAAAATTAAAGATTTTTGCATGAAATCTAATGATATGAGTTTTGCATAACATCTCATAAAAGCTCGCACGTGCCAAGGCTGCCACCCTGAACACGTCGCAACATATTGTTAGAAATCAAGATTATATTTTAATATCTTTAATTCACTTTAAATGTGATGATGCAATCACAAAAGGATAGATCATCAAGTCATGTCGCATACATAATTCAAAGACACGATCTTTAATTTTACATGCTAATTTGAGATTTCAAAAATAGAATAATTCCCCCCCCCCCCAACTAAGTAATGGCATGGGTCCCACCAAGCCAGGTTAAGCAAGAGTGAAAAATTAAAACAACACAAAATCCTAAAAAATTAATGAATAAAAATGATATATGTACGAGTATATGTGGCACGAACCTAGAAGCATTGCAGGAAGATTTGTTCAAAAAAATTGCACCTGCATATGAAGTGATGGGATGGGGTGGATGGGTGGAAAAATAGAGAAGGTGAGATGAAAACTTATTATGGAGAAAGTATTCCACAAGATGTG
Organism: Chamaecyparis obtusa; assembly: GCA_027943335.1. NCBI lineage: Eukaryota > Viridiplantae > Streptophyta > Pinopsida > Cupressales > Cupressaceae > Chamaecyparis > Chamaecyparis obtusa. The sequence continues at coordinate 559,880 of BSBK01000300.1, forward strand.
AAATATTTATTATGGTGGTCTTGAATGGAATCAAGAATCGGCAAAATCCTGGGTGGAAGACCCAGATTCTTTGGCTACAGGATTGCTTGCTTCTATTGTGCTCTGGAACTACTTCAAGAACTCATCACGGCTAATAGGTTTGTGGTAAAGTTTCAGATGATGCTCATTGACAAGTAACTTAAATTGAACAGGATTAATGGTTGAAAGTTGTACTATTCCATTGTCAAATACTGATATGATCTCATAAGGTCCAAGCCATCTGGTGTGAAATTTCTTGGGTGTGTGCTGGTATCTGGAATCATATAATAGTGCCCAATCTCCGATAGAAAATTTCTTATCATGAATGAACTTATCATGCCATTTTTTCCTTTGCTACTATATCAACTCTGTATTGTGGAGAGCAGACTTCCTATATTCATCCAATCAATTTAACTGCAATAACTTGTCTTGTTGTGCTTTGGTGATATCTATATCTAGATCTAAAGCAGTGCGAAGTGTTTTATGCTAGAACTCAATTGGCATAGAGGCAGATTTTCCATATACCAACTCAAAAGGAGTAAACCTTGTGGTGGTTTTCCATGTGGTGTGGTAAGCCCATATGGCTTCAGGAAGGTGGGTAGCCCAATCCTTTTTATGCATAGCTACTATTTTTGTGAGAATGGATTCGATCTCTTAGTTTGTGATTTCTGCCTAGCCATTGGCCTGAGGATGGTAGGATGAAGATTTTCCATGACACACCATGTACTCTTGCATCAACTTTGCGATAAGGTTAGAGGTGAATTGTGCCCCTTGATCTGTGGCAATTTCCCTTGGTACTCCAAATCTGGTGAATATGCATTCATAAAGAAACTCAAAAACTTTGTGATCTCTGGCATGTCTCATAGCTTTGGCTTCAACCCATTTTGTTGCATAATCAGTACATACTAAGATGTAAGACTTCCCATGAGAAGAGGGCTCAATAGGTCCAACAAATTCAATTCCCCACTTGTCAAAGGGTGTGACAACTACCTAGGGCTGCAGGGGCATTTCATCAGTCTTTGTAGGATGTCCCATGCGCTGGCACCTATCACAGTGTCGAGTATGTCTTGTTACATCCTTATGCAATGTAGGCTAGTAATACCCAGTTGTCAAGATTTTGCATGCTATCTTCTTTGTGGAAAAATGTCCTCCACATGGCTCATCATGGCATGCCCGAAGGATGTCATAAGTTTCATCCTCTCGAACGCATCGCCTTGTGACCTAGTCTAGTCCTATATAAAACATGAAGCCTAAAATCCAAGAGAAGTTAAAACTCTTTTCAACTAATAGATGGTGCTATTTAGGAGAAAAGTGAGGTGGCGTTCTCCCTGTAGCAAGGTAGTTGGCTAAGTCTGCATACCATGGATTAAAAGAATCAATAGAAAACAAGTGCTCATCAGGGAAACTATCATCAATTATTGCAAGATCATCTGGCACTTGCAGTCATGAGAAGAAATTGGCCACTGCATTAGCCTTTCCTAGTTTTTCTATGATCTTTACATCAAATTCCTACACGAGGAGTAACCAGCATGCTAGTCTACCACTAATGGCGGGTTTATTCATTAAGTACCTGATAGCTGAATGATCAGTATAAACAAATACTTCATAGCTTGTGATGTAGTGCCTAAATTTGTTTAGTGCATAAACAATTGCTAACAACTCTTTTTCAGTGACAATATAATTTAATTCTGCTCCTTGCAAATTTTTACTAATATAGTAAATTGCATGTTCAATAATACCTTCTTTTTTTCCCAGAACTGCTCCAATAGCATAGTCAGATGCATCTATGTGGATATGGAATGGAAGCTTCCAATCAGGTCCTCTAAGAATAGGTGTTGTTGTTAGAACATCTTTCAACTTCTGGAATGATGCTTCACATTCATCTGTCCATGCAAATTCAGCTTCTTTCTTCAAAAAATTATATAATGGTGTTGCAAGTTGGCTAAAGTCTTTTATGAAAATTATGTAGTAACCAGCATGGCCAAGGAAACTTCTGACATCCTTCTACTTAACCGGTGTGGGGAGCGTGTTTATAACTACAATTTTTGCAGGGTCAACTTGAATTCCAAAAGATGAAAGGTAGTGTCCTAGGACTACTCCCTCCTCCATCATCATGTAGCACTTCTCACTGTTAAGAGAGAGATTGTAATCTTGACATCTCTTAAGAACCTTTTCCAAGTTTTCTTGTGCTCCTTCAAATGTGGTTCCATGAGTTGTAAATTCATCCATATAAATTTCAACACAATCAGCAGCTATGTTAGAGAAAATACCTAGCACTACTCTCTGGAAAGTAGCAGGGGCATTACATAATCCAAATGGCAAGACTGAATAAGCAAAGGTTCCCCAAGGGTAGGTAAACATTGTCTTGTCTTGGTCTTCTAGTGATATTTGTATCTAATTAGACCCACTAAAGCCATCTAGAAATGAAAATTACTTTTTACCCGCAAGATTATCAAGTACTTGGTCAATGAAAGGTAGTGGAAAGTGATCCTTCTTAGTGGCTTTGTTAAGTTCTTTGTAGTCAACACAAACTCTCCACTTTCCTCCTTTCTTTGGAACTATTACAAGAGGAGAAACCCACTGACTGTCAGAAATAGGATAAATGAAACCTACACTAAGAAGCTTTTGCAACTTGATCTTAACTATATCTCTTAAAGCAGGGTTAATTCTTCTTTGAGCTTGCCTCACTGGCTTGTATTTTGGGCTTATATATATATTTTGAGTACAAAGTTTTGGATCTAGTCCTTTCATGTCAGTTTAATCCCATGTAAAGGCTTGTTGACTATCCTATAAAAGCTTGAGAAGACTAGACATCTAAGATTCAATGAGGTTTTTATTGACATTTAGCTCCTTTCCTGAAACAATTTCAACTCTCTTAACTATTTCTAACATCTGAATTTTTGCTATGGATGGAGACTTTATCTCATGGGGTAGCAAGTTGTGAAGATAATCAGGTGTTGTAGGAAGCTAAGATGTGGGTTGCTTGGGCAGTATTGTTTGAAGGGAACAATTTGGATCATCACAAGATGACTCCTCAGAACCATATTGATTGGTAAGGATTGCTGCGAGTATATCATCTTCTTCTTGTGATACCATGAATGGATTTCTGTCAATGACCATGAGTTTTTGCACAGAGTTTACTTCAAGGGTAGCATCTCCTAAGTCTGGCCAGACAGTTTGATCGAGTTCACTTTGGGGTTTTGCTGGAGAATACAGAGTTAACTTCTTAGTATTTATTCCATCTGATATGGTCATCTTCCTTGAACGACATGCAATGCAAGCATCAGTCGTGGCTAACCAAGGCCATCCTAGGATTAATGGATATCCTCCTAGGGTGGCTTTGGGTGACAAGACTATAAAATTAGAAGGGTAATCTAAGGAATCCAAAGTAACAACAATATCCTCAACCATACCATTAGGCTTAACTGTGGAATTTTTAGCTAACTGCAATATTGTTGGTGTATCCCACAAACCAATGATACTAAGTTTCAGCAAAACTTCCCTAGTCATAACATTAATTGATGTTCCCAAGTCAATGAGAACACTCTAAATTTGGGTACCATTAATGTAGATGGTTACCACTAGACTTCCTGGATCTGAATACTTAGGCATGACAACTTTGCTTAGCATGAGCTCAAAGAGCTGGCCTCAGACATGGACAGTATCAGGGTCTTTCTTTTTCCTTCCAGGTTGTTTGATACAGGCTTCTTTAATTGCTTTGGTATAGACTAGAATTTCTTTAAGGGCATCTAACAAGGGAATATGTATTGTCATTTGCTTGAGTTGATCAATCAGATCAGTGGCTATAGAATTTTCTTTTGGAGGAATGACCTGAGACAATCTTTGCGGGTAAGGAGGATTCTTAGGCACTGGTGCAGTTTGAGCAACATGTGGAACATCAATAGGCTGGTTCACGAGTATATCTTCAGTATCAGCAACTTCAGTGATTATTGGCTCCTTGGGTGTAGGTAGTGTAGTTCCTGATCTAATATGGATATCATTTACATGCAAGGAATAAGCTTGTTGCTTATTATTAGGATTTGGAGTGGGTTGAGCAGGAAGTTGAGTTGGCTTTTGAGGGTTGTTATTTTCTACAGGAGGTGGTGGCATAATAGCTTGCTGCTAAGGTGGGGGCATTATTGCTTGTTGTTGATTAGGTTGATTGGGTGCCCACTGAGGTTGTGGTTTCCAGCTACCATGAGGTGGACATTGGCTATTATGTTGCAGCTGCTGATAGGAGTTATACTACTGTTGGTATGGGTTAAATGGTGGTTGCTGCAGATAGGCTTGGTTATAGTATGGTTGTTGATTGGACCAGTTGTGATTCCAATTCTGACCCTAAGGAGCATAATTTTGGGGGTTTTGGTTTGGCCAATAGCTATTATTATTATAACCAAAATTATTCAATGGGTCTGGAGGCATACCTTGTCTCTAAGCCCATGGACACCTTTGAGCAACGTAGAAAACTTCTCTGTTCTCCTCATCTATGGCTTTAAACTCAATGGGCATTGGGTTAATGTCCACAGATGCAACCATCTTACATTTGTAGTTTCTCTTCTTCTCTCTACAATGAGAACATAACTTAGCAAGCACAGCATCTGACTCTTCCTTCTTCCTTCTCGCTTGCATACTATCCAGCTGAGTGGTAACATCATTAATGATATCTTGCTTGAAGTCAGATAGAAAATTAGACAACTCCACTTTGGATACTCCTGAACCACCATTGGACTTATATGGTAGGCCTCTAAGTCCCCTACCCTTCTTCAAAGTGGCCCTTGAATAATTTTGACATATATTCTTTATGTCAACCCAACCTTTTTGTGTGATATCTCCTCCTGCCATTAGGTCTAGAGCCTCAATACTTCCATCATTCACACCTTTTAGGAAGAGGTGTTTCTGAGATGCCTCATTTAGCTGGTGTTGTGTATTACGTTGCAAGTTGAACATGAATCTGGATACATAATCCTCTAGGGTTTCATCCTCCTTCTGAGACATTTTAAAAATGTCATCACCTTTCAAATATTGACCTCTACAGTACTCTTTGTACTTCAAAAGAAACATCGTGGACATGGCATTCCAATCTGCTACAGTATTAGCACATAACCCCATGAACCATCTCAAAGAAGCTTCTTTTAGAGTTGATGGAAACAACTTCAGCTTGAGGGCATCAATGGTATAGTCATAACTCTGACAAAGAATATCAAATTCAAAGAGGAAGGTCTCAGGGTCCTCTGTAAGGAGGCCATAAAATTTGGGAAGTGCAGCAGTAGGTGTATTCTTCAAATTTTGGTTACCTTGCTGTTGAGGTATAGGAAAAGGAAAGGGAGCCTAAACAGCCATTCTGGGAGGAGGACCTGGTGGTGGTGGCTGATATATAATAAGAGCAAGCAGGTTATCTTGGTATTCAGGTTCAACAAATAGGTCATTCAAATGCAGTGATTCCTCAGATGATGAAGAGGATATGTGTTCCTGAGCATCAGCAAATGGATTTTCAAAGGGTTCTTCTTCTTCATTCTCACTTTGAGGTTCTTCAACTTGAGGATTAAATAAATCAAATGGCTCTCCTTGGTAGTTACGAGGAAGAAATCTCCCAAGGTGATCTCTCCTTCTATGCATAAAAATGCTTACTTAAGTACTAGATTAAAACCAAGACTGCAACTACAAGGATAAGTTTGAATTAACACCATCCTTGGCAGCGGCACCAAAAATGCTTGGCCACACAATAGTATCAGAAACCTAGAGCAATGGACTGCCTATTTCAGGATTGGACACCCCAAATGATTCCTAAATGCATTATTTGGTCTCATTTAATTATCGACCAGGGACGTAAACTTGGAATGGTATTTGCAAAGTATATGCTTCAAACCTCCTCTTTCTAAGTCTATCTAAGAAATTAAAATGCTTATGCTTTAGGAGAACTATACTAAAACTAGTAAGCAAATGTATTCTAATCAAAGCAATAAATCACAGTTAGGAACTACTCCAACTGACTATGATGTAGGAACAAGCTACTCATTCTGATATCAGTAGCTGTAGGAACAACAAAGTTCTAATACATATAAATGAACAGGAAAATGAACTCTACACTAAAAAAACAATTCACTCATCAAGTGGGCCCCCTTGAATGAGTGAATGAGAAGTACAATCAAGATGAAAGATGCAAACTTGAACTGAACATTCTATTCATCCATAAAATGATTACACTTGATTGAAATAGTATGCAAGAGTTCTATTAAAAACCAGTTTGTTCGACTAACTCCAAAAGAGTCACAACAGTCGATTATTTAAAAGGAAGCTACAACTCTCCTAAATCTATGATCACTTCATAAATGAGGATCGTTTACAACTCATAAAGTTTCACAACAGAAACATTATTGACCATGAACAATCCCAGAATATAGTGCACGCTAAATCTACGTGTTGCATGCAACAGAAAGTATTAACTTTCTTGCGAAGATTCTGCAATCTACGGTTGGCTTTGATGACTCCCGCGCCAGTATGCTAGTCCTTGAATATCCACGATCAACTCCTACAAAAAAATCAATGCACACATATCCAACCATATACATATATATCCACATCATCAATATTAGGAAAAGGTGTAAGTCTTAATTATCACTCTTGCAAATCCTATGTCTACAGGAGGTAACTACCCAAAACATAGCTTAGGAGAGAAAACATCCATTAACATGTATAGCTATTATATTCACCATTCCTGTCCATGAATTTAAGCAGATATTATGTCTTTAGAAGTATCCACATTTCCATCTTATGTTCACACACACACATATAACATATACATAGAAACCATAAGTTCATATGCTTAAAACCATAAATTCATGTCTATGTGCAATCAACTTGTTCTAGAAAGAGGATTAAAAATAGTGAGAAAGATGGCCATTTTAGAAGCCCATCAAGCATCATTAGGATCATCAAGAGTATCTTCTTCTTCAAGATTAATCAAAATAGAATCTAAGATATGAATAGAGTCATCATAATCATTCATCTTAACATCATTATTAACATTAACTTCTTCCAACACATTAGGCATAGGCTGGTCAAAAGAAGGTAAAGAACTTTGAAGAATAGAGGCATGGGCCTTAGCTTGAGCTCGACACTTCTTACGACGTTCATTGGAAGATAGGTTACATTTTTTCTTTTTTGAAATATGTTGAGAACTAGGAGGAACAACCACTGATTCCTTTGTAGGTTCTATTGGAGGATTAGTAGGATTCTCAATAGGCTGAAAAGCAACACTAGGATCTTGATTAACAGAACTAGAAGCAATGGATAAAGGAGGTATGGAAGGCATAGGAAAAATACCATGGTTAAGATCCATCTGAAGCATGCTTAACTCAATAATCTTGTGATGCTTATAGGCTTGATATGAGCGAAAAAGGTTATCAGGTCGAGAAGGACATGAGTTAGGTAATGAAGGCCAAAAGAAGTCAAGAGTAGCACAATCCCTGGGCCTAGAAGGTTGATATAAACTATGATTAATCATCTTCACTTCTTCATCATGAATTAATTTAAGACACTTATGGATAAGAGAAGCAACAACATGCATGGAATTCAACCAAGGCAAACCAAACTTAACTTGAAACTGATCAAAAGAACAAAAATGAAGGTAGTGTCCACAACTTTACCACAAAGTTCAATAGGCAAGTTAATGGAACCAAATGATGGATATATAAAACCATTACAAGTTTGGATCCATAAATTAGATGTATCATAAGAATCATGTTGTAAGTTCTTCATAAAAAGGTTTTCTTCAGTAATAACATTGACTAAGGATGTAGGATCAACAAGACAACCGTGTGTAGGTATCTTAGAAATCCTAGCATAAATGTAGAGGGGACCATCAGGAGCTTTAATAGTCTCAGAATCATCAAAGGTGATCAAGAGTTCCCTGGGTCTTTTATTCTTAGGTTGTTTTCAAGGTTAAGTTGAGGTGGAACTTGAAGTTGAGGTTGAGATTGAGGCTGAGGTGGAGATACAGGTTGAGACAAAACAACATGCTCCACATGGTTAACAATATGATTGAGATCATCCATCTTTGAATCATAAACAATATCCACAAAAGATGGTTGGACAATGGTATTAGTATCATGTGCAGGCAAAGGATTCGTATAGATTTGGAGGTTTTTATTAGGAGAGACGGATTTATTCTCACTACCATAAAAATTGTCAAAAGATAAAGCATTAGAATCAATTAAGTCTTGAACCTTATATTTTAAAGAATAAAACTTCTCAGTATCATGGCCATTCTGATGATGGTATTGACAAAAGGCTTTGGAATCAAAGGATTTGGATGCCATCATAGTAGGTAAAAGAGGTCAAATAGGAGGTAAAGTAATCATATTAGCATTCAACAATTTACTCATAATAGAATGTAAAGATTGAAAAAGAGGAGTGAATGTACAATTCAGACGAAAAGCAGTGGATGCAGAAGTGGCATTATTGGATGCAACAACAACTTGATCAGCAATAGCATTTTCTTTCTTATTTATCTTGACATAGTTGTTAGGTTTTTTAAACTTGTTGGTATTAGGAGCAGCATCACTCTTATCAACTGGAATAGGAGACATTGGAGTGTTGCTCTCAAATTGACTCACTTGTAATTGATAATGATGAAGCATTGCACAAAGTTGTTGAAAAGAGGTAAATTGAGTAAGAAGAATCTTATCTCTAATATCCTTTTGTAAATTTAAAATAAACATATGCTAAATATCAATATCAAGAATAGGATAAGAAATTTGAGCATATAAATATTTAAATCTACCAATAAATTCAATCAATTTTTCTTTAGTATTTTGTTTACAATGCATCAAATTAGTTAAGGACATTTGCGGACCAATGTTATTTTGGAACTGTTGGATAAAGACATTAGCAAGTTTTGGAAAATAATCAATAGAATAAGGAGGCAACAAACAATACCATTGCAAGGCCTTATCATGAAATTTCTAGCAAACAACTTGGCTAAAATCCTATGGTCATGAGCATAGTCACTACAAAGGATTTAAAATGTTTTAACATGGGTGATAGGGTCTCCCTTACCATTTTAATTCTCAAGACGAGGCATATCGGCTTGCTGAGGAACAGGAGCACAAATAATGTCTAGGGATAAAGGATTGCCCATGTCACATGTAGGAATACTAAACTTGGATTGAGTTAAGGACGCAAGTTGTTGTTGTAAAGAGGACACAGTTTGAGCCAGACTAATGATTGTGGAATCATTAGAAGAAATAGGAGGCATAGAAACATTAGAAACACTAAGGAAAGTGTAGGAAATAGTGGGAATAGAAGACACAACCGGTGGAACACTTGGAACTGCAGTTGGAAGAGGGTTGGAATAGGTAAAAGGAACACTATGATAAGAAGGTTGTGAGGTAGGTAGAGACACTGGTGGAACACTTACAGGAAGAGATGGAACAGATGTAGTCACTAAAGGAAGAGTATAAGTAGGAATGCTAGGTAAAGGAATGGAAGAAGGTTCCACACTAGTGACAGGAGGAGTGAATCCTAGTTCTTAAGCTTCTTGAGCTAAAGGTTTAATGTTTAAATGCACAAGATGAGTAATACCATGCAAGAGATTAAAACCTTGATCACTATCACGAAGGACTTTCTTAAGAGCCTTTATAGCTTGAATAGAATCTTGATTATGGTTTTCTTGAATAAGTCAATTTCCCATTTTATCAAGTTCAGTTGAAAGTTTTTGGACTTGTTCAGGAGGAACTCCTAAAGCATCATCCTCATGATGAGATGAGTGAGAACAGTTCTACTTCATAGTAGGATTGGAATCATGAGTAATCAAATTGTCATCTGGGATCCTAAGGAAAGGAGAGGAAGACTCGGGATAAAAGGAACCCATAAGTTTGCAACTTCTTCTAACCAAAATATTATAAGTAGGACTATATGTAATAAAGCTCGTATGCCAATGCAATGCAAATGAACTAAATTAGGAAAATACAAGGTATGAACAAATAAATATTTTTGTATTTTTGATTTATATGATTTTTTTTCTTTTATTTTTGAAATGTAAATGCAAGCACATAAAAGAAGGCTAATCTAATATGCATGCAAGATCTAACACCATAAAAAAAAGAGTTGTCTATCGTGGGTTCACCAAAATGTAAAGATATAAAGATTATCTCAATGTGTAGTGTAGTGGTATAAAAGGCGATGAGATGATGAGAGATGTGTGATATGAAAATGTGTGTGTAGAAGGAGTGGGGAAGGTAAGATCTTCTTCTTAACCCCAAATTCCCAAGGGAAAGATCCAAATTGATTAACCACAAGAAAATGGTCAAAGCATAAATGAATCAATCGATGAAGAATATGAAGAAAGGGGAAAACCTTACAATCTGTTATGGAAGAGAGTATATTGAAATATTAATTGAAATGAATTGAAGACAAATACTAACCTCAAAGTATAGTAGATCTAGAAAATGCTATTTTATGGTGTTTGTACTGAGTTTCTGGAAATTCTACAACCGGATTTGGAACGGAAACACAAAGATGGAGAAAACCTAGAAATATTTTTCTTTTTTGAACCAGGTTGACCTTGACCCAAATTAAGGTCGACCTTAACACCTTTATGTATACCTTGACCTGCGTTGCTCTGATGAAAATTCTATTCATGGATCCCGAAAGTTTGTCAAAAAGGGTGTCCAAATCTGCTTTGTAATTCATTGTTTCGCACCTATACCTGCAAGAAAAATGGTTTTGTTATTTGGATGAGGGGTTTGCCTTGGTCAAACCCCGATTTTGGAATTAACCTTGAAATATAATTGAAATTGCAGTAATAAACAAAGTAAATGGAACAATTCACCTTGCTTATGTTGAAACCCTTGTGGAGGATTTGAATCCATGAATCCACAAGTATGGATGCTCCAAGTGAATGTATAATTGGATGTAGGATATATCAAATCAATTGTCCTTAGATCTTCAACACCAATCTTGAATGGATCTTGGAATAGGAAGAAGCTTGAATAGATATGGATGGAGAAATCTTCAACAAGAGGGCTCCATAGAGCTTGAATCCTTCGATGGATACTAATGGATTTCCTTGATGAATTGGATCGTGAATGCTTGAATGCTTTCTTTCTTACTTCTTGATCGCTTGATTACTTGTTGTTTCTTGATCGCTTACTTGATTGAGGATTGAAATGAGAGGAGAAGGCTTCCTTATATACTAGTCTAGGGCACAAACTTCTAGAGAGGCCAACATAGGAGAAATAAATTCCCATTAAGCCTACACCCCTAGGAGTGGACCTAAATTAAATATTATTTAAGATTTTACCATTCCGAAGCCCAAAACAGCTGACCCAGAAGTGGGAAATAAATCTTTCCGAAACCTGACATCCGAAAACCTTCAAAATTTGAAATTTGGACCCTAGGTCAGGGTCGAGGTCAACCTTGACCCAGAAGGTCGACCTTGACCCTGAGGTCAAGAACCTCAAATTCTTAGAGCAGGATGCCAAAATTAGGTAGGAAATAAGTGGAAAATAAGGCGGGACATGGGAAAAAGCTAGATCCAAGTCAAAGACCCATTCAAGGCATTTGACATGACCCCAAACCACTTACTCGGAGGGCTAAACCAGTCCTAAATGGAAGTGCTTCCATTTTCCAATGATACACTCCTATACAGAGAAAATGTTTTTGAAAAAAATCCAAAAATAACAAAAAGTAGAAAAATCCAAAAATAATAGATAAAGTCCTGAAAAAATCATTATCTAGGTGAAAATCTAGCAATAGGCGCCTTGATAACAATAAAAAAATTAAAAAATCAAAAATACAAAAATACAAAAATACAAAAAAATGAAAAATGAGAAAAAAAAAAAAAAAAAAGTGCCCTAATGGACTTTTCCATCAACTTCAAAAGGCCAATTCAATGAATTTTTATATAAAATTTGACCTATTTCAGTCACCAAAGTTTCTAGGGAAAAATTTTCCCCTCCTGACCATACTATCGTGCAAGTACGAAGGCACAATTTTTTAAAATTAAAAAAAATTACAAAAATAAAATAAAATTGTGAGGTGGTTATCAAAATCACTAGCAGTTCTGCTCTAATGGTAGCAGTTTGAGGAAAACTGCTAGTGATTAGTCTAACTACCAACTGCTAACCACTAGCGATTAGGATAACCGCTAGCCCCCTCACCACTAGCAGTCAGTGTAGACCATTAGACGTCATTCGCCTAACCACTAGCTATCAGTGCTAGTTTTGCATGCCTTTTTTACCTATCAGTTTTGTTTGGTCATATCTTCAGTACACAGAGGTATTTTTGGGAAAATGAGACATCATCACAAAGATGATTATGAGACAAAGATTTTTTTGAAAGTGAGGTTTTTTGATTTTGTTTCTTCGTAGGGTTTTTTCCTAGTCAAACTTAGAAGTTGTGTTTTGCCTTCTCGGGGGCTTAACTTTTACATTTAGACTCCTTTTTTTCAAAACTGAATAGGCATTGGAAAGGTGTTCCTACACTCTTTCTAAATCTATAGTCAATTTCATAGAATTTTTCACCAGGTATATAGAGATCAGTCATTAGTGCTTTTTATTTTTTCACTTCCCAGCTTTCAAATTTGTGCAAGGGTTGGGTTCTTGTATTGTGGGGGATATTTTTCCTCTGGTTCACATGGTAGATCCTTCCTCTATTGAGAATAATTACTCTACACAATTATCACACTTGGAAGACACACATGACCTGTTAATGTTTGTAGCTTCAGCCAAATTATTCCAACCTAAGTAATTGATATATCTCCTTTAGATAAAATGAGAATTATATGTTATATACATTATCATTATACATTTGATTATCTTATTAAGACTCATTCTATAGTTATCAATACTTGATAACTATCGTAGTTATAATTGATAACTATCATAGTTATCATTATTGATAACCAATATGAGTAAAAGTAATATCAATGATATAGTTGATATCGTTATCAACTTTAATTGTTAATAAAGTTGAAAAAATATCAACTTATTATTATTATCAAAAGTCAATTATGGTATCAACCAAATCATAAGTCAATATTTTTATCAACTTAATTATAAGTTGATAACTATATCAACTTAATGAAAATCATTGAGTTGATAATAGTGTCAATTATGGCATTGATCAAAACATGATATTGCTTTATGTTGATTATGGTATTGACTATGAATCTGAATTATGATATTGATTATTCATTATTGATAATGATATCACGATTATTATCATTATCTATAATGATAATCATACTTAATCGATCGTCAAATATTTATATCGTCTTCATTATCATTATCGACAAAGATAATATTATCATATGTCTTAACAACAATGAAGGCCAATATAGATCGACTTGTATAATGATCAAAGTTAACATGAAAGTTGACATTAACAAGTCGACTATAGAGATCAACTTTGATAAACATATCAAGTCGATAATGTAAGTTGATAAGGTGGTAAATTTTGGTAATTAGAATGTCTCACGAAGAGACATCACTCTTCCTAAGACACTTAGTCTCACAAAGAGGTATGTCCCTTCGTGAGACCTTCTTCACACACACACACACACACACACACACACACATATATATATATGTCATGCCCAAAAATTTGCACGCAAAAACACACCAACTTTTCTTTGTAAAGTTACCAAAAGGTTTAAAAGACTAACTACTACGCCAACCTAAGAGAGAGATCAAACAAGGGTTACCACTAATAGGGCAAACAACTATGGTTAACTCTCTAAGTAAGACGGACCATCAAACTCAAAGTTTAATCTTTAAATTGAAAATGTTCACCTCTAAGAGAGTACATTTGGATAGAAAATTCTAAGCAACGAATAAAACCAAACTACTAGGTTTAAGTTTCCCCATAAAAATTCTCCCGCCTCTTGAAGATGTATAGGGACCCAACAACCTCAATTATTCACAAGGCTAAGGTTTCAATTAAGTTTACAACTATAGGGTTATTAATTGATAATAAGAATACTTATTTGATAATATTAAGTCTCCTTCTCGGGTTAATGTTAAAATTAATATCCTCCTACGATAGCGTCAAATTATTAATCATTATAATAACTCTGAATAAGTTCTCAAGTTTAGATTTTATTCATTTTAATTTACATTAATGTACTATCCTTAGGAGTGGTTGAATAATTTATCTTACTCAATAATTAAAGATCTAATTTTCATGATATTATTTAGGTTAGATAATAACATAAACTTACCAACTAAACCACCTATCTAATATACATATTGGAATTTACCAAATGGGTCTTATCATGTCGGTAAAATAAATTGATTTCAATAACATAACGTTCTACTTTAGTTAGTAGTGAAGTTTTAAAAAAAAATCTAAAAGACACTTCTTCCTTTTTTGAGAAATTCAAATAATTACATTTAATATCTCAATTAATTTAAACAATATTCATTAAACATAACAAATAAAAATTTTAAATAAACTTACTAAATCTTAATAATAAAGTTTTAAATAAACTTATTAACACTACACAAAAGAATTCTAAATAAACTTATTAAATCATAATTACTAAAATTATAAATAAATTAACTAAACTAACTATTGTTTAAAAATTTAATTAACTAATCCAAAAATTATAATATAACAAAGATATAAATAAATTAATAAATATATTTATTAATTAATAAATATAATTATCAATTAATAAATATAATTTTTACTAACAAATCTCTTAGTAAATAAATTAAAATAAAAATTAACAAAAAACAAATTACATAATTTTAAAAAAATCATTAAATAAAAATTTTTAACAAACAAAAAAAAATTATTTAAAGCCGCTTGGGCTTGCAGCATAGGTCCCACTGCCCACGGCAGTAGACCTGCTGTAGCAGGCCTGTTGTCGTGCGGCAACAGTCTGTCATGGCAGACCTGCTGTCGTGCGGCAACAGAACCTGCCGTCAATGGGGAGAGGGTCATGGGAGGCCATGGTCCCACGGGATGTGGGGTCCACGCTTCCTCCCCCCTCTTTGCTTTAATTTATTTTATTTTTAATGTATTATTTTTTTTAAAAATATTATTTTTTTAAAAAAACTAAACAATTTCGAAAGCATATGGAAAAAAGGTGATTTATTACTTATTATATAATTTTATTTTTTTTAAAGGTCATATGAGAGCCTTTTTGGGGTGACGACCCAAGTGAGTCCCCCAAGTTGACTTGACTTCCACTAGGCCAAGGAAATGATTAATTTATTCACTGTGGTATTAGAAAATGTATGGAAAATTTTTCCATACATTTTCCAAAGACCTGTAGGTCTCTATTTTTCTTTTTGTTTTGGTTTTGCACTAGTTTCTTTTGCTCTTGGTTTTGTTGATTGTTGTTTGCTCACTTAGTTATTTTTTGTCATATATTGAGAGATGTATTTTTGGAAATGTATACAACTATAAGGAATTTTCTCTAGAATATGAAGGGTCTTAATGTAACTTTGACATAGATTCAGCTTCATAATACAATAACCAAAACTCATAAACTTTAAATCTTACTATCTTTTTCAGCATGAAATTTACTACACATATAATATCTATTTGAAAATTTCTATTGAAAGAATACTACTAAGATCTTTATTTAACAAAGGAGAACAACCATAAGGGAATGTAACATAAATTCCTTCATCCTATATTGATTTCAACTTGAATATTATTCTACAATGAAAGACTAAACTTGTTTATTTCACAAAATAGGATACAAGAGACTTCATTTTCCATTATTGACTTGTCAACATGAGCTTTACATTTGAGTGAATGGAATACATTACTCATTACAACATTGAATCCATTCTACAATGAATGAGGATCATTTTCACATATACTTGGTATGAATTTCACATAATACATCTTATACATATATCACAAATTTCCAAATGCGATAACAACATGGAACGTTTCTTATTCCAAAATTTCAACAACACAACACTTTTGGCTCTCACAAATACACCAAAATAGGAACTCTCCAAGGCTTTTCTTCTTGCAAGCATGACCTTCAATACCTGCAAATGAAAATAGTATACACCATGGGATGCTCACCTCCCATCCTAGGCTTCTAAGAAGCCACCCCCGAGCTTGGGGAACCATCACATAGACAGGATTACATTCAAGCAAACCAACTTTAACAATAACACAATAAGCACATTAAAACTCCCAACCAAGGCTATGAACAATGAGTCTCATAATGACCCAAAACTTGGGATGAAGGTGGACTAAATACCAAGGGCAGAAAGCACATTTTATAATAAGAGACAAGCCTACACTTGGCTTTCTCATCACACATGTTACCACAATATCACATACCCAACAAAACTCCTTATGACTCCAAGGCTACATGCCATACAAACCCCTTATGACCCCCGAAATACAAAAAGAGAAATGGCTACATGGAGCCCATAATTCCATGTTTTCTTCCTTCTCCTTTCCAAGGAGAGACTCTACACCCATGGTTGTCCCAATAAACCCTTCACCCCCAAGGCTACTCTTCCCTCCCAAGGGTGAGTGTGGCCTTGAGAACTCCCTTAATAACAACAAAAACAAGAAATCTCAAGAACTCAAATCTTCACACTTACAACACCAAAAAGACTTGCACAACATCAAGCACAAGATTTCACATATACAACTACAAATCATGCAAACACATCATACTCTCAACAACAAGAATATGGAGAACACAAAATTACATTATTACATACAAAGAAATTTACATCTACAAGAGCTTTCATGAGGAGCCACCAACCTAAGTCCAAGAAATAATGGTGAGAGATTTGAAGATGAGATCCTTTTGTCCAAGCTTTTTCCTCTCCTAGCTTCTCCAAAGTTATCTGGTCTCTAAGTTAGAGAGTGGGTGTTCAAACTCTTCCAAAAGAAGAGTCCCCTCTAAAAAGGCCTCCACACAATCTCTTAGGAATAAGATTTCATTCCCATTAGGTGGTCTTCCCTAAGTCTCTTACAAGGTTTCTAAAATTGGTCTCTTACAAAGGTAAGCTAAAAAGGTGGAATAAGGACTATCTTTCTAATGGGTGGTGGTCTTACCAAAACATGGTCCCAAAAGTTGATTTTCGGCCATCTTGGAAAACCAAATTTTGGATGGGTCATTTGGTCAATTAAGGGTTATCCTATGGTGAAAAATGACCCTTACCCAAAGGTATATCAAGTGGGCTAACTAAAAATGGCCTAAACACTCCCTTGTGCACTTTTTTAACCCCCTAAAAGTGCATGCTAAGTTCAATTTCGAAATTTATTGATAAGACACTACCTCAAGCTCCCTACCCAAGGGATTTCTCATGGGGATCCTCAAGGTACTTTCCTAGGTTGATGGGCATCCAATCCCCAAGTGGGCATGTCATGGCCACAAGTACACACACAAGTGTCAAGTGACACAACAAGAATGACACATCACAAGCCATGTGGCATATCCACTTGGGCATACAAAAAAATAAATTACATTACAATTTAACATATTAATTAAGTACACTCATGCACATTACATTCACAAATAAAATACGATACAATGAGGTTTTTGCCTCTCATTAGAAGCAACCTTGGCTCAAGCTGATTTTCACATAGGTCTATACTTTGGTTCCCCGAATTTACCATGGTCTAATTCCCTGCACACTAAAGTCCAACATCAGTAGTCCAAGGAAATATACATTTAAATTCATAACATTCATGATCAAGATAAATCATCAGCAATATCTT
The DNA here is from genome assembly GCA_027943335.1 of Chamaecyparis obtusa. Classification (NCBI taxonomy): domain Eukaryota; kingdom Viridiplantae; phylum Streptophyta; class Pinopsida; order Cupressales; family Cupressaceae; genus Chamaecyparis; species Chamaecyparis obtusa. Next base: position 577,613 of record BSBK01000300.1, read on the forward strand.
AATTAAATCATAATTCATATGACATAATGATTCATTAATGACATACACACAACTCATCATGTAAAATAAAATTCATCACTTAATTAAGCTTATAACATAAATTTTGCATATATAATTCATTGCATAATTAAGTATCATCATGACAACATCACATTTATAAAATCCACTTAATCACACATAGGGGTTCCAAATAGATATCACAGTATTCATCAAAATAACATAACAAAATGTGCATCTAGCCACTATGAAGATAAGGAAATCCATCACATAAAGTGTCTATAAACCAAAATGCATCAACATATAGTATCAAGTAGGTCTATCTCAAATGCAGAAACTGAAAGGCTATGACAGGCTCGGGGCTATATTTATATCGTCTTCATTATCATTATCAACAAAGATAATATTATCATATGTCTTAACAACAATGAAGGCCGATATAGATCAGCTTGTATAATGATCAAAGTTAACATGAAAGTTGACATTAACAAGTCGACTATAGAGATCAACTTTGATAAACATATCAAGTCGATAATGTAAGTTAATAAGGTGGTAAATTTTGGTAATTAGAATGTCTCACAAAGAGACATCACTCTTCCTGAGACACTTAGTCTCACAAAGAGGTATGTCCCTTCGTGAGACCTTCTTGACATATATATATATATATATATATATATATATATATATATATATATATATATATATATATATATATATATATATATATATATATATATATATATATATATATATATATATATATATATATATATATATATATATATATATATATATATATATATATATATATATTTATATTTATATTTATATTTTTTTTTTGAAAAGGTAATTCATAGCAATACTATTCAGCCTTAGTTTGATATTGAGATATATGTATAAAGTCCTCTATACATATTAATTAATAAGAAGATTATTTATATTATATTGATATTGATATATATCAAATAAGTGATTTGATATAATATCAATTTGGAGATTAATATATATAAAGATAACATTCTAAGGATAAATTATCAAGATATACTTATATCTATCTAACATTAGATAACATTATATTATGAATTTTTATCTATTATATATGCATACCCTAAATCTGATCAAACAACAACATGGTATCAGAGATAGTCCAAGGAAGATCCGATCAGATTTCAAATCAAGAGGACAATCAAACTCCCATTTATATTAATTATATACGAAGACTAAAATGACAAATGGAGTCAAATTTTAAGATCATCTTGAAGGAGCCTCAAATTTTGTTTCGTGGAAGTTTAGAATTATTCTCTCTTCAAGAACATGAATTGGACACATTTGTAGAAAATGAGAAAGATATGTCTAAAGATGAAGAAGATAAACGCTAATGGATAAAGAATAACAATAAAGCCATGAAACTATTTGTAGATGTTGTTAAAGACCATATAGTGTCCATTATCTTTGAATTGGATACTGCACACAAAATATTCTCAACATTAGAAAATATGTATGAGATTAATAACACTAGCAGGGTATTATCACTTAAGCAAAATCTTCATCATATAAAGATGAGCAAAGGAGAATCTATTTCATCATACTATACATGAGGATTACGTAATTAAGGGACCATCTTGCCACTATTGGGTAACTTATTGATAGCAATGAGTTATCTATGTTGGCTTTAAATGATACTAGTATCATGGGAAGCATTCATTCAAGGAATCAGTGCTAGTTCAAAATTCCCTAAATTTCAACAGTTGAAGATAGACTGCATTCAAGAGGAATCCGGATAATTACAAGAGGTATTGGTCAAAACTCTACAAATGAAGACATTCATGTGCTAAATACTAATTCTCACAAGAAAGGAAAAAGAGGGAACTTCAAGAGGAAGAATGACAAAGAAACTAAAGACAAAAGATCATCTAAGAAAAGAAAGGACATATCCAAAGTACAACATTTTAGATGCGACCAGTTTGGACACTATGCCATGAAGTGCCTAGATAGACCTAAACCTCAAGTCTCCATAGTTGAAATTGGCAAGGTAAATAATACTGAGAAACTTTTATTCTAATACTTAACAATCATAGCATATCATAGGAAAGGTGACAGATTCCTTCATAAGATATGATTTAAGGTAATAAAATATATATATTGTTAAGTAGAGGATGTGTATGTTACCTTTTATAAATAATTTCTCTAAGAAGTCTTACATATATTTTTTGAGTCATAATAATTCTGTATAAGGTTTAAGAAATTTAAAACTCTAGAAAAATATATCTAGGAAGAGAAATTTCTTAGTACTAACATAAGAGAAATATTCAACTGATAAATGTGTAAATATTGAGATTAAGAAGAAGTACAAGTATCCAAAACTTCTTTATATGTAGTCAGAGTGAATTAAGAAAAGATGTTTCTTTAGAATTTTAAAAGGCATTCATGAGTCAGAGAATCCTGAACCATCTCAAAATAGAAGAGGATCATGTTCCTAAGATTCAAAGGGAGACTCTTGAAGATGAATGTCAAAATTAAATGTATGGATGAACCTAAAGCCCTAATGTAAATAGAAGAGGCCACCTTTGGAAAGGAATATGATTCAAGAGGCAAAAAGATGTATTACACCTTAAGGAAGCATCAGAGAAAGGAAGAAACCTGATAGATACTCTAATTATGTTGCCTTATTGAGTGAGATCATTGAAACAGAACCTTTCAGTGTTGAAGAAGCCACCAAAATTCAAGATTGGAAAGATGCCATGTCAAACAAGTATCAGTACATTATAAAGAATGATGGGATATTATGCCCAGACCTAAACACAAGTTTGTAGTATCTTCTAAATGGATCTTCAAAATCAAGCATGCTACAAATGGCAGCATTGAGAAATATAAGGCTTGATTTGTAGCAAGAGTCTTCTCTCAAGAGGAAGGTATTGATTATGAGGAAACATTTTCCCCAACTGCAAGATACACCTCTGTTAGGACCATTATTTATATTGCTACTTTAGTTTAGGATGATCAGCTATGATCTCATGGATCAATAGGAAAAAATTCTAAGTGGGACAAAGTTCTACAGAAGCCATATATATTGCAGTATCCATGAGAGCAAAATAATAAGTATGGCTTCATAAAATTTTAGTGGGATTGTTTGGTAAACCTATGAATCATACCATTATTCATTATTAGAACCATAGTTGTATAAAACTCTCATTGAATCTATTATTCCATGAAAAATCAAAACACATTGAGATTCCATACCACTATGTCGGAGATATGGTAGGTAGATATGTGGTTCGATTGGAACATGTAAGTACAAATGAATAGACTGCATACATTCTCACCATACCATTAGCCAAGGTAAAAGTTTCTCATTTCCGTAAGAAACTTGGTATGATTGAAATGTAATTATTAAATTTAAGATTTATTCATTTATACTTATATTAAGATGTTTAATGTTTAAACTCCAGTTGTCATGTGTGTGACTACATGACTTTATGGGCACTGGGATATTCTTTGAAAGGTGACAACTTTTCAAAGGATAAACACTTATGTAAACCCAGTATCATGATAGATATTATGTGACTTGATATCCATGGACATATCATGATGATGAATAAAACATTACGGTAGATATCACGAGACTTGATATCAATGGATAAGCCATAATATTTAAAACTATCATGGTGGATAATATGTGTGAATAATATCCCTATACCATGACTTGATATATGTATGATAGGTATCATGTGAAATGATGCCAGTGCACATATCATATAGATTTCCATATGAGAGTGTTGATGAACATCATGTGACTTGATATTCGAGAATCCACCATCTCTCCTAATATCACAATGAGTTGATATTTCTCTTGTAGATCTAATGAAGGATATAATTAATCTTCCCTAACTAAGAGGGAGTGTTAATGTTTGTAGCTTCGGTCAAATTATTCTAACCTAAGTATTTGATATATCTCTTTCTTTAGATAAAATGAGAATTATACATTATATTCATTTGATGATCTTATTAAGATTCATTTTATAGTTATCATTACTTGATAACTATGATAGTTATAATTGATAACTATCATAGTTATCATTATTCATAACTAATATGAGTAAAAGTAACATCAATGATATAGTTGATATGGTTATCAAGTTTAATTGTTAATAAAGTTTATAACAATATCAACTTATCATTATTATCAAAATTCAATTATGGAATCAACCAAATCATAAGTTGATATTGTTATAAACTTTATTATAAGTTGATAACTATATCAACTTAATGAAAATCATTGAGTTGATAATAGTATCGATAATGGTATTGATCAAAACATGATATTTCTTTATGTCGATTATGGTATCGACTATAAATCTGAATTATGATATTGATTATTCATTATAATAATGATATCACAGTGATTATCATTATCGACAATGATAATCATACTTAATCGATCATCAAATATTCATATAGACTTCATTATCATTATCAACAAAGATGATATTATCATATGTCTTAGCAGCAATGAAGGCCAATATAGATCGGCTTGTATAATGATCAAAGTTAACATGAAATTTGACATTAACAAGTCAATTATGGAGATCAAATTTGATAAACATATCAAGTCGATAAGGTAAGTTGATAAGGTGGTAAAATTTTGTAGTTAGAATGTCTCAGAAGAGACATCACTCTTCGCGAGACACTTAGTCTCATGAAGAGGTATGTCCCTTCGTGAGACCAGCTTGGCATATATATGTATATGTATATACATATGATATCAAATTCATTTGTGAAAAGGTAATTCATAGAAATAAAATTCAGCCTTAGTTTGATATTGAGAGATATATATAAGTCTTCTATACACATTAGTTAATAAGAAGATTATTTATATTATATTGATATTGATATATATCAAATAAGTGATTTGATATATAAATTTGGAGATTAATATATATAAAGATTATATTCTAAGGAAAAAATAACAAGATATACTTATATCTATCTAAGATTAGATAAAATTCTATTGTGAATTCATCTAATATATATATATATATATATATATATATATATATATATATATATATATATATATATATATATATATATATATATATATATATATATATATATATATATATATATATATATATATATATATATATATATATATATATATATATATATATATATATATATATATATATATATATACATAAAATTTTGAAGAATTACATACCCTAAATCTAATCAAATAACAACATGACCCACTTCTCATGTCGAGGGGGTTATGGTCCTATTTGGATGAGGTTTGGCCTTAGTTGACTCTCCTATTCAAGGTCATGCAACCAAGGAACAAAATGGATTTGGCCATGGGGATGATTTCCCTAAACATTTCAAATAGTCTTTTTTTTCACCTAGAGGTTTGCATGACTCCTTGAGCTATGTGGACTAAGTTTCATGATCTTTTTGGCACCACTAATCAATTTAGGGCACTTCAAATTGAGGCAAATTTGACCTCTTTGGAACCTAATTCATTTCCATCTATTGATGATTTCTAGATGAAATTCAAATCACTAAGATCGGTTTTATAGGGTTGTGGTAAGAACAAAACAGGCATCAAGTGTATATATTTGATACTCTCTAAGCTTTGACATTCATTTTAGATGTTCTCTTCTACATTCTACTCCACCATGTATTATTTGGGTCCACGATTTTCCATGCCTACCTTAGAGGTATATAGTGTTCGGTTGACACATGAGAAGTCCAAGCTCACATAGTTGGATACTCTACTAAGATCGAAGAACCAAGAATTGGTATCTAATCCTTCTCATGTGAAGTAGAAGAAGAAACGGAAGCCATAGACCACAAAGCCTAGGAAGGATTCTATTTCTTAGCACACCTCTGTCCCACCTTCTCCTAAGGGGGAAGATTCAAAGAAAGATAGACCTAAGTGTGCTTATTATAAAAAGCCAAATCATGATGAGTATCATTTCTATGAGAAGAAGATAGATGGGTATGCAAAATAGGTTACATATTTTATAGCTCTTCTTATGAAGAGAAACATTGATATTCTTTCTTCTTCTACTTCTCACGGGTATTCTTCTTCATCATCATTCCAAACATATGTACATAATAGAGAAAAGGGTTGTGCATTATGTACAACTTTTGGTCCATCCTCTTCTAGATGGCTATTGGATTTAGGTGCTTCACACCATATGGAATCTTCTCAATAATAAATATTGAGAAGATTCCATATGGTGTGAAGCACCTAAATCCAATTTTCATGGTTCTTCTACCCTGAACATTTTGATGGGGAACAACATTGCTATGATTGTATGTGGGAAAGGCTCTATTAACATTGATGAGGGTTCTTTCAACTATGTACTATGTGTTCTATCTATGTTCTCTAAAATTCTCTCTATTTATCAAATTATTCACAGTGGGATAGGGAAGATGGTTGAGTTCACATGAGATTCAATGCACATAAGAGATAGTGAGATAGGATATATCGTTGCAACATAGATAGGTGATCATTCTTCCCACTTGTACTCTTTCTCTCATTTTGGTCCACCATCTCCACTGTTGAAGAATAAATCTCTTTCTTCACAACAGCCTATTGAGGTGAAGTCAAGTCACTTGAACTTATGTGTTTTTTCTAAGACCAGTGTTGTGAATTCTCCACCTCCACCTCCTATTGAGTTTGCCTCTATTTAGTAGGATTACTCTTCATCTTTTTCTATCATTGTAGCTCCATGCATAGATCCACCTAGTGTAGTTGTTGAGGAAATATCATAGGATATTCATCTCCTCTCAGATGGCATATTTAGCACATCTATTTTCCCACATCAGTCTGATCATCGGCTCAAGGGTTCTATCATCTTGGGGGGCTTTAAAGTCTCGATTGTCTCTCATAGGGGGGTTGGTTGCACTTATGGTCTTGAGATAGTCTCTTGATACATTGTATTTGTACCTTTTTTCCATCTCTTTTCAGAGAGGAATTTTTCCCACTGGTTTTTCTCCTTTTCTCTACTTTACAGAGATTTGGTTGTGATTGGGTACCTCATCAAGCCTTGTTGTCAGGACCCAAGTTTGCATTCTTGCATGTAGTTGCATTCATGCACTTAGCTTTTTAACTACTCCCTAAGTTTATCTTAAGGGGGGTGTTATAGTAAAAGGTTATTTAACTTCATTAATTTAATCATATTGATTAATTAATTAAGTCACCTTTTTCTATTTTCACTTAAGCTAAATTTAGGAATCTTTTTTAGGCATTTAATAATTCTTTTATTTTATGCATGCATCCTTTAGGGTTTGCATTAGGGTTTTTAATCTCCTTATTAATAATTGATCTATTGAAATAATGTATTTTGATTAATTCAATTCTTATTCATTCCTCCAATTCCAATTGTTCATGCACTTTCTTGTTTGAGGATTTCCTCTTGTACGAGGAAGGTTATTTGCATGCACGTGATTATTGGGCTTGTCGGAATTCACCAATCCTAAATTCTTACAAAATCACTACAATTTATGTTTTGAGTCATACAAATAAACATGTGAAACCTCTAATTGTTGTCCATATTCATCATGATGTTCCTCAAACTCAAACCCAACATTTTATTACTATAGAGGCATCTTAGACTCCTAGATGCAAGTCAAACTTGTTCTTACCATTAAAGATATTTCAAATCCAAAACTAAAAACTAAACCAATGATTGTTGTCAAAAGTATTAAAGATCCTCCTATACCTCCTAATTAATATCTAAACTTTACAAGATAAATTATTCAAAGTAATAGACTTAATCAACGGTCTAACTATCATGTAGTTTCTCACACATATAACACTCAATACAATAGACAAATTTCAAGTGTTTTTCTTACCTCTCAACCTTCCCTTCCTCCATTCCCTCATCTTTAAAAACAATTTTCTATGGAGTATGATCTTGTTGAGTGGTGTCATGCCACTCTAGTTAAGATATCCCTTTGGGATTTGATTCAAACTTCCCCCGCATACCACAAGATGCTCCAAGAAGCCTTATATAATGTATTTTTCTCACCTTTTGCTAGACCGGATGATGTAGAAACCTTTTTTTATTATATGCATACAAAAAAGTTAGATATTTAATTTTCACAAAATACATTACCTTTTTTGGAAGTTCAAAATTAATATGATCATATATTACATTAATACACATGGAATAAAGCATAATTCATAAGGATCGAATCTTAATATTTGTAGTGTAGACTTGTTACATCAAATCAATATGGATACTTCTCTCCTTCAACCTAATTCTCTCTCTATTTGTGGATTTGATAATGGTGGTAGAAAATAATTAGGTATAATCACATTACATATTACTATAGGATCTTTTACTTTACCCATACCTATCCATGTCATGCATGATACTCTCGCATACAATATTCTTCTATAGAAACTTTGAATTCATGTTATACAAGAAATTCCATTTTCTCTTTATTGCACAATAAATGCATACATGGTGATAAAATTTACACAATAGAGGTTGGTTCTAATCCATATAGTGGTGCCCCAAGTAGGATGTGTATCTTCCTTTAGGACTATGATTCCATCCACAATAAAGTCTCATATTGATTATGCTTTATTACACAAAGATTATGGTCCATTAGACTGGATACTCTCCTTTCTTGGAGAATATAAAAGTTCTTGAGTTCAAATTTTAAGCCTTGAAGGTCTCTTGTGTTCCATTTGTCTAGGCTACTTTCTAAATCCATTCCAACTTCTTTTCCTAACACATGTCTTGATGATGATTGAGGATCTTTACATATTAGCAAATATGTTCCAATTAAATATGAGAATGAACCTTCTCATCGTGGTATCTTATCAACCAATAAGGATTTTTGTTCTTGCAGAAGACAAGATTCTTCATCATCTTCTAATCCTACATTTGATTTATAAAAATATTAGGGATTTTCTTTTAAGATCCTTTGTAAACATGGATTCAATGGACATGGTTTAGGATGCATGGACCAAAGTGATAAGGCTCTTGTGAAACTTAATCGCATTTTTTAAAAGAGTGTTTATGATTCCATCTTCTTTCTTTCTCTACATCCCCTCATCCATTTCCAAATACCATTTTGTATTCTTCTTATGAATAGAAAGGATTTCTACATGCTCCTGACGTTTCATCTAAATAAGAGAGTATTTTGTTAACGTGTCTTAAAACCAACTTTCTTAATCTTCCTCTTCCAAAAAGAAAGTGAAAATCATAACCATAATCAAGAAAATATTTCTCTTTATGTATATCATCAAATGCATGAGATCCCCTCTCCTTTTCTTGGGAAATGTGCATCCTTGTTTAAAGTTCTTGAGACTTCCTTTACTGAAATGGGTATCCTTAGACAAGGATAATCCCCTCTCTTTGCCTCTTTGGTAGTTATGTATCATTGATAAGGATTCCTTTATACTTGTCGTGTGATTGTTTCTTTACAATGATCCCTTCCTTGCTTGAATATGTGCATCCTCTATAAGGATTTTCTTCCTAGCCTAGAACACATGCTTTTTTTAAAAATGATACCTCCTTGGTGGTGAAGGTGTTTATCCTTAATACAAATCTCTATCTTCCTTAGGATTTGAACATAGAAAAAAATGGCATCTTAAAAGGTGGCATTTGAGGCCTCATTGTTGTTTTCTATGTTTAGATGTACTCAGAAGAATGGTATTGTGTTGAGATGTGATACCAATCTATCTCTAGCAACTTGCATGGCATATAATATTTGTTTTGATCATCTACTATAGCATGGCTTACTAGTGTGATCCTTGAAGCATTAATGATCTATGTATCATCTGGTATAACCCAACTTGCTAGTTTCATCCTTCATTAAACATTTCTAATTTTCTCAAACATTGGTCATCTAACATGATAGAACTTATTAACATGGTCAATATTGTTGTTTACATTTTCTCTAGAGTTGACTATCTTGTATCATGTGGCTTGCTAGTGTGATTATTTTGTTGCATTACATGGATCACCAACATAACACAACTTGTTGGTCGATGAAATTGATGTCATCTCCATGGACCCCTAGCATAACATAACTTGCTAGTTATCGGACCATATACTCATCTCATCAAAAATCAATATATGTTCATGTCTCTTTCTAGAAATTCACTTGTGCTCTCGCAATAACATTCTAAGAATGAAACTAATAGTTTAGACAATCTTTACATTGAGGGCGCTTCATTTAGTTGACTTGGAACCTTTTGTTTTCTTTAATACTATAGTTATTTTCTTTGTATATGTGTACACCTAAATATTGTGTGGATTGATAGGATCTTATGTTTGGTGGCTCACTTTCCTAAACTTAGTGTCATATTATCCCTATTTTCCCTTGCTCTCAATTTCTCTATCTCTTTATCTCTACTTTGTTACAATTATGAGTGTAAGTTCATATCCTTGCTAAACGGGGACCATAGTATATTAAATTGTATCTCTTTACAATTTCACACTACATTTGGGCCTCTACTTTAGTATGTCTTTTCTTGTGTTATTTTAAGTTTGTTTGGGTTGTATCCTATCCCACTGTCGCCATATGCTAATCCCAATATGACATCTAGTGTTTTGGGTCCTGATACTCTGACACAACTTTCTTTAGTCCATGTTTGAGAGGACTAGTTTGTCCAACACCCTAATTCTAATAAACAAAGGCATCTAATGCCCTAGTTTCTCCAAAAGGGGCCCAAAATCAAATGTGTGTGTGTGTGTCAACCTCAATCATTTATGAACCGATCCCAATATTTTAATTTGATTGTTAGATGTCAACCTAAATGTGTAAATACCTTGTGAACCCTATATAAAGCAATCATTCACAATCTAGATAAGAAGTTCTAAGTGGAAGTATTCTCTCAATTCAAGAGAAGATATGAGTACAAGGAGTAGCAACCTACAACAACCTATCTTCAAGTATGATTTATTATGTTCTTGTGTCAACACTTGGAGGACTTGTCTAAAGAGCATTGAATCACCACCATTATCATTCCTAAGGTATAATCTTGTCGATTCAATATTTAAATTATGATTTATCTTTTGCCTCCAAAAGGATAGGCTCTTTTTTCATTCATTATAATTGTTGTAGAGGTGGGAATGCCAATAGAGGGTTTGACTTATACAACACAACTATTTTTATGTGTTTCATCTGTACAAAGTCAAATCCAACCACTAAGGGGGCCATAAATGTATAGAGAAGATTGTAATAGACAATCTTAGACTTCAAATAGGCATGAAGACCTGGACTGGGGCAACTAGCAACCATGTATGAAAATTTTTCTCTAAATTGCAGTTATAAGTTCTTTGTTGCTTATTTCCATATCAGAGCTACTATTTTGATCTCCAATTCTATATTTCATTGTTTATGCTAAGAGTTGTCGATTTCCTAAAACTTATTATAATTCATTCATAGACACTTCACAATCTCAAACCAATTGCAACAAAGGAACATTGATTCAAATGCCCAACTGACACAAGGCAAGGCGGGAAGAGGGGCCAAAGGCACACCCTAATCCAAATCCTCCTTGTAGAGATCACACACGGAAGCAATACACAACAAGTGAGAGAGAGAATGCAGAACAGATCTTTATATTTTATCAATTGATTCACACATGTCATGTTGTAAGGCCTTCCCAGTTAGGGCCAATACATTAAATTCAATTACAACAGTCCTCCAACATGTGAGGATTCAAAAACTATCTTCCAACTTCTAACTGATACCTCTAACTCCTCAAAAACTAATATGTCTATCAACTTCCTTCCTAAAACTACAACCAACAACTACATTTATACATGAGGCTACCGAAACAAGTCGGCCTTTAGGTCCATCATCAACAGAAGGAATGACTAGATATAGGTCCATCGCTTCCCAATGATCAATACCAACATTAACTCCGCAACCACAATCAAATGCACAAGTCGGCCTCAACAAGAAATCAAAGTAAACTACTCAGTAAGAAAGGTTAACCGAGCACCAAGAAATAACCGACCAACTCAGTCAAAGAAGAAACCGAGCAACTACCAAGCCATCTCGGTCAAAGAAGGAAACCAAGCAACACAAAAAACTCAAATTTGTTTTTGGTGACACGGGATTTCCAAGGACTCAAGATGCTCCTGCATCAGACACCTGGGGTTGTTTTGAAATAATTTTCTGAATCATGAAGAAGGTACAACCCGAGATGAATCCAACTCAGATTGTGAAATCCACGAACTGTCTTCAATCGGTATGTTCTTCCACTTTACCAAATACTCCATATACTATTTTCCTCTTGTGCTTCTGCCAACTCTATGTTCCAAAATCTTTCTACTTCTTAGGATAATCATTCGGTACTGTCAGTTCTTCATCCGATTCATGGTACTCATACAAATCTGCAATGTTGAATATAGGTGATATATCCATGTCATCAGGTAATTCAATCTCATAAGCATTTCCACTATCAAATCTCTTCAATATCTTGCAAGGACCAAATTTATTCATTTTCAACTTCCCATATGTTCCAACAAGAAATTTGTCTTTCTTTTAGTGTACCATTACTTCATCCCCAATTGCAAAAGCCTTATGTTTTCTTGATCTATTTGCTCTATCTTTATACTTATGATTACTTTTCTCCAATTTATGTTTCACTTCTTTATGCAATGTCTTCATGAACTCAGCAAACTTTACTCCTTTAGCACTTCTCTTTTCTTCACCAACAATGTCCTTCAAATCTGATATACCTCTCAATTGTATGCCATTAACAATCTCAAAAGGTGTTTTTCTAGTACTCCTATTCACTAAATTATTATATGCAAACTCTGCTTGTGCCAACATAGAATCCCAATTACTCGAATTATCTCCAACTAAGCATCTCAAAAGATTACCCAAACTTCTATTCACAACCTTTGTTTGTCCATCAGTCTGTGGGTGAAATGTACAACTATACCTCAACTTGGTGCCCAAATTTTTCCAAAGAGTCTTCAAAAAGTATCCAACAAACTTATTGTCTTGGTCAGAGATGATACTCCTCGTTAATCCATGCAATCTGACAATTTCCTTAAAGAAAAGATATGCTATATGCACTGCATCTGATGTCTTTCTATAGGGTATAAAATGTGCCATCTTAGAAAATCTATCCACAACATCAAATATAGAATCATTACCTCTTATTGTCTTCGGTAAGCCAAGAACGAAATCCATACTGATATCAATCCAAGGTTTCTCAGGAACAAAAATCGGTATATACAATATAGTATTCTGACTTACTCCCTTTGCAACTTGACAAATTCCACAACTTTTCACAAATTTCTGAACATCCTTATACAACTGTGGCCAAAAGTATTTCTCCTTAAGAAAATTCAATGTCTTGTCAATGCCAAAATGTCCAGCCAAACGACTACTATGTTTCTCCTTTATCAAATTAGTTCTCATTGATCCTCTTGGTATACACAACTGAATACCTTTAAACAACATACCTTCTTGAATGAAATAGTCTTCCCATTTAGTACTCAATTGATCTTGAATAGGTGCTCTACACTTCCTCCACGGCTCAAAAAAATTGAGATTAGTTTCATACAATCCTTTCATGTCATCAAAACCAAGAACTTCAATTCTCATCTAGGTCATCAAAGATCTTCTTCTACTCAATGCATCAACAATTCGGTTAGTGACTCCACTCTTATGTTTTATCACAAATGTATAACTCTGCAAATATTCAACCCATTTCATATGTCTCCGATTCAACTTATTCTAACCACCCAAATATTGTAAAGTCTTATGATCAGTATACAATACAAATTCACTCGGTATCAAATAATGTCTCCATTTCTTTAGGGCTTGAACAATAGCATAGAACTCTTGATCATACACAGAATATTTCCTTTTTGCATCATTCAACTTCTCACTAAAGAAAGCAACAGTTTTACCTTCTTGACTCAACACAACTCCTATTGCACTACCACTTGTATCACATTCAACTTGGAATACCTTATTGAAATCAAGTAAAGCTAACACAGGTAATTCAGCAACCTTCTACTTCAAACCTCAAAACTTTTATCGGCTCCATGTGTCTACTTAAATTCTCTTTTATCTCCTATCATAATCTCAGTCATAGCATTACAAATTGAACTGAAATTTCTAATGAACTTTCGGTAAAAACTTGCTAAACCATGAAATGATCTTACCTCACTATCATTCTCATTCAAACCATCAGCTGAAATTACAAATCTCAAATACACAATCTCCTCTTTCATGAAGGAACACTTTTTCAGATTAATCAGCAACTTTTCTTCTTTCAATCTCTGGAATACTTGTTCAACATGCAACAAATGTTCTTCTTTGGTCTTACTGAATATCAGAATGTCATCAAGATACACAATCACAAATTTACCTAAGAATTTCTTCAAAACCTCATTCATCAATCTCATAAAAGTACTCGGTGCATTAGTTAAACCAAAAGGCTTAACCAACCACTCATACAAACCTTCTCTTGTCTTAAAAGCAGTCTTCCACTCATCACCTTCTCTAATTCTGATTTGATGATATCCACTTTTCAAATCAATTTTGGTAAAATACTTTGCTCTAGTCAAACTATCCATTACGTCATCCATTCTTGGTATAGGAAACCTATATTTCATTGTTATCTTGTTGATTGCTCTGGAATCGGTACACATTCGCCATTCTCCATTCTTCTTAAGTGCCAATACAGCTGGTACTGCACAAGGACTCAAACTTTCTTAGATCAAACCTTTATGCAACAATTCTTGGATATGTTGGTTCAATTCCTGATTCTCGGTAGGTGTTAACCGATGTGGTGCCTTATTCGGTAAACTAGCTCCAGGGATAAGATCCATGCAATGATCAATGCTTCTCTTCGGTGGCAAACCATCAGGTACATTATCAGAAATGATCTCTCTATACTCGGTTAGTATCTTATCAATCTCTTTAGGTATGCTATCCATTGTTTTCTCACTCGGTTTGTTAGGAATCACAGCAAAACATACATCATTCTTCTTCAAATCCTTAACAAATTGTCTTCCTTCCATCAAAAAAACTTTCACAAATGTACAAACACTACTAATAGGTTCTTCAATCAAAGGCAACAAGATTTGCTTTCTCCCATCAACCCAAATAGTATATTTATGCAATCTCCCATCATATATAGCATGTCTATCATATTGCCAAGGTTTACCCAACAAAATATGACAACAATCCATAGGCATGATATCACATAACACCTTATCATAGTACTTTCCAATTTTTAAATTCACATAACATTGTTCACTTACCAAGAGGGTATGCTCATCCTTGATCCATGAAATTTGATAAGGTCTCGGGTGTTTCAACCTTTCCAACTGCAACTTTGTAACCATTTTCTTAGATACGGAATTCTCCGAGCTTCCACTATCAATGATTACCTTTCACACTTCACTAGAAATTCTACATCTGGACTTGAACAAACTTTTCCTTACCGGATCTTCCTTATTACTTTCACTCCAAAGTGCTCTCCTGACCATCAAGTTCTTTTCTTTCTCGGGTTCATTTGGTGAGTCTTCTTGCACCAAAGCATCCTACTGCTACCGACCTTCTTACTTGCATGTGTACACTCAAATGACCTATATCCTTCTTCTCCACAATTATAACAAGTTCCTCGGAATCCACCTCGATAGTTAATGCCTCTTCCTCTAGCCGAACTTTCACCTTTCCACTCAGTCTTGCCTTTATCCAGATTTTCTTTATCTTGATCAAATCTATTATTTTCACCATAAGATCTACCTCTTCCTCTAGGGAATCTACCACCTCTTCCTCTTTGTCTTTGCTCATGTCTCCTGTTCAATTTCTCCTCAGCTTTCAAGGCAAACTGATAAGCTTCCTCAATGTTTTCCAACTTAACCAAACTAATTTCTTCTTGGATGGAGACTCTTAACCCATTCATGTACCTAGCAATTCTTTTCACTTCATCTTCATCATGTCCAGATCTGATATCTAATCTATAGAATTCCTCAATATAATCTTTTACCGAGCTATCTTTCTGCCTCAAACTTTGCATTCGCCTAACTAGATTAATCTAATAATCACATGGTAAAAACTTTACTTTCAACTTATTTACCATCTTATTCCATACCTTGATTTTGTCGTTGCCTTTCCTTTTTATGTCCAATTGCATATGCTCCCTCCACAAGGATGCATGACTCTTCAACTTTGTGTTTGCAATCTTCACCTTCTTTTCCTCGAGAACATTTTCATACTCAAAATACTTTTCCATCTCAGTGATCCAATCCACCAACTCATCTGAATCCAACTTTCCACGGTATTCAGGAGGATTGACATGTGGTGTAGACTTCAAATTTGTCAAAGCCTTCAATAACCTTTCCTCACCCTAATCCATCACCGGTGCAAGTTCTACATCACCTTGTTCTTCTTCGATTTCCTCATCACTAACATCTTCTAGATGTCTTCCTCTACGTTGGGTTGTCTCAACAGCTTCTAACCTAGCAGCAAGTTGTCTCAACATGTCTGCCAATCCTGGATCTGCATCTCACCTCCCACAAACCATCTTGAAAACCCTCTGCATTGCATGCCAGATCACAATTTGCTACCCCACAACCAATATCAACTAGGGTTTAACAAGAAGGAACCCTCAAACCTATATTCGCAAATCTAGATCCAGATCTCAACCTTCACTCTTATACCACCTGACGCAAGGCAAGGCAGGAAGAGGGGCCAAAGGCACACCCTAATCCAAATCCTCCTTGCAGAGATCACACACGGAAGCAATACATGAGTGAGAGAGAGAATGTAGAACAGATCTTTATATTTCATCAATTGATTCACACATGTCAGGTTGTACAGCCTTCCCAATTAGGGCCAATACATTAAATTCAATTACAACAGTCATCCAACATGCAAGGATTCAGAAACTATCTTCCAACTTCTAACTGATACATCTAACTCCTCAAAAACTGATATGTCTATCAACTTCCTAAAACTACAACCAACAACTACATTTATACATGAGGCTACTGAAACAAGTCGGCCTTCAAATCCATCAACGGAAGGAACGACTAGATCTGGGTCCACCGCTTCCCAATGATCGATACCAACATTAACTTCGCGACCACAATCAAATGCACAAGTCGTCCTCAACAGGAAATCAAAATAAACTACTCAGTAAGCAAGGTTAACTGAGCGTCAAGAAATAACCGACCAACTCGGTCAAAGAAGAAACCGAGCAATTACTGAGCCAACTCGATCAAAGAAGGAAACTGAGCAACACAGAAAACTCAAATTTGTTTTTGGTGACACGGGATTGCCAAGGACCCGAGATGCTCTTGCATCACCAACTCTCCTATTATAAATTTAACAAGCCTATTTATGTTTCAATGATATGTCGTGAAGATTTCAAGATCTTAGTTTGCATTCCTAGGTTAGTATATATTTTCCTACATATCATATGTGAAAGAATTAAGAAGAGAATAGATATGTTAGAGATTTCAAATCTTTCATGTTATCGCTTGTGCCTTAAATGCTTGATGACTTGATACAAAATTGACCAAGACAAGATCTTCATATGAAGACAAAGAGCTAATGAAGGGTTTATGTGCTACAATTAAAATGATTTATGGTCAAGATGAGGATGCTTCAATTATTAGGACTTGATAGAATAAGTTTTCATGTGGGGAAGGCAATCTTTTTATGGAAGCCTTATATGGCATGCATGTAAAGAAAGATACTAAAGAGTGGTGGTTGAACCATGGAAGAAGAAAAAAAATATCCAATTGCAACTATTTGCCATAAGATTGCTCTGACAAGTAGCCAAATTTTCATCTTGTGAGAAGAATTGTAGCACTTATGGTTGCATTCATTCATTAATGAGGAACTAATTAGAGTTGAAAGAAGTAAACAACCTAGTGTACATCCATTGCTTCCTTTGTATCTCTATTATGTAAACCCTATGTATAAGGAGGGTCCTTAGCGAAATGGGACCGAAGTGGACCTAATGGATAAACAACACTCTTTGAGAATGAAGTGGTTGATGCAAGTGGCCTCACTAATTTGCCCCCAATTTTATTGCCTATGGAGGAATTTAAGCTTGAGAGTGATAGAGTATTCAAAGAGCATTATAGCTAAGGATTTGGGAATTAACATGGTTGATGAAGAGTGGAATTTCATCCATAGGATGACATAATAGGATAATTTAGATTTTATTATTTTTGTGTTTTGCATGTGAATTAGCATTTCAATATGTAGTATGAGCTCTTAAGCCCTGAACAACACTATATTCAATCTACCATATTAGTATTTGTATGTTTATATTTTAAAGTTAAATGCCATGACATTGATTGTCAAAGAAACTAATATATTAAACAATTAATCTTTCAATTTGTTACACACAAACAAGTGCTCATCTGCCCATCTCCTACCTATTTCAAAAGAATGACGTACCAGAACTAGGCTCCTAGCAAAACACACAAGTGCCCATCTCGTTCAGTTTTCAAAAAATGACGTACCAATACTAGTCTCCTGGCAACTATGAGAAAAGCGTAAGATTTAACATATACAATACACTATATTGTCTAAAGAGCTCTTTTTGCTCAACAAAACTGCCAACAATCTGAACAAAAAGTATCATGAGTTTGGTTTTGAGCCTTGAGGAATCAACGAACTTGACTACATAGTATAAAAATTAATTTTACATCATTGTTGATTTGTATAGGCAGTAAATATGCATGAACAATACATTGAATGGCCTTCCATGCTTTCGATAAACTTGATCCAGGTAAATATGAATCCAAAAGAGCTTTGTAAAATACACTTTGAAAGGGAACAGTGAGTGCTTCTACAAGCAAATGTCAATGCATGCATGCATGACTATGCATTAATCATAAAGAGATTCGGTTTGCAAAAGGTTGTACAGAATATCTATAACATGAATCTTTTATAAGATAAACATTAAGAATACTATGGTTTTAAAAAGCTAAACAAATAAAATGATAATTATATGGAATGACCTTACCCAATCAGATAATAATAAGTTCTTAACAGAAAGCCTTCAGAAGAAATTGCACAACTTTGAGGCTTCAATGACATGGGCAGAGTTTCTGTATGGCTCTGATAATATACAGGGTATGCGTGCTCGCTATGATGTGTTTTTGAAATTCACCCACTCAAACAACGTGACCATGTCATGAGACAGCTTTGATATGAAAGAACTTAAATATAATAGGACACTATGATTACATGATAGCAGTATATTATAATAGGAAACCTTAGAGCAAACTACCAATTATGGTATTGAAAGTTTGAAACCATGGTTTCCACACTAGTATGACGAACATGACTAGAGACAAAAAGTTACCAATATGAATGACTTAAGAAATATGAGAAAAGGACTATGCTTAGGAAAAGAAATGAATTTTCCAAATAGCTTCGGCAGCACATATATTTATGAGTTTGATAGATGCCTTGGATAATGATCCCAGAAACATTTTGAATGTATGGATGCTTACCAGTCGAAGGCAAGTATAATTTCAGGCATATAGTGTCAATCAGAAAGTCAGAGTGCACTGTATAACATATACAAACAGACACGTAGAGTAACACATGAACAAATTCTTAAAAAGCTAGCCTAGAAATTACACCATGCACACACACAGAGTAACACGTGTGAACTAGTTCTTAAATAAATAACCAAGAAATTAGGACATCAGATATAATATTTAATTTTTTAACAATAAATATTAATATCTTGTACAGCCTCTGAATGTGCATACAAACTGAAGATAATAATGACAATATTCTAGGCACATTTGGCCTGAGCAAGAATAAATAATTTCCAATTCAATACAGAATTACATGATCACTCTCACAAGCCCAATTCCCGCTACCTTCCAGCTTTGCCTGGTAAGAGTTTACCGGACAAAAATGTCTCAAACAAGACCAAGGATCTAGATGGTTGAGAAAATGGAACCATGTGAGCTGCACCTCTTACCGTTGCAAAGGTCAATATCTTGGCATATGCTGTTGTCCAGCCGGCTACCTGTCGATCATATAGACTCAACTTTCAGGAAACATATCATCTTTTGGCACAGCAGCACCATAGGTTTACAAGAATTATATGTTGAAACAAATCATACCTGTCCATTCTGATACCATGCACTATACGGAACAGACACTCTCAAATTTAGTTCATCTGCCAACTGGCGAACTAGTGATCGAGAACCCAATAAAGGCACAACAGAGTCTTGATCACCACTGAGGATAAGACAATTCAATCTTTCAATTGAACATAAATGAAAATTTCAAGGCATTGTTTTGCAAGAAGCAAGAAAAGGTATAAATCTGATCCAATCAACCAAAGAAAAATAAAGTAAACTTTTCACTAAAATGCACATTAACACATGAAAAGTACTTGGCATGAGTTTTCCATTGTCAGGAAGTTGTGTGTATGATTGCTTTTGGATTCAACTGTGTATATTTTGAATTTTTCAATCAAAATTTCAGTTTACACTCAGTATTCCATCATCAAGAAGAGGAGAGTGATGAATTGGATTACAAAAATAACCAGCAGTTTCTTCCTCTTTGTCCTGCACTTCGCAATTCCTCCCCGCACCTCTTTTTAAGGTTACTTCTGCAATCCAATCCATCACTCTGCTATTTCTAATGATGAATCATTGAGTATGGTCCAAAACATCAATTGAAAAATATACAATCAAATCCAAAAGTAATCATACACATGTAAAGTGACTCAAATTTACTAGTTCTAGAAGTTGAGAAGTTTGGAAGAGAACCAAAAAGAAAAACACATCTCCTGTTTTATACTTGAAGAAAGCATTAATTTGTCACAAGTCCAGTCCATCTTAATGTACATACATTAAAATGGCTACGACTTACTAAATTTGAAGACAGGGTTGCACTGGAATCACATCAATGGGTACTTTACCAATAAGTGAATCCAGTTAATTTCGATGCAAGTTTTACTCCTCAAAGCAAAAAGATGTCAGCAAGGAAAACAAAGGATGATACCAGAATTTATATATGACTTAGGTAAAAACATGACTTCATACTTGGATGCAAATGAAATGCTGAATGAGTTGCATATTACGACCACCCCATTTGGTTGCCTCTCTAAAGATACAATAATTAAAATAGACAATTGCCTTTTTGTTCATGTTTACCTGAAAATCCAAACACGTACACCTTGTTTAATTATGCTCTTCAGCACTGGAAGAATGTCGATATTCCCATCAAGAGAGTTGTAATTCAAGACACTGGTTCAACAACAAAGTGTAAGATTATATGGAAAATTGTGTCTTCTATTTCACGTCTATTAAAAAAATTAGGACAAAAAAATTGTTCACATTATAACTTAAACTAAGGGATCTGAGGAAAATCGATCTCCAGAATACACTCAAAATTAGTTGTCAAAAGCATCAATTTTGTAGTCTCAATTGTACAGTGCATTGCAAAACTATGTCTTGTATGTTACAAGTTTTTGTATTCTGACCAGGTCATGCAAATGATGTCTCTTTTGGGGAACATACAGATCCAGAGATTTGTTAAAATTACTGACATTTTTAACAGCTCTAATCCCTTCAGAAAGAAAGATATCCATAACCAATAGTTGAACGTGCATATCCCTGAATATTACATTGTTTTGCCTGGCATTTTTAGACTGATTACTCTGTTGATTAGGGAGTGTATTTCTAAACCGTAGTATACTGAAGTTACATTGTACCCATTGACCCAACATTAGTTATCAAGAATCATGTAACCTCAATCATCATTTCATTAGGTGACATGAAAGGGCAGTCTGAAAATATTGATTTTATTATACCAGTGGTTACAGCCATTTCTTCTATTGGATGTTTGAAAAGGGATTTAGTTAAAAAAAATTATGTGAAGAAAACCCTCATTTTGAGTAGTATACAAATCAAATTAGAAGTTACATACATAATACTTTTGGAACAATGACGCAAATTTTAAGAAACTTGAAATTAGCAGAGAGCCAAGAATAGTCTGAGAAATTAAAGTGAACTTTACATCTCAAGTATACTTTTCTTATTAGATTCCATTTTTTTGTGGACTCGAGAAGGAACATGAGCTTTACACATTGAATAAAATATTCCCTATATGCTTAAGCATCCTGCATACCTAATAATACTGCAATGGCTATGATGAGCTACATAAGTATAAAGTTAGACCATAGCCCACCCTATCAGCAAATAGGAATAAGTGTGCAACACAGTTGTCAAATATTGAAAGAAATAAAATAGAGAAATGCAGATAGAAATAAATAATACCAGTTCTAGACCATCCATAATACAGTTTCTTTTTGTAAGGAACCTTAACAAAAACATCATGTGTTTTTATCAGTCCTTTCCTAGTTGCTTATGATTTGCAACACATGACAGTGCTTGAGGTACCCTACAACAGTATAACTGTTAACTTTGAGTCTCCTGATAGTTCATTTCATGTAATTGCAAAAAGATTTCTTTTTATCCTGCTCAAATTTTTTGAATTTCAAGCTTCAATGAAAACATCATTTTCCCCTTAGACGCTTTATTTTCCCTTCTATTAAAATTTAAATTCAGTACTTCCTAATTTCTAAATGTTGCAAACAAGATTACCAAATTTTTAAAAAAATCTCTGGCCATAATAAACACGTGAAATATCTGTAAAATAGCTTCAAATGTGAACTTTGACCTCATACATATTCTTTCAACTGTCCTCACAACCATTTCTACAGACACTGTTTTCTACTCCAAATGTTCCCGAGTAGTCCATGACACAAAAGAAAGAAAGGTATAATATTACCTGAAACCCTACAATGAACAAATAAGAGCCAAAATGATCAAAGGTGAATTTCAATCAGCAGCTAAGATGTTTCCAATGCAGCTAACCCCTTTTGAACAAATATTTGCTAGTGTCTACATATTTTCAAAGTTGACAGTACACAAAAGTTTAACTTCATCTAAACAACAAATTAGAGTCCAAGAAAAAATTTCAACGATCAAACATTAAAGTTTTACAAAACGTTTTTCTGAAGATCTCAGCTACAAAATATTGACGCATACAAAGATACCAAAGAAAAATGTCAACCATTAGTTTATAATATGTCTATGATGTATAACAATTGTTTTCAACAAGTTATACTTTATTGTGTGTATGTTGAGCATTTTTTGACAACCTTTATTTTGTTATATCACAGGTTGATTGCCCAAAACAACAATGGACAATTTGTTTCCAACAACAAAATGTCTTAACTGCAAAGTCGATAGAGACTCACCTACTGCACATAATCCATCCATATGGTAATTTAGTCCTGTTAGCATGCAGTGCATGTTGAACCTCTGGCAAGTTGAAATAAAAGCGTCTTTCATAAGTCATACAAACGTCAACCCCAAGACTCATTTTAGTCACCTATTACATAACATATACAATCGAACAGTTATCATTTTTTAAATGTCAACCTTAATTGGCATGTCATCAGTTGAATGATTCAAAACAGCAATTATTTCTTCTAACTCATATTTGGAAAAGACAGTCAAGACAGAAGAGAAGTGATGACATTAAATTGAAAAAAAACTGGAACCTTTCTTTTCAATCGAAGTTCTTGTTCAACAAGGGATGGATAACAAAAATCAAGTATGACATCATACTGATTGACATAGTCACCAAGTTCCTGATTTCCTTGTTCCATTGCCACAGTACACTCTTGAGAGACATTATGGGCATCATCACTCATAACATAATCATCAAAGTTACAGTGATTCATTATAGCATCATTGGTCTCTTCAGAAATTAGTCCATGCGACCATAAATATTCCCAACTTGCTGCTGCGTCTACATCAAGCTTAAGAAGTGGATTTCCAATCTGCAAGATGAAATATGCTCAAAGAAACTTAAAAATGAAATATGTAAATTAATTCAGAATTCAATTTACAAGTATGAGGTTTTTTAGCATTAAATTTTCACTTACAGCGATTCCCTTGATGTGGAATTTAAAACCTCTAGTCATTTTATTGTACTCTAAAAGACGGTCTGCTAATTGCGGTATATAATGCCCTATTTATCAATTACACTTAATTAGACATCATATATTGCAGTCTATATTCATATTTTGTGAACAAATAACCATTAGGAAAGCTATATACCATTTAAGTTGCGAAGTAGAAACATACAAAATATTTTCAAAATCCCACATGCCTAACCTGCATAGCTTTCTCCTGTAAGGAAAAATTCTCTGGATCTGTATTCGGGGAATTTGTCGAACCATTTCAGAAGAAAGATCTGCATATCCGCAGCTGTATCTACCAACTATTAGATCACATAAGATCATATAGCGGTTCCAAATTTTCTTACAATCAAAATAAGACAGAAAAATGATCCTAAATAAGTTTATGGCAGTGTCTCTCAGTTTTCTAATTCATTACATTCAAGCTTCAATCACTAGAGTCATCAATATCAACAAGAAGACATCCATAAAAAGAAGAATAGATATAGTCATTAGACACAATTGCTCACCTGTTGAAGCATCTCCACATGTATAGTCTGAACTGGAGTTTGAATATGACCAACCAACACCAGCAGGAGACTCAACAAAAAGAAGGTTTGATACTGCAAGTACAAATCAAGTCCCACAATGTAGCAGCATAAATTAGTCCAAGGAATGAATTTTGTTGACGAAAAACATATCCTGAAAATACAGTATACAATTACTGATTCAAATTATCACAAAAGTAAAATGCACAAGACAAAGGAAGAAACTAAAACATCACCATAAACAAGGACAAATAAAAAAGATGGGATTAGATTATTAACATTTCAGCATAAAGCAGGAAAAATGAATTTCCCACTGAGATAAGAAATCAATCATAATGTCATCCATAATAGCAGTTTGTTCTGTTTACATGTCTGTTCCAAGATTCCAACTATGTATAAATAGATCATAAAACCTTTATTCCATGATTTGGGATTTTTTATCAACCCTCTTCCATCTCCTCTTGGGTAAAAGGGACCAAGCTCTGTAAAAGCACCACCTCCAATTGAAGAACATCCCGGGCCTGTACAAATGTATGTGTTAATATGTCAGAAATTTATCCAGGCGATTAATGCATAAGAAGAAGAAATCACTGAAGCTTCATATAATTATGGCACACATTATTATTCAATATCAAATTGCTAAGATACATCTTGAGGCAAGTAAAGCTCCAATACAAATGAATGACAAAATCAACCCAAAAATCTTCAACTATCTCTAATACAACTACTTTTACCTTGAAATTAACCAGCTCTGAATTCTTTTCCAATTCTTAAGTTATTCTTGCTAGAGAAAAAAAAATAACAAATCAAACGACTTCTCAAAAATCATAGTATTACAACTGAAAATACAAATAATGAAAAAAAATTACCAGCAGCTTAACTGCAGCATCCAAAGATGTTGCAATTTGCTGTGAAATAAAACACAAAACCATACATCTCGAAGGATTTCACTAAAACTTGGAAGCCCGAAATTTTGGCTTGGATTCAAGAGTGAGCTAAAACTTGGTATAGTAAAAAAAAATACGTAAATGCATAAAATACAGCTCATAAAATGCAAAATACTGTTAAACATGATAACAGGATTTGAAAAAAAAAATTACTTTTTTAGATTAAAATGCGGTACAATGCATATCTTAGTGTCATATGATGATTGACACCCCGCAGCGCAACGATAAGTTGTGAGCCTCTCATCTGGGAGGTCTTGGGTTCAAGTCTACTCAAGCCCCATGATATTGGCGTCGGCCCATTACCAATCCAAAAAAAAATTCCTCATTTGTTGCAGCCTAAACCTAGATAGTAAATATTCCTCATCATATACAAACTTATCCTCAAATATATCATCATCCAATGCAGCCCATCCTAATTATTCCACTTTTTATGGTTGCCCTTCTCTCCTGTAATTTTTTTAGAAATTATGAATACAATTAAATAATTATAATTAAGTTTTTGAAAAAGTGGTGGTGTGACAAGGGTTATTACCTAACTAGTTCTACACTTGGGTCCCTTTCACATCTTATTTTTTGAGCTTACTTAGGGTACACAGAAATCTTTCTAGAAATATCTAGATGTCATATGATCTCATTTTATCTTATCACTTGATGTCACATATCATAGAGATTAGGACACTTGACATGATCTTATTTTATCCTATGTCTCACATTGGCCTATATAACCAATGCTTTCCCATTCATTGTATATCCATTCTATTTGCATTCTCTGACAAGAATACACTTTATTCTTGTCAAATTGATCTTCTGAGTATTTTGTACTTTCCATTAGAACTCTAGATTTTGGGCAGCTATCTCCATAGCCAAATCTGGCATGGTATCGAAGAAAATTGAGTCTTTGGACGGTCCTTTGAGAGATCTTGAATGCAGATATTGTATTTTCTTGAAGCATTGAGTATGCTCTTCTCTCACATCCTTGGATGATCTAGAGAATTAGAAAGGTCTGATAGAAACACCAGAACTTAAGGGGATTCCTCTTTTGGCTTTGTATTGTAAGTGCATTTTGGTAGCTTGTTAGATCACATCTAAGCTCATCATTGTATCCGGAGTTCCCAAGAAAGTCAAATGTGCTTTCTCTTTCATCCCAGTTGGACATTGGAGGTCAAATCTGCGACAGTTGAAGATTGAATGTGGTTGCCAAATCCAAAAGGTAGCTGCCACTTTGAAGCATTTTTTATCGTGCTCAAAAGGTCCAAAAACATATAGATCGTTTGTCAAATCATTGATTTTGGACAGTCATTTTTGAGGCAAATAAAAAATTGCATTTGGGCCATACATCCAACCTGTGCACTTTTAATTTCAAATTCTTTTTATTTCTGCCAATTTTTTATTATTAAAAAAAAACAAGAAAACAATTCACAGATTTTTTATAGTTTTTATAAAGTTTCTTTTATAAATCATAAAGCACACTTTCTTTTAGCTTGTGCAGACTGCAAGGTACAATTGTATATGCATATCATCAGCGAATTAGCTCGCAACATGTGGCACGACCTGATTTGTTCATCCAACCAGCCAATAGTTCATGCCAACCTACGCCAACACCAACCAGAGAATATTACATTCAGAATATTTCGTTCCTAGCACCAGCAAAAGAATATTCCATGAGCATCTCTAAGATTTTTCTTGGGAGAATATTCCTTTAAAATATTCTAGAAGAAGAATATTTCAATGCCCAAAGAATATTCCTTGTTGACATCATGCTAGCAACAGCACATGCCTAGAAAATTTTGCCCCGATTTTAGTTTTTGGTTTGCAGTTCAACTTCAAAGACTCAAAACCTCCTTTTTTCGAACAATTTTCTAGAATTTGGGTTAATTTTTTGTGTTCTACATAGTGGTGTACTTGATTTTTTATTTTGATCCAAAAAATTCAGAAAATCCAATTTTCCACAAGTGTTGTTGAACCATTCCCTTTTCTAGAATTTTTGATGCTATGTTTAGACTCATACAAACTCCTTTTCAGGCGCATTTGTTTTAAAGTGCTTTATTTCTTGTGTACTTCACATTGGTGCTATCAATTTATAACCATCATGAACCAAAAATGTACTTTAAACATATAGCCTAATTTGGCAACTTTTGCAATTGTATTGCATGGATCAAAATTTGATCTAACCTTGTTTTGGCAATTGTAAGCATTGAAATCAAAAGACCACTTAACTTTTTCTTGCAAGTGGTATTTGTAACCGCACTAAGTACAAAGTGCCAAATCATTTTGCTTGAGGGGAAGGGGTTGTCCTTTGATTGAATGATCCAAGGGAATTGTGTTGTGTGGTTGTGCTTTGATGTACTGTCCCCTATTAGGTCCAGATTCAGTTATTACCAATGATTCCATATCTATATTATTACATGATTCAAGTAGAGAAGATTGTTTATTTATTAAATGTTAATCAATCTAGTTCCTTGTACTAATCATAGTTCTGATCTTGTCATTACTTCAGTATGAGAAGGGAGAAGACATTGGAGGCAAACCAAAGCGCTTAGAGACCACGTGATAGGTTCCCTCAAGGTTTACAGATCCAAGCCCTTATCCTATCTTGGGATGATGCCCACAAGGCACTCAGGATCGCTGATCCCTACCCTATTTTGGGAACTATCCTTTTGTGATTTAGACTGCCCCTCTTTGGTAGCTTCAGCCTTCTCCTCCTTAGTTCTGAAGTAGTAACATAATCTGATATATACTTCTTAATTTATTTGTGACTACACTTCTCCCTAATAAATAATGACCATCAAAATATTGTACGTACTCAATTACAATATTAGCCAACGGTTCAAGTCTCAGACTTTCAGTTTGATCTGTACCTTATATATATAGATAGAGAAAGAGAGAGAGAGAGAGAGAGAGAGAGAGAGAGAGAGAGAGAGAGAGAGTTCTTACCTTTTGTTATTATTAACATATATAGCTATTAAATATTAGTTCATATATATTTCTGACTTATTATTATATATATATTAATATTAATTTATTTATACTTCTGAATATATGATTGTTGTATAACTACATATTAATTCTTATATATATATATATATATATATTAGGATCTTATGTGCGTGTTTGTGTGTGTGTGTGTGTGTATATTATACACTATATATTTGTTAGCAATTTAAGTTGTCATTGGTGTAAATCACAAACACCATTCCCACCGGTAAAGGTTCACCGGTCACTCACGTTACTTTAAAGGCACCGGTAGACTAGAAACAGAGTGTATGCACCAATAGAATAAACAGAGGAGATGCACCAGTAGACCTAGCAGAGTGCATAATACTGGTCATATATTGTAAATAGGGATGAACCGGGCATAAGTGTATACCAGTCGACTGCATAAAGATCCGCGCCGGATTCTGCACAGCAATTTGCGTTAAAACTGGAATTTGCGGTTCATCCACCGCTCTGAAGTGGAGTTAGCTTTTTAACAGGAGTTAGCTTTATTTCTACGGATGTTCTAAGGTAAACTCCAGATCAAAACACAAAGCTTTTTGCTAGTTGCGTGATTTTTTGTTGAGTTTACAGCCTGGCAGTTCTATGAGTTAAGGGTTTCATTAAGATGAACTCTTGTATAAATATAGGTCATAGGACGCAAGAAAAATTGTTGTTGAGAGTTGTTGAATAGAGAGAGCAGAGAAGAGACATTTGCACAGAGATCACAGTCACCAGAGGTGAAAGGCAAAGAGGCAGAAAAGATTCAACAGCCAGGAAAACCAGGGAAGAGATCGACAGGTATGATCTAATCAGACAATCAGTGTCAATTCAGATCATTGCTTTTATAAGGTGTGAAAGCAAATTGAAATCCCTCAATTAGGGTGAACCCTAATCGGTTCTTTGTAAAAATCCTTTAACCGGGTAACATCTTTGTTGATGTTGAAAGTCCTCTAACCAGGCAACTCCTAACAAAGTTAAGATCTTAACCGATCTTCTATCAAATCCCTTAACCGGGTAGCACCTTCACCAGTGCTTTGTAAGCTCCTAACAGGGCGTCTTTACTCTTGCAGTAGTGAAGTTGTGAGCTCTGTCTCACCGTGGCTTTTTCCTTCTAACCGAGGGTTTCCACGTATACATCTTGTGTTGATCTGTGTATTTCTATTTATGTTTGTGGATGATTGTTTACATTCTGCTTATCTTGGAAGAATAGTTAAACAAGTGTTGAATTGTTAATAGAAATAGGTTTTACTGATTCACCCCCCCCTCTCAGTAACCGATTAGTAATAACAATTAGTATCAGAGCCTCGTTCTTTATTATATAAAGCTTAACTGCTTGAGAAAAAGATCATGGAGGGTTACAGGTATCAGAAACAAGTTGAGGAAGCCAACGACATCATTGCCTCTCTGGAGAATAGGCTGAGAAGATCACTTGCAAAAAGGAAGGAGCTAGCTCTACAGTTGAATGAGAGCAATGAGACTATTGATGAACTCTTTGGGCAAAGTGGATCTGATGAAGCTAAGGAGGCAGTCTTCGAGCTCATGGAAAGGAACTAGATCCTAACCGATCAAATCTCCAACCTTAAGAGGGAGCAAGAAGATAATGCCCTAAGGATGACAGAACTGATTGAGAAAAAGAGGAAAGCTGAAGATGAAAGAAACACGGCAATCAAGTCATTAACAGCCTCTGAAAGAGCAAGGAACCTGGCAGAGGAAGTTGTAGGGGCAAATGATCTTGTCATCCTACAACTTCAAGAAGACATGCAAATTGTCACCCAAGAAAATGCCAACATGCAAAAGGGTTGGCATGATAGGGATGAAGCATGCAAAAGGCTGGCATTAGAGTTGTATCAATTGAAGGAACAGATGAAAGAACTTGAAGAAAGAAATGAAACCCTAAGAAGATACAACGAGAGCTCGGTCAAGCTTGATGAGCAACTTAAAGCTCAAAGAAAGCACAAAAATCCTACCGGTCTTGGATTCACCGGTAAAGACACCAAAGAGACTGGTGAGTCTTCTAAAGCTAAGCCAAGCAAGAGGGATAAGAAGAAACCATTGGCACAAAAAGGTAAGAAGACTCTTAACATCTCTTGCAATCATTGTGGGAAACCGGGTCATAGAACAAGTGACTGCAGGAATGCACCGGTAAAGCCAAACAACAGTTACTGCAAAAATTGTTGCAAGTATGGCCACAAGACCAATGAATGTTGGTCAAGCTCCACAACTGTGTCCAGTGGAAGCAGGGGAAGCTTCAAGGGCTACTGCTACGCATGCAATAAGTTTGGACACAAAGATGATGAATGCAGATCAAAGACAATGGCATTCAAATCCCCAAGACCGGTATTCACCAAGAGAAACAAGAACCGGAGCACAACCAACTATGCAAACTATGGGACGCACAGTCACAATGACTCCTGATGCAAATCACCCAACAATAGAAGGGTGAATCCATGGAAGGCTACCGAGATAGTCTGTTACTCCTGCAACAAAGTAGGACACCTAGCGAAAGAGTGCAGGAACCGGTCAATGAGCAAAAGGAAAGAATCGGTCAAACCAGTAGAGAAGATCTCATCCTCAAATGAGAAGATCAATAAGGAAGAGAAGATTGAGAAAATAGTCAGGCAAATTTGGTTCAAAAAGGAATCAAAGAGCTCTGCTGAGGAGAAGACAGAGGAAAGATCATCATCTGCAGATGGTGATATCTCTTCAACAAACTGAGCCGTAAAGGCTTAGAGGGAACCATAGGCCATCTACCGTTCCCAGTAGAACTGGTGAGAACCTGTCTCACTCAGTCTACAAGGATAATCGGACAGGTAAGCAGTGATCAACCGGGGTTTGTCAAACCGATAAAGCCGGATCACCGGTTGGCAAAAACGGAAAGAAAAGTTAGGTTAGGCAATTAATGTTGTAGCCATTTAACAATAGTTACCGTCTGGTAATTACCGTTATGCCCCAACTCTATAAAAGAAAGGAGAATTACTCATTTAGTTTTACTTTTCTATTTTTGTGATTAACGAATTCTTGTGCTGAGTAATATTCTCGTGCTTTGATCTTTGTGAGCTACTGTGTGTAATACCGATCAAGTGACTTTCTGTGTTAACCGGTTATCAAGAAATGGCTTCATCATCCTCTACCGTGGAGCTGATCAAGGGAAGTCAAGCGGACCAACCCGCATATGATATTGTGGTGGTTCAAAACAGGGAAAACGACATGGCTGGTGCGTTGTCGTCTATGCCAAACGGAGTCCTCTTGACCGAAGACATCACGGCGTTCATTCACGCTAAACAGGAAGAATTGGGCAAAACTTATATTCAAAGAGAGTACCTCGAGTTATGTGAAGAAGGGAGACTTCCTAATAAGTATGTGAAGATGGTATCATCTGGACTTATCAATGCAGTATGCTACTCGGCCATCTTACGAGAAGACTGCATTCGAATGGTTCTAAGCCATCTTCATGAACCGGGTTTTTGGCTCAATAAAGGTGTATGCAACCCGATCACTAAAGAAGATTTGCATAGAGTGACTGGATACAATGACAAAGGGGAAGCACTAACCCTAAGGACTATCTCCAATGTCGTCGTCAATAAACTAACAAAGTCAAGATCTGATGGTCGACTTATGACCATGACCGACATTGAAGATGGAGTCCGCTTTGCATCTGCTGTGATTGGCTACAAGGTTTACCAATCAAGCAATCTAAACAGCATACCGGATGGAGCAATTCACGCCGCACACCGGATAATGCACGATAATGCTCAATACGACATTTGTTTGATGCTTCGAGGGCAAATCTTTGAAAACATGAAGAAGCTCGGAGTCCTCAAGAAGAAATCCATGAAGTATGGAACCCTGCTGGTATGTCTATACTTCTATTTAAATTTCTTCTCGGAAATTGAAAAAGTGACTTGGGGAACCGATAGACCGATCATACATCAAATCAGTGAAATGGCCAACCAATTGGGAAACCAGTTAGGTAGAGTATTGACTGAACACTTTGAGGCATTTCAACTACAAATGCATACAAGAGAGAGGGTGGCGTCAACCATTGTTGATGAATACAAAGACGATGTATGCTTTTTGGTTACCACTGATAACTGCATAATTCAAGCCGCGGAACCGAGAACCATGTACGCTCCTGAACTGGGCTACGAGATCACCTCAAAAGCTGCAAAGGCATATGTAGATGCCTTGACTGAGGCGGCTCTAGATCTCTCTACTTATCGGTTTGGTACCCACGAAGAGATCCAAGACAATCTGAAGAAAAGGGCACCAATCAAGAATGTGTATGTCAAAAGGACGCCCACGCCAAAGAAGAAACCGGTCAAAGACCCACCCAAGGCTCAAAGGAAAAGAGCGCAACCGGTTCCCAGAACACAGGAAGGAGACCAAGATGAGACAGAATCAGAAGACACAGTTCCTCTAGTAAGAAAGAGGAAATCTGGAAAACCGGAAAAGGAAGTTGCACCGAGAAAGAGAAAGCCCACTATTGATGAATTTGTGGCATCATTGAAAGAAACAGGTGGAATGAGTTCAGTCAATACAAGATATCAGTTTGCAAATGAAGAAGACAGGAGGAAGATAGAGGAAGCAGTACTTCACTGCATTCATAAATTTAACCTATCACCTACTGAACTTCATAATATTGTACCGGATGATCTCCTAGAGATTCTTGAAGCTAGGTGGAAAGCTTCAATGGACAGGGAAAAGGAGCTGAGGATTCGAGTTCTGCTTGAGATCCAGAATCATCTCACTTTGGAAGAGGTGACTCAGCAAGCAGAACTGCATCAACAGATTTTCCTGACAAAGAAGAGGATCAGTTTAATGCTTGTTGGAGAAGCTAAGAAAGTACATGATGGAGTAGCCATTTGGAGCAAACTTCTTCAAACCCAGCAGCAAGCGGAGGAAGCATGCCAAAGAACCAAAGTTCAACCGGTCCCTGACACCGAAAAAGGAAAAGGAGTGCTTGGAGCAAAAGCAACGGTCAAAGAGAAGAATCCTATAGAACCGGTCATTGTCGACATCACCGATGAACAAGGCAGTGATCCAGCTCGTCCAACCATCCTAACTTCTCCAAGAAAAGGTAAGACACACACAATGAGTGTCAATGATATTGTTGACGAAGTAATGGATTTTGGAGAAGTAGACAATGCTGCCAAATGGTATAGTCTGCTAGGAGAAGAGGATAAGCAGTCAGTCATGGTAGCCATAGTAGAAACTTGTATGGACTATAATAGAACTCCAAGGGACTATAGGTCCAAGTTTCCACCGAAACTCAATTCTAGGCTTCAAACAAAATGGAGAACTGGTCTAGGCACCAACACGAGAATTAATAGGGAAACACTGTTTAAGGTTAGACCCGGTCTCAATGAAGAAAGAATCAAGCTTCTACTAGAAGAAGCATCAATGAACTTGGATACCAAGTGTAGGGTTGCCAAGATTCTAAATGGATTTGAAAATGAAGTCTATAAAGAGACTTTAGACTTCTGGCAGCAGTACAACTTCAGTGCACTTGAGAATTTAGGTCCATAAGATCAAACTGAACAGGTACAAGCACCACCGGTTCAATTCACTACTCGTGAAGAACCTACAACCAGTAAGGCAAATGTTCAAACAAAGGAGTTCATATATGGTGAACAGGTAAACGTTGAACAAAGAGTCCCCCCAATAGAACAAGAGTTGGGAAATGATATCCCTATGGGAGAATTACGTACAGCTGAAGAGCAGCACAGAGAAGAAGTCCCACCGGAAGAACAACTTCAACAAGAACAGGATGTCCCACCAGAAGCTGATGTGCAACTGGAAGAGGAAGCTCAGATTGAGGAAGAAGCACCTACCAAGGAAGATCTACCTAAAGAAGAGTCGCCACCGGAAGATAAAGCTCAAGAAGGAGATGAAGAAAATAAGGAACAAGAACAAGAAATTCCTGTACACACTCAGCAAGCTCAACCGGAACAGGAGCAAGCACATATTCCAAGCTCCTCCTCATCTAAGAGAAAGTTGTCATTTGCTAAGGATAAAGAAGCTAAAAGGAGCAAGGCCACCGATACAAAGGTCAACATCAACAAGATGTCAACAAGGCAGCTCAAGGAGCTGACCAAGAGGAAACAAGACATGGTCCTGACCACTGTGAAGAATATCTTGTGCAACTTTGTGCCTAATGCTGACATAGATGAAGATGAACCTGTTATAGATCCGCTGGAAGTCTTGGCACAAGCAATCGGTGATGACCTGATAGATCTAGAAACTGTAGCAATAGACCATTATGAAAAGAAGAGAATAGAGATTCTCCACAAACAAGTTACAGATATCAAGGTAACTCTGTCAACCAACTTAAGAGTTCTTCAACAGCAGATCCAAGTTGCAGGAAGTTTGATGATAAGAACTTCCAACTTTGAAACTTTCTTGCAAGATCTAACAGAGAAGTCAGCAAAGACTTCAAAGGACATTAGAGCCTTGTCTTCTCAATTTGACATCAAAAATAAGTCTTCAACAAATTTTAGCAAAGAAATGACAAGTCTTTCTCTAATTCTGAGAAAGACTGCAAAAGAGGAGAATAAGAGAATCCAAGACATTATTGGATTTCAGTTATTTCTGGCCACAACATTTGACTCCATGCAGCAAACAACAACTTCTACAGAAATTCTGATCA
This sequence comes from Chamaecyparis obtusa, assembly GCA_027943335.1. Classification (NCBI taxonomy): domain Eukaryota; kingdom Viridiplantae; phylum Streptophyta; class Pinopsida; order Cupressales; family Cupressaceae; genus Chamaecyparis; species Chamaecyparis obtusa. The sequence goes on from BSBK01000300.1 coordinate 612,704, forward strand.
ATGAACCGGATTATAAAACTGTGGAGGATATGGAGAACATCATTGTTTCTCTAAAAGCAGCCCAAAAGAACATTGAATATATAACTGGTCAATGGGCACCGTTTCTTCATTCCGAAAAGAATATCTATAAGGATATCTTCACCAAGCTACAAATGTGAAATCCTAATTGAAGCTTAACCCCTTTGTCCTATGGAGGAAAAAAGGGGAAGAAGAAGAAATGGCAAGCAGAAGGACATCAGAGATCAGAACAAAAGGGAAAAACAACAAAAAAGTTCAGATTGAATAGCCATAGAACCAGAACAGAAGAGCTAAAGCACTTAGACAGGGGAAGTCTGGAACAGGGGAAGTCTACAGGACAAGGTATAAATTGTGACAAGTGAGTATGATTTTGTGTATGGTTTTTCCAACAATGATAAAGGGGAAGATTGTTAGCAATTTAAGTTGTCATCAGTGTAAATCACAAACACCATTCCCACCGGTAAAGGTTCACCGGTCACTCACGTTACTTTAAAGGCATCGGTAGACTAGAAACAAAGTGTATGCACCGGTAGAATAAACAGAGGAGATGCACCAGTAGATCGAGCAAAGTGCATAATACCAGTCATATATTGTAAATAGGAATGAACCGAGTATAAGTGTATACTGGTCGACTGCATAAAGACCTGCATTGGATTTTGCAGAGCAGTTTGAGTTAAAACTGGAATTTGTCGAGCATCCACCGCTTTGAAGTGGAGTTAGCTTTTTAACAGGAGTTAACTTTATTTCTACGAATGTTCTAAGGTAAACTCCAGATCAAAACACAAAGCTTTTTTCTAGTTGCATGATTTTTTGTTGAGTTTACAGCCTGGCGGTTCTATGAGTTAAGGGTTTCATTAAGATGAACTCTTGTATAAATACAGGTCATAGGACGCAAGAAAAATTGTTGTTGAGAGTTATTGAATAGAGAGAGCAGAGAAGAGACATTTGCACAGAGATCACAGTCACCAGAGGTGAAAGGCAAAGAGGCAGAAAAGATTCAGCAGCCAGGAAAACCAAGAAAGAGATCAACAGGTATGATCTAATCAGACAATCAGTGTCAATTCAGATCATTGCTTTTATAAGGTGTGAAAGCAAATTGAAATCCCTCAATTAGGGTAAACCCTAATCGGTTCTTTGTAAAAATCCTTTAATCGGGTAACATCTTTGTTGATGTTGAAAGTCCTCTAACCAGGCAACTCCTAACAAAGTTAAGATCTTAACCGATCTTCTACCAAATCCCTTAACTGGGTAGCACCTTCACCAGTGCTTTGTAAGCTCCTAACAGGGCGTCTTTACTCCTGTAGTAGTGAAGTTGTGAGCTCTGTCTCACCGTGGTTTTTTCCTTCTAACCAAGGGTTTCCACATATACATCTTGTGTTGATCTGTGTATTTCTATTTATGCTTATGGATGATTGTTTACATTTTGCTTATCTTGGAAGAATAGTTAAACAAGTGTTGAATTGTTAATAGAAATAGGTTTTACTGATTCACCTCCCCCCCCCCTCTCAATAACCGGTTAGTAATAACAATATTGGCCCTTTATTCCTAATAGAATTTAGATGTGATATTCTGCAAGTCACTATTTAATTAATAGATAAGTTACAAACACGATGCTTGCTAGTGATATAATGTGATTGATCTCCTTTCGATGAGTACCCCCCATCATAAGTAACACCTTACAATCTAAATCCATTTGATCAATATGCAATGTATATATTAATAATCTATATTCTCATATCTTTTCCATGTGAAGAGTTTAATATATTTTATAACTTCTGATTCTTCCATGATCAATATACGTCTATGTTATATTGTCTATTCTTCAATGATCTTCCTAGTCGATCCTGTTGAAGTGAGATCGAACCTTATTATATACCCTTCAAGACCAAAAGGTGACGTCCTTTGGAGTTTTAAAAGACATTGGTTTATTAACTTAATTTGTACCCTTCTAAATGTTGGCATTCAACTATAGTAAATCATATTTATTTTTAAAACACTTCATATCGGATCCCTTGATATATTTTCTGACAAAATTGTATTAGTATAGTGTAATTTCTGGCCCGTTCAGGGACTCCCAAGGGTTGATCCTTTGGTTGGGGGTGAAGTAAGTGGTAGAGTTGCGAGGAAGTTTGGCGAAGGATGGGTCAAAGCGCAGTTTGATGGAACCTCAAAAGGAAACCCGGGAAAGAGTAGTGTGGGATGTGCTATTTTAGATTCAGAAAATAACTTTTTGTCCATTGGTGCTCATTCACTTCCAAAAGGGACTAACAATGTAGCAGAATTCTCGGCTGCCATCTTTGCGCTCCAAGTAGCTAAACAAAAGGGTTATAAAAAAAATTGTTTGCCCGCTAGGGTAAACTTAGTATTGCACAGACATAGTACACAGAATGTATCATAGAATAATAAATACTTTCAATAATCGTTCCATACTGGCAAGTACATTTACATCGTAATGATCATACAATCATATCTCTCTATCTCCATCCTCCGAGAGAGTATATAAAGTACCCGAAGGGTCACGACCGAAACGTCGTGACGGAACTGTCTAACCTCTCGGTCGCTAACGACCGAGAGTAACATAATACTTTACTAATATAATAACCCGTACATACAATTATCCCGACAACATCATCCCCCCCAAAAAAACAAGTCGTCTCCGACAACTTACAACAACAGGGAGATGAAATACACCACATAGAAGAAGAAAATCACTAAGAAAGGGCAGAGGGGCGTCCCTGAAAAGATGAAGTGCCGCCCTCCCCATCAATGCTGCGTCCAGTAGGTCGTTTCCGTCACATCCCATTCCTCTCGTGCTTGCACCAAACTTGTCTCCAAAACATACTGTTCAGCTATAGCCTTCGCTAACACCATACTGTCTCCCTAGCCAATCTGACCTTGATAGCCACCCATGCCAACTTCTCTGCTTCCAACTCCTGAGTACGCTGAGCCAAGTGTTGCTCTACTGCCTCCAACTGGGTGGTCAGCTCCTCCCGAGCTCTCTATGCATCCACCAAGACAGTCTCACGTCCAGCCAACACCTACTCCAAGTGCCTCAAAGCGTAGTACCCCTCTTGAAAGACTTGCTCCAGTGCTCTCTTCACCTCCGGCATGCAGACACTCCATGCCTGTAGCAGCTCCAATCTCATCAACAGGTCACACTCTCCAAGAGTTGATAACTGAACCAACTGGGGGTTTAGGGGGCAATGCCCCCAACGGGGTCGAGGGGCAGCGCCCCCCACGGGGTCCTGGGGCAGAGCCCCAGGCGCGCTCCCCAGTCGAGGGGCAGCGCCCCCGCCGCCAAGACCAATATAGCACTCTCAAACCCACACAGAAGTCTATGGAACACACCATTTTGTGATTTTCTTCTGATCCCATACTCTTTTCTGTAAAGCGCTTATGTTTTCCTTACTACCTCATTATGCCCTTCCCTTTGGTACCATAAGTTACTCATTTTGAACTGTTTTGATTTGTCATCGTTTTTTGTTTTTTTTAATGTTTGTCAACCCTTGCCGTCAATGACTGTCTTCTTCTTCCTGTGCCCGTACGGAATTGTATGTTTCAACTTCCCTAAGTCTACCGAATTTACTTTTTAAATCTTAGGCCTAAATGCAACCGTACATTCCTTGGACAGTATTCTTGTTACACCTTTCAATGCCATATGGCATTATGATCCCCTTGGTCGTATGGCGTCCAAGCTCTTCTCCGTGTATGGTAGTATTTTGACCATACGGTATTGCAATGTTTCTGCACAAGGCATATAACAACCTACCTCCCAGTCCGTACGGTACCGTAAGATGGATATCCCAATCCTTGTATGCGCCAATGGCCGTACGGCCGATGCTGGCAAAACGTACTTTATTTCCTCCGTACAGTGGCATCATTGTCTTTACGTACCATATGGTACCATACGGTCGTCTTCCTGTTCGTACTGTTAATAATGCTATGCGCACTTTCAATGAATTCATGTCTTCTTTGTCTTCCTGTTCGTACGGAACCGTACGGCCATCTACAAAAAACTTTCAATGGTTTCGGTTTCATATAGGCTCCGTACGGTGTTTTAACTTATGTGTTGTTTGATTCTGTACGGTGGTTTATAATGTCGTACGGTGTACGGTGCCGTGCGGTGCCAATTTTTTTCTTTTTTTCATTTTTAATTTTTTTTTCAAATTTTTTTTTTCCTCCACCGTACGGGTGTTTTTCAATTTCCTGTCTAGAGGCCTCTCTGGTCGCCCGTACGGATGGCTCTCGGGTCGCCTGCATGACCACTTGAGTCATTTTCCATCCTCTCGGTTGCTCTGTCCCTCCTCTCTGGTCCATCCTCTCTAGGGAAGGTTTCAATTTGGTCCCGTTGATGGCGTCATGTATCCGTTCGTCGAGAGTCCATAACTTGACAGCCCTGTCATAGCCGACTTCCCGACATGTTCCTCGCTTAATCTCATTGTGCAACCGTTCCCTCAAGCTTTCCCTGTGGCCGAATCCATTTTCAATGGCCATCCAAAGGCTTGGAACCATAAATTCTATAGGGACCACAGCCTCTTGCCCGTACATAAGAAGGAGAATCAAGAGTTTGAAGGTTACAGTCTTCCACACAGGATTCCAGTCATCTCCCATGGCGATGGTTTTCGGATTTCTCTCATCCATCTTCATACCAAGATTCAAAGGTTTCACTGTCGGTTCTTCGTACTTCATAGCCTCCTTGTTTTTAAACTGATGTGTGGGTACGGTGTCCATTGTAGCTTCTCCTTCCTTATACTCCCCGTACTCTGGAGGATATTGATCTAGCTCCTCTTCATCGACGCTTAATACGTTACAGGAGGGTGAGAACATCTCATAGTCCTCCTACTGCCAATGGAACAATCCATTTAGTGAATCTGTGTCATCCTCCGAATAGCATCCTCCGAGTTTTAATATGCCTTCGGCATCTGGATCCATCCCCTCTCTGCCTTCATCTCGTGGGTTATTCTCCCCTTCAGATTCAGATCCCGAGGAAGAGGCAAGTTCCTCGCTCACCAACTGGGTCCGGAGATCAATAGTAAACTTCTTGCCTCCGCTCTCCATCGAGAGTGTATTCCGTTTCCAGTTGTGGTTTGCCTTCGCTGCCACCAGCCATCCTCGTCCGAGTTTGGCATCATACCCTTTTTGTTTTAACGGGATGACCACAAAGTCAAGCACAAATGGTTGTGTACCCAAGGTGACTTGTTGTGCCATCAACGTGCCGAGGGGTTTAATCCCGTGCTGGTCGGCACTTAGCAGATTAAACGTAGGTGGCCACAGAGTGGGCTTCCCTAGCTTTTTCCATGTGTCCTCCGGGAGGACGTTTACCCCGGATCCGCCATCTACTATAGTATCCGTTAAGATGGTGCCCAGCATGCCCATCTCCACCACGGCTGGATGTCTGCCATTGTTGACGACGGGCAGCATTGGATTTGTCACCGAGTTTCCCGGTACGGAAGCATCCGTGTGTCTTGGTTTGGGTTTATCAACCTTTGTACCCAACAACACTGTCCCCAATTGAGGCATGGTGTATAGGAGGTCCTCTAGCTTGACAGGCACCTCCAGTTGAAGCATCTATCGTACAATGTTCCTCTCCGCGTCTGTGCAGTAGGGTCCGGATGATTCGTGTGTCTCTCCCCGTTGGGCTTTCATTGCCCTTTCTATTTCCTCCCTTGCCTCCGCCATTCTTTGCTTCTCCATTCGGAGATGGGGGTAGCGGGCTTCCTTCGCTTGCCCTCGAGTAAGAGCAAGTATAGCTTCTTTAATCCGTGTGTTGCCTTCGATATCAATCAGATTGGCCCCTACGCCAGACTTTGGACAATCGGCATTTTCATGGTTACCGGGCCCACACCACCGACATAGCTTCTGAGGGGCATCATTATTACTACATTCCCTTGCTAAGTGACCCCACTCGTTGCACGCCCGACATTGAATCATTGGGCGTCCCTTCGCATCATACTGGACTCTGCTTTGGGTGGAATTATTATTATTCCCTCTTCCGCCTCCTCGCTTTCCCCGACAGCCTCCGGAAGATGCGTTATTGTTTGAATCTGATGTGGAAGGCTGCTCCTGTGTATAGAGCACTTGCTGGTTACGCGCCTTCAAATTGTATGGGCATTCCTTCATAGAATGTCCCATAATCTGGCAGATGTCACAGAATGCCTTCTTGGGACAGGCGTCCTTCGTGTGGCCACTCTCCTTACAATCCGTGCACCACAGTTCATCATCCTTGCTTGTTGTCCCCTTCATTGTCTTAAACTCTTTTAACATCTGTTCCATATCCTTCTGAAGGGCCGTGACTTTCTTCTTCGGCTTCTTGTCGCTGCTACTCTCCTCTTCGGACGTATCGTCTTCGGATGACAAAGATCTATTCTTCTTCTTTTTGGCCATCTTATCTTCGCTTTCCAAGTCCATGGCCCGGTTGTATGCATCATTGTAGGATGTCAGAGGCACAATTTTCATCTTCCGTCGTAGCTTAGGATTCAGGCCCTCGACAAACCACCTCTTCTTTAAGCCGTCAACCGGTTGGCTTTCCATCTTTCCAACTAATTCCTTTAGCCGGCGGCCATACGCTCGTACGGTCTCCCTCTTCCCTTGCTTCGTTCCATAAATCTCTGAGACTATCTCATTATCGTCTCGTAGTAGCCGGAATTCCTTCTCGAATCCCCCCTTCAGGTCATCCCATGTGGTTATGTTCGTTCTATCCAAATCCGCGTACCAGTCAATGGCCACGCCTCTCAGTGTGGCGGGGAACTACCTCATCCATTCGTTCTGGTTAGTCACCCCGTTGGCTGCCCAGATGGTTTCACACGTACGGCAATGTCGTACTGGATCGTCCTTTCCATCATCGTGGAATTTTGGCAACTTTTCCTTATGTGTCGCCATGGTTGGTCGGGCTGATTTTGGTTGTTGCATGCGCGGTGGATTTTGTGCTTCTGCACCGCCTGTGCTAGAACTGGCGCCCACGTTCCCTTGGCCAATTACTAATGGTACTTGTATTTGTGTAGCAGGTGGAACCATATTGTGTGGAGTCGTTGGCTCCAATGGCGGGTTTGCCTGCGCGTCCCGTGTGTCTTCGGTCGTACCTTCCCGTGTGCCTTCGGCAATGCGCTCACCTTCGTAGTTCCCTTCCTCCGCATGCCACATGCAGTTCAAGTCTTCAAATTGGTCTCGCTCTTCCTAAAGCAAGACTTGTCTAAGTCGTGTTTCTTCGAGTAGTTCTTCTCTACTCCGCACTCTCCGATGTTCCGGCGAGATGAACGATTCCCAGTCGACCCTTGCACCTTCCGTACCACTTCCGGGGTTCCCTTCGGGCAACCCTCCGGCAAGCTGGTCTTTGGCAAGTTGCCTCAGCCTACACCGACGTTCACGCTGTTGCGCGGAGATCAAAGTCTTTTGTGCGGCTTCCCCTTCATCATCTCGTGCCTTTTTATTTCTATCTTTATTTAAGACATTGGGCATAAATCCTTCCCTCAACTCTCTTCCCAAGTACGTCTAGGCAACGGCACCAGATGTTTGCCCGCTAGGGTAAACTTAGTATTGCACAGACATAGTACACAGAATGTATCATAGAATAATAAATACTTTCATTAATCATTCCATACTAGCAAGTACATTTACATCGTAATGATCATACAATCATATCTCTCTATCTCCATCCTCCGAGAGAGTATATAAAGTACCCGAAGGGTCACGACCGAAACGTCGTGACGGAACTATCTAACCTCTCGGTCGCTAACGACCAAGAGTAACATAATACTTTACTAATATAATAACCCGTACATACAATTATCCCGACAACAAAAATCATCTCCAAGGTGACTCGCAAATTGTAATCAATGGAATTGTGAAAGGAAAAATGGATACACGGTTTCTTGATAAACACATTAGACGCATCAGGAAGATATTAGATAGTTTTGAAGATTATGAAGTCTCACATACACTACGCAAAGGAAATCAAATTGCGGATAAAATGGCAAAAATGGTGGGCGATTTCATTCAATTGCCTTTGCAATCCCACGATCATTTGGGATGATTTAGAAATTATGATGAGGTGCCCCTGATTCTCATTACATTGTATTTGATAGTGGAGGGGCATGTGAGACTCTTGGCCAAACAAGCAAGGACAAATGAAGTAACTGCACTCATGATTTTGGGTAACGAGCCTGGAACTCTCTAGACGCAAGCAAAGCTATTTATGAATCTTTTCAGGCCGAGAGGCACATTCAATGTGCAAGGATAATTTGAGTGTGAGTCATGGAGGCGAATTTCTTTTTGGACACTCCAAAAGAGAAACAGACACCTGGCTTTAGATCCGAGATCACACCGCATAGGCTGGGGATGGTTTTCAGGCTAAATGAAGGGTTTATTCGGATTTTGAATAAACTATTTAGTAAGGAGTTCCTCGCAGGTGATTTTCACCCACGAACAAATGTGGACATCTCCTCCATGTTCTTTGCATGGGCATTTTTGCTGGCCCGAGATAAACAAGAGGCTTTGCACATGGTTGAACTTTGTATTGAGCCAGTGTGGCAGTTGGGTGCAGCGCATTGGTTGAGTTTGGCGGAGATTGGTGTAGGTTTTCACATTTCAAATGGATGTTTGCGCCGTGTTGAAGGAGCGAGGGCAAGTTTTCAACCTTTTCTGGTGTTTGGCACTGCGACACCAATTATGCAACACATGGGTGAAGCTCAAACCGTGTGGATCGAATTGCTAGTGTACATGAACAAGTGGGAAGCTGACCAAAGGAGGATGGAAGAGGAAAGGAAACGTAAGCGAAAGCAAATGCCAAGGTCTGTGAGCGTGAAGCAGAGAAGATTTCCCAAGTGGTGCCGAAACCTGTTTTGGGAAAGACCAAATCCAAGGTGGAGACCATTGGAGGGATTATGGTGAATGAAACCCGTGAGGAGATGCTGGCGAAGTGGGGTATTGTGGAGCAGTGATGTGGTAAATGTTTGTCTAGCTTGCGTGTCCATTTTGCTTAGTAGGGCTATGTTCTTTCATGTTTGTGTGTAGTGTTGGGTTGATGATGTGTCAAGGGGTAGATGTCTAGGTGGAAAAAAAATTTATGGAATATACAATGCTCTATCCAAGCTAAAGGCCTTGTTTTGGTGAATGTAAAACTCATATTTGGAATCAATAAAATTATCACTTATCAAAAAAAAAGTATAGTGTAATTTCTGCCTTTTAATTAATATCGACACTTAGCATTAACTTTGTCCTATTTTCCACCTTGATCGTTGTGTTAGTCATCTGCTAGATTTATGGTTCCCATTATTATGTGTTGACCATCTCAAATAATCGCACTTCCTAGTTATATCAATTATTGTCAATTGTTGACGTACGATGTTGTTTATATTGTGAGACACGGTAACTCGTTTATAATGTTGATTGCCTTATTCAGTTTGTTTTATTGTATCGTTTATTACTACTGTTAAGATGGCAGCGTAACATTAATTGTAGATATATTATTAATATTAAAAATTGATATATTATTAGCTATTATATTATTAATTATTATCATTCATTTGAGTATTTATTATTTTTTTATACTTTATTATTTATTATTAAATCATATCTCAGAGAGGGGCCATCACATTTGAGTTCTCTATTGTGCTCTGAAAGTTTAGCCATGGGTCATCCTAAATTTCCTCTTCTAATTCCACATACCTATGCAACATGGAAAATAAATGCATAGAATAAACTAATGGAAAAACGATTAATTCACAACATTGATTGATCCATTCTAGAACCAACAAATCCTAAGTTAAAAAGTGAATGGCTCACTAAAAGTGCAACGGCTCTTGGAACTCTAAATAAATATGTTTCTATTGATCTCATAGTTCCAAAACTTAGACTCGGCTCAAACTTGGCAAGGCCGACTCGACTCGTGACTCGGCTATGACTCGACTATGACTCGGCAATGACTCGGCAAAATGAAAAACCCCTTGAAATTTAGAGATTTTTAACGATTTAGTCATCTGCATGGATTTTTAGGACTGTTTCAAGGGGTTCCTATTTTCCACCTTGATCGTTGTGTTAGTCATCTGCTAGATTTATGGTTCCCATTATTATGTGTTGACCATCTCAAATAATCGCACTTCCTAGTTATATCAATTATTGTCAATTGTTGACGTACGATGTTGTTTATATTGTGAGACACAGTAACTCGTTTATAATGTTGATTGCCTTATTCAGTTTGTTTTATTGTATCGTTTATTACTACTGTTAAGATGGCTCACTAAAAGTACAACGGCTCTTGGAACTCTAAATAAATATGTTTCTATTGATCTCATAGTTCCAAAACTTAGACTCGGCTCAAACTCGGCAAGGCCGACTCGACTCGTGACTCGGCTATGACTCGACTATGACTCGGCAAAATGAAAAACCCCTTGAAATTTAGAGATTTTTAACAATTTAAAACTTGTTTCATGCACCCATTATTGAATAAAGCTTAAAGACACTACAACATCATCAAATAGAAGCTAATTTGATCACATAGATAAACATACATCCATGATCCATCACATAAAGCTGAAGGAAATAGAAAACATAGATATATAGAATTATAAATATTGTCAAATGTATATAAAATCCATGAAATCCATGATATCAAATGTTCCCAAACATGTGTAAACAAAAACAAGTTTATGGCTCAGGCTCTAGCTCAGCCTCAGCCTTGGAGTAGTCTATCCGCCTCCTACAAAGGCGTGTAAGGTAGGTCCTAGATGACTGAGTAGCCATAATCTCCGCCTATGAGGTGTCACAATGATCAACATCAGTTGTGTCTGTGCCAGATCGTGCTCTATCCTCCTCCTCTGCCATAGCTCGGAGATCGTAATGATAAGCTATCAATATTTTTTCTTTAAATAGGAGAGTGTGTTGAGTTATTCATAGGATAAATCACGGAGAATATTTTGCAGCATCTCTAAATGAGGTCTCAGAATAAATAAATTTTTTTTAATCTATTAGGAAATGTTAACGAAGTGTATATATTTGTGTGTGTTAAATTTAAAATGTTATGTCATGTTAAATGGAAACAGCTACATTGAAATAAGCATATAAATCTTTACATTTGTTTTGCTAATTGATCAACAATAGAGGAACAATTAAAAGTAAAATATGAACTTAAACTCAACATTTTTCCAATTCACTAAGCTTAAACATATTGATAGATGATATTGAAGCAGATTTAGCAGCCATGCTTCATAAGGACTGGGTTTACAATATAGCTTTTGTGCAGTGTTATAAAACAAATGGTTCCCTCTCCCATTGCGTTCTCATCAAGTCTGGCAGCTAAATCTTCTTCCTTAACCACATTTCAAATTTAGGACTCTTGCTCCCCACTCCAGTGAACTACTTCCAAATATTGCATGCATTTGTTGATGCATTCATCAGCCAAAAAATCGGAAGCAACTAAAAGAATGGCCTATCCTCCTCTACCATAGCTCGGAGATCGTAATGATAATAAAAAATATTGATAGCTTAACATCAACGAGTCATGGAGTCATAACTCGGCGAGTTATGACCCATAACTCGTCGAGTCATGGAAACAAATCATCATGAACCGTTTGGGTCTGCTCGGCTCGTTGACTCGCTGGACTAGCTCAACTCGCAGCGAGTTTTGGAACTCTGATTGATCTTATCATTCATATTGATATGTAAAACAGCTAAACTTGTTTGAGTGTATGGCAAAACTAATGAGATTAGAAGATAAAAGCTTGGTAATAATCTCATTAATCTAGATCGAAAGAATCTTGATACTATCCAAAAGACTATGTGACTAAGGCTAATGAACTAAGAGCACAACTGAAATATTGTGGCATTGATAAAAGCATACACAATTGGTCTTCAATTTGCTAGACAAGCTTCCTTCATAGTATGCTGCTTTGGTTTCCAGTTTCCAAACTCATTGTTGACAATGGAAAGTGCCTATACTACACCATTTGATTCATTTATAGAGAGAATGCTTGAACAAACAAAGTTGATCACCATAGGTATTCTCAAGTCATCCAAGTCCCAAGCTTCAGTGGTAGGACATGAAAAAGGATCTGGCAAGATATAGAAGCAATCTAAGCATAACTCACACAAAGATAGAGCACAATCTTCTTCTCCTCAACAAGGATATCCTACATCGTCTTTCAAAAATGAGAATTCGCAAGAGAAACCAACTTGCTCATATTACAAGAAAGTTGATTATGATGAACATCTTTGTCATGCTAAGCAAATTAATGAATTCAAAAACATCTTCAAGATGAACCACGTAAATTTTCCATCTTCCTACAAATATGAAGCATCTCCTTACACTTCTACACAATCAAAGAAAGGAAAAGAACATGCACTTGTTGCAGCCACAAAATCTTCACAGCAATGGATACTTGACTCAATTGCTACACATCACATGGGTTCTGATACATAAATTTTTTCTTCATTGAAGCCTTGTACAATACCACACATTCTTACAAGTAATTATACACAAGTGGAAGTTGTAGGGAAAGGTTCACTTCGCATGGATGATGGATCATTTGAGAATGTTCTATCTTCTTGACTTAAGTGCCAACCTTCTTCTAGACTACCAAAACATTCATCTTGGGAATTGTAAGAAAGTTGAGTTTTCACCACACGTAGTTATGATCAAAGATCTCAAGGATGATGGCTTGATTGCAGTGAGAAAAGCCAATCAGGAGACTCAGCTATATGCATATTCACACTTTGTGCCAAGATCTCCTTCTACAACACTGCTCACTCGTTCAGATTCAATGAGTAAGTCATGGTATGAGTGGTTTGGCCATCTTAACTATTACTATCTTCAGCAGCTCAACTCACAGGATATGGGCACAAGTCTCCCTCACATCAGCTTTTCAGATGGTGTATGTCCAAGTTGTGTTATGGGTAAGCATCTAGAAGAGAAGTTTGAAAAACAGAGACTTGGAGGGCTTCAAAAGTTCTTCAATTGGTTCACAATGATCTAGGGGGTCTCTTTCCAACTTTGTCTTTCAATAAGGTTGCTAGTACTAACCTTCATTGATGACTACTCCAAATTCACTTGAGTCTACTTTCTTTGTCAAAAGAATGAAGTCTTTAACAAGTTTCAGGAATTCAAGGCTTGAGCTGAGAAGCAATCTAGAAAGTGTGTCAAGATTCTACACATTGACAATGGTCAAGAATATGTGAGCATCAACTTGTGCAATTTTGTAGTCTTGAAGGATATATCTTCAAAATTCAATAGCCCACAACAAAATGGTGTTGCTAAGAGGGAAAATAGTGCCCTCAAGAAGATAGCTAGTTGCATGATTCATGCTAGTTCTCTTGGTCCAAAATTTTCGGCTAAAGCCATTAATTGTGCTACACATTCAAGTATCAGGTTGCCCTCAAGGCATTGAAAGGTATGACTCCTTTTGAGGTTTAGTGTGGTAGAAACCAATTGCGAGGTATTTTCAAGCCTTTGGCTCTCCAACTTAAACATGAATTCCTCTAGAGAAATACAAGGATTTGGAATCTCAACGTAGGTTTTGCATCTTTGATCGATATCTATATGGTATCAACTGGTATTTAATCTTGGACCCAAAGCCACATAATCTCTTCAATGAGAGGAGTGTTCACTTTGAGAAAAGCTCTCATAGCTTGCCCTCTAATCCTCCTCATCCTTCCTCCATAGTGGACTCAAATGATGGTGACTAATGATTCTACCTTACCTCCAACTTGCAGGATAACACCTTGGCAAGGTTCACATTTTGAGGTTAAGCATTCTCATTCGTCATCCCCATCTTTAATCACAGCCTCATTGGGCCTAACAAACTCTAGAGTCAAAAGGAACTCTTATTGGGGATCCTTCAAACGCTCAAAGGATCCAATCATAGCATCAACATCTTACACATATCTACATTGCCTCTGTTTTTTATCCATGGTCATTTAAGGAAGCGTTGAGCATTCTTGAATGGGATTCAACATGGATGAAGAGTATAGTTCCTTGATGAGGAACCACACATGGGATTTAGTCCCTCTTCCTAAGGGAAGAAAAATGGTTCGATGTAAGTGGATCTAATGGACCAAATATGCAATGGATGGAACCGTGGACAAATTTAAAGCACGATTTGTGGCCAAAGGTTTTTCACAAATTCATGGTGTTGATTACATAGATACCTTTGCCTCCATTCCTAAGATGAACTCCACTTGATAGACACTTGCCATTGTTGCAATTCATGGTTGAGTTGTACATCAAATGGATGTGAAGAGTGTATTTCTTCAAGGAGATCATCAGGAGGATATTTACATTGAGAAGTCACGAGTGTCTGTTCAAGACTCTTCTTTGGCTTGCAAGTTAAGGATGTCTATGTATGGCCCTAAGCAGGCCCCTTGTTCTCTCAACAGGATTCACCATATGTCATTCAGATCTGCATGTTTACATTTTGTGATAGGATGATTCTCATTTGGTTCTTGTTCTCTATGTTGATCACTTGACCATTATAGAGAGTTCCTCCATCATTGGTAGAGTCCAAATCTTCTCTACATGACGAATTTTCTATGACTGACTTGGGCCCCTTGCACTACTTTCTCAGAATTTAGATTGCACGGTTTGCTTCTAGGACCACTCTTGCTCAAACTAAACATGTTCTTGATCTTAGTGCTCAATTTCATATTTCTGATTATAATCCTGCACCAACTCCCTTACTATCAAAATTCAAGTTTGAGGCCAAGCATTCTACTCCACTAGTGGATGCCACATTGCATCGTCAACTTGTTGGGAGCCTCATCTATTTGACTCATTCACACCCTAACATTTCTTTTGCAGTTTGCATGGTTTCATGCATTTATGCAACAACCAAATGAGCTTCTTTGGAAATCTACCAAATGCATCTTGCATTTTATACAAGGTACTTATCACTATGGGATTCACTATGCAGCGGGTACAATATTTGATGTGGTTGGATATACAGATTTTGATTGGGCAGTGAACTTGTTGATATCAAGTCCACATCTAGCTACAACTTCCGTCTTCATTCTTACATCGTTTCTTGGCAAAGTAAGAAGCGGCATGATATTTCTCTCTATTTCATTGTGGCTAAGCATCAAGTAGATGTTAATGCCTCTACTAAAGCTAACTAGCTTCAAAATATTTTGACTAAGTTTTCGCTTCACCATTCCATAGCCAACTATCCTCCATTGTGGCAGTTTAAGTGTGATCCAAATCCCAAAGAACCTTATTCAACATCAAACAACCAAACACATTGTGCTACATTAGGGAGTTGATACAAGAGCAAGTTATTGATTTGTAGTATTTTCCTATTGCAGAGTAGGTTTCAGATATCCTCATCAACCCCTTTAACTAAGACTAAGTATCATCGTTTACAAGCTCTCTTAGGAGTGCAAGATGTTTCTTCAAAGGGTGCCACTTCACCTCTCTTCATTCTCTCTTATGGTGGTGACTTTTTCCTCATTTAAGGTTTTGTCCTCATCTTTCTAGAAAGCATTTTCTTGTTTTTTTCTTTTTTGGGGAGGAGTTTTGTACCATTGGGTTTTCTCCTTTTCTTTGTTGGTAATTGATTGCATTTGTAAATGGGTAACTAACATGGACTAGTAGCAAGAACCAATCTTCCAATTCTGACCCTATACCACAGAAAATTACTCTCATCAACTTTAGATTTTACCTTGAAACTCCAAGATAAATTCCAAGACCATATCTCTCAATGGCGTCAGGATTGAAAGCAAAGAGGGTCTGGCGTCCTCCAAGCCCAAGAAAGAAATCTCCAGCAATTGGCCAATTTCATCAATATCCAAGCATGCAGAAATAGGGCGTTTCCATCTCTTTAAAAGCATTTTCTAAGAGCTTTTTCACTCTCCCTATCAATGTGGGATGAACAAAATCAATTTTTTGTCCTTTCCTGTAATTTCAAGATTTTTGCTTTTTCGCCCCTATTTTCTCACGGCTGCTTTTGCGGTCCCAATTTTATTGCGGTTGCTTTTTCTTTAATATTTCCATGCCATGTACATGATTTTTCTTCTCTTATGTCCCCAATAACTTTTATTTATGCTTCCAATGTATTGTAGAATAAAGGGAGCCATTTAATTAAATATTTCCCACAAACTATAGACTATGGATTAATAAAGTTAAATAATTAAATTTAACTTTATAAAATAACTTTATTAATGCATAATAAATTATACCAATGATAAATAAACGATCTTATCAATATTGCCAATATACCATTGACATGTCACTGCAAGTGGAAGTCCAACATGCCCATAATGACTTACTATAAATAGTATGTCCAAAACTGCATCCAAACACCTCAGATCGACCTGCAACTGAAACTGCCTAGGCCAAATGGCCTCAAAGTCCCTTAAATGTCCTAGTTAGCCTATGGGACCATGGAGAAATAGGCTAACGACAAACTCATACAACTTGTGCTAAAAGGGGGACATTACAACATGCTTGACTATAAGCCTGCTTCAACTACTTTTCAATATGAAATAGCATTGTCCATCAAGTGTTCCTCATTGACACTTATGATATTTTAGACCAAAAGTTGGTGATAAATCTACTACATCTCATTCAAAACCATCTTAATCTTTCCTTTGCTATTGGTTTGGTCTCATGCTTTTCACAAGATCCTTATGAGGTCCATTGGAAACAAGCAAAGCAAAAAGTTTGGTATATCCAAAGTACTATTCACTTTGGCTAAGTATACTTCTAAGGATTATATTCAAGGTATGGTTTACACTCACTCAAATTAGGTAAGTGATATTAATGATAGAAATTTCACTTTTAGTTGTCTTTGTTCTTTTGTTGGTGCCTTACAAGAAGCAATCAGTTGTTTCCCTATTTTAGACAAAGGTCAAGCATTGCAGCACAATTATTGCAAGTAAAGAAGCATTGTGGGGATACATTAGCTATTTGTTGAGCTTAACCTTTCCTCAAGAGGATACCCTTTCCTTTTGGTGTGACAATCAATATGTCATTCACATCAATCACTATTCAGTTGAATAACAACGCACGAAACATATCAAGATCCATATACACTTTATTTGGAAACTCATCCAAGATCATGTGATCGATTCACATTACCACAAAAAACATTAAGTTGCTGAAATTTTTAGTAAACCTTTGACAATAGTCAAGTACGTTCACCTTTGATCAATGCTAGGAGCAAAACAAAATTGTTACTTGGGAGGAAATAGTTAATGATTTAATTACGAACGCCCTACAAAGTCATCACACTAAGAGCAATTATCTACTCAAGTCTCCTCTACTTTGATTAGAAGTTGCAAGTTGTTACAATAAGATTGCTCGATTAGCCAACAATTGTCACTCCAATGAGTTGTAAGCTTTAGTTAAAGCCTCAATTGGCACCTTTACCTAGTCTCTCTTAATTAGACAACCTTATGCATTGTACATATTTGTAATATGTGCAAGTAGTTTAGAGTTGACGTTGTGACTATAGGAATATAGTAATATAATTTTCTTCGATATACTTTAAGCTATCAATGATTTCATTCAAGAATATTAGATCATAAGGTATGTTTCAGTAGTATTTGTAGCTTCTTCATGATAATCAAGTAACATAGTTTGGTGCAATTCATGTACTTTGTTTTTTAAGCTTTTGCTATCAATAATTTCTCCCTAATTCTTCTTAGCTCTTCCTCTACAATCCAGTTTCATCCCTCCATTTGTCACATTCCAAAATGGCCCCCGCATTATTTCCAAATGGTGTTCTTTTGTGGGTTTTGTCCCATGCATCAAGAGATATAGTTTCCCACACCATTGATTCATATTCATCCATCAGCCCATGGGAGGTTTGATGATATTCATATCTCCAACATTTTAAACTCCCACATCCATTCACGAGGAGTTCCTTTGTTTTACAAGGCCATTAATAGTTGATGTCATGTATTTCGGCCCAGGTCAGCAATATCCACTTTATGGTGGTCCCTCAAGAAGAAAAATAATACAAAGGACTACACAGGCCAACAAGCTTTGAGGCTTCTAAAGCAATGGTCAAAAATCAAATTTACCAATAGTGAATGGTTGCCATTTGGGAAAAAACTGCCAGCAAATTCAGTTAGCTTAGACCAAGTGCAATATCAAACAAGAAAAGAGAGTCAAATCAGATCTAGAAACCACATAGCTATCTCACCATAAAGGCTTCATCGTTTTCAAATTAATGTAAATGGTTGTCGCAAGTTCTAACCAATACAATCAAGCAAATGATTTCTTATTCCATTTCAAATCTGATCTTTTTGTGTTAACTCAATGAGGAAATCTAATAGTACCCACCTAACTAGTTCAATGCCATGACAAGCTCCAATTGCTTATACAAAGCAATCTTATGTATTAGATTTAGTGCAAGCCATGGTATTTATTGTGACTCTTTTTCTTGCTTCTCTCTCCACTTCTTTTGATCTAGCTATGAATGTATTGAACTCATAAGGAAGAAATCTTCTCGATAGAAGACTATCATTCTATAATATTGTGCCTAAGGTTTGCTGTAGTTCTCTTATTATTGATCCTCTATTAATGTTATATTGTGTACCTTTCATGATACTAAGTGTATTTCTTTTGGTGGCAAACTACTCTTGTTCGCATTTCCCTATTTTGCCCAAATCTCTACTCCCCTTTTGTTTTCCATCCATAGTAAGTAGCTTTGGTTTGTTGGTTTGTAATACATTGGTCTCCTTCAAATCAATTTCTATCTTTCTATAGGTGTGAGTGTGCAAGCACTATTCTTGGTCTCTCATCGCTACATATATATTTCCCCCATTTCATCAACCATCAAACTATGTGCTCACCAGGGAAAGCTCCCTATTAACTCATCTTGAGTTTCTCCTTCTAGTTTAGCTCCACCAAGTTGAGAAGGGTTATAGAATAATGGCCACAGATTTTCACTGTGACAAATATGAGTTTTACTTGGGCAATAAGGATTCAATCAGGTGGATTTTGAAAAGAAGTTTACTATTATTACTTATTTGCATTCTCACGTATTTTACTAATGCCTGATCAATTTTATTTGCAGACAGAAGTGTCTTGATTATCTAAAACATGCACCTTATTTTCAATGCAAGAATATAGCTCTTGAAACATTTATAAATATGCATAGAATAGACTTGTTTGGAGACTCATCAACATGGAAGTTTACACATCAGGAAGGCATATATACCCATGAAGCAATCAGACATGAATGGCACATGTAAATCATGGAGTATTCACCCAAATGGGTATGAGGCCTAAGTTATACACACAAATACATGTAGAGCATTAGGTATGCACCCGAAGACACGTAAGTTACAAAGCACATGAATACACATAAGGCTCATGAATCACACACATGAATCTACATCAATGAGTCATACACATGAATACATAAAAGGCATAGATCATATGCACACGAATACACTTAAGTGATGAAGCATGTACATGAATAAACACAGCACATAAAACATGAATTCACTTAATTTTTGGAGCATACACGTAATACATAATGATTTAAGTATACATGAATTCACTTAGATCATGGAGCATACATGTGAATACACATAACACATAAAGCATGAAGTATACACAAATTCCCTTAAGTCATGTGACATCCACAGGAATACACATAGCATGTAAAGCATACACACAAATTCACTTACAAGTCATGAAACATAAATGTGAATGCACATAGCACATAAATTATGAAGCATACACATGAATATAGTTAAGGCATGAAGCAAATACGTGAAGGCATGAAGAAATCTGCAAGGCATAAAGCATCCACATAAAGCAGGAAGTAGCACACGTGAATACACATAACGCACAAAGCATGATGAATACATGTATGAATCATAAACATAAATACATGAATACACGTAAAGCATGAATCATACATATGAATACAAGCAAGTCATGAAATAAGAATACACTTAAGGCATGAATCATACACAAGTACATATGAATACACATAAAACATAATTCATACATAAGCCATAAAGCCATAAAAGTGCACATAAGGCATGAAGTACACATGTTAGGCATTAAGCAATAAATAGACATTAGACACGTAAAGCATGAAGCAATATACTTAAATACACATCAGACATGTAAGGCAAGAAGCAATACATAAGTAGACATGTAAGGCATGAAACAATAAATACATGTCAGATATGTAAGGCATGAAGCAATTCACAAAAGCGTACACGAAGTGTTCTCATGGTGTAAACATGAATGAAATTTAGTAGTTGGGAAGCAAACACAAGGTATACATGTGAAGCGTATGCGTATAAAATACACTTAGAGTAAGCAATGTTGACCTACTTTATTATAATTTTGACCTACTTAAGGAAGGGGCTGAATAGTTAACTTCTAATCAAATGGCGACCAAGGTAGGTTTGTCCTGCGGGATGGCAGGATTATGCTCTAATACCATTTCTGATGTCCCCTTCCTAATTTGCCGTAAAATCAAAATTGCACCAAATTAGGGTTGGTATTATATCTTACCAAGTAAAATATCTCTTCAAATAGTGACTCTTGATTTGAATCATGTAATCATAACATAAAAATAAACATGTATAATATATAAATATTCATTATTAGGGTTAGTTCATAACACAAGATATTCATATAAATCTATAGCATCATTTCAAACACATTAGAGAAGAGGCACAATAGGTTCACCTGAAGCCATCCCCATACTAAGCCCAAGAGCGAAACATTGTGAAACTCTAAAAAACGATGTAATTGTATTAACTATTCAATTGAATAAATAGAGTTTACAAAAGCTTTAGCAAAAAAGCAAAGCCGTCTAAATATAGATGACTAAAAATAAAATTGAATAAAATAAAGCCTAAATGGCCATTAAACTAAGATTCTAAATAATGAGCTAAAAATAGCAAGAATCTACAGTACTAAAAATATTCTTATCCCCTCCCTTAATGGCCATTCTATCAACTACACCAAATTGCCCCTTAAACTTGACAATTTTTTCCGGATTGAAAGACTTCGTGAGTATATATGCAGTTTGGTCATCAAAGGGGACATACTACAACAGTGATCCATTTTTGACAAGCTTGTGGATGAAATGACAATGAAGCTCAACATGATTTGTCTGCTCAAGGAAGACTAGATTTTCGACTAACTTCAAAAATCCCTAATTATCACATAACAAGGGAGTAGGTCTTGCTCAAGGCATATCCTTCAAAGCCAAACTGCCTCACAAGCTGCCTTAACAGTACCACGATATTCAGCTTCGATGGAGGAGAGTGCTTCTTGTTGGTCCATGTGACTACACTTGTGCCCAAACTGAAAATATACCCATAAGTAGACTTTCTGTCATCAACACAACCTACCCAATCTGAGTTTGTATAGCCAAGGAACTTAGGATCGAATGCCAAATCAGGAGTGCCCTTCAAATATCTCAACACATGCTTTGCTGCAACCCAATGTTCAGCTTTTGGGGTTGTCATTAAGCGAGAGATGTAGCTCACAGCATAGCTGATGTCAGGTCTAGTGGCAGAGATAGATGAGGCTGCCCACTAGTTGCCTAAATGTTGATTCATCCACCACCAATAAATCTGATGTAGCTGAAAGTTTCAGCCCTTTCTCCATAGGTGTAGATGTTGGTTTGCAATCATGCATCTGAAATTTATCTAACAAACTTTTGGCATACTTTGACTGAGAAATGAAAATGTAGCTATCTATCTGCCAAACCTCTACACTGAGACAATAATTGAGAAGTCCAAAATCTATCATATCAAATGTCTAGCACAAATCTGTTTGATCTGTTTGACCAAATGTGTTGGACTACCAGTAATGATCAGATCATCAACATAGATGACAAGAATAAGAATCTCACCACTAGCATGCTTGACATACAAATTAGAATTAGGACTCTGTTGGAACTCTTGATCAATCAAATACTTAGCAATCTTGATGTACCATGCATAGGGAGCCTGTTTGAGGCCATAGAGGGCTTTAAAAAATTTGCAAACCTGGTGTTCTTTACCTGCAACCTGAAAACCTAGAGGTTGTGTCATGTAGACCTTTTCCTACAAATCACTATTGAGGAAAGTACTCTTAACATCCATCTACTGAACTCTATACAAATTGAGTTGAAATAGCGAGCACAAGCCGAATGGTGCTCATTTTGGCTATGGTAGAAAATGTCTTCTCAAAGTCCATGCCCTCCTATGAAACCCTTTAGCTACTAACTATACCTTGTACTTATCAACTGTGCCATCACCCTTATACTTGACCATGTACACCCATTTGTAGCCAATGGGCTTCTTCCCTGGTGGAAGATTTGACAACACGCAAGTGTTGTTTTTTAAGAGACTCTGAAGTTTAGTTGCCATAGCTTGTTCCCATTCTGGTATGATATTAGCCTCTGAATATGTCTAAGGTTGAACTATGAATGTTTGTCATAAGAGAAAAGTTGATTGTGGTACGTTGCTTGCTCTTATTCCTAGCCGATCTACCCTCAACAAGTTCATCATCATGAAGATGACTAATGGTCTTGGTCCATCTCTTAGGCCAAAGAGTAGAACCAACATCCACTGCAAGAGGAACTAAATTGCCTGGAATCTCGAGATGTGGGGCCTGAATGTCCTACAGACGGGTGGGTCACACAATGTAATCTGAATCCCTCCTATCAGGTGAACCGAATGGAAGATGAACATCCAAATCTGTAGCCTATGGAAGCTGGCCCTCAAGCCTCAAAATTGGAGAAGGCTGAAATGGCTCTTGTTCCTTTATCAAACACCACATCTCGACTGAATATGAGATGATTGGTATCAACACCAATCAGCCAATAAGCCTTATGTGTATCATTGTACCCTTTGAACATCAATTTCTAAGTCTTGGAATCTAGTTTGGTGCACTTGGCATCCGGAATCCAAACATAAGTTGTAGAGCCAAAAACCTTCAAATAACTGATTTTGGGCTTCCCTCCAGACCAAGCTTACTCTTGGGTCATCTTCTTAACAGCCTATGTGGGAGACCGATTCAAAAGATAAACTGCAATAAAAACCACATCTGCCAAAAATTTCTTTGGAACATTTCTATGCTCCATAAATCTAGCCATCTCAGTGATTGTATGATTCCTATGCTCAACAACATCGTTCTACTATGTGGTGTAAAGTGTGGTAAGTTGATGCTTAATCCCATGTGATGCACATAAGTTGGAGAAGTCAGATGAACAAAATTCTCCACCATTGTTGGACCGAAGAGTGACAAACTGACAACCTGACTCTTTTTCCACTAAGGCCTTGAACTTCTAAAACATGCTAACACCTCTAATTTATGTTGGAGAAAATGGACCCACATTTTCCTACTAAAATCATCAACAAATAGCAGAAAATACTTGCATCCAATAACTGATGGAGTGTGCATGGGTCCACAAATATCTGCATGAACCAACTGCAAGGCCTTGGATGCCCTCCAAGCATCACCATCTGAAAACAGAGTCCAATGCTGCTTCCTAGCCTAAGAAGCTCTGCAAACTCCGTGATTCTATGATTGAATCTCAAGTAATCCAACAACCAGACTATCTCAAGCCAAATGAGAGAGATGGTGAATATTGAGATGCCCATACCACTGATGCCAAAGATTGTTGATGGAAGTAATTCCTATTGCCAAGGCCTACTCCTAAGAATCACTTGTATCCATGAGTCTATAAAGACCAGGATCCTCAAGACCAACAACAACTGTAGTGTGAGAGTCCCTATCAACAATGTTGCACTTGTGCAAACTAAAGACAACATCCAACTGTAGAGAATGAAGCATAATCTGACTGAGTGACAATAGATTGAGCTTCATACTTAGGACAAAGTATACATTGAGAAAGATCAAATCCCTCCCATTAAGTGAAATATAAACATTGCCTTTTCCAACAACTGTATGGTCCTTGCCTCCTCTAAAGACCACTAAATCAGACAAAGGTGCAAATTATGTGAACCAATCCTAATGATGTGTGAAATGTTGAGAGGCAACAGAGTCAATGTACTAGGCAGATGATGTCTCATAATCTGATGGGCATGTGGCTATGAACGCATAGGAGGTAGACTCCTTATCAGAATGTGTAGTAACTTGGCCTTCTGTTGAGACCCTTCTTGTGAAGATTGTGCGGCTGCCAACTGTTTCTTACAATCTATTTTCATGTGACCAAACTTGTGATAATAATTGCATTGAACACTCCTCTTTTCTGAAGATGCCTTAGGTTTACCTGGTGCGTTCTACTAGGAGGACTGAGGTTTACCTTTGTTATTGTCTGAGGCTTTGGTTGTGAAGGGCACTTGATCAGTAGAGAACGAACTAGCGTTGCTTCCATCTATCTTGTTGTTGAGATCAGGAAACTTCAAATCAACGCTAGTAGAAGTGATATTGAGCATCTCAATGAAAGGCTCATATGATCGGGGCAAGCTTTTCAACGTGATCACTACCATATCTTCTTCCTCCATCTTGTGGCCAATAGCCTCGAGTTGGTCACAGATGTCCTTGATATTCATAAGATGTGCCTAGAGAGACATCTTCTCATCCATCATGATAGAAAACAACATATTCTTCAGAAAGAAAGCTCAGCTCTTGTCGAACGTCTCATGAAGATCCTTCAAGAGTTCCCAGATCTCTTTAGCTGATTTGTTGGAAGGCACCTGAGGGAGCCAATCATCTGTAACAGAAAGTTTTATGAGCATGATTGCTTCTTGGTTACGCTCATCAAATTTGTCCTAATCTGACCCAATTTGAGTAGGACGTCTTTCTTTACCATGTGAAGAACCCAAGTGATTCTTGTTCTTGCAATAATAATTTTGAGAAATTCCGACAATTTGGATATTAATGTTTCAACAATTTATTCATAACTTGGTTGAAAATTCTTCATTAGAATTTCAAAACATACAATAGATTAAACTCCATGTTATTATTATGACTTCTAACATTTCATTATCTCCTCAAAATTAAATAACATTTATGCACCTGTTATTGTTTCTACTAAGACCGATGCAAATTCTCCAGCTGGAGATACTCACGCAATCTCAGTAATGAATTTGCGACTGCTGGAGTATTGTGCGACTGCTGGAATGTGGAAACGTTGTCTCAATGCACACACCCAATAATTCCTTTAACCCACGACTGCTGGAAAACCAATAGCAGAAGTCTTACGCCTAGGGAAGTATTAAAACCCTACGGTTATACTGAATTAATCTGGCTGCCGCAGTCTTTGACTTAGAGCTTTCGAACCAATATTATACCTGCCGCTAATTTCACAACATTATCAAAATCGCACCCAAAATTGGTAGCCGCCTACCACTTTCAATCTCTTTGGCATTCACAGAATTGTTCGATGGCACAAGACTGTATCTCACAATATAGCACCAGGAAGAAAGAACGTCCCTCTTGGCAATAAACCCTAGACTCCATAGCATTTTTGAACCATTACAAGTTCTCCATTTCACCAAAACATAACATAATCAAATCATAAGGAAATCTAATCACACCCATTATTAATCTAAATTCTCTGAGAATAATTATGTTGCCTGTAGAACAATTATCCAGTCGCCAAATATCTGTATCCGAACTTCTAACTTATTGAATTCTTTCAACAGTATTATCAGCAACTCAAATCTCTGAATTGAAACCTTCATCAAATTCGATATACATCAGCATCGAATTGCAAACTCAGTAATGACCAGCTGTAAAATTCACCATTAACAGACAATGGCTCAAATCACCAAAAAGAGGAATCCGTCCTCGAAACCCTAGCCAGGGCAATTCTCCACAAACTTCAATAAAATAATGATTGCATAAAAAAATGATTGAAAGTGCTTTTTCGAGCAAAATATATAGCTTTTTCAAAAAAGCACATTTTTAATATTTCACTTAATTGGCTTTATTAAATACTCCCACTTTATAATATAATATTATAAAGTTAAAAGTTATTAAATTAAACCAAAATAATTTAATTTAATAACATCATTTAAACTTCAAAGCCACTGCACTGACAGACTGCAATCAAAGAAATTCTGGCAAAGCACCAGGACCAACTGCCCAACCAAAAATAGACACTACCCTGCCAGAAATAGCCACTGCTAAAAATAGACTTACTAAAAATAGTAAGTCACACAAACTGGAAATCCTCTGAAACTCAATCCTGAGATGTCTGACGCTCCATGCAAACACCCTACCAATCCTGGCCATACCAGAAACCCCACTTACTAAAAATAGTAAGTTGGCCAAAATGACCCAAACGAGGAGCAAAACTGATAAACTAAATCTCCAGAATGGAATCCCAACGCTGGCTCCACAATCTGACCCCCTCTGAACACCCGATTAGCCTGTGTGGGTCAACAAACCAAGCTAATCCCATGAGTCTAAAAACGGGGACATTATATACTAGAACAATTTTGTTAGGATATCGATATTCGAATATTGTCATCATGCACTACTTCCAAGTGTTGTAATTGCGATCATTGACTTGTTGATTTCCTTCCAGCATAATGTTGATCAAAGATGCCATCACAAATACTGAGGTTGTTGGTCAACCCTGTGAAGGCATGGAAATCGAGATAGGCTCTAGTGACCAATTGGCACAATTTCCAAGGCAAAACAAACTTAAACACTAAGGCAAAAAAACCAAACTATGATAAACCTGAAAATGAAAA
Organism: Chamaecyparis obtusa; assembly: GCA_027943335.1. Taxonomy (NCBI): domain Eukaryota; kingdom Viridiplantae; phylum Streptophyta; class Pinopsida; order Cupressales; family Cupressaceae; genus Chamaecyparis; species Chamaecyparis obtusa. Next base: position 639,344 of record BSBK01000300.1, read on the forward strand.
AAATTGTCAAACAAAAAAAAAACTTTTTTCTAAAACTACAAGAAAACCCTAAACGGATTTAAGGGTTAAAACCTAATTCAAAAAACTCCTAGTCAAAAATCCAAATTTCAAATTTAGGGTTTTCTAGCCAAAAGAATCTGAACAGAAAAAATATTGTGACCGACATTTTATAGAAAACGCAAGGTCTAGTGGTCGCAAGTTTTTAAAAATGCAAAAAATACATGAAAACTACAAACGCGGTGTTGATATTTTTCAGATTCTACTTAGGATAATGTCAATCTAGAGGTTTAACGAAACTAAGCACATGACAAAATATAACATACACAAGTATGGATATTACCTGAATTCGAAGGAGATGACTTCAGATCTGTTACTTGAAGTATTTCAAGTTGCCCTCCAATAAGCTATCAACAGATAATATCGATCTGTACAAAGCCCTGCTCATGAATATGATTGCCTTTGTTGTTCAGTGATTTGCTGAGGATCCCCAATCCATGAAGCAAATCCTTCCATTGCAGATCTTCCAACTTCCTTAATGCTGATATAAGAATCTGGTTGATTTCATGCGCATTAGACCAGATTGCTACAAACCTGAGATTGAAGTCCGATCTGTATTATTTGGACTTGGTAGCAGCCCTGAATATGCTGTCTGATCTTCATTACAAGTCCCATAGAGGTGCTGAAGAAACTCGCCCTTCAATCCAAGGATCTCATACTTAAAATTCGCTCCTCCTTGATGCTCAAGTTTGCTAAATTATAATCGCTGCTCTTGAATGCTTAGTAATGACCGATTCTTGAAGGAGAGAAGGCATGTTATGTTTTTTATGTCTCCTCTCCAAGAATCACACCAATATATATATGTGACAATAACAATTTACACCCTCTTCTAAGAGAGCCGACCTGGCCTACCTTGGGCCCTCAATTTAATTGTCAATATATATATTTATATTTATAATAATATCCTTATTATTATAAAATCGTACAAGGGTATAATTAATTTAATTATTAATTTATTTGTTCAGTTTGATCTTGGCCGAAAGGCTATAATTATTAACACTTCCCCTTAGACTAGAGGGTAAGATCAAACCATAGATCCCATCTATACCAGGAGACACCCTTAACTATCACCCTTGATAGTGAGAACAAAAACATAATCATCTCGGATACCCTATCCAGAGATATCATAGATTCCAAGTCTATGAAGGTAGATCCTATCTACCATAAGTCCAAGTCTATATAAAAATTTGGCTCAAAACTGTTATCCTCTGAATGAGTGGATTGATTAGGTCCACAAGAATATCAAGTCCATGATATTCGTGATAACATTGGATTGCCAAATTCTTCAATATATAGAAACATCAAGTCCATGATGTATACCATCCAATTTGTGGATAACTAAATCCACAAGTCACCAAGACTCAAGAGATGTCAAATCCATGACATCATACCAACATCAAGTACATGATGTTTTACTATCCAGATGTGGATTCTTAGATCCGCGAGTCCCATGACTCAAGAATTTAGAATATCAACTCTATGATATTCATGGTATCATCAAGTCCATAATGTTACCAAATACTTAATTGTGGATCCCTGATCCATGAGTCTCCAAGACTCAAAGGATATCAACTCCTTGATATCCAGAGCATTAGTCTCACGAATATCAAGTCCATGCTATTCACCAGGTGATCGGAGCAATGGTCTTTTGACATCAGATCCATGATGTCTCGCCAATTGCTCGGAGTAATGGACTTTTGACATCAAATCCATGATGTCTCACCAATTACTTGGAGTAATCGTCTTTTGACATCCAATGATGTCTCACCCATTACTAGATGTAATGGTCTTTTGACATCCAATGATGTCTCACCCATGATGTCTCACCCATTACTAGGTGTAATGGTCTTTTGACATCCAATGATGTCTCACCCATTACTTAGCAATGGATCCCTGATCCATGCAAATGTGGACCCCTGATCCACGAGTCTCTTGGACTCGAAGAACATCAAATGATATTCTTCAATTCATAGGAATAACTTAGCCAAAAACATAAGTATATCCAGATGAATAATCATATGACACCTACAAGTATAAGATTAGTCAATATGATTATAAGTCATTAGCCATAATCAGTAAATGAAAGAGAGTATGACCTATTCATACATAATATTTAAAGTATGCTTCACAAGCTATACAAAAGATGTATGCCCCATACAACCAACATAATTTATCCAGTATTTGTGCATAAGAATAATCACATAAGTCTTCTTCACCTAAAGATAACCAACATCTAACCAATGTAATATAGTTCTCTCAAAAGATATGCCTATGCCAAAGTAAGAATGTTCCAACATTCATGCACCTATGCATAAGGAAAACAGTAAGTCAACTGTAACAGAGAGTAAAGAAGATATACAAATCAATGTCAACATGTTCCTATGCTAACATAAACCAAGAGATGTATTTACTCATGTACATCACACAACATACATCCATAAAAAATATGCTCCAACTGTAATATACACAGTATATGCCTATATTCCCATACATGAAGCTAATGAGCTAATAGTCTGTAATGACCCTTACTATAAAGGCCACTAAAATCCTCAAACTGAACTTAGAAATTTTGTCAAACACTTGGCAAGCAACTGAATTGTTTGATTTGAAATGATATGTTTCAATGTGATTGTTGTTTTGGGCATCAAATCAATTGAGATAACAATGCCAATATTGAAAAGTAATGCAATGAACTCTAAATATCGATGCAATAGACTTAGTGCCAAATGAGTTAGGAAACTTCCAAAGTCTGGTTACAATTTGCAAAGTATGACAGTGACTAAATTCTGAAACTTCAAGGACTGTTATAGCTCCTACACATGAATATTGACAAGTCCCTAACAATGCTATTTCATTTACTTTGTCAATTACACATCAATGACTGAATTACAATAGCAGATTTTATTGAACTGTCTAACTATGCAATTCTGATTACAATACATCAAACCCTTGACAAGACAATACAATGCTATGAATGATATCACTGTTCAGATTTGGAAGATAGATGACTGGTTTTTACAACAGCAATTAATGACTGGAAATAACAATCAATGCAATGACAGTGCTGACTGTTCAAACCACTAACATGCAATATTTTGACAATCAAAACCCTCAATTTGTGCACCTGGAAATGCTCCGTATTGTCCTGATTGAAATGCCAAATCACCTCGCAAGATGCCTCCACAAAACTGCCCCAAACTGATTGCAATACAGTCTGCCAGCCAGGGCCGTACCAGGCTGTACATGTACAGCTCCTGCATAAAATAATTGCAGGGTTTTTGACACTCCAAAAAGCTATGAAAAGGACCGCCGGGGTTTTACTAAGATCCTCCCAAGAGCATAAAAATATTCTCCAAGTAGATTAGGAGATATGAGCAAATTATTGGTTCCAAACCCTGATATTGCAATTCTGAAAATGAGCCAGTTTGTCTTCAATCCTTTGCCAAATTAATTCACCAATGAGTAGATGAAATTCAAGACTCCTATGCAATCAATATCAAACCCTTATTCAACCAATTACAAACTCTCAATATCAATTTTTCAAGTCTGCTTTTTCGGACTGCTTTTTCGGGTCTGCTTTTTCGGACTGCTTTTTCGGATTTGCTTTTTCGGACTGCTTTTTCGGATTTGCTTTTTCGAACTGCTTTTTCGGATCCGCTTTTTCAATCACAAACAAACCATCGAAACTGAATCTCTATGAAGTCCAAGTGAGATGGCTGAATACCAACTCCTCAATTGCAACAATTCAAGTGATATTTCACACCCTCAAAGTTGCCAATCCAAGGGAGTGATTCGTTCCCAAAGACTGAATAATGATTTGCAGATCCAAAACCCACAAATGTCTTCACAATGAAGAAGTAGAAGAGATATCAAATCAAGCATGTCCAAATGAGAGGCCTAGCCCTCTATTTATTCACTTTTCTTGGAACTTCTAGAACTCTCCTTTATAAAATCTCATTAAAAAGCACTTTTTATAATAAAATAATATTATAAATCAAAAAGTGCAACTCAACTTAAAATTAGAACATGTAGGCCCCGATAACTTATAATAATAAAATATAACCTCTTAAACTTCTCCAAAAGCCAATATAACCATTTGATCTGCAAAAATGACTCTCTCTCTCCACCATTTGCCTACGAGAGTCGGGGATAGGCAAATCCGACACGCTAAACGAGGTCAGCCAAAATGGGGACATGACATAGTCATCATATATTCATCCACTAATGAATGCATCTATATGTCAATGTAAGACCAGTTATACTAACAATTAGCTGTGAATGATCTCATAACAGCGTTAGATATAATACGTGACATAGAGTAAGGTATGTTCCTCATACATAATCATCCAAGCTAAACAGACATTCCAATCAGCTATGAATGTTTCACACATACAATCATAAGCTATGCCAATGGGGAATGTTCCTACTCATATAGAAGGGAGAGGTTTATACCAGGTGTAAGTGAGCCCATAAGAAAAACTCCCCCTTAAGCTTAGATTCCATCTAGAACTAGCCAGGGCAATTTGCATTTAAAACATGAATTCTATGTAGTTCTCTCAAGGAATGAATATCGGAAGCATGTTCACTTATATGCAAAAGAAAACCAATGTAATGCAACATGAGACTTCAGCTAATATCAAGTATGATCCTATCATACAGAAATGCCAATATGCAGTCACAGCAACATAAAGTCAACACATACAAGGTTATACTAGCAATCAGTTGTGCATGTTCCTCTATAACGGTGTAAAGTATAACCTATGCATGGGCAGAGTATGCATTTCACAATGCCAGATTTGCTGCTATAAGTTTAGATATATCAAATAGCTAATTCGATCATGTTTTTTTTCAAACATTTCAGCTATGACAATTTGTTGTGCCAATCAGCAAGATATGTATTACTCATACATGACCAAGTTAATTTGCAAGGTTGCAATATACCAATGAAAGGTGTGCTTCCTACACATGCATAGAACCAGTATGTATACCAATAGTTAAAGTTCTCATACATCAAACAAGATGAAGGTATGTGCAATACTATGTTAAGTATGTATCCAATATACTCCCTCTGAATCATACATGCTATGCACTTAATCTCAAGATGATCTACTCCCTCTAGATCAAAAGATAATTAATAAGATTTCCCATAGAGGCAACTAACTGAAAATTAAAAAACCCTTATTTCAATTTCAGACCAAACCCTAGATGCCATAAAGATTCTTAGTTTAGAAAGAATTAGTTTGAATTCCTAAATCTGAAATGGATCTTTTCTCTACCGTAGCTCTGATACCATGTTGATATTTTCAGATTCTACTTAGGATAATGTCAATCTAGAGGTCTAACAAAACTAAGCACATGATAAAATATAACATACACAACTAAGTATGGATAGTACCCGAATTCAAAGGAGATGACTTCAGATCTGTTACTTGAAGTATTTCAAGTTGCCCTCCAATAAGCTGTCAACATATAATATCGATCTGTATAAAGCCCTGCTCATGAATATGATTGCCTTTGTTGTTCAGTGATTTGTTGAGGATCCCCGATCCACGAAGCAAATCCTTCCATTGCAGATCTTCCAACTTCCTTAATGCTGATATAAGAATCTAGTTGATTTCATGCACATTAGACCAGATTGCTACAAACCTGAGATTGATGTCCGATCTGTATTATTTGGACTTGGTAGCAGCCCTGAATATGCTGTCCAATCTTCATTACAAGTCCCATAGAGGTGCTGAAGAAACTCGCCCTTCAATCCAAGGATCTCACACTTAAAATTCGCTCCTCCTTGATGCTCAAGTTTGCTAAATTATAATTGCTGCTCTTGAATGCTTAGTAATGACCGATTCTTGAAGGAGAGAAGGCATGTTATGTTTTTGATGTCTCCTCTCCAAGAATCACACCAATATATATATGTGACAATAACAATTTACACCCTCTTCTAAGAGAGCCGACCTGGCCTACCTTGGGCCCTCAATTTAATTGTCAATATATATATATTTATATTTATAATAATATCCTTATTATTAAAAAATTGTACAAGGGTATAATTAATTTAATTATTAATTTATTTGTTCAGTTTGATCTTGGCTGAAAGGCTATAATTATTAACACGCGGGCTCTAAAAACGCCATTCGCGCTCAAACATCTAGACAAAAAATCCTCGCATGCAAAGAAAAATCACACAAGCTTGCACATGGTTTGTTTTTTTCTTGTCTTGTGCTAGGCATAAAAAGCTGATGCAAAGGGCAGAAATGGCAAAAAAAAAATTTAAAAACATGACTATAACTACAAGGTTCAGTCATGTCCTGCAAGTCTCAAAACGTAGTAAAAAAAATATCACGTCAACTTGGTGAATAACAGAGAAAAACAACAGTGGCCAAAAATAACTACGTCGCGTTTTCAAATCGTAGAAATTCTAATGTGATTTTCATGAGAAAAATCATGGATTATAGAATATTTTAGCCTTCCTGTGATTTCGCCCAAAAAATTACTTGCGACCTAAAAACTATGTGAAAAATCACCAATTTTCAAAAACCCTCGATTGACTTTGATACCATGAAACTCTAAAATCAAAGTAATTGTATTAACTATTCAACCAAATAAATAGAGTTTACAAAAGCTTTAACAAAAAAGAAAAGTTGTCTAAATATAGACAACTAAAAATAAAATTGAATAAATTAAAGCCTAAATGACAATTAATCTAAGATTCTAAATAACAAGCTAAAAATAGCAAGAATATACGGTACTAAAAATATTCTAATACTTTGGTCCTCTTGGCCCCAATGGCAGGCAACATGTGGAGTCCCTACCTAGCGTGGTGCTTTCCCTATCCATGCTTCATCTCCTAAGATTTAATAGCCATCATTAAAGATTCGGAGAGAAGATTGTAAGGGAGTTACCTTGATTGTCCTATCTAAGCTCTAGAACAGAACTTTGGCCCTCTTGACCCTAGTGGCAGGCAACATGGACATCCACCCGATGTCCCTATCCAGATGGCAATCCTCTTCCCCTTGTTAAATTTTGAACCAAAATAGCATAAAACAAATAGCAAATATCTAAAAACACAAGAACAACAAAGATACCCTAGGAAAACCCTCCTCGAGGGAAAAACCCAGCCACGCCAAGAAATATCACTTTATTGAATAATGATGAATGTCTAAATACAATACTCTCTCACTTCTAAGACTACACTCTCTTGAGGAACAAATCATAGTGTTTTATCTACAAAAAATTATTGACTGATAAACAATAGTAATCCTTTACAATAAATCATCTACAAATATAATGGACTCCAAAACACCTACAAAAGAATCACAGTAATCTAGACCAAATACACACACTAATAGAACCATGAACTCCTACAGCAACCAAACATCAAATATGACACTCTGCCAATATGATCACAATAACATTGACCACCAAAAACTACAGCTTCAATTCCTATTACCAGTTCTCAGATAATCATACTCACAAAATACATATCATAGAGATACCAAAACTGACGCTACAAGATAACTCTTGTGACACATAGCGATGACGCTTCATTGAGTTTTGTGACTAAACAGCCACGAACGCATGTGGCACTATGATGATTGACAATTACGCATAATATGACTCTTTGAATTCCAACGGCTACGCAATAATAAATCTCTTCAATTTTGATTATCGACATGAATGAAAGGAAGACGCTTGGATGCATGGTTGTCATGGCACACATCCTAACGGCAGTTACAAAGTGTGTAACCTTTCATATGTTGGCGATGAAGGCTCTTCATAGTCTTCAGTGTTTGAAACCAAAGAGGCGACTCTTAAAATAGATGATCGTTCAACATTGAAGACCCTTCACAATCTCAATATACTCAATCATAAGAAAGGATTAGAGATCACAGTAGCAGAGAATATACATCATCTTCACACAGAAAATATCTCAAACATAATACTGACACAATCATCACAAGTACACAAATAGCTCTTGTAGCTACCAAACTTCAACACACCCTCTTAGCAAAGGAGATATCTTTTCCAGATTCTCATGTCATGGAGTCTCTCAACATGAGAGTCACAATGGCTACACCCATTGTGAAGGAAATCATAACTTTATCATGAAATCCCTCAATGTGATAGCATCATGGAGTCACTCAACATGATGTTCACCATGGCTACTCCCATGTGTGAAATAAATATAAACACAAGCTCTCATCACGGAGTCACTCAACGTGATGTTGTCATGGAGTCTCTCAACAAGACATCCACTATGGCTACTCCTATGAGTGGAAAGAGCAATACCTCCATCTCAGAGGCAAACAAGGGCTTTCACCTCAAATTTCTTTGTCTCAAAGAAAAATGCATTATTAGCAAGTAGCAAGAATCACTAATGCTAAGACTCTCTCTCAACAAGAGAATCATTCTCCACGATACCAAGCTTATCTCAAAAATATGAAAACTACTCTCTGGAAAGTGGCTTGGTAAGAATGTCAGCTATCTGCTCATCAGTACAAATGTACTTGAGTTGAATTGTTTCCTTTGAACCATATCTCTTAATTAATGACATTTAATCTCCACATGTTTTGTTCTATCATGAAATACTAGATTAACAAAAAGCTTCACGCAGCTTTGATTATCACAATGAATCACAGTTGGTTCCAAAGTCTGGCCAAATAGTCCTGCAAAAAGCTTTCAAAGCCACACTGCTTCTCAAGCTGCCACACAAGCTGCAATATATTCAGCTTCTGCTGCACTTTGAGCCACACATGACTGCTTCCTGTTGCACCAAGAAATCATAGCAGATCCTAAGCTGAAACAACAACCAGAAGTACTCTTCCTATTGGTTACATTCCCGGCCCAATCAGAATCAAAGTAACCTTGCAAATTTAAATCTTCACAAAAAGTATATTTCAGACCATATCCCATTGTACCACGCAAATATCTCAATATATGCTTTGCTGCAACAAAGTGAAATTGTCTAGGCTCACACATGAACTGACTAAAAGTGTTTACAGCATAACAAATATCTGGTCTAGGATTAACTAGATACATCAATGATCCAATCAATTGTTTGTACATGGTGGGATCTACTCAGAGTTACAGCATTTGGCGAGTCTCGAGCCGAGTCAGGCTTGCCAAGTCTTTTTGACTCGGCAAGCTGACTCACCGAGTCGTAGGACTCGGTGGACTCGGCGAATCCTATGCTCCGGACTCTGGCGTGTTCAGCACTTACAAAAAGCAAAAAATAAAAAAAATTATTGTTTCTAAGATTTTTGTCTTGGCCATTTTTTCAACTTAGGGGCAAGAGCATTTATACAAATATAACATTTAAGTATAAGTGACATTTATTTCTTTCTTATACTTTAAGTTATATTTGTATAAATACTGTCAGGATGTTTGAGATAGGTTTCAACTTCATAGGAGTTAAAATGCAGATTCTAGATTTTGGGAGCTTTCAAAAAATTTCAGACTTAGCCAAATTTTAGGATTCAGCATGCCTTCAGCAGTATTATCTCCCACAACCTGTCCTAGCTTTTTGAGGTCAAATTGAAGATGGAACAAGGATTTTCTAATGATTCTAACTCATTTCCTCACAAATCACTTGGTTTCAATTCTATATTCCTAACAGACTTAGCTCAACACTTGCTCACACCCTAAACAGACATTACTTTGCAGCAGGCCAAAATTGCTAAAACTCACTCTTGGAAGACATAGGGCCTTAGTCTTCTAGGCTCTAGCTTTTATTTTGATATATGTTTTGAATTTTTTATTCCATGGATTTCATATTCCATGAATATTGTAGACTTTTGACAGTGACACTATTTATATTTCAGATTTCTAATGTGTTATTTAGTAACTAGTTTAACAATTAACTTATTTCCTTCAGAAATTCGCATTTATACTTATGTGATCAATATAAACTTGTTTATGTGTGCAAAGTAGCTTCTATATATCTCAATTATTGTGTCTTTGATGTTAATTGACTAAATGATGCATGAAAAAAGTTTTAAATCCTTAAAAAACTTTGAATTTCTTGGGTTTTTCAATTTGCCGAGTTCGAGTCCGAATCCAACTTGCCGAGTCCGAGGCTAGTCCGAGTCTTGTAACTATGGATCTACTAAATCTGAACTGGTTGCACATTCATTCAACTTTTTCAAATTTGTTTCCATAAATGTTGACATGGACTTGCAATCTAGCATACCAAATCTCTTCAAAATATCTATAGAGTATTTCTCTTGACTCGGTATAATCTCATTAGGCCTTTGCCACACCTCTAGTCCTAGAAAGTAATGCATAAGACCAAGATCCTTCATCTCAAACTCAGAAGCTAAATCTTTCTTACATTTGACAATGAGATTATCTGCCCTAGTAAGAAATAAATCATCAGCGTAAACAACTAAAATTAAAGATTGATCATCAATTACCTTGAAGTAAAGATTTGGATCTGCATCATTCTTAGAGAATCCCAAGCTCAATAAGTATTGATCAATCCTTTCATACCAAGCACATGGTGCTTGCTTAAGGCCATACAAGGCCTTTTTCAACCTGCATACATGAGATTCCTTCCCATGAATCACAAAACCATCTGGTTGCTCAATAAACACCTCTTCTTCAATCACACCATTAAAAAATGTAGTCTTTACATCCATTTGATGTAATTTCCAGTCTCTAACTGTAGCAATAGCAATGATAGTTATGATAGAAGTATACCAAGCTATAGCAGCAAATGTCTCCTCATAATCTATTCCTTCCTTTTGAGAGAAAACTCTTGCCACAAATCTTGCTTTATACTTTTCAATACTACCATCAGCTGCATGCTTGATTTTGAACAACCACTTGGAAGACACAACTGATTTTTCTTTAGGCCTAGGAACAACGTCCCAAACATAATTCTTGATAATAGATTGATATTCTCCAATCATAGCATCTCTCCATACTTGCTAATTTGATGTCTCCACAAAACTTGAAGGCTTAGACTCAATGATATGACTCATTAATGCAGCATAACCTAGAAACTTATGTGGTCTCTTGCTTTTTCTAAAGGTGCCACGAGGAACTGCATACTTTTCAGCCTCTTGCATGGTATCTCTAGCCCATAAAGGTCTCTTTCTATCTAATAAAACATTACTTGGTCCATTGGTTGGTTCTATGGGATCAACTCAAACAATAGATTCTTCTAATTCAGTAGACTCCCTCTGAATCTCAGAAGGAGAATCAAGAGCAGCAATGTCCGTACCTTGAGATGTCTCTTGATCTTCTCTATCTATCTCCATCGAAGACCCTTTTGATCTTTTGAAGGCTACTTCTTCAAATGATACATCCCTACTGATCTCAATTTGTTTTTGTCCTAGAATGTAGATCCTGCGGGCCTTAGAAGATTCACTGTAACTAACAAAAATTCCTTTTTTGCCTAAAGGTTCTAACTTAGATCTTTTATCTTTAGGCACATGAATATAAACAGGACACCCAAAAATTCTGAAGTGACTAACTTCAGGTTTAATACCTGTGAAGTCCTCTTTAAGGAATCATATTATCCAAAATTTGATGTGGACTTCAATTCTAAACATAAACAATTATTTTGTAAGCTTCTGCCCAAAGAAAAGTTTGCAAATTTCAAACATAAATCATAGCTTTCGTTGCCTTGACAATGAATCTATTCTTTCTTTGTGCAACTCCATTTTGTTGTGGGTTATATGCAACACAAAACTCCCTCTTGATCCCTGCCTCAATACAGAAATTTTGAAAAACTCCAAAAGTATATTCTCATCCATTATCTGATCTTAAAACTTTGATCCTTTTTTATACATGTTCTCAACTTGAGCTTTGAACTCTTTAAATCTAGAAAGCACTTCATCAAACTCCTTAGATTTCAAGAAATAAATCCAAGTCTTACGAGAAAATTCATCAATAAACATCACATAGTACCAAAAACCACTCAAAGATGCAACAGACATAGGTTCACATAAATCAGAATGAATCAGATCTAAAATTTATTTTGCTCTACTTTCATTATTGTGAAAAGGAACTTTAACATTCTTACCTAGAGAACAACCTTTGTAAATACCATCATGCTCTTGATTAAGCTTTGGAAGGCCAACAACCATCTTCTCCAAGGAAGAAAGAGTTCTGAAATTTAAGTGAGAAAATCTTCTATGCCACAGCTCACTTGAACTGATGGAATCATGAGCTAAAGCTTGAATAGGACGAACAGAAAGTCTATATAGACTCTCTTGACAAACACCTATTTCACAAGTTATCTTAATGCTAGTGTTTTTCTTCCATGCAAGCACTTTACCTTCAGCAAATGCTACTTGATATCCTTTGTCCTCTAATGCTGAAATTGAAATCAGATTTCTCTTGTTTCCTGGAACAAGCAAGACATCGCTCAAATGAAGACGGATGCCTGAATCTAAATGAAAAGTAGTCTTGACGCCTTTCACTGAATAACAAGCATCATCACCAATTATTACTTGCAAATGAATTTCTTTTTCCACCAAGTTAGAAAGATGCTCTCGGTATCCTGTAATATAGCATGAAGCACCACTATCAATTAACCAAGTATTACAATCAGTTGTAACATTGCCTAAAAGGGTTGAGATAAATAAAAATCCCTCTGAATTGTCACTAGATTCTTTATGAGGTGAAGCATCATCAACACTTGCAGCAGCAACATGATGTTTTGGTCTTGTTAAACAAACTCTGGCAAAGTGACCATACTTGTCACATCTGAAACATTGAATTCTAGAGAGATCCTTCTTCTTCGGTTCAAGAGCTGAATCTGAATTCCTATCTTTTTCTTCCTTTCCTTTTAGACATTTGAGTAGCAAGGACATGATCTTCATGATGAGATTTTTGTCCATTTCCTATTGCTTCTAATCTGAATTCCTCTTAAATGCAATCAGCTCTTAGACAATCAAACTTGGGTAATTCATCTCTTCCACTAATGCCTTGAATAAAATACTCCCAAGAATGAGGGAGACCATTCATGGCCAACATAACCAGGTCTTTATCTTCAATTGAATCTCCAATGGCACTAAGCTAATCTTTCAATTTTGTAATCTTCATGAAGAAGGAGATAACTGATTCTCTTCTAGCCATTTTTATATGAAGGAGCTGACATCTCAAGGCTAGAGCTCTTTTGGTATTTTTGAATTCATACAAGCTTTGTAAATTCTCAAACATTTCTTTAGTTGAATTCAACTTGGATATAATAGGCACAAGATGATCCTTGACAGAATCAATCAATATCTTCATTTCCATAATGTTATTCTTCCTCCATTGAGTTTTCTCTATATCGTCGATTGGCTCAGGCACATCACTCTTCACATAGTTTAGAATATCATTTTCTTCTAGTGCAATAAGGACTCTGAATTTCCATGATGTGAAATTCGATCCACCATCCAGCTTGTCCTCAACTTTGAGTACATTCACCATTTTTGAAATCTGAAAGAATCAAACTAGAAGAGAAGAAAAGAATACTTTGATGTTTGAAAAATTCTGGTTTTGGATCTTACTTAAACCTGCTCTAATACCATGTTAAATTTTGAACGAGAATAGCATAAAACAAATAGCAGATATCTAAAAACACAAGAACACCAGAGATACCCTAGGAAAACCCTCCTCGAGGGAAAAAACCCAGCCACACAAGAAATATCACTTTATTGAATAATGATGAATGTCTAAATACAATACTCTCTCACTTCTAAGACCACTCTTTTGAGGAACAAATCATAGTGTTCTCTCTCCAAAAAATTATTGACTGATAAACAATAGTAATCCTTTACAATAAATCATCTACAAATATAATGGACTCCAAAACACCTGCAAAAGAATCACAATATTCTAGACCAAATACACACAATAATAAAACAACAAACTCCTACAGCAACCATATATCAAATATGACACCCTACCAATATGATCACAATAACTTTGACCACCAAGAACTACAGCTTCAGTTCCTATTACCAGCACTCAGAAAATCGTACTCACATAATACATATCGCAGAGATACCAAACCGACGCTACAGGATCACTCTTGTGACACATAGTGGTGACGCTTCATTGAGTTTTGTGAATCAATAGCCACAAACACATGTGGCACTACGATGATTGACAGTTACGCATAATATGACTCTTTGGATTCCAACGGCTACGCAATAATAAATCTCTTCAATTCTAATTGCCGATATGAATGAAAAGAAGACACTTGGATGCATGACTGTTGTGGCACACATACTGACGGCAGTTACAAAGTGTGTAACCTTTCATATACTGGCGATGAAGGCTCTTCATAGTCTTCAGCGTTTGAAACCAAATAGGCGAGACTCTTTAAATAGATGATTGTTCAGCATTGAAGACTCTTCACAGTCTCAATATACTCAATCATAAGAAAGGATTACTGATCACAACAGCAGAGAATAGACATCATCTTCACAGGGGAAACATCTCAAACATAATACTGACGCAATCATCACAGGTATGCAGATAGCTCCTGCAGCTACCAAACTTCAACACCCCTTAAACCTCCTTCCTTCTATAACGATGGCAGTTCATAAACAGATTATGGATACATGCATTCTATATCAAATCATAAATAAATGTATACATATAAAGATAACTGATTGACCCTTAATGCAAAGGCAATGATAATACCACAGTAATTAATGGATTACTAGATGATGGAGTCCCAGTTCTGGATGTTCCTACAATTAATTTGTCTTTCAGATAGTAATGGGTGTTACTGCAGAATAAACTTCAGATTTTTGTACGAGTCTATCTGCTGTATGATATTGAATGTTGATTGTAATCTCTTCACTTCAATGCCTAAGAGCATATATATATATGTGTGTGTGTGTGTGTGTGTGTGTATAAACCACTGGTTACTGTTTTATTTACTGTACTCAAGATTAGGATGGCAAAGATCTCATGAAGATGGAAGCAAAAAAAAAAGTTATCAATCTCCTTGAGAATTATAGAAAAAAAAGTCAGCATGATTGACGCAGGTCAAGGATGGGTGGATCCAATTAAGGACAGTCCAACCTTGCAGCTTTAGAACAACATAGTGGAATAACACAACAAGATATGTTTCAAAACATATTTTCCATTAACATGCCCAGTTGTAAGGCCTTCCAAGTTAGGGCCAATTACAATCAAGAAGTAATTCAGCAAGATCAACAAGACCCAATACAACTCCAGCTAGTTCAGTTCTGAAAACTATCAGCAACTGATGGAAACCCTAAGGCAGATCTAAACTTGTGCTCGCAAGCCACCAAGCAATCTCCTTGTCTCCAAGCCTCAACCACTAGCCCTACTATTACAAACTATCAGATACCAATCTAATCTACAAGATCTCACAAGGTCTTTTCCACAACTTCACTTATCTGCTACCCCCAGATCTGCTCTCCGCACCTCCGATCTCCATGCCTAAAACAACTACCCAAACATCCTATAAATACTGATCATCAGCCACAAGTCGGCTGGATGAAACAATTAACTCCTACCAACAAATATTAAATGCAATACAAGTCGGCTCACAAATAGCCTTACAATTAATAAATTCAACATGTCGGCCCCCAAATCCACATAGGAGAATCCAACATCAGCTACCAACAATAAATGCACCAAGTCGGCCAACCAAATCACCAAGAACTCCAGTCAATAAACCAAACTACCGAGCACCAGTGAAACAACCGACCAAGCCAAGCAACACCGAGCAACATAGGCATCATCGAGCACCAGTTCCACCGAGCACCTTCAATAACCGAGACCATTGGTTAAGGCTGCAACCAAGTAACACCAGCCAAGAAATACACCACCATGCAGATTCACCGAGGACCCGAGAATGCCCCTGCATCAGACACCCCAGGTTCGAAAAGATGTTCATATGTGAGAAGAACATCTTTCGAGATTCAGCACATAAACCCCGAACTGGTTCTTCACATACAAGTCCCCCACCTTTTCACTTTGCATACTCTTCCACTTCAGCTTCCTTTGTCTTTTCAAGTCTTTCCTTGACAACACATAGGTCTGTTCTCCAAACTGATCATTCATTTTCTCAGGATCAACCAACTCAACTCGGCTACCAATACTCAGGCTTCTCCTACCGAGTGTTGTATCCAGCAAAGGCATCAGGGAAAACTTCCTGTCATCCTTCTCAACAGTAAACACATTCTTCACACAATCATACATAGCTCTGCAATCATATTGCCAAGGTCTACCGAGCAATATATAACAACTATTCATCTCCACAATATCACATGACACAAGATCCTTATACTGGCCAATCTGAACATTGACAAAGCATTGTTCTCTTACTTCTAGAGCATGATAATCTTGCAACCAGCCAATCCTATAAGGACGTGGATGTCTCATTCTACTCAAACCAAGTTTCTGAACCATGTCCTTAGCAACAAGGTTATTAGTACTACCACTGTCAACAATAACATCACAAAGTTTACCTCTAGACTTGCACCGAGTCCTGAACAAGTTACTCCTCTGACAAGGTTCCTCCTTTGTACCGAGCAATGTTCGTCGAACCAGCAAGTTCTCAGATTCAAGTTCATTCTCAACATTTTCATTCACCACAGCAGTCCGTCAATCACCAAGCTTCTTATGTGTACACTCAAAAGAAAGGTGTCCTTCACCACAGTTTTATAGCAAGTTCCCTTAAAGATAACTCTACCTTTCTTCTTTGGTTCTACAGGTTTCTATTCATCTTCTGCAGTCGGTTTGTCCTTCACCGAGTGATCAATCTTTTCCTTCCCTCAAGAATTACCATGTTGTTTCCTTTTCAACTTATCTTCTGCCTTCAGAGCATACTGATAAGCATCTTCAACAGAATCAATCTTCAGCATACCAAGCTCATCCTGAATATTGAATCTCAAACCATTCACATACCGAGCTACCTTTTCCTTACCAAGTTCTCTATGTCCAGACCGAATAGTAAGTTTGTAGAACTCCTCGGTATAATCTTCAACAGTCAAATCCTTCTGCTTCAGATTCTGCAACTTCTTAAACAAGTCAAGCTCATAGTCAGCAGGTATGAACTTAGCTTTCAACTTAGTCACCATCAACCTCCATCGACTAATCTTCATTTCACCTTCATCTTCTCTATCTCTTTGTAATTCTTTCCACCAAAGAGCAGCATGTCCTTTCAATTTTGTCTACACCAATCTCACCCGAAGAGGATCTTCAATTTGTTCTAGCTCAAAGAAATCTTCAAGTTCACCAATCCAGTCAATCAAGTTTTTGGGCTTCAAAGTACCAGAGAAAGTACAGACTTCCATTCGGTAACTATTACTTAACCGAACTCCAGATCTATGCAACCGAGCAGTTTTGTCTTCACCAAATCTATCCCTCCGGTCATCACCACTAGATCCAGCAGCTTCCTCATAACCATCTTCAGTACCAACATTCCGAGGTACACCAGTAACAGCTCTCATAATCTCAATGACCATGTCATTCTTCATCAACTCCATCTCAGATCTAAAATCACATTTCACCTTCTCTGTAATCCTAGATTCCACAGTATCACAGAGATCCGCAATCACTCTAGGGTCCAATCTTCTCGGAGGCATTCTTAAAGATAAGAGAAACCCTCTACAACAAACCCTACACCGACCACCTTGTGACAACCTCCAGGTTGCATGCAAGTCAGATCGCAACCTGCCACCTCGCACAAACAACTAGGCCAGGATTCCACAAGTTCAGTGCCACGGATCCGTAATCTAGATCATACGATCTCTTCGCCAACAATATCAACTTCGCAAGATCAGCCTTGCTAGGTCAACCTTCGCTCCACAAGATCAACTCAACTCTGATACCACCTGACGCAGGTCAAGGATGGGTGGATCCAATTAAGGACAGTCCAACCTTGCAGCTTCAGAACAACATAGTGGAATAACACAACAAGATATGTTTCAAAACATATTTTCCATTAACATGCCCAGCTGTAAGGCCTTCCAAGTTAGGGCCAATTACAATCAAGAAGTAATTCAGCAAGATCAACAAGACCCAATACAACTCCAGCTAGTTCAGTTCTGAAAACTATCAGCCTAAGGATCTAAACTTGTGCCCGCAAGCCACCAAGCAATCTCCTTGTCTCCAAGCCTCAACCACTAGCCCTATTATTACAAACTATCAGATAACAATATGATCTGCAAGATCTCGCAGGATCTTTTCCACAACTTCACTTATTTGCTACCCCCAGATTTGCTCTCCGAACCTCCAATCTCCATGCCTAAAACAACTACCCAAGCATCCTATAAATACTAATCATCAGTCACAAGTCGGCTGGATGAAACAATTAACTCCTACCAACAAATATTAAATGCAATACAAGTCGGCTCACAAATAGCCTTACAATTAATAAATTCAACATGTCGGCCCCCAGATCCACATAGGAGAATCCAACATCAGCTACCAACAATAAATGCACCAAGTTGGCCAACCAAATCACCAAGAACTCCAGTCGGTAAACTAGACTACCAAGCGCCAGAGAAACTACCAAGCACCAGTGAAACAACCGACCAAGCCAAGCAACACTGAGTAACACAGGCATCACCGAGCACCTTCAATAACCGAGACCATTGGTTAAGGCTGCAACCGAATAACACCGGCCAAGAAACACACCACCATGCAGATTCATCGAGGACCCAAGAATGCCCCTGCATCAATGATTGATTGTGTAAACAGATAAGTTGCAAGGTGGTGTTGCATATGTCCAACAATTGTAAAGTTCCCTAAAATCAAGTTGTATCATAGGAAGAGGAATCATTTTAGAGATATTGGACGGTTATGTGTTTTGTTGTACATATCAATTTTAAGAACAGCTCATCATGTGTTGCATAAAAGAAGTTGAGAATCCATTTTGGTAAGTCATAGTTGCATATGTTTGACAATTGTCAAGTTCCACTAAGATCAAGTTGTATCATAGGAAGTAGAATCATTTTAGAGATACTGGATCTTGTTGTTATACATATCAATTTTTAGAACAGCTCATCATGTGTTGCAAAGTGGAAGTTGAGAATCCATTTTAGTGGAGTCATCGGGCATGAAGCTTCTGTACAACCAAGTCATAGTTTTGGGAGATGCCTAAGGGATTCTTTAAAATTCTTTTTTCACCTTCATGTTTTATCTTTCTAAAGAAAAAATTACAATTGAAAATGGTAGCTCTTGGAACACCAATGAAAAACAGAATATTAAATAAAATGCTGATTCTAATAAAAGATTCAAAACTGTAGAAAATTCATTTGTTGTGAAATTGAGCACAATGGAAAATAGAGCAGAAATTGCGACAAGCAAAGAAATTAACCACAGTGCAAAATGATGTGCATGGAATTTGGGGATTCAGAAATAGCATACCTGTAAACAATGGATTTGGCAATCTCTCCCAGTAAGGGTGCAATGATCTCAAAATGGCCGCCCCAGCCCATCAAGAAATGAACATAAGGATAAAGATGACATTATTGCGTTCCTGCAGCTACATTTGCCACAAAAACCAACCAAAACCAGCAACCAATTATGAAACAAATCGAGCCCAATATGAGTATTGCAGCAACTACTTAAAACTGAGATGCAAGCCCCATCAGCAGCAATTCTCAAATTATTTGCCTAAATGTATTTGTTGGAAATGCTGTTGGAAGCCTTAGATGGCATCTGTTTAGAATCCATGCGAATTCTAGGAGATACAAGGGAGAGAAAAGAGTGGGAACGGGTGCAGAAAGAAACCACATTTTTTTTCCCTCTTCACAGTATTGAACAGAACCTACCATGATCAGTTTTATCATTATGAGCAACGGAAACAACTTCAAAGCATAACAGAATTCGGAATCTTCAAAGAACTGTGTTGCCCACTTGCCACATTAAGATGACCCATTGCCCTGAGGGACACGTTCGTGATAAAGTGGTCTGCATTAATGTGGCCATGTATACACCCTCATAAGGGAGCTATGACAGGACAGGTACAGCAATAAGGCAGCTATGAAAAAATAGAGCCTTAGAGACCCTCCATGAACAAAGAGACACTTACCAATTGACTAGAAGCAAGTCCAACCTAATGAATGCAAACAAAATCAAGTTAGATAAATTCCAATGCGTGATTTTCAAATTGTTTGTACCGTAGGCTTAGAATTCCTTGTCTTGGTACTTGAAATATTCTTAACTTGTACAATAAAGCCAAGCAAAGTAACATGAACCATTCAAAATAAGTGGCAAGCTTCCCAATATGTTGCTTAGGCATTATTGTAGGAAAGGATGCAATATCTATCCCACAAGAGCATCCATAAACTTGAAAACCTTGAAAGCTTTGTTTCTTGTCTTAATAGCAGTCAAAAACAAGGTAAGTCAGTAGACCCTTGGTCTGTTGGTGAAGTTGATTGGTTCTAAATGGTCTATTAAGGATCAAGTCTTGCTGAATACAAGGCCTAGCACCATATGGGATGAAGCCAAGATCATGCCCCAAGCGACTTTGGTGGAAAGGGTACCCCTCAATCCTTAACTTTCAAACAAAGAGGTTTCAGCCTAAGGTTCTGGTGCTCTCATATCAGATAGCAATATGATCTTATATGTGATATAAAATCCTCCGTCGAAACAAAAGCAATGTAACAAATCCCTATAAGTTGTCAAAAACATTCAACCAGCCCAGTATAAAATTATTATTAACCAATCAAATAGATGAGAGAAAACTCAATGGCAAAATGTAGAATACCAATGTGTACATAAATTGGACTTGATGAAATACAAATATTTGCATGCCTCATTACGTTATTAATTTAAAGTTGAGAGATCACAAATAGATTGAGTAAGCTCTGTAATTTCTCCATGTCTTTTTTAGTCTAGAATAAAAGGCTCAAAGAACATGGAAAAAGTATCAATTGAAGAAGTTTCAACTTGAGGCTCGTGCTCCCACATCAACATTCAATCAACCCTTTTGTTATATTATTATTACCCAATCAAATAGATGAGATCATGAGATGGAACTCAATGATAAAACACATAATACCAATGCGAACATACATTGGACTTGATAAAATACAAATATCTGCATGCCTCATACATTATTAATTTAAAGTTAAGAGATCGACTAGATTGAGTAAGCTCTATAATTACTCCATGTCTTTTTTAGTCTAGAACAAAAAGCTCAAACAATATGGGAAAAGCATCAATCAAAGAGGTTTCAACTTGAGGCTCATGCTCCCTTATCAACATTCAACCAACCCTTCAGTTAAATTATTATTAACCAATCAAATAGATGAGATCGTGAAAGGAAACTCAATGACAAAATACCTAATACCAATGTGTGCATAAATGGACTCGACAAAATACAAATATGTGCATGCCTCATTTGATTAGTAAATTAAAGTTGAGAAATTACAACTAGATTGAGTAGCTCTAGAATTTCTCTACGTCTTTTTCCCA
The DNA here is from genome assembly GCA_027943335.1 of Chamaecyparis obtusa. Classification (NCBI taxonomy): domain Eukaryota; kingdom Viridiplantae; phylum Streptophyta; class Pinopsida; order Cupressales; family Cupressaceae; genus Chamaecyparis; species Chamaecyparis obtusa. The sequence continues at coordinate 660,809 of BSBK01000300.1, forward strand.
AGGTGTCAAAAAAGCCCCAAAAAAAGTGAGACCGATACTTGTCCACTAGGTCATGTTTTATTGATGCGCTAATGTTGAACCACATGATTTGTTGTTTTCTAGATCTAAGGAATACACTTCATCCGATTATGAGTAGTCATCATCAACACTAGCAACTTTAAAGACACAATTTTAAAAATATTAGGCATTAAATCAAAAAGTGTTATAACAACTACTTGAACGCGCCCAATTACTGGATCCTCTCCCCATAAAAATCACACAAATTCATGGTCCATGTTTCCCTTACGAACATGTCAGCTCTTGCCAGTACCCTAACACTAAATAAAGACTTCATTCATACCTTTCTGATCCCAATGTTAGCCCCCAAACACACTAACCACATCGCCGATAAAAAAAATGGATGACATTACATAGATTATAATTTGCAGCAGAATTGGTGACTTTAAGGAGTTATATATCAAACATTGGAAAAGAACGGTGTCCTCTTCGACAGACCCCACTATTCATGTATAAATACCATGTACATGATTCCAGGAATCAGCACTGGGAGCGAGGAAATGTAATAGCTCAAAATGGATAGAAAAACAGAGTAGAAATTGAGATTCATCCTTTCTTTCCAAGGATATAAACTATGCAAAGCATATGATAAGTACAGTTAATCTAGAGAATTCATGGAAAATGCGTAAGTAGGCAGAGCAGAACAAAGCATATATATCTTCTATCATTGAGCCCACGAGATCTCAAGCCATGCCATAGACAAAAATGTACTTGGTATCGAATTCATCCTATACCTCTTGATTTTCCCAAAATTGGGAATAGAAAACGTGAATTGAAGAATCAGTGGAAACAAAAACTCCGTAGACAAAATGATAATGGCTATTGAAATCATCCAATCCGATATCAAAATTGATCCTCTATTTCTTGATGTTTCCAAAACTGATCACAGGAAACATGAATTGAAGAAAAGGGCATAAGTGGGTACTGAAATACAGTGTACCTCCATTGAGCCACAATGCCAGAGGCTTTGAATGCGCGTCGTGCTCTGCTTCCACAAAGTAGTAAAACAATGCACGGCCTGCCTTTTCATCCACATCAACATAGCCTGCATATTGCTTGAACTTCACTGAAGGTTGTCCCGGAAGCCTCTCCACTAAATCATCTGAAGGGCCTCCCCATGCGATATTCATAAACCCAAATAAGATCAATATCCATATTCCTCCCATCATGTTTACTCCTCCAAGCCCTCGTTTGGATCTATTTTATTGCACAGAGCCAATGCGAGGCAGGAGGAGCCATGTTTTCATTGCCCCAAAGTGAAGTTAAGTCCAGTGCAACCATGGAATTGACGTGAGGGGACTACATGATTCCCTCCCATTCAAATTCAAGTGCCAACTCATCTGGGAATAGGTAATTGCTAATTATTTCAATTATTTCAACCGCACATTCTAATTCGCATCCTTCGATTAATAAAAAATTGCTAATTACGACAAAATCTTAAAGTAAGACAAGATGTAAAGCCTAGGTATTATTCTCCTTGAACGGGACAAGAGCATTAATGTCTGCCTTGCAACGCCAATTACTTTTCCAAGGTCAAAAGAAAAAGTATTAATTTTGTATCCACGTGCGGGTCCCTCAATTTGAAATTGGAGATTGTGCACGTGATTATCAAATTAGGTTCAAATTTATTGACAAAACACTACAAACTTAACTCACTTTAAATAATGAATTGAATCCGTTGTATATCCTTTTAAAAGTGGTCATAATTTATATTGCAAAAAGGATCTTCAAAAAGGATCTTTCACATGGGATGTAGATTTCAATAGTGTTTTCTTATTGAGCATAAGATAATTTAGATTAACTAGTTTAAAAGAAGTTTTTTAATTGAGATTTATAGTTAATTCATATGAGATGTAGATATTTCAATAGTGTTTTCTTATTGAGTATAAGATAATTTAGATTAACTAGTTTACATGTTTCAAGAAGTTTTTAAATTGAGATTTATAGTTAAAATATAATTAGCACATAGGTTATTTGTGGGAGCTTTGCTCTCTGAAAATTAATTTTTTTGTCCAAAAATTGTGAGCCCTTGAGTGACTTTTTGTTTTTGCGTTTGTGCATATCTTTTTACAATATTAATATTTTAGAAAGTACTATTAGGATTTAAGTTTACTTCATTATGGAAGGAGAAAACCATTATTTCCAAGTGCGCCAGACATTGAAAACCAACTTTTCATGTCCCTAGTATATGGGAGTACAAAGATTTGATACTTCATGAAACATTTCAAAGCTTAGTTTACTTGTGCAATATATATTCTAAATGTTTGATTTGTTTATCTTCTTACAATATATTTGTATATACTTTCGTATCTGTTCCAGTTGGCACTTCTCAATTAATCTAGTAATTCTAATTTTTCTTCGATTATGCAAGTAGAGATCAAGTTAGATTTGGACTAAGATGTGAATGATGCATCCATAATGGAACAATCTTAGATTTAGAATTACTTTTAATTTTTAGATTTGGTATTAGTTTTGTTGATTGGTTAGATTAGCTTTTTAATTTATAACAGTTTGTAATTTAGATTGGTTTTGTTTTAATTTAGATTAAGTTTTGTTGTTAATTTAGATTATTAATTTAGGTTAGATTTGGTTATTAATTTAGATTAATTTTTTTCAATTAATTTAGTTGATTGGTTTTTTTTTTTTTAAATTCTCTTTCGCCATGTTTTTTATCCTTTACCTATCTCTAATTTTTCAATCTAAGTTTCCTTCTTTCTTTAAGCTAAAACTATTTGATACCTTGTCAATATACTCCACTCAGAGAGATGTCTTGGGTTGTGTCAATTACAAGGAGGATATTATGATTATTTTGGTCATATGAATTATTTTTCCCCAATTTATTATATCAATTTTGGACAAATAGTAATTTAAGGGGACCAAATTACAACAATTCATATATGTTTGTCTTTAACTCTTCTTCCCCTCTTTTTTTTGGAATGTATTTGAGTGATAAAACATTAGAATGGTAAAAAAAATAGGTTACATTATTTGGAGTTAGTAAATATATTTTTATGTATATAATGATCTATAGATTGAACATGGCTTGTTGATTAAATAAAATGGTATAGTTCAGATCAAGAAATATTAAATAATTTTGTTTAACGATCTAATTTTCTATCAATAATTAATGATCATTTCACATTTTTAAAAATCTAAGTGCCTATCGGTGCACCGTTGCATGTACAGAAGCATGCGACTATTAGCTATAATTAGCAATCACACTTTTGTGTGCTATGGGTATATTGAATAGGGGTAGAAAGTCAGTTAGGCTAAATTTTGGTCTATTTTTGTCATACATAAGGTCTATTAATAGGACATCCCGAGTAGAAAGATAATTGGGCTCTATTTTAACAAAAGCATCTATGTTTGGAGAGAGAGAGAGAGAGAGAGAGAGAGAGAGAGAGAGAGAGAGAGAGAGAGAGAGAGAGAGAGATATATATATATATATAGAGAGAGAGAGAGAGATATATATATATATAAGAGTGGAAAGTGATTGTTAGATAACAAGATAGAGATTGCAGTAAGAGATTGTTAAATAAATATGGACATAGGTAACAAGGCAAATATATATAAATAAGAAAATATAACTTGTGTTCAATATGTATTAGCACATAACTTGTGTTTAATTTGAGGACCATTTTGTGCATACATTAGTGTATTTTATACGGTAGGACCTCATATAGCACTTAAAGGATACCTAAATTCAAACATGGGTCCTCCATTCTATTCAATATTGCTTTAACTCGAGGTTGGCCTTTATTTCTAGGTGTGTTTCTCTTGTTATATATATATATATATATAGAAAGAGGGATAGATATAAGAGTGGAAAGAGATTGTTAGATAACAAGATAGAGATTGCAGTAAGAGATTGTTAAATAAATATGGACATAGGTAACAAGGCAAATATATATAAATAAGAAAATATAACTTGTGTTCAATATGTATTAGCACATAACTTGTGTTTAATTTGAGGACCATTTTGTGCATACATTAGTGTATTTTATATGGTAGGACCTCATATAGCACTTAAAGGATACCTAAATTCAAACATGGGTCCTCCATTCTATTCAATATTGCTTTAACTCGAGGTTGGCCTTTATTTCTAGGTGTGTTTCTCTTATTTTCATCCAATTCCATAATCCATTTTCTCACCTAGTCTCTATACACTTAGTTTTGGCCTTCATGATCTGCTCTAGTCCCAAAATGAGCTATCACCAAGAATCCCACACTTAACTTTTCTCCCTAGCCAGATCAAATCTGGGCTCATTCTCCTAGGGACATGTCATTATTGGCGACATGTCCTAGGAGAATGGGGCCCAAATTTGGCTTGGAGGCCCGTGCCATGGTTTAGGAGGGAAATTTGGTCTTATGGTCAACCTTCTTGATCCTAAATCCTTAAAATGATATGAGATGTATATAAACCTCCTATCTCTCCTCATTTTGAACCCAAGTTCAATTATCAAACATCTTCTATCTATTGTTGGAAATCAAGTGTTCAAGATATCAAGTGCAAATAAGTAAATCAAGCATTCAAGAGCCATCAAGTTCAAGCATTCAAGTAATCATTCCTCTCAAGAAATCAAGGTTGTTTCTTCCATAGATCTAGCTTTTTTTCCCCATTCAAGGTCAAGCAAGGGAGTTTTTATATCAAGGAGGGAGATCCACATTCCTTCATTCTCATTCAAGTCTTCTCTTCTTTCTCCTCAATTCAATATTGTGACATATTACAATATCTATTCCATAAGGTTTTGTCTTTTCATGATTTTCTTTTGGGTTTTTGTGTTTAGTCAAAGCTATTGCATCAACATACTTGAACATATTTTAAGAATCATTTCCATCTACAAGGTATGATATATTTCATTTTCTAGATCTGGTCTCTACTACATGATATCACACTTTCCTTTATTTCATTTCATTTCAAGATTGATTTCCTAAATAAGGGTTTGATCGAGGCAAATCCCTTTTTCAACATTCTTTTCCATTTTTCTGTGTACAAGAATAGGGTATGGAGTTGTCAGATCTTCTATGTGAAGAACAAGAACGGTTGTAGGTTTTGTGAAAGTTTCAATTGAAAACATCAGGGGCACATCACCAAACTTGACCTATCCTGGGTACACATCACCTAACTCAACATATCCCGACCACTTTCAACTCAAATTTTTTGTGCATTTTCATCATCTGATTTTTGTTTCTATCAATTTCATCTCATTATTTATTTGTTACAATTTGTTTTCAGCAACTTTTTAGTTGCTTTTCTATTAGATATATTACATCACTTAATCATTCCTATTTTATTCTTTGCATTTCTTAAGTGAATGATAGATCATGTCCCCAATAAGTGCTTGAGTCACCTCTTGATCCTATTGGAGGCATTATTCCTTCCTAATGTGCAATAATGAAGTAGGAATTGATTGCTTATTTGCATAGTCTATCTCTCCCCATTTCCTATTATATATTTTGGTGAACCCGACTTTCTTACATACTTTTGGTTGGTGTTTAGATCCTCTTTACATGATCTCCTTTTTATGCATTGTAGTAGAAAATCTTTATATCATATTTTTACTAAATTGTATGCATAGGTTCACCTACTGTACATTTTGGTGAACCCAACTCATAACATTTCCATTTTGATTTTGGTGTTATATTTCATTTCATTAAATATGGAACTAAATTAGATTGGTGTTTCATAACATATGTGGTTGCATTTCTCCTTACTTCTCTTTATTAATTACGTGGAGTGAATCATGTTTCTTACATTTTATGATGTTTATATTCCTTCATGGTATTCTTGAATATGGCATTATGTAGTTATTTAATATCATTCTCCCTTATAAGGTATGTTTCAAATCTCTCATCAATGTTTCATGTGTTTTTATCATCAAAATTATAACAAAATACATGGAATATGTGGATTACATAAGAGCCTTTGTCCATGAACTAGAGATAACATTAACTTTAATCCTCTTAATCCTATTTCTCTAGTGACTAGTAATCATGATGATAGATATCTAGCTCTTAATGATCTCATCCTAGTGATACCTAAATCTCCTCTTCCTCGACGCACTTTAATGGATAATCTTAGAGAAGAAAGCTTATGCAAACCTTTCGATGATCTTAAGCAATCTTCCTTTTAACAAAACATTATTCATAATCCCAATGTCAAACAATTTCTTGATGATTCATCTCCAAAAATATTAAGTAGACAATAAGATCATGATAAGCCTTCTTCTTCTTCACCACCTTTAGATGATAAGAATAGTGATGGAGCACCTCCTAAAGAAAATATTCCTCCTTACACAACACATTTCCATAAACCTTAAAATCAATGGCCTTCACCCTCTATATTAAAAGCTAATTACAATGTGGGGTACAATATTACTACTCAAAAAGATTGCAATGGGTTAGGAATTGGTATTAATGAATAAGTTATTAAGGTTCCCACTAGTCCTCCAATGCAAATCACTAAGTGTGGTCTAAGTTTCACCTCTCAAGATACTACTTTGTCTTCTTCATCTCAGCCAAGACCTCCACTTAACATTATTTTACCAACACCATATGTTATGCCATCAACTTTTGATGATGGATTTGGCTAAAAGAATCTTTTTGAGAATTAGATATGATTCACAAATTTGATTCCCTTAACCCTTTCCAAAAGATTAAAGGTATGTAAACTAAAGTAAACACATTGTCTGTAATAGCAATAGTAATAGTATGTTGATATCAATGAAAAAACACTAATGTTATCACACATAAACAAGATCTAATCAACAATCTTTGACATGCTCAAAAATCTCCCAACAATATCCCCCGTTGGCATTGATGACAACATGTGAAGTGAAAAATTGATCAATGCACAAAGACATCAATATATCCACCTGATCACTCTAAATATCCAACTTCAAACATCTCAATGCAATCTCTCCCTAACACAATATTTTCTTTATTTTTCTTTATTTTTCACACCTCACCCCCTTTTAAATCAATGGAAAAGGGCCAAAGACATCAAAAAGAACCAAAATCACCTCAAAAGGCATAATATATAATTGTTTCACATCATCCTATCACAAGACTTCTCCCCGTAAGGAGAAGTCTCCAAACTCATAATTCCAAAGAATGATATTCTAAAAAAAAATTGGACTAATGTCATCCTTAGCATCATTAGCTCTAATCAGGAGGGGATAAAACCCTAATTTTATCTTTGGGATACTCAAATGTATCCTTTCTAGAAGGCTTTGTAAAGATATCAACAATTTGTTCCTTCGTAAATACATACTCCAATTTTACTTCATGTTCATTAACTTTATCCCTCAATAAATGATACTTAATAGAAATATGCTTTATCTTTGAATGTTGCACAAGGTTATTTGTAATATTTATAGCACTAGATTTATCACGGTAAATAATAATAGGTTTGTCAATGTTTATCCTTAAATCCTTAAGCATTTTCTTCATCCAAACAACTTGATTACAATTTATAGCAGCAACAACATACTCAGCTTCAGTAGTGAATTGAGAGATACAATCTTGTTTCTTACTAGTCCAAGTGATTAGCCTCTTACCCAAAAAGAATGCACCACCACTTGTACTTTTCCTATCATCCACATTACCTACCCAATCATCATCAGTATATGTACTCAAAGTAAAATCATGATCTTTTCCATACCATAATCTGTATTGAATTGTACTCTTCAAGTATTTTAAATTCTCTTGACAAAACTCATATGTGATTCCTTCGGTTTTACTTGAAATCTCACAATAATTCCAATTATATTTGATATGTCTGGTCTAGTATGAGTTAGATATTGCAATCCTCCAATCATTGATCTATATATTTTTTATTTGCACAAGGGGATTCATCATCCTTAGTCAATTTGCAACTAGTAACCATAGGAGTCCCTACCGATTTTGAATCTTCTTTTTTTCAACAATTCTTTGACATACTTGGACTATGTAATTAAAATTCCCTTATCCAACTATGTAATTTAAAATCCAAGAAAAAATTCCATCTCACCTATCATAGACATCTCAAATTCTTTTTGCATTTTATCAACAAAACCTCTACTCAATTCATCATTACCACCAAATACGATATCAGTAACAAAGACTTCAGCAATTAAGATATTATCATCAACTATTTTGAAATATAAGATACAGTCAACAATACCTTTACTAAATCTAATCTTTGTCAAGTATCTGTCAAATCTGGCATACCAGGCTCTAGGATCTTGCTTCAATCCATACAATGCTTTCTGCAATTTACGAACCATATCTCCTTCCTTGGTTACTAGAAATCTATCAGGCTTCCCAGTGTAAACATATTCCTCTAATTCATCATTCAAGAATGCATACTTAACGTCCATTAGATATACCTTAAATCTTTTGTAAGCTACATATGCAAGAATTAATCTAATAGCTTCAAGTCTAGCTAGATGGGAAAAGGTCTCTATAAAATCAATACTTTCCATTTGAGAATACCTTTTTCATACCCATCTTTCTTTGTTTCGAATAACCTTACCATCTTCATTCAACTTGTTTCTCAATATCTATTTAGTTCTGATCACATTCTTGTTCATAGGTATAGGAACAAGATTACAGGTGTTGTTTTTCTAAATCTAATCAAGACCTTCTTTCATCGCTTTCGCCCAACTTTCATCATTACATGCTTTATTTACATCTTAAGGCTCAAATTCAGATAATAAACATGTTTCTTCTCTAGCAACTCTTCCTCTTGTTTGAACACCTATATTCTTATCATCAATGATAGCATCTTCAGAATGATTAATTCTTATACCATGTGGAGTCTTCAGAGTAGTATTTGTAGAAAACTCTTTGGTATCAACATCCTCATTAATTCTCATAGGTTATGCTTGATATTCCAAACCATTATGTTTATGATTCTAATTCTACACTTCCATAATATGATTATCCTCTTTAGCTATGTCATACCTACAAGTTATTTCAGATATCTGCACATTCTCATCAACTCTAACATTTTCATTTTCAACAATCTTCTTCATTCTAAGGTTATAACATTTATATGCTTTTCCTTTAGTAGAATATCCATGAAATATTCATTTATCACTTCTAGGATCAAACTTTCCAATATCCTCATCTCTCTTAATATAACTGTATATGATGAAAACCTTCCTGTTAAGAACAAGTTCAAACATGCAAACGTTAATGATAAAGAGCATATTCAAATCTACTCTAACATGTTCATAAAATTGTAAAAAACACTAATCTTCACCATAACCTCAGATGAGCATGAAGAAAGTGTACCCAAGACTTGCTTGATTTAAGCTCTTAAAGAGGTTGTGGGTGTTCTCTCCCAACACAAGTGTGAATCCCACTATGTATGCAAAGTAAAATGAAGATTGAGATGCTCAAAAAGAAGCTATAGAAGCAACTCTCAAGCACTCAATGCAACAGGCCAAAAGAAGCTCAAGAAGAAGCTTTAAAAGTAATCCTCAAGCTCAATGGCATGCAAGTATACAAATGAAGCTAAAGTAAACTTAGTCTATAATATTGAAAGAAATATATCAACTACCAAATGGTTATAAAAACTATATGAAAATAATTCTAAGTCTAAACTAGCATGATAACTCTAATGCAAAAATGAATGGATTTTTCTTGAGACAAGGGTCCTATTTATAGGATTTCGGAGGGCTGAGGTGAGGTGGCATCTATGTGGAATCCACATAGGTGCCACCAAGGAGACACATAAGCCATGCAAAGTCCAAGACTTGCTCACACATGTGTGAGAAACTTGGGATGTGAGAGGTCAATGTGTACTTCAAGTACATGTGTAAGTCTGTGTAAGAGAAAAAGTCCATTTTCACCATTTTAGAAGGTGTAAGAAGTGTCATAAAAAATGTAAGAAGCCTTGTTTATGCAAATTTTAGCAATTTTTTGAAATTTGCTCACACATATGTGAGCAAATAATTAGGACTAATGGATGTAGGAATCCAAAAATTAGCCTAATTAACCTTAGTTAATTAGTGAGTATATTAGATAGAAAGTGATGTGTGTAGGATAGTGTCTAGGTTGGATTTAAGATTAAATTAAATAAAATTTAATTTAATCATGGCTTAGTAGAAATAAAGAATGTGAGGGAATTAAATAAATTAAAAATTTATTTAAAAGGGGACTATGAAGGAACATGTATTAAATTAAATTTAATACATTATGAAAGGTAGTATTAAATTTCATTCAAATACTATAATTAGTGAATTTATTTAATTAAATAAATAGATGAATTTAATAAATATAATAATTAAAATTTAACTATAATGTTATTTGGATTCATTAATTAAATTAAATTTAATTAATGTTAAAGGACAAATTTAGGTGTCTACAATAACACTTGCTTCCAAAAATTCTAAAATACTTTATTGTAGGAACATGACCATACCAAAGTTTATAAGAAGTCTTACCATTTCCTTTGTTTATCTGTAGTCGGTTCATAGTGTATACTAGAGTGCTCACCGCTTCTGTCCAATAGATCTGTGGAACATTTCCTTCAATCATCATGGTTTTGGTTATGTCTAGAATAGTTCTATTACTTTTCTCTACAATGCCATTCTATTGCAGGGTTCGTGGAGAAGTCTTCCTCTTTATCCCATTTTCTTCACAAAAAGTATAAAATTCACTAGATGTGAATTCTCCACCTTTGTCTGATCTTAAGCACTTCAATCTCTATCTATATTTTGTCTTAACCATCATCTTAAATAACTGAAACTTCTGCAAGGCTTCTGATTGCTCTCTAAAAACTGTAACCCGTGTCATTCTTAAATGATCATCAATGAATAGCATAAATTATCTATCTTCATAATAGATCTTGTCTCAGTAGTACCACATAAATTAGCATGTGCCAATTCTAGTAATCCATTTGAAGTATATGTTTTATTTTTAAAATTAGATCTAGTCATCTTACCCAATTGACATTCTCTGCACAAATTGTTAGGCTTCATCATCTTAGGCAGATCTCTTATAGCATTATTAGTGTTAACCTTCACCATGTTATCAAAGTTCATATGACAAAATACTCTATGCCACAACCAATTGTCATCAATATTAGCAACCAAGCACTTATTCTCAATAGTTTTAAAATGAAATAGATTACTTATAGCCTGTGTACCAGATGCAATTAGATTTCTAGCGCTTCCAATGATTTTTCACATTCCTTCCATGAATTCCAATAGGTAGCCTTTATCTAGTAATTGTCCAACACTTAACAAGTTATGTCTTAAACCTTCAACACACTGGACATCATCAATACTATTCTTACCATCAAGAGTGATAGATCCTTTTCCCTTAATCAAACAAGGACCATTGTTACCAAATCTAATAATGCCACCATCATAATCTTCAAGCTTCAAAAACTTATTTTTGTCACTAGTCATATGATGAGAACATCCACTATTAATGACTCATTCATTTCTTTTATCATGATGAAAAACCCAAGCTTTCTCTTCTTTAGGCTTATCTTCTTTAATAAAAATAAACACAATCTCTTCTTCACTAGCACCAAATTCATCATCAGTCACACATTATTTAGCATGGAACCTTTTATGACCCTTAGGGTGACATTTCTTAGATCTAATTTGATGTTCCTTAGAAACTTTATTAGCACATATTGATGCAATATGACCAATCTTATTACAGTTAAATCATTTCAAAGGCAACTTTCCTTTATACTTATTGGAGCCCTTAGGTAGTCTTTTTGTAATCAAGGGTTCAAGTTCAACAATCTTACTTTCCTCTTTTATGATCTCTTCCCATTGCTTAGCATAGTGGTTGAAGTTGTCTTTAGAGAAACTCTTTCCCTTGTCATGCTTAGTCACACTAGCTTTGAATGCAGTTTCAAACTTCAAAAGTTTCTTACTAAGAGTATTCATCTCATAGGCACAAAGTCTACTAGCTAGAGCTTCTCTTAAAATATCTCTTATAGTTCTCAATTCCTCAATATCTACAACCTTATCATTGTAACATGCGGGCAAAAATCTCATAATTTTTATTTCAAATTCATCATCACTCAAGGTACCACTAGCACATATGATTGAACAAACCAAACCATTTACTCTTTGCATATAAGATGAGATAGTTTCACTTTCACTCATCTTCATATCTTCATACTTCCCTTTAAGACCCTACAACTTAGCTTGCTTAACATACTTGTCACCTTCATAAATAGTTTCTAATCTAGTCCATACCTCATGCACTATCTGTATGCACCCTAAAATGGTCGCCTAGACTTTGGGCCCCCATTCAGCAATTTATCAAATCCCTGAATCAATATTTTAAAAAATCAACAATATCAATTATATCAATTTCCTTGATCAAATCATAATCAATTCAATATTTCCTAAGGTTTGAGCCTTATTTAATTTAAAAGAAAAAAATAAAAAATAAAAATTTTATTTAATTAAGAGAACATGCTCTCTTTTAATTAATTAAAAATCTCTTTTAATTAAATAATAAAATCACTTTATCCTAAGTCTTTATTTAATTAAAAGGAATATTTCCTCCCCTTTTATTTAAATAAAAAATCCCCACTTTTCTTCTTATCCTAAGTTGCACAAATAAAGTATTATTTTTATTTTATAAAAAGGAAAAAATCACTTTTTGTCTCATATGGACACAAAAGTCAACTCCTATTTTCTCATTGGAGGATATTTGTGCACAAGGATCAAGCTTCCATTTTTCTCCATCGTTGATTAAGTCTTTTGCCTCTTAATCTCGATCGTCCATTGATTTTTCATTTCCTATAAAAGAAGAGCTCTTTTCTTCATTTTCATCCATTCTCTTTTATGCTATTATTATGCTACAGGTTTTCTAAGTCATCTTGAAGCTTCTGGAGACATTCTTGCATCAAGTTTTGAAGATTTGGAGCATCATTGGCATTCATCTTGCATCTACATCACATCCTAGCTTGCATCATAGTTGCATCATCATGTTATCATTTCCTTTCATGTTTTAGATTAATCTCACATAATTTAATTAGAGGGTTTGTAACTCTTTCATTTCTATTTTCATAGCCTAATTTTTATACTTGCATGCTCATCTTAGATTAATTTTGCATTGCATTGCATTCATTTGGATTTCATTAAGGATATTGGCATTTTTGCCCTTGTCTTTGATTTGGAATCTCTCATTGTGTGGTTGACTAGCAAGGTCATGAGTTTATAGCTCTAGCTGAGAGCAAATCCATAATCTTGCAACTCCATGCATAGAGAGCTATGGATCGATTTGTGAGGGCTCATTCTTGAGTTTCCTTGCATGCAATGATTCATAGAAGTGTGACAACATTTTAGCACACAATGCAAATAGATGCAGAAATGTATGGTGAAAAAGTGACCACACTTCTATGAATCATTACATGCAAGGTTTCTCAACAATGATGCCTCACAAAGCGACTCATAGCTCTCTATGCATGGAGTTGCAAGGGACTTTGATAAATTTGCTCTCAGCTAGAGCTACAAATTAGTGACCTTGCTAGTCAACCACACAATGAGAGATTCAAATCAAAGACAAGGGCAATAATGCCAATATCCCCAAGTTGAATCAAAGTATGCAAATAAAATGCAAACTAATATGAATATGCAAGACTAATCTATCAAAATGAAAGTACAATGCAACTATGAAAGGAAATAACAATGGATTACAATCTTCCTAATTAAGCTATGTGAGACTAAACTATTGCATAAAAGGAAACTAAACTAATATGTCATGATTATGCAACTAAACAAAGGAACTATGCAACTAAATGAGATGCAACAATGAAAAACAAGTCTTCAAAGCTTGATGTGGAATGTCTTCAATAAGCTCCAAATAACTTAGAAATCTGCAGCATAACATTAGCATGAAAGAGATGGATGCAAATGAAGGAGAGAGCTCTCCTTTTATAAGAAGTGAGGTGAAATGGACCATTGAGATTAAGAGGCAAAAGACTTAATCAATGGTGGAGAAAAATGGAAGCTTGATTCTTGTGCACAAATATCTTCCAATGAGAAAATAGGAGTTGACTTTTGTGTCCATATGAGACAAAAAGTGTTTTTTCTCTTCTTATAAAATAAGAATGATGTTTTATTTGTGCAACTTAGGATAAGAAGAAAAGGTGGGGCTTTTTATTTAATAAAAGGAGAGGAAATATTCCTTTTAAATAAATAAAAACTTAGGATAAAATGGTTAGCCCATAGGATAAAAATTCAATATATGATCGAAATTAAGATCTGATCAAGAAATTGATAATGTTGAAAATATTGATTATTGATAAAACTGATTCATGGTTGATAAATCAAATAAATGGGGCCCAAAGTCTAAGCGACCATTTTTGGGTGCATACATTTGCCCCTCTTTGACTAATGTGTGATCGATTTGGGAACACATGTAGTCAAAGAATGAAGTTGAAATGTGAGATCAATCTGGGATCACAAAACAACTCAGATGTGAGGTCGATTCGGGATCACACGTGGACAAACATAAACAAAGGCCTTTGAACATGAGGTCGATTCGGGATCACATTCAAAGTAAGAGATAAGAATCTCAAATTTGAGCAAAAGCTCACAAAAGATGTCTGAATCAGGAAAATCAAGAGAATCAGGGATGAGAATCTCATAGGTACTACCCCCTCGAAATTGAAATTGAAATCAGATAGAGGAGAACAGCAAATCGATAAAAGATGATCAAATCGAAATGAAATCATAATCAAAGATAAATGATAACAAGATAACCATTAGGCAGTGAAAACATGCCCTAGTGAGGAAGTAGAAGAATAGAAATAGAAGACTAGAAATAGAGCAAATGAAAGACTAGAAAATTTGAGAGACATGGAAGGAAAAAAGTCCATCGAAAATCAAATTATGCCTCAAAAAGTCAGTCAACTATGCAGAAGAGGGAGAAGATTTGAAACATGATTTTGACTGGCAAGATGACCTCAGATTTTGATTTCGAGTCTGAAAATGGATCCAGGACGTCGAAATTAGCTAGGGGTGCAATTTTCGCACAATTTTGAGGTGTTTTGAAAATTGGTCAAAAAGTCAAAATGCTATATAAGGGGTGAAAATGTCATTTTCAAAATCATTTGACTTTTAACTATTTGAGAATCTAGAGCTCTGAGAGATAACAATGGCTCAACTAGCAGGAGTTCCCATCCACAGACACCAATTTGAGTGCTCACGATTGCACAACCGGCCTCCACATTATGGTGCCCCGGTATGTATCCGAAAACTAGTCATTGTTTGGGTCATTTATAGCATTTAATGCAAATTTAGCACGTTTTGAAATTTTGAAAATTTGAAATTTCTAGTTTTTAGGTGAACTATCACGCGATACTTTAGAAGTATCGTGCCCTTTGGGAAGAAACATCGTGCGATACTTCGCGGGTCCCCAAAGTAACGCACGCATATAGACACCAGTATCGTACGATAGCTGGCAAAATATCGCATGATACCGGGTGAAGTATCGCACGGCCAAAGGTGTATCACACTGATATAGAGAGAAGTATCGCATGATACTTCTCCGTAAAACTTAAAATTTGGATCATTTTGAGCAAAGTAAGACATGGGTCTAAACAATAGTTGTGCTTTAAGTGTCTTGTACTGATTTTCATCATAGTATGTACTGACATATGGCTTGGTTGAATGATTTTCAATAGGTCTTTCTAGCGTTGATCATCAGAGTGTCGAAGGTGGTGGGATTGAGATGTGTCTAGAACCTAGATGATCTAGGTGAGGATGACATCAGAGCGATGGGATTCTGGTACCTGCTGAGGTTCCCTTACATCAAAGTTGATCATGGGCTACTGACAGCCTTGGCTAAGTGATGGTATAGTGAGCACAACACATTTCACTTGTCGACAGGAGAGGCATCCATCACTTTAGAGGATGTCTACAGGATCCTGCGGGTACCATGCCATGGTTAGCCTGTAAGTAAATCATGTTTTGAGATATAATTATGTAAGTGTAAAGTTTTCATATGATGAAAACTAACATGATTTGTGTGTTGGCATAGGTGTATTATGATCAAGATGCCCCCAAGGGGTGACGATTGATACAAGAGATGTTCCAGGATGTCACCATTCTAGATAGGCATGTCAGCTGGGAGAGGCTGATAGATGATTTTGGTAGAGACTTCCCGATGCCATGCATTGTGGCATCATTCATTTCATAGATCCTGATGACTGACCAAGGGATTTCCTCTCGGCTAGGGCAGGTTACTGGTGGACTTGGTAGGGAGACCGCGACATATGGCATGGGGTCCTGCCATACTAGCAGAGATGTATCATGAGATGCATGAGGTTGTCTACAAGGACGGTCAGACATGGGTGTGCGGGGCCATCCTGGCACAGGTGTGGGCATGGGAGCACATTGTTGTGATGTGCCCCAGGGTTCAGCCGAGAGAGAGGAGATACCCATATATTTATAGATATGTAGGTTTCATATCACATGCTCATACAGGGGATGTGACACATTATAGGTAGATTTTGGATGAGATGACCTCATTCACATGGAGGCCATACAGAGATGTTGAGGCATGGGGTGATGCAGAGGATGAGCTGAGCTACATGCTATGTACCTAACCACTAGTAGGCCAACACTTAGAGATTGTTGAGAGGTTCTGCATCACTCAGGTATGGCGACAATTTGGGAGGCAGCAGCGAGTCTCTACAGAGACCACTACATATGCAAGGGCCAGAGATGAGGAGGGACATGGGTGGCTACCCATGTTAGACTATTAGGGGGCTATCGAGGAGAGAGCTAGGATCAAGAGAGAGCCTTGGGAGTATCTCCCAGACATGGTAGATGTAGGAGCTGATGCAACGTACAGGGCAGAGCGATGGAGGGCACCATTCCCTCGATTCACTATACCAGATGTAGCACAGGTTGCCCCAGGAGGAGGAGACGAAGCAGACGATGAGGATAGAGGAGGCCAGGTTAGAGAGGTGGGAGAGGGATCTAGAGCTGGTGGCCAGAAATGGCCATGAGGTCAAGGCTCAGGGAGTGAGGAGGTGCAAAGACCTTCTCAGGAGCAGGTACAGGGATAGGTGGATTCAGCTGCAGGGGATGATTTGAGAGCCTACATTCAGACTCTTGAGGCAGAGATTCAATAGCTAAGGGTCACTATAGCAGTATGGGATTAGCAGCTAGCAGATCTGAGATTAGAGAGAGATCAACAGATGAGAGATCTCAGGGCAGAGATAGCACGTCACGAGACGGCAGCACAAGCAGCTACACTAGAGATCTGACAAGAGACAGCCAGAGCTGCATATTATCACGGACTCTATCTACAGGCAGTGCCCAAGGGTCAGAGAGTGTCATCCTACTCTCAAAGGGCAGGGGCATCAGACATGGTGCCAGATAGGGCAGCAACACCACCTCCACCACCACCACGTGATGGGGAGAGTCAGACCTAGGGTTAGGGCTTAGGTTTAGATTTATGTTAGATGATGCTATTGAGACTTTTGATCCAGTTGGGATCTCATTTGTATGGTTTTATATCAGTGATGACATTGTACCATGACTTTGCTTTTATATATGAGATATACTGGATGTTTGATGTATCATATTTGATTGTCTCACTTGGATGTGTATCAGTTTTCATATGTATTGTCTTGTCTTACTTCACTCAAAATGTTTATGTATGTGCTTATGTATGTTATCTCTCATAGATGTATGTTTGATTCTCATATATATGATATAGACTCATGTTTCTGAAAATGACATTTTTTGAAAGATAAACATGATGATATGATTAATCCCTTTTGATGACAGGAGTAGGTTCGAGATGAAAAAGACAAGGAGTGGAAGACGTGATCAAGAAGAAGGAAAGATGAGTGCAATCGACTGATAGGTCCATGTGAGATGAAAAGGAGAGCTCTCTCCATATGCAAAGTGCAAAACTAGACTAATCATGAACCAAAATGCAAGCTACTATGAAAAGTGGTTGACGTGCAAGGTCATAATGCTTATAGACATCTAATTATCATCATCGAGCGTCAGGTAGCATCGTAAGATCATACAATGCACACTAGCATAACTATGTGGATATGAATATGATCTTTATCAGATAGAAATGTGGAAATCCCACCTAGGCATCAAAGACATGGAGGTCAAGATGACTAATGCAGTGAGATTACCTAAGTTTGATATGGTGAGATTATGCTTGTATCAAGACACATGAAAGTCAAGATGACTAGAAGCATGCACTTGCAAAACAGTCAAGGATAATACCTTGTCAATCCATAGTGTCAAGTAAGACCAGCATAAATGCTCATGACAGTTAGGATCAACAAAATATACCCATAAGAAGATAAAGAAAGAAAACATGTTCTCATACCCTCAGTCTTCTAGCTATGCATCATCGAAAACTTCTCAGGGAGAGACCACTCATCAAAGAAATCCTCATAGACAGCACACAAAGAAAAATAAAGTCAACATATCTCAGCGAGTTGATTGTTTAAGTGCGTGTGTTTTGGTCATAGAGTCAAACTTTGAGTATCACATTTGCAAATGAGTAATGTCGCATCATACTAGACTGTTGGGTAAGACATCTGATAAGTGTTAAGAAACACTCGACGCAAGGGTAGTGTTGAGAAACACTATTTGGGGTGGTGTTGAAAAACATCGGTTTGTAAAATGCCCCAAGAGACAAACGCACCTAAAGGACCTGTGCTAACAAGTATGCTCCCTAGACAAAGATAAAGACCAATTCCAGACCAAGTCAAATAAGGTCAAGGTATGATGGAGAAAGGTTCAGTGTCGAGGACACATGCTAAAAGACAAGGGTGCAAAGGCCTCAAGTAGCGCCTGTTTCTAGGTTTTCACCACTTGGATTCTTTTTTCACTTTTTGATTTTGTTCTTTTTTTGTATTTTTGCTACCAAGGCACCTGTTTCCAGGTTTTCACCAAGGCACTTTTTCTATTTTTTTGAATTTTTTTATTTTTATTTATTTTTTAATATTTTTTCAGGACTTTTTATGCTTTTTAGGATTTTTCCAGCATCATATATCAATTTTTTTGGTATTTTTTTTCAGGATCATAAAATATGTACAAAGGATGCCCCCAGACATAACAGACATCAAACTCTTTAAGCAAGATCACATCATGCAATCCCAATGTCAAGCAAGGTGGAGAACAAGAGGGATTAGCAAGTTGGTGGAAGAGATGGAAGATAAGAGAATGAAGGAGAATGAAAGGAAGAAATCCTCGAAGGAAAACTCCTCAAGAGTACCCAAGCTAGGGAAAAATTATCATGCAAAGCACATTTGGATAAGTAATGAAAGGCTAACATAGGATAAGTCACAAAAGCGCACTGCAAAAGAAGGAAGGGATGCAGTCCAAAGGAGTAGACATATCAAGAGGCTTCATAGCATCGTGTTTTACTCTTTTTTATTAGATCAAGACCAAAGGGGAAAAGGATAGCGAAAGGCTAGAATGAATGGAGGAAAATAAATATGAAGGCTAAACATGAATGGAATGAAAGCAAAAAGATCATTGTAAGATAGCTCACAAGATAGTCAAATGTTCGTGTATAGTTCAATATTGTCAAGATCAAAGAGAGATGGAATGGATGAAATATGTAGAAGAACTACGCATGATGCTTGATTGCCAGGTTTTCATCATGGTACTTATCCAAGGTGCCACAAGGGAGTGGTTTTCACCATAGGATGAATTTATTTCTCTTTATTTTTGCTACTAAGGTGCCTGTTTCCAGGTTTTCACCATGGTACATTTTCAATTTTTTCATTTTTTTCTTTCTTTCTTCTTCTTCTTTTTAAAAAAAATAAAAATAAAAAATTTATGAATTTTTCTATTTTTTTGAATTTTATAATTTTTTGGAAGAAAGCAAGCTTTTAGGTAATGCTCCTTGAAAGGATAAATCATTGATATACCAAGGATCCAAAATGATATGCTCAAAGATGCTGATAGGGAAAGGAAAATGGAAGAGAAAAATGGAGGATAAGGTTTTATGTAAAGCGAGTGAGGTTGGAAGATAGGAGGAATAGGCAAATGAGGAAAAAATGATAGAAGGTAGAAGGATAATGAATGGAAGGATTGTACTGAAAGGGTAGATGGAAAGGAAGGCAAGATCAACGTCAATACACACCTTGAAGGGTGGCGGGAAAAATGTAAACCATATTCTAGTCCAAATGCGAACTATATTCTGGTTCATTATTGCTATCTGACTCCTCGAAGAGAGGATTGGTGTACTTGTTATAATTCTCAAATGTGAATAGAGGAATACGAGAAGGAATATGGAAAATGTGTAGCAGAGGTTGTGGTTTAGGTGCATGGAATGGAAGAATATTTTTGGAAAAAGATGAAGTGGAAGCCTTTGGAAGCTTGAATGTCAACTTCACTTTTTGCTCAACATAAGACTCTTTCAAGAGAGACTTTGGAATCCATATAGCTTTAAACTTTTTATTTTCTTTTGATGTGTTAGAGAAAATATCTTCAATGATGGATTTTGAAACCCATACTTGTCTTGTAGTTTTCTTCTTAGATATCTCTTTTGACTTTATGCCTCCATGTCGATTAGAGGAGACATGGTGATCTTCTTTTTTTGATGGACTCTTGTATTGCTTCTTTTTCTTGTATTGAACATTCAAGTTACTTCCAAAAGACTTGGGACTTGTGGAAAAAGAAAGAAAATATGACTGGTTTAGATGGGTGGATGGATGAAAATAATTCAAGGGTATGCATCTATGTTGATCTTGAGGGAAGATAGGAGATGGAGGGACGTAAGGACCCAAAATAGATGATGAATTAGGAGAATTAGGAGGGGAAAGTGAAGGGACATAAGGACCCAATATGGAAGGCAGACGTGAAGTCCTCAACAGCGGTGGAAGAGGTCCAAGGATGGAAGTGGAAGATGCAAAAGGATAATCAATAAGTTCATCAGCATCTATATCACAACCAAGGATATCAACATCTTTAGAGTGAGCATTAGAATTTTCAACAAGATCCTGGACATCTTGAATAGGAGCAGTTTCTTTGACAGGATCGTTCATAGCTTGCAAAGATTTAGGAAGAGAAGAAAGTGGAAGTGAACATGGAGTGGTAGAACAAGAAGATGGAAGACTTTGATCTTGACAAGGATCGTTGGGTAGCATAAGCGTATCAACTTTCTTTCGATTTTCAATAGGCTTTACATCAGAAGTAACAACACCATTTTTAATAACCTTAATGGAAGTATCATCTTTGGAAAGCGCAAGTGTGGTAAGGCTATTTTGATTATCAATAAGCTCAACGGTGTAAGTAGTAGCTTGATCTTGCTTAAGAGATGGTGGAATGAATGCAGAAGAGCATAGAGGGTCAAAAGAACCATGAAATGGAGCATATACATCATGAAGAGAATTGGATGATATGGAGGGTTCCTGATCTTGATCTTTATTTATATTTTTTTCTTTATCATTTTTAGGGTCCTCTTGACATGGAGCCACTTCTAAGGACAAGGAAGCATGTTGGAATTGTATGGAAGACTTTGGAGGAGATGCTGAAAGACTAGCTGAAATAGGCATTATAGCATTTAAAGGCTTAGGCTCTTTAGGTTTAACATTATTGAAAGTATTTGCAGCCAAGTGAAGGTTAGCTTGAGTATCTTTAAGAGGTGGCCCTTGAGAATAACTATAGGGAACCGCATGGAAAGCCTTAGGATCTTTGTTGGATGAAGGATTTATGAAAGATTTGGAAGACTCAAAAGCTTTAGGAAGTGTGTGGGTATTGGAGGAAGTAGAGGATGGAAGGGAACCATCACAAGACAAAGGTTCAACATTAATATGATCTTTCTTGAGAGCGCAACCTTTATTTTTAGCATGAGAATTTTTAGAGGAGAGATTCTTTTGATGTTTGAAATCAGCGCGATAGATTTTCTCTTCCTCAGTAGGAATATTGTATTGTTCACAAAAATCATCAAAGAATTCTTCAAATTTAGAGTCATATGGATCACCATCACAGTCTACCCAATACGACTCCCCCTTAGAAATCACAAGTGTACCACGAGGATGATGCTTAGGAATAGAAGTTTCATGGGCATCACTACATTGTCCATCATCATAGTCATCACGTTGCTCTTTATGGTATGTCTTCTGAAGAGAAGTAAGACTCTTGGGAGAAGTAGAAGAAGAATGAGATCATGAAGAAGAGGAAATTGAAGACTTAGTGGAAGAAGAAGACTTGGATAATGAAGAATGTGAATAATGTTTAGAAGAGTCATGGTAAGATTTGGAAGATGAGGAAGAATGAGAAAACTTAGATGATGAAGAACGTTTAAAAGGAGGTTGTGATATGATCATGTCTATGATCCTAGCAAAGACATCTGATTTAATCATCTTTTCCTTTATTTTTGCCATAAGTTTATCACCCATGAGATGTTTGGAAGGACTATTGGAGGAATAAAGATACTCTTCAAATTGAGCAATGAGTTCAAGATCATCTATTCTCAAGAGAGGTTCCTTAACAAGATAGTTGAAATTCATGGTTCTAGAAGAGGAGGAATCAAGTGTAGAAGAAATTAATAGATGAATAGAAGAAGGTAGACTAGAAAATAAGAGGAAAAGAATCAAGAAGAAGAAGAAGAATTTCCCATGGGAATATAAGACTTTAGAAGAATATGGGAAATGGAGAAGAAAGAAGAAGACTAAGATTCACCTTATGCAATTGATACCATAACGTTCATTGAGATGTTGAGCAACATGACAACACCTAAGATCTGACCTGGACTGGCCAAGGAAGACCAAGCTTCTAAGGAGAACTCACTACAGCAGGACGGAACTCAATTTCAATATTCCAATTAGATCTTTCAAAAGATTTCGCAATGATGATCAAGCACATAGAACAACAACCAGGCAGTTCAAGCAAATAGTCTTCAAGAAATGGGCAAGGGACAAAGCAACCTTGCACATGAACAGAGATAGTGACTTAGTATTCTTTTCCCTAAAGACTCTACTTGTGTATGTTCTTGAAAATGTTTTAGCAGGCACATAGAAATGTATGGTGAAAAAGTGACCACACTTCTTTATAATAGCAATGTATGCAGGCACATACATCATCACTCAAGGTACCACTAGCACATATGATTGAACAAACCAAACCATATACTCTTTGCATATAAGATGAGATAGTTTCGCTTTCACTCATCTTCATATCTTCATACTTCCCTTTAAGACCCTGCAACTTAGCTCGCTTAACATACTTGTCACCTTCATAAATAGTTTCTAATCTAGTCCATACCTCATGCACTGTCCTCAACCCATAGATGTGAGAATATTATGTATCTAACAAGGCACTGATCAAAGCTTCCCTTGCTAACATGTTCTCGTTAAATTTATTTTTTTCATCAACAGTATCCTGAAATAAGTCATTAGGAATGGTGTAAGGCTTCTATGTGATATCCCAATGTTAATCTTCCATGCATTTCAAATAAGTAGTCATCTAATCCTTCCATATTAGATAGTTAGTTCCATAAAAATTAGTGCTTTCTTTCCTTATGCTTTCCATGTCGGATCTCCTTCAAGTGATTAAGCTTCTTGAAAAGGACTTAGCTCTAATACCAATTGTTAGGCCAAAAAGGAGGTAAGCACAACTAAGAAGGGAGGAGGGTAAATCACGTGCACACTAACAATTAGAACTTTAAACTACTTAAACCAATTAATGATTTGAAAGATAAAAAGTGATGCAAGATCCACAACACATAACACAAAAAACCAAATTTGTTCTTAAGGAAACACGGTTAAGGTAAAAACCTAGTGGGAGTCAAACCCACTATATAGATGTACTTTGTTAAAAGTACTACTTGATTAAGAGAAATTAAAAATAAAAGAGGAATGTACATGCATTCACATGCCCACTTCATAGAGCTCGCTACTCATAATATAATTCAATGATCTGGCCATCAGTCGGGTTCACTGATCCATCTTTGATTATAATTCACAAGGATGGACAAACTGTCCAATATGACTGAACTCACTTACATCATCAACAATGTCAATACAGTTCTGATAAAGTATGATTTTTTCATCAATTGTAGATTACAAATATCCTCCTTTTCTTCTATACACACACTTTTCACAAACTCAAATGATTGCCCATTTATACATATTATAATGAATAGCCCACAACAAGGTCAACTAAGACCTATAAGAACAAATGATATAGACATTATACTCAAAATATAATGCAATCCAAATCAAGTCAGCCAAGAATTAGATAGGACCCAAAACTTCATCCTTGAACATGCAACAACTTCTCTAAATGATGTAGGGGCATTCTTGGGTTTTCGGCAAATCTGCATAGTGGTGTGTTGAAGTGGTTCTATGTTGCTCGGTTGCAAATTTTACCGAGGATATTGGTCATTGAAGGGGCTCGGTCACTGAAGGAACTTGATAAAACCTCTAGCGCTTGGTGGAACATGTACTTGGTGATGCTTGTGGTGCTCGGTTGATGTTCTTGCTTGGTGATGCCTATCATGCTCGATTATTTTACTGGCACTCGGTAGTTCTAGCTTACCAATTGGAGTTTTTGGAGATTTGGTTGGTTGACTTGGTTTATCTAATGTTGGTATCTTGTGTTGTATTCTCCTATGTGGATCTTGAGGCTGACATGGAGATTTAATTATTTGTAAGGCTATTTGAGAACCGACTATTGTTGCATTTAATATTTGTTTGTAGTAGAAGCTGACTTGGCTTAGGAGTTAATTATTTCTTTCAGCCGACTTGTGGTTGAAGAGATGTATTTAAGGAGTGTTTGGGTAGTTGTTTAGGGGTGGTGGAAGGATTTTGAGTCGGTGAAGGACAAGGATAGTAATTGGATCCTGCGAGATCTTGAAGATCGAATTATTTATCTGATAGTTGTAATAACAAAGCTAGTGGTGATCATACTTGGAGACAAGGAGATTTCTTGGAGGCTTGCGAGCTCAAGTTTAGATCTGTCTGAGTGTTTTCACCAATTGTTGATGTGTTGCAGAGCTAGACTAGCTAGCAAATTATAGAATTACTATTGTAATTGATTGTATTTGGCCCTAACTTAGAAGGCCTTACATTCGGGCATGTTGAATGAATATTTTGTTTGAGCATATTCTTGTTGTGTTATTCCACATTATTGGTTTTTGGATGCAAGTTTGGATAGTCCTTTATTGGATCCTTCGACCTTGACTACATCAGGTGGTATTAGAACGAGTTGATCTTGTTGGGAGAAAATTTGGCGAAGAGATTGGGTGAGATCTGAGTTGCAAACCCATGTTACTGAACTTTTGAAATCGTGGCCTAGTTGTTCATACAAGGTGACATGTTGTGATCTGACTTGCACACAACTTGGAGGTTGTCACAAGGTGGTCGGTGCAGGGTTTGTTGTAGAGGGTTTTTCGTAGATCTTTAAGGTTGCCTCTAAGAAGATTGGACCCTAGGGCGATTGTGAATCTCTATGATGCTGTGGAGTCTAGGATTACAAAGAAGGTGAAAGTTGATTTTAGATTTGAGATAGAATTGATGAAGAATGACATGATCGCTAAGATTGTGAGGGATATGGTTGGTGTACCTCAGAATGTGTGCACTAAAGATGGTTATGAGGAAGTTTTTGAATACTTTGAAGCTACTAGATCTAGTGGAGATGATAGAGTCGATCAAAGGGACAGATCTAGTGAAGACAGAACTGGTCAATTGCAGAGATCTGGAGCTCGGTTAAGTACTAGTTACCAAATGGAAGTTTCTACTTTCTCTGGTACTTTGAAACCTGAGAATTTGATTGATTGGATTGGTGAGTTAGAAGATTTATTTGAGCTTGAATAAATTAAAGATCCTCTTAGGGTGAGGTTAGCATGAACAAATTTGAAAGGACATGCTGCTCTTTGGTGGAAAGAATTACAAAGAGATAGAGAAGATGAAGGTGAAATGAAGATCAATTGGAGGAGGTTGATGGTGACTAAGTTGAAAGCTAAGTTCATACCTGCTGACTATGAACTAGACTTGTTTAAGAAGTTGCAGAATCTAAAGCAAAAAGATTTGGCTGTGGAAGACTATACCGAGGAGTTCTACAAACTTATTATTCAGTCTGGACACAAAGAACTTGGTAAGGAAAAGGTAGCTCGATATGTGAATGGTTTGAGATTTAGTATTTAGGATGAGCTTGGTATGCTAAAGATTGATTCAGTTGAGGATGCTTATCAGTATGCTCTAAAGGTGGAAGATAAGTTGAAGAGGAAACAACATGGTAATTCCCGAGGGAAGGAGAAGCTTGATCACTCGGTGAAGGATAAACTGACTGATGAAGATGAATCGAAACCCGTTGAATCAAAGAAAAAGATAGGTAGGGTTATCTTTAAGGGCACTTGTTGTAATTGTGGTGAAGAAGGACACAGATCTTTTGAGTGCATGTAGAAGAAGATTAGTGATCGAAGGAATGCAGTGGTGAATGAGAACATATTGAATGAACCTGATACATAGTCTGAAAATTTGCTGGTTCAAAGAACATTGCTCAGTACAAAGGTGGAACCTTGTCAGAGGAGTAACTTGTTCAAGACTTGGTGCAAGTCAGGAGGTAAACTCTATAATGTGATTGTGGATAGTGGTAGTATTGATAACCTTGTAGCCAAGGAGATGGATCAAAAACTTGGTTTGAAGAAAGTGAGACATCCTTATCCTTATAGGATTGGTTGGTTACAAGATATTCATGCTTTGGAAGTAAGGGAACAATGTCTTGTTGATTTTCAAATTGGCCAATATAAGGATCAAGTGTTGTGTGATATTGTGAACATGAGTAGTTGTCACATATTGCTCGGTATACCTTGGCATTATGATTGCAGAGCTATGAATGATTGTGTCAAGAATGTGTTTATTGTTGAGAAGGATGAAAATGATGCAAGGGTATCCTCAATTCCTGAAGATTTTGGTAGTCTCGGTAATTGTTTGGTGGAGTTTGGTTAATTGGCCAGAGATCTTGGTAGAAGATTGGAATTTCTCAGTCTTTGGTGATATTTCTCGGTCGGAATCTATTTGGCTTCACTGATAGAGCTCGGTGGTTGATGGTCACTCGATGACTTGGTGTTTCTAGTGCTCAGTGCTTGGTTACCGATGGGGTCTCGATGTTTATTACTGGTGCTCGGTGTTCTTGCCGACCAACTTGTTTGTTTGGATGAATTGGCTTGGCCGATTGGTGCATTTAACTTGGGTTGTGCTCCTCAAGTTATGGATTGACCATTAGACATGTGGGGGCCTAGATTTGGCATGTTGCATTCTCCTATGTGGATCTGGATGCTGACATTATGAATTAATTAGTGGAAGGCTATGTGAGAGCCGACTGATGTTGCATTTAATATTTGTTTGTCTTTGGAAGTCGACTGGGTTTTGGGATTTATTTTTCTTTAAAGACAACTTGTGGCTGAAGATTAGTATTTAAGAGGGTGTTTGGGTAGTTGTTTATGCAAATATCTAGAGAGATAAGAGGTAGATTTGGCAGGTAGAAGGAAGTAGAAGAAGTGTAGAAAAGTTAGTAGCTTGCAAGCTTAGGAACAAGAAGATTGCTTAGTGGCTTGCGAGCACAAGTTTAGATCTTTCTTAGAGTACCTACCAGTGTCCTATTGTGTTACAGACCTGGGCTAGCTGAGTAGACTTGGATCTTGCAAGATCTTGAAGATCATATTATTATCTGATAGTTTGTAATAATAGAGCTAGTGGTTTGCATGCTTAGAGACAAGGAGATTGCTTGGAGGCTTGTGAGCTCAAGTTTAGATCCGCCTTATGGTTTCCATCAGTTGTTGATTTGTTTCTGAGCTGGACTAGCTGAGAGGTTGCATAAATACTTTTGATTGTATTTGGCCCTAACTTGAAAGACCTTATAGCTGGGCATTTTAATGAAAATTAAGTTGAATCATTATATTGTTGTGTTATTCTGCTATGGGTATTTGGCTGCTTGTTTGGACTGTCCTTCATTGGATCCTCCTTACTTGACCTACGTCAGGTGGTATCAGAGAAAAGTTGATCTTGTTTGGAGAAAGGTTGGCGAAGAGATTGTGTGCAATCTGAGTTGCAAATCCATGTTATTGAACTTGTGAAATCGTGGCCTAGTTGTTCATGCAAGGTGGCAGGTTGCAATCTTACTTTCATACAACTCAGAGGTTGTCACAAGGTGGTCAGTGTTGGGTTTGTTGCAGAGGGTTTTTGAAGATCTTTGGAGATGTCTCCTAGAAGATTGGACCCTAGTGCGATTGAAGATCTCTACGATGTGGTGGAAGCAAAGATTTCTGAGAGGTTTTCTCAATGGGAAATTGATTTGTTGAACCAAGTGGATAACCTTGTGAAGGAAAGTGTTGTTGAGCTTTGTAAAGCTTACTGAAGTTGGGACATGCCAATCTGAAAGAAAGTTGTCTGGACGGTTATAAGACTGGTCCAAGAGAGAAGACATCTTAACAAGGTTACTTGTGATCATGTGGAAGTACATGAAATTGGTTTTGATGTTCAGTTGGTGGAGTCTGACATGAAACTTGCAGAGCAACTTGTGGCTATTGTTGAGTTACCTATGCTTACCGACGATGTTGTTGACCTTGTTGAGGCTGGTGAGGAGATTGGTTTTCATGATCAGTTGATTGTGCCTGACATGGAGATTACAGAGCATCTAGTTGTGTCTGGTCAGGTTGTTGTTGATGAGGAGTTATTTGTTGTTGAACACCTTTGTGATGATGGTGTTACCGAATTGCTTTTGTTTGGTGTTGAGGTACAAATGTTTTTTGTTGATTTCAAACTTGAGTCGTTGGTTGACAGTGATGATTCTTGTGATGAGGTTCTGAGACGGGATTCTAACTTGATACTTGGTGATGGGTTGAAGGCTTGGTTTATTTAGGATGTTGAACATGTTGATTGGTTGGTGACAGATTGGTTAAGGAAGCCTTGTGTGAAGATGAAGTGGATGGCAAATTTTCTTGAAGGAGCAAAGTGTGGGACACACATTCTTATTTACCTCGGGTACCTGATGCAGGGGCATCCTCAGTTCCTGAAGATTCTGGTAGTCTCAGTAACTATCTGGTGGAGTTCGGTTAATTGTCTGGTGATCTCGGTAGAAGACTGGAATTTCTCGATCTTTGGTGATAGTTCTCGGTTAGAGTCTGTTTGGCTTCACCGATGGATCTCAGTGGTTGATGGTCACTCAGTGTTTTTGGTGCTCAGTGCTTGGTTACCGACGGGGTCTCGGTGTTTATTATTGGCACTCGGTGTTCTTGCTGACTAACTTGTTTATTTGGATGAATCGGCTTGGCCAACTGGTGCATTTAACTTGGGTCACACTCCTCAAGTTATGGATTGATCATTAGATGTGTGGGGACCTAGATCTGGCATGTTGCATTCTCCTATGTGGATCTGGATGCCGACATGATGAATTAATTATTGGAAAGCTATGTGAGAGCTGACTGATGTTGCATTTAATATTTGTTTGTCTTTGGAAGCCGACTGGGTTTTGGGATTTATTTGTTTGTAAAGATGACTTGTGGCTGAAGATTAGTATTTAAGAGGGTGTTTGGGTAGTTGTTTAGGCAGAGATCTGGAGAGACAAGAGGCAAATTTCATAGGTAGAAGGAAGTAGAAGAAGTGTAGCAGAGTTAGTAGCTTGAGAGCTTAGGAACAAGAAGATTGCTAGTGGCCTGTGAGCACAAGTTTAAATCTTTCTTGGAGTACCTACCAGTGTTGTTAGAATTTAATATTTCCTTGGTATATATGTATTTAAAGGATAAACCAAGGTATCCTATTGTATTTGTCCTCTAGTCCATGTAGGAGGACATGTCACATATTTGTAATTCCTTTTATAAGGAAAATATATATTCCTCCTTAAGAGGAATCTCACGTTTGTCTCACACACAACATGAATGTGGCATTCATCTAAGATGGGAGTTACATGCAAACTCCTTCACTCATCTCTACCTAAAGATATGTCTCTCACACACTTGCTCAATTAATCTTCTCTATTCTTTCATTCTTTCTCCATATTGTAATGAGCTTTTAGCTCCATTCTTTCTTCTTCTTTTGGCTTTGAGCCTCATTCATAATTCACAAGGGGTTTTTCTTTGCTTTTCCCCTTTCAAATTTTTGTGGTCTTGCCTTGGTTCTTGGAGCATTTTTGTGAGCTTGTGTTTGATCTCTTGAAGGAAATTCTCTCTCTCTCTCTCTCTCTCTCTCTCTCTCTCTCTCTCTCTCTCTCTCTCTCTCAGTGTTTGGTAAATCTCTTCCTTTGCATACTCTCTTGGATTCTTTCCTTACCTTTTTCATTTTATTTTATGATTCTAACAAGTGTCCAGTTGTGTTACAGACTTGGGCTAGCTGAGTAGACTTGGATCCTATGAGATCTTGAAGATCAGATTGTTATCTGATAGTTTGTAATAGTAGAGCTAGTGGTTTGCATGCTTGGAGACAAGGAGATTGCTTGGAGGCTTGTGAGCTCAAGTTTAGATCCGCCTTAGGGTTTCCATTAATTGCTAATTTGTTTCGGAGTTGGACTAGTTGAGAGGTTGCAGAAATACTTTTGATTGTATTTGGTCCTAACTTGAAAGGCCTTACAGTTGGGCATGTTAATGAAAATTCTGTTGAATCATTGTATTGTTGTGTTATTCCACTGTGGGCATTTGGTTGCTTGTTTGGACTATCCTTAATTGGATCCTCCTTACTTGACCTACATCAGACAAGATGTTTTCCCTGATGTCTTTGCTAGATACAACACTCAGTAGGAGAAACCTAAGCTTTGGTAGCCGAGATGAGTTGAGGGATTCTGAAAGGATTGATCAATATGGAGAACATACCTATGTATTATCAAGGAAAGACTTGAAAAGACAGAGGAAGCAAAAATGGAAGAATGTGCAAGGTGAAGACCTGAAGGACTTGTATGTGAAGAACTAGTTCGGGGTTTATGTGTTGAATCTTGAAAGATGTTCTTCCAGCTATTGAGAACATCTTTTTGAACCCGGGGTGTCTGATGTAGGGGCATTCTTGGGTTTTTGGAAAATCTGCATGGTGGTGTGTTGAAGTGGTTATATGTTGCTCGGTTGCAACTTTTACCAAGGATCTCGGTCATTGAAGGGGCTTGGTCACTAAAGGAACTCGATAAAACCTCTAGCACTCGGTGGAACATGTAATCGATAATGCTTGTGGTGCTCGGTCGATGTGCTTTCTTGGTGATGCCTAGCATGCTTGATTGTTTTACTAGCGCTCGGTAGTTCTGGCTTACTGACTGGAGTTTTTGGAGATTTGGTTAGCCGACTTGGTTTATTTAATGTTGGTAGCTTGTGTTGTATTCTCCTATGTGGATCTTGAGGCCGACATGGATATTTAATTGTTTGTAAGGCTATTTGAGAGCCGACTATTGTTGGATTTAATATTTTTTTGTAGTAGAAGCAGACTTGGCTTAGGAGTTAGTTGTTTCTTCCACCTGACTTGTGGTTGAAGAGATGTATTTAAGGAGTGTTTGGGTAGTTTTTTAGGGGTGGTGGAAGGAGTCTGATTCAGTGAAGGACAAGGATAGTAATTAGATCCTACGAGATATTGAAGATCAGATTATTTATCTGATAGTTGTAATAGCAGAGCTAGTGGTGAGCATAATTGGAGACAAGGAGATTTCTTGGAGGCTTGCGAGCTCAAGTTTAGATCTACCTGAGTGTTTCCACCAGTTTTTGATGTGTTGCAGAGCTAGACTAGCTAGGAAATTATAGAATTAATGTTGTAATTGATTGTATTTGGCCCTAACTCGAAAGGCCTTACAACCAAGAATGTTGAATGAAAATTTTGTTTGAGCATATTCTTGTTGTGTTATTCTGCATTGTTGGTGTTTGGCTACAAGTTTGGATAGTCCTTCAGTGGATCCTCTAACCTTGACTGCATCACTAAATTTGCACCAAAAATATCAACATGTTACTTCACAAAGTTGGCTAGGACCTAAATGAAGAAAATGCCAACCTACTAGAAAATCACCAAATACAATCACCACGATCAATGAAAACCATAAACATGGTAATAGCATGATCCAATAATACCAACAAAAAGAAATAATAGCTTCTCAAACCTTTGCATCAACTCGATCTCAAAATCAAATCTCATCTCTATACTGAATACTAGCAACACTGAACACCGAACTCTACCATACTAAAAAGATAACTTGTTGATCTCTAAATCATGAACAACACAAGTTGAGAAAACAAACAATGAATCCCAATATTACCACCAGCTTTGCATCAACTAAATCAACCACACTGATCCTCACCAAAGAAAAAATGCAACCTCTAAACATAGGAATACTCAAATATAATCAATTGATAAATCTATCCAAGCTCACTCAATATTTTATGTGAACCTCTATAATTTGACCAGAATAAACTATGGACATATTTGAGACACCAACCAGAATAGTAGCAAATGATCTTCAACAAATCACCTAAACAACTGAAATCATCTTCTTTGAAAAAACTAAACACATTGTATGCAACAACAATAGTATGTTGACATCAATGAAAAAATACTAATATTTTAACACATAAATAAGATCTAATCAATAATCTATGACATGATCAACAATCCCCAAACAAAAATTCCTAAGTCTCCATCACCTCCTCCTTCATCTTCTTCCAAATCAAATGTGTGTTTAGGTGATGATTGGGGTTCCTTGGAATTTACAAGTTCCTTCATTGGATAATATAAAGTTGACCCTATCCACCTTCACATTCCATACATATCATTTGCACCTGTTGTCAAAGATGGTTATCCTTTTGTATTGCAGGAACATGTAAATACTATGAATTATACCATTCATGGTGATCCTCCCCCTCTTGAGGAGTTGAAATCATGACATGGTCAAGGATTTAATATCCTTCTAAGTATGGATTCAAAGGAGGTAATATTGGATGTATGGAACATGGCTTTAAGATCCCTTTGGAACTTAATCATGATCTTTTATGATGGGTTTGGGTTACAAGCCTTCTCCTCTATCTTTAACTCCTCCTCTACCATCTAATGTATCTATGTCTTCTTCTTGTGAGCAATCAAACTTTTCTCCACAAGAGAAAGGCCTACTTCCTACTCCCACTTGATTACTCTTCCTCCTCCTACATGTAAGAAGCTCCATAATATGAATGATAAAGAAAGACACTATTTTTGTGCATATCATCAAGTGCTTGGTCACTATACTAGTGAATGTAAGGCCTTGAAAGATAAAATACAACAACTTCATGAATCAGGTGTCATCAATCATTTTCCTATTGACAAGCCTACATCTTCTTCTATGCATAACAAGTGATTTTGAGGCTTACATCTATCCTATATTTTATGCATATCTATCTTAAGATCTTACATTATCTTATTTTCCTTTGTGGGGGGCAATCCACTATCTTATCAAATATTTCCATATCACACACCTATCTAGATTTTTCTACACATATTGACATGATCTAAGCTACCCTGTCACATGCCTATCTAGCTTTCACCATGCATGTCGACATACCATCTAAAGCCTCCATATCACATGCCTATCTAAAATTTACTATGCATGTCAAAGCACAATCAAAATCACCCTATCATATGGCTATCTAGCATAACACAATTTTCTACCCATACTGACATGAATTCCTTTATAGGAGCCCTCTTCCATGGTGAATTTGGTTACTTTGAGTGTCTTTTTTAGTAGTTTTTTTCATCCATAGAAGGGTTGGTGCTAGTAATCATGACCATCTACATGACCCCTAGTGACAGATCAAGCCAGTTTCTTAGACATGTGTCATCTCTTCAACATCGGTTGCTTCCCTATCTATTGGTTGTATTCTCTCTTGAAGCAATCAATCCTAAATTATTCTCTCCTTATTTGGAATTCCTCTATTTTTTGTTTATGTACTTTGGGGATGATGTATTGTATTGAGACAACCTTTCTCGTCAAGGTCTCTTTAACATTGTTGACCCAAAACTTGTTGTTTGTGCTAACCCCGTGATCTTATAGATCTCAAATTATAACTATGTTGTCTTGTGTAGCTTTTTCTCTCTAATACATTTGATTTTCAAGTTGTCACCCTAGGGACATACTATTGTGGTTCAAAGAGTTTTCTACTTCCTCTACAATATCCTTTTGGTATCATGATGTTATTTTCTAAATCAGTAATTTCCTCTAGGATGCATATTCATTTAGATTCATCAGCTTGCTAAAGTGGGGCAAAATGTAGAGTCAAGATTTGCATACCCCTGTTTGCAATTTAGGTCACACTTTTGTAACCGCTTAGTGTCTATTCCCATAGTATTTGAGTAGGTCCATTTCATCACTTACATTAGACTTTTCCTTCTCAAGATGCTCAAAGTCCTTGTCAACAACTATATTCCAGTGTCAACTTTGCATTAGCCACATGTTCTCTTTGTCCACTTGTCATTATTTAACATGATTCATTTGAACACTAGCACACCACACAAACATCTCAATGCTACACATTACTCCATCTATATCCCAACTTTCAAAGGTTGGTCTTCCACTTGTCACTTTCTTTTGTCAGTGGAATGGACTAGAATCTTCTAGAATGGCAAAAAAGTCTCTTTTTCTCTCCTAGTCTCTCTTTAAATCAATATATTTATTGCATTCAAGCTCTTTGGGTTTTCTTTCTCAGATCTCACTTATAATATTGGCATCCTCTAATCTCTCATTTGGATAAAGTAGACTATAATTAGCTACAACATTCATTGCAACAATATATCTAGCTCTCTTAGCTTTTCCAAACCTATCTCTAGTAATATCTCTTCACTTCTCTTATGTCTTTGAGAATCTTGGGATTTATCACATTCTTTTTCTATAATATATCTCACGTAATAGGGGTTCTCCTCCATCTAGCAGGGTTTATTTCTATTATATTTTCATCTTTGATTCAATCTATCTATCTATCTGGTTGTTGTGGAGGAGGAAACACCAAAGCAGTGACTTGACTGAAGCAAGTCTCCAAAAATCCCCAAACATTTTTCCTCTCTTGATTTTGTGCAATTTCATTGGACGCACTCAACTGCATGGAGGTTTTTGAGTATTTAAACATATTATTCATTTATTTTATTTATATTTTATAGTATTTTCTGCCATATTTCTAATTTTTTATTTTTCAAGTTATTTGAAGTGCAGACCTAGGTTTTCTCTACATCCTAAGAATTTTCTATTTCGATTCGTATAGGACTAGAGGGCGCCGCACAAACATTTGTGCATTGCACTTGCTTCCTTGGCTAAGATAATCAGATTTGGACTGAAGACTCTTTGTCATCAAGATTTTCCATTTCTGAAATCAAGATATTATTTTCCTTCATCTATAATAAGATATTTCCACTGGTTTAGCCAATTGTGGATATATGAGTGTATGTTGTGAACTTGGCTCTCAAGGGAACATAGTTTCCTTTTGGCAAGGTCAAGTTTATGACACTACATGATGAATGAAAAAAGGAAGAGATCCTTTTCAAATACATCTACCTCCAAGGGGAGATCTTGAATAAAATTAACATCATTGACCAAAAGAGAGGAAGGAGAACAAGAATTCACACCTTCCCCATTTCTAGTTATAGGGATTCTTGATGAAGAATAACATGCTTTGAGCCCCTAAGTAAGGGATTAAATTATGATGAACATGTAATTGAAAAAAAGGAATATGATGTGATCAAGTATGCACACCTCTTGCATAAGAGAGAATCCACAAGAAAAAACAAATAATTCCTCGTAAGAAAGAATGTCACATGATAAACAAATACCGCTTAATTAAAGGAAAGTGGATCCTTAGAAAGGATAGGAGATTGAAACAACACCCTTTCCCCCTAGGCATGGAGACAATGATAAGAAGGCTATTATTTTTCTCAAAAAGTATGATTGCACCTAAAATTATACTACCATGAATGACAATGATCCCCCAAGGGAAAGACTGACAATGTCACATGATGTAGAACAACATAATAGGAGCTTAAATGTTATCTAGAATAATCATGATTGAAATACAACATATTGTTACATGTTACATAAATGATACCATAATCAATGATTTTTTAATCTTATAATGCAAAGCTTGACATTCGTTAGTAGATTGGTCGTGATATCAATGATACATATATAAAGGAAGATTCATGAGATTTTTTCTATATTTCTTCTTTTGCTTAGGTTAGTTAATCAACTTGAAATGAAGGGGGTCAAAAAAAATGCTATCTTGATTAAATCATGGCATATAAGTATTAGGCAATAAAGGAGGGGATTATGACAAAGGAATATGTCAGAAACTAAACCCTTCCATAGGAAAGTGTGATGTAGGTTTCTCATGTGTCTCAATGCTTTGTTTTACACATCCTAAACCATGCTCAAGATTGTAAGTTGAAATATTAGAATGAGATAGTTGAATAAGTGATACAATGGGGCCTTTAGAGGCTCCAATATTAGATTTAGAAGCTTTATATTTCCCTATAAAAGATTGTGTAAAGTCTAATGACACCCAATAATCTCCTAGGAGGTTTTATTGAGAGGTAGCAGATGGTTTATCAACATGTATTAGTGAAGGAATAAAAGATTTTCCATTTGTAAGCACTCTGAATTTTATGATCATGACCTATGGTATAAATTTTGTTATTATAGGTGAACTTTACTTTTTTACGAAGAGTAGAAGGGACAACTTGCATGGCATGCAACCAAGGTATCCCTAGAAGAATATTATAACTAAGTGTACAATGTATGACATGGAAAGGTGTGGATAAAGTGAACAAACCTATAGTATCATGTAAGGTTATAATACCTAACATATCTCTTGCAACATTGTCAAAGCCACAAATAGAAGAAGGGTCAAGTTTAATTAAGTAGATATCCCCATTAAT
The DNA here is from genome assembly GCA_027943335.1 of Chamaecyparis obtusa. NCBI lineage: Eukaryota > Viridiplantae > Streptophyta > Pinopsida > Cupressales > Cupressaceae > Chamaecyparis > Chamaecyparis obtusa. The sequence goes on from BSBK01000300.1 coordinate 697,680, forward strand.
CTTATGGAATAACTTAATGCTACAAACATTAAGACTGAATCCATTATCAACCAAGGTTCATCCAATGGCATTACCATTAATAAGAACCACAATCATGAGAGGATCATATTGATGTTGCATTTCAAAGGGAGGTAACATTTTTTGGGAAAATACTTTATCCTTAGGTTTAGTTGTATTCATATAGTCCAAGAAGGCTGGAATATCATTAAGTCCAATAAGATGAGAACTACCAATATTTTGCAAAGTGTCTTGAAGCATAGGATGGCATGTGGGTGAAAATTGAACCAAGTCCCAAACATATATCTTAGCGGGAGTAGAAATTTTTTTTTCAGTAAGATTATTATCCTTAATTTTTTTATGGACAAGGAAGGGGGGATGAAGAACAGGTTGAGACAGGGGAAGAACATTAGAATTCTTCTTGTTGGTTTGAGTATTATACTTGTGAGCTACTGAAAGATAATTGGGTTTTTTAGCACATTTTACCATAATCACCATTTTTTTGAGGGTGAGGGGTATCTTGATCAAGATGGAAAACAATATTAGGTTTCTCACTACCCATAACCTAGACATCATTGACTTGAGTAGGCCCTTAGTTGTTCACAATTTTATCTCTAGAATGGAGAGCATTAAGGAAAGTGGTAACGATATTATCCTCTTCTTAAAAGGTATCCCTATGAGTAGGAAAAGCTTTAGAAGGGGAATTAGCAAACCATCAGTGCTTAATCTCTAAAAGGAATGTCATCCAATGAAGGTAAGGTGACATTAATAAAGGTTTTTATAATATCCTCCTCTTGCTCTAAAATATCCTCATGGGGGGATACATCTTAGGAGAAGGATCAACATCACTCATTAATGTTTCATCTCTAGAGGAAAAATCATTGAAATACCTAGAAGGTAAAGTTTCTTTAAGGGAATTAACAACCATACCAATCTCCTCTACCAAAATATCATCCTCTTTCACTAGAGTACTCAAATAGGTAGGACACATATCAATATAATAATCAACACCATCCTCCAATAGTTCATCCTAAATAGGGAGATCACTGAGAGAAGTGTTATATTCTTGCACAAATATGTCCTCATGGATAAAAGAGTCTTTTGAAGTTGGATAAAGTAATAAAAGGGAGGCTAGGATACTATCATCTTTGTGAACTATATGCATTATAAAAGTAAGCTAATTGAAAACATGATGCAAATATTAGCAAAGTGTAGTACCCATATAATCCTAACATGTCTTTGATATCTTTGTTGGAAATATTGTTGGAAACTTTATGCTTCTTTTGCTGACATAATTAGGAATAGGCCTAAAGTGCTTGTCAAATCCATTATGTTTTAACTATAATTTAGTTTTGACAATGATAAACGTATCGATGCTTTTAGCTACTTCTTTCATATAGGTGTTCATTTATAATTATACTTTGACATATTTATGTGTGTTCTATATGTGTTCTCTTTATTGATGATTATGATCACTCTTAGATAAATTAGTTATAAGGACTAACAACCTCGAGGTTGATTATGATAGTTTGATTCTTACATCTTGATTGATATATGAACATTATTTATGTTCTCGTCACTTGTTAAATAATATGTTTTTAGAACTTCATTAATTATTGATGATTGCAATTACTGAAACTAACCCATGATCATATGTTTACGCTCTTCATATACTTTATATTTATATATTGTCATGACTATTGCTATCTATGATTATATTTGATCATTTATTTAGTTGTGGATTTCAATTATGAGACTAATCCTGACCATGTGACGATTTATGTTATGGATTTAATCCAAATTTTATTCTATATTTGATTCATGATGTCTTGTGATGCTTACATATGTGCTTGTATCTATGATCTGCTTGTATGGATAGGGGTGAAGTCGTAGTTACTCATCTAGTGAGGTTCCACACGATGTCTTGACCCCTATCACTATTTGTATTGTCTTATGTATATGTATATGCACATGTATATTTGTTTGGTGATGCAAGTATGCAGGTACTGGCATCGACTTCACTTGGCTTTACAGGTCTGAGTGTGCCCTCAAATCCTTGATTATTGTTGTTGCATAGATAGTACCAAGGCCTTTGCATGAGTCTCCCTTTTTCCATTATCTGATTCAAGAACTTTGGGGTTCTTTCTTTGTTAGTGAGCTACCAGGGTGACAATCTAGATTCACCTCACCCAGTTGGGCATGGTTTTGGATTGTGCCTTGTGGTCCCTTTCATCCATTTGGTTGATGATTTATTTATTCATTTTATTTAATTGTCCTTCTTGGGATGATTCTCAGTTGATCTTTTCTATGTTGCGCTTCAAGGTTTCTTGCTTGGTTAGGAGACTGGCTTGAATTGCCTTATTGAATGTGGTTGACCTTGTTGATCTTGTGGATGTCTCGATATGTTTCATAGTTGATTGTTATGAGATCTTTTGGATGTTAGATTTATTGTGAGGCACGTGTTATTATTCAGTCTAAATGATATATCTTATAATAAGTATGTATGTGTAATAATATTATGATGATATTTGTGGGTTTGTGGATATTTTGGATTAAGGTAAAGTAAAGTATTATTAATAATTAATTATCCATAATGCAAGGTATAGTATTCTTAATGATTAATTATAATTTATGAGGATAGGGCATGAATATACTTTTAATGATATTTAAATACATCATTAAGTTATCTGGTGGATATTGTGTAATTATTATTTAGAGTGAAGCATTATAAAAAAATTGTAATTATTAATTTATATATGCGTATAATCATGATGACAACTATTAATTAAATTTGACCAATAAATAAATATGTTCAAATGGTATTAAGTAAATATATATGTTAGGGGGTGATTGTTATAGCTATGGGATTCGGATTATTTATTATTATAATATGGTTGTAGGGGTGGTTGTTCCCATACAACTCCTTTCAAGGAGATATATAAATGGAATAGAAATATCATTTGGGGGATAGAGAGTATTTTCTAGAAGTTCACACCCGAATCTTAGAAGGGAGTTTTGCAAAGATTGTATGGGAGAATATGGTAAGGATCTGTGATGTACTGAGAGATTTGAGAGTCATGTTTTGCTACAAATGTTTGTGAGTCGATGAAGAAAGAGATTTTATGTGGAGAGTTTCATCAAATTAAGTTGTTGTGGAAGGATCTTCTATTGAATGGGATTGTTTCCAGATTGGATCTCCTCCTTGTCTTTTTCAAATAGCGATCTCTGTAGGGCTCTAGGTAGGATCCATCCCTGGAAGTAATCTTGTATTGAAAATAGGAATAATATGTATGATGTGTGATGTTTTGTATGTGTGTATGACACCCATGATGCCTTTTCTTTGAAAGCGGATTATGTGATGGTAAAATGAATTCTTATTATGTGTGTATGAGATGTATTTATGTTTGTTGATGATCAATTGCTTGCTAGAAATGATTTGAGATCATACTTATTCATTTGTCTCCATAGACTTGTTTCTGTTCTTGAACTAATGCACACATTGATTTGATGTTTGGGACTCTCTTAGTGATGTTTTTGGAAGGGAATTAAGGAGATCTCAAATGGGTCTTCCTTAGATTCCACTTCCAATGCTTGGATTTTGCTTAATTTTTGTCATAATATCAATCTGGAAATGATATTTCTTTTTAAACATTTAACAATCACGCTTGTCATTCTAAACTCCCATGTGTGTTGATCTATTAACTCAAGTGCATTGTTTTGTTATTGCAAGTGTGTTGTTCCATTATTGCAAATGCATAGTTTTGATTATACAAGTGTGTAGTTCTCATTATGCAAGTACATAGTTCTAGTATAACAAGTGCCTCTTGTTATGTGCATGTGTGTTTTTGCCACCTTGCAAGTGCATTGTTATGCCTATAAGTTTGTTTTTTTAGCTAGAAGGTTAGGAATCATGCCAGTTTGGTGTTCTCAGTTCGGTTCTAGCCTTAGGGTATTACATAAAATGTAACGTTTAAGTATAAGTCCTTTCTTGTACTTTAAGTTACATTTTATGCAATACTTTTAGGATGTTTGAGAGTGGTTTCAACCTCATATGAGTTATTATAAAGACTCTAGATTTTGAGAGTTTTTAGAAAATTTTAGATTTAGCCAAATTTCAAGAGTCAACATGTTTACTTCAACATGAATCCATTATGATGTTTTATGGTTTTGAGTCAGTACTAGAGGAACTTGTGATCTGATTTTCGGATACATTGAAGTAACATCACACTTGGTATATTTTGATTCCCTCTTGCATGTTTTGAATAATTTTGAATGCCAAATTAGGGTTTAGTGTTGTTCAACGAACTAGGGGCAACCGGTGATCACTTAAACCTAATCAATGGATGTTGTGATGTTATAATGACATGTACTATGTTGTGTTGAGACTCTTGAGTCATTTATGATATTTTTATGGGTAGAAAATCTAGATACTCTAGGTGAGTGGATCACAAGTGGGGGTTGGGGCCCTAAAGTAGCTAGCCAAGATAACCCATTGTGAGTTGTGTAATCAAGTGATAACCTAAATAAATGAAGTGGAAATGGAGGGAATAACACATTAAAAAGATTAAGTGATTCCTCGCCCATGCTGCTAGTGCTTGTAAAGGCTATGTATGAGAGTGGAGAAGGTTCCTTATGAGATGGCACAATAAAACAACCTTGTCCCCATGAGAGGTGTTTGGTTCTGCATGTTCCTACTTGGGGGTTGGGGCCTAGAGAGGCTAGCCAAGATAACCCAAGGGTTGAGGGCTATGCGATGAAAATCACCTAATAGTTAGCTTAGGGTTCCTACACTTGGTTTTGTGCCTCTAGTAGTCTTGGTTTTGTTGTCTTTCATGATTTATGCTTGTTCTAGGAAGTGTTTACCACCTTAGGTATGTCCTAGTTGTTATCGCTTGTGCGTGCCTTAGTTTTTATCTCTTGGCTTAGGAGAATGGGCCTATTGGTTCCATGTGGTTGGGTGGTTAATCTTTAGTATACCAAGGTATTATTTGTGGTTTCATAGATGATTTTGGCACATGTTCCTTTCCATACTTGTAATTGAAGATGTAGGATTTGAGCAATACAAATCCACAAAACCCGAAGATCACCTGCATACAAAAACCTATTACAAGGAAGTAGAAGAACGATCAATAGAAACCCCCAAAGGCAAACCCTAGTGCATGTAATAATTAGTTTAACTATTACATGACTAATGCATGCAATTTTATATTTAAAACAACTAGTGCATGAGTTTAAAACAACTCGTGCATGTGTGTTTAAATATAAACAACTAAAGCAAAAGAGTTGACATCTTAAGAAGGGAGTAAATATTAATTAACATAAATAATACTTTACTCTAACACCCCCCTTAAGATGAGCAAAAATGCAGCTACAAACAATGCAAGAAGAAAGCAAAGGAAACTACAGTGATGAAAGCATAAAAATGGGTCCCGACAACATGGCCTGATGAGGTACCCATGTACAAAGGAGTCTCTATAAAGCAGAGAAATAGAGAAAACCACATGGGAAAAAATCTACTCCAAAAAGAGACAAAGACTAATCTAAAGGACTAAAGAAGCCTCCAAAACTAGGAATGTTCCAGAAAATAGGAACAAGAATGAACATGTAGAACATCACTGAAGCAAAAGGATGCAAACTCTGCCAAAAAGTAATTGCCGATCTAAAGATCCTCCACAGAAATATGACCAAGTAGAGAAGACAGTAATCTACATGAGTGCCCTCAAATGACACTACTCAAATCGGGAGGTAAACAAAGGCAAACACCTGAATTCGAAGATATAGATGGCATAAACACCAAAAGCCTGAAGAGCTGATCAATCAAAGCTGGAAGAGTGCATCCAAAAATAGGAAAGAAAGAGTGTCTATATGGTAAATGATCCATCTCACTGAAATGCATAGGTACCCAGCCACTGCATTCGCCTAGTACATAGGAATAAATACTAAATACATAGCTCACACTATTGAACCAAAGAAGTAGAAGATTGATCAATAGAAACCCCCATAATGCTGACAAGAGAGAGGTGACAGGTACACTGAAAAGAGTGCCAATAAGAACTGCATCGTGAAGAACTAGGAACATTGAAGGTGCATAGAAAGCACAAGCACAAATAAAGATACCCTAAGGCTAATGTCATGGAAGGAACACTCACTTGACAAAGGTAGATGGAAAACAAAGGCAAACATCAAACCCCTTCATGGCACTTTATAATGGAGTGCGAGTACAAATAGCACAAACATGTTCAAGATTCCAAGCATGCAAGAAAATGACACTTTATCTTAGTGCATGTGCATAAAAGAATGCTACAAAAGTGAAGTATACACTGCTCAAATAAGAGAGAAGGCTTCTGAAACAAAAGAACAGCCTAAGAAGAGTCACCCCTTAAAGGGAAGAGATCCCAAGACCTGTAACATCCAAGATATCCACCAGAGTGCAGAAGTGCAAAAAATTGAATAAAATATACCCAGAGTAGAATCTAGAAAAATGACTCATAGAAATAGAAAGCTCTTAGAACAAGCTTTCCAATGATATCTCGCTTTCCAATAACAGAGTCTGTATGCGCAAGATAGAACTTCCGGAGTGCAAAACTGAACATCTGACTTTGATAGTAAAAAACACCATAAAAAAATCAAAAATCAAAATTCAAAACTCCAGATCTAGATAGAGCTTAGAACCAAATTTTTGACGATATCTCATTTGTCCGATTTCGACACCGTATGCTCAAGATATGAGCAAAATACCAACTGGTGCGCAAGAGGGCTCAAAAATGGTGCAAATGATGGTGATGCATGCTGATGTCATCAAATGATGGGCTTAAATTTAACGGCCAAATGGCCCTCATGCCCAAAATGGAAAAAAAAATTTAAGAAAAAAATAAATTTTTTTTCAAAATCGCATGTGCACCTCGGGATCCGTGCCAGCCCTTTTCAGATTTTTGCCTCGATTTGCATGCCAATTTTTTTTTTATCTTAATTTGTGTGCCAGGCAACAAATTTTTTTACCTTGATTTGCATGCCAAAACATGAGAATTTTACATCAGGGAGCGTGTCAGACCATACAAATTCTACCTTGGGAAGTGTGCTACGCTGTCTAGTACCAAAAAAATGCTCCAAAATGCAAAGTTGTCCAAATTGGATGTGTCTTGTATCAAAATATGGGTTTTTGGGCGTTGCAAGCTCAACAGTGAGGTCCGTTTGAGCTCAAAGTGCACCAAAATTTAGGGACCTCCTAATTTCAATAAAAAATAACCAAAAAAGCCTTAATTTGAATCCTTCAAACGTGAACAAGCTGTAGCAGATTAGACTCTGATACCATGTAGGATTTGAGCAATACAAATCCACAAAACTCGAAGATCACTTGCATACAAAAACCTGTTACAAGGAAGTAGAGACAAGAAGAGGGCAAGGGTTTGACTCAAAAATATGAAGAAGAAAATATCCTCAAATAATGAATAAATTGAATGTACAATGGATCATCCTAATAAAGAAGATCGAAAGTCTTGAAAGGCAAACCCTAGTGCATGTAATAATTAGTTTAACTATTACATGACTAATCCATGCAAGTTTATATTTAAAACAACTAGTGCATGAGTTTAAAACAACTCGTGCATGTGTGTTTAAATATAAATAACTAAAGCAAAAGAGTTGAATCTTAAGAAGGGAGTAAATATTAATTAACATAATTAATACTTTACTCTAACAGAAGATATTATATCTAGCTTAATGCTTCATATTAAGATGTAGTTGATGTAAATGTAATTATACAATTGTAAATTCCTAAAGGATTCATTTGTAAGTGATGTTATGATATATGTATTAATTCAAGCAATGTAAAGGGAAGGTTAGTTCTAGGTAAAATGAAAAGGGAAAGGATCACATTATGTAAAGCGTATGAATTATATGTGGAAAGAAAGTACTACTTGCTCATGTTGCTCCCTTATGTTAAATATTTTAACGCATGAACTAGACCTAGAATGTGTTAATATCTCAAAAGAAATGATAATGTATGGTTAACGATCAAAGTAATAGTAGATTAGTAAATGAAGTTGTAAGACAATGAATGGTTATGTTTTCAATAAGTAAAATGATAATTTGTCTAGTAAAGATTAAATGGATAATTTTTTACAAAGGAATTTATTTAGGAACCTTTATTTGGAAACCTTAAATGGAACATAGAGTAGTGTAGTTCCCTTTAGTGAATGGTTAATGAATTAGATAGTGTTATTAAAGTAACAAAGTTAGGGAACCTGTGGGGGACATGGGTTTGATTTAATTTTCAATTAATATTCTTATGCATCAGAGAAATATGTTATTTATGTTATAGAGTTAAGTAACAATGCTTTGCACTTCATGATAGATGTTAAAAACACAAATTACTTGCATCTTTATTGGTTAGAAGCCTTGTCCTCTCAGGTTCCCTCGCGGGGCATTACACAAAGTGCAAGAAAGAATATGAAATTTTTATATTTTTTTGTCATCAATGAAAATGCATAAACAATAGTTGAATAGAAATGATTACTAATTAAATTCATACAATGTAGATCTAACATCCAAATTAGAATGGAAATATTATGAGTCAGTTTTACAAAAATGTAGTGAAGGAAATAGTGTTCACTGGCTTACCTAAACACATTAGGAACAATGGAGATATATCCTCTTACATTGGAAGGAACATGATCCAATAGGCTTGAGGAAGTTCAAGCACTAAGTGAATGCATTGATCCTTCCCTATTATGGAAGATGATTGTGCAAATGTGAATAAAAAATGTGAGATCTAGGGCTAGGAAGAGAGAGAAAGAATATTTTTGTAAAATAGAGATATCTATTGGACTATTACACAAATTCTAAGAGTAGATCTAAGAAGCATATAAAACCATCAATCTATACCTAAAATTTGAGCCCAAAACACCTGTCAAGGGTGACCTAGGTAGACATGGACAACTAGACTTGCCCCCCTGTAAATGAAAGTTGCCCTTGTCTTGCCAAAATTTGATGTTAGACCCTGGGATCTAAAGTAGATAGTTAAGACTTCCTAAATATGGATTCAAAGCTTTGATACCTGTTACCTACACAAAGAAAGAGGGGAAAATGTTGGGGAAAAGGGGTTTGCCTTAGTTAAACCCTTGTTTAGGAATTAACCTTGAAATCAAATTAAAATTGCATAAATGAAAGGAAATGTGTTATAAGTAGCAAAAGCATGATAAGTGTCTTATACCTTGATGATGCAAGTGCTTCTTGAAATGAGATCACAAGTGTTGGTACAACATAATTCTACAAAGACCTAATAGGACATCACAACAGACATGCTTTCATGATGATTATTAGTGCTTGCAACAATGAAGAGATTAAATGCCTAAATATGCTTGAATGCTCCTTGAAAGTTTGATTGCTTGCTTGAATATTTGATTTCTTTCTTGATCAATTGATTATATGAGATTGCCTTAGATAAGGATCTTAAAATGAGGGAGGTAGCTTTGTATTTATACTTTCCCAAGCCATTTCAGGGCTCAAGAGTCAAAGTAGGCCAACTTTGAATTTAGACTCCCACCTAAAATCACAATACCAAACTCCAATTCAAATTTGGGCTCATGTTAGCCTGACAAGAGAAACTTTTAATGACAGGCTCACATAATTTACAACCTGCTTTGCTCATGTTGCTTTTGTCAAGGCAAAAATGATCTAAATTTTAATTGGGGGTCAATATGATCATAATGATTCCAAAACTGTACACATAATTGGGGCTTAATAAGTGAAAATGTGTGAAATAGATCACATATGGTAAATAGGGCCTTTGTATGTAAATGGTAATTTAATGGATGAAATAATTAAAGGGACACACTTGCAATTAAGGGGCCCCCGTAGAGATTGAGACAATTTAGGATGCTACAACAGGATCGGGCACAAGAGGCCAAGAATGCTAAAATGAGGCCTAGGTGAGCAATAAAATTGCACGTGAATAAAATTTACAATGCTACATCAAGGAACTATTTGTGAAGTTGGCGACCTATTTTTGCTAGTAGCCAATGCTCAATTTTTTAAAGAGTTATTTGTGGAGCTGATAGCCCCCATGAATATTTGTTTTTTCTACTTATTTTTTAAGTAGTCATTCTAAATTTTATTTTTTAGATTGTATATTTAAAAATAATGTGCAAGTAAAAATGAGGGAACTTTTGGAAAGGAGGGAAATAAATTTGTGGAGCCATGTGACATTTTTGTTCATACACAATCACTTGTTTCTAATTGCTCCACTAAAATGGGGAAAGCTTCTAATTTATACTTTAGCTATAATTGAAAATTTGCATGAGAATAACTACTCAAATTTAAGCAAATGCACTTAAATAATTGCAAGGGGAGATGAGGTCATTTTCAATTTATAAAGTGTAGCCACTACATGAGCTAAAGACATCATTTGGTCCATAAATCTACAATTAAGTTGTCTTGGGGCTTCAAGATTTATTTTGAAAGAGTAGGTCTCATGAAACAAAAAAATAAGCTCTTTCCAATAGATCTACAATACAAAAAAAACAAGAAAGCTCTTGAGTTTGTGTTAGTCTGAAAAAGCTTGTGTTAGTTGAAAATTTCATTAGCAATACTAAAGAAACAACCTAATTTACATTGTTTTGAAAAGCTGACCAAGATATCAAAAACTTAAAGACTTTAAAGAAAGATTTGCTTACTAATTTGTTAGAAATCTCTATTTTAAAAAAATGGTATAATATTAGGAATTTTTATTATTTATTTAAAATTTTTTTTAAGGACTAAAATTCAAAAAGAAAATTAAACAAATATGAAGAAAAACTATAATACAAATATTATCAAAATAATTGCAAGTGGAATAACTTTGAAATTTAATATTTTTGTCACCATGTCACATCAAATTATGTTTGACACTATAACTTTTTTAATTAAGGATGGATGACAAATTATTTTTATGTTCCATTCGCCAAATGGGAGCTTAAATAAACTTAATATAAAAAAAAGAATTTTTTTTTTTGCTTTTGTCCAAACAAATTTTTAATATAAACCAATAAAAAGATAAATATATAATATTTTAACAATCATCTAAAATAGAAAATTAAATATAATTATAGAAAATTAATTTAATTTTTCAATTCTAACTAATTATTGGTTGAACTAATATTAAAATGTTGGATTAAATGAGTGTAGTTTCGAAATTCAGAATTTATGGAGGTGCACATAAGATGAGGGAAAAATTGTAATGTTTTGAGTAAAAATCAATAGGATATTTTTAATTTTTTTTATAAATTAATTTTATTTATTTATTTTACTAAATTAAATATACAAGATGAGTCTAAGAGACCACCAAACCCACAAGATGCAATTGCCAGGACATATGTTTTCGATCCTATGAATTTTTCTGTTGAATCTCTTTGGCATTTCAGGGCAAGCAGACAAGCAGTGACACTGTCCCTTACCAAATGCATTGTTTTGCCCCTCAGATTTTCAGCATCACGGCCATCTGCATGCCTTATTTCCTCTAACCATTCATTACTCTCTACCTCAATATCATCGCATCATGCTACATCCCCAATCCAATCTTTTCCACAACAAGAAGAAAAAAGTAGACGGCTCTTCAACGATGATATTACTGAATTCCTAGTCAAGGAGTGCGGGGTTTATAACTCTCAACTGCCAACGATCCACAGGAAGATCAAGGTACCCCTGTCACTACCCAAATTCCTTGACACAGCCCGACAAGTACTACAACTCTTCAGAGACTTGGGACTCACTCCACACCAGGTAAGGACTGTCATAGTAAAGTACCCAACTCTCCTTACACTTAAAGTGGATCGTCTGAAGCCCAAAATTGATCATCTCACCTCATTAGGTCTTACAAGAGAAGACCTGGCAAGGGTTATAAGCCGAAATCCTAGAATTCTTGGCTCAAGTTTGGAGAAAAACCTAAATTCGAGTATTCAATTTCTTGCAAACCTGTTTGGATCGGAAGCCCATCTGTCCAAAGCGATCAAGAGGGCTCCAGGGATTCTGTTTAATAGCATTTTGACTGGTAATGTGGAAAAGAAGGTGAAGCAGATGAAAAGCATTGGTCTCCAAGAAGAAGAAATCAAAGATATGTTTAAGAGGGATCCGAACTTACTATGTGTAACCACAGAAACTCTTGACAAGAAGTTGAAGCATGTGGCGACTCTCGGTCTCACTGATGAGGAGATCAAGCAAATACTTGTGAAGTTTCCTGCGTTACTGATTCTGTCTGTGGATAAGATGCAGAAGAACATGGATTTCTTGATCCATACTGCTGGGTTTCAACCAAACATTATTTGTACTTATCCTGTGTTCCTTCTGTACAGCGTAGAGAAGAGGCTAAAGCCTCGTTTTATGTTATATAAGTATTTAAAGCAGTCTTCGGAGCCTCTTATTATTAGTCTGGCTACTATGTTTACTCTACGCGATGAAGAAGTTTCCTGCAGGTTCCTTACTGATCTTCAGACATTTAAGTTATATGAAAGTTACGCGAGGAAATCATCTGATACTGCACTTTCCGGATAACGATTTGGAGATGATACCCATTCCTACCACATCAGGTAATATTTTCAGAGAACTAAAATAACCGTTGTTATGGAGGATTTGTAGCATATCATGCTTCTCTGCAATATCCAAACCTCTTCCGAAAACCTATTTTTCTAAATTTGTTAGGCATTTGCAGTTGTTCTTCATTTTACCATAAATATAAGCATAGCAACATAGAGAGTTTTAATTTAACGAATCATGAATGAGGTTGGTGCTGTAAAACAATTCTTTGAATTTGCTAGAAATCCCCAAATATTATTGTTTTACAGAAATATTTCATATGCACATGCAGATAGTGAACATGCTTGTTGTCATGCTCTCAAGCATTAATCATCTGAAGTAGTTAGAATTCCTACAACTTTGAAAATTCGAGTTCAAATATATAAAAATGAGAAAGGTACAGAAAACAACGCACCACTAACGTAATCTTCATTTGAATCCTTGTACAGTCTAGTAGTTGCGTTAAATGAAAGTAGTTCAAAACAACGATAGTTGTGGGAATTAGCTTTTACCATATTATATTCAAATATCCTCAATTATAAGAATTACACATTGCATAAAAGAGAAAAAACAATCAACCTGATGTCCAGCAGAGGATTCAAAATAAGAAAATACACGTCTTCTTGGTAGGATGTGCTTAGGACTGACTTCCTTATCTTCTTCATCTACGATGTTGTCAACCAGAACCAATCCTTATGTGGCTGTGAGGCAGAACCAGTCCTTATGTGACTGTGGGGCAGATTGCTTGAACAGGGTTTGAGGTTTGTTAAGTGTATTTGTCCTGACAGGTATCCACCTATTCCTTTGTGAAAACTTTGACAAGCTCGTGAAGGATAGGATCGCTGCTCTCCATGCCTATGACCCACTGTGGGATGACTAAAGCCTCCATTTTTTCCATGTCTGCTTATAACTCAGCTACGACTGCCTATTGATGACTGGAAACTAGCAAGCACTGGTTGTTATTGGCTAGAAGGATCTGGTTATATTGGAAAGGTATATATTGGAGGTTTCGAATCCATTTTGATCACTTGTGATCTTGTGAATTTGAGAGCTCTTCTGTGGAAAATGTGTTTTCAGTGCTTTGGTTTCTGCTAACCCTGATGACCATTGCATTCAAAAATGTTCTTTGTTACAGTGCTATCTGTTCTTCTTGCTGATCAATCTGGCCACTCCAATTGTTGTTGACACTGCATTAAAGCCATGACCGAAGTACAAGCCATATCCTTTTGTGGCGATAGAGATTGTCAAGGAGGACGTGTTTTCATACATTTCGCTTGATGTTGTTTATAGAGAGGACGTTAGGGCTTACATCCATGCGTCCTTAACAGAGATCAGCCACATCAAATTCAATGATCAGTGGAAAGAATTGATGGTGGAAGGTGACTTGACAACACAAATTGTAGTATCATTGGAATCTAGAGCTAGGGCTCAACATCTGGAAGGAATTCCCAGACTTCAGTTATGAGCACAGATGGATTCAGATTATTCTGAGTCGAATTCATGATGACATTATGTATCAGCCACACAAGATCATGAAGGAAGTGATTAGGGCTTTGACTAGATTGTTCTCCTCAGGCACCCTTTTGGCTTTGAGGGCAGTAAAGAATGACACGGTTTCACAGCTTATTGGTGCACTGCCTAATGGAATGGCGATGATAGTAGAAGACATAATTGATCTGAGAGTCAGGTATGCAACCAAGGGTTTGGCATACAAGATCTATTACTAGAACCTTGAGGGTTTTGCTACAACCACCACTATATACACCACACATCAAACGGTGAAAGAAGGAGAAGAGTTTGACCTGTGCAAGCTCCTCCAACAACAACTTCTGGATAATTTAGAGAGAACCAAGAACACCAAGTATTAATTTAGGTATGGTTCACTGATAATATGTTTTGCATTCTTCTTTGTGAATGAGCTTTTGGGATTCAAGAATAGGGTTTTGGATAAGTCCTCCCCGGTAGTGAATAAAACAATATGTTGGGAGTTTCAATGGGAACACAAAAGCATACAATGCTTGCTTCTGGGGTTGGTTCAAGAACTTGCATTGCATGGTTCAAGAACTTGCAATATGTGATGCAATAGAGAGATAGGGTTCCTCGGGATCTGGTCTTGAAGTATAAAGATGACATAACATTCTTGGTCAGCAAGGACCATTGCTATATACAGGTAGTGCAGCCAAGGGTTGCTTTGTTACTAGAGCTTCTACATGAGATTACTGCTGAAGAGGAGGAGGAGAACATCAATGTGTTACTGCAATTGAAGATTAATTTGGAAGAAGAAAGGTTTGGAACAGCCGCTGAAATTCTGAATAAAATGATCCGAAAAAGGTCAGAGAAGGATTATGAGTAGAGGATGGAGAGCTTATGGAAGAAGTTAAATCTGCTATCTGTTTCTAAGGCCTTTGGCATGCCTCTAGAAGAAGGAAGTTCACAAGCTATAGAGGACTATGTCTGCCTCTCTTCCCCTTCTAGTGAAGATTGGTTCCTCTAGAACCCCTACTAGGGTTGTGGTGAGTGAGGAGGAGACACATAGGCCAAAAGATAAGGCCTTGGGAGAAAATAGGTATGCAACTTGTTGTAGAAGTAAAAAGCAACATCAACAGTAGTTTAGAAGAAGCAGAGAAGCAACAATTTGTAATAAGAAAAAGAACTAGAGGGTCAAAGAAGAATGATGATGACAATGAAGAAGAAAAAGGAAAACTCTCCTCTTATTGGAAAGAAAAGAACCAAGGTTACTTCGGTAGAGACTCCTGCAAAGAAAAGGAAGAAAAATAAACTAGAAAAGGAGGAAGAAAATAAAATTGAAAAGGAGAAGAAGAAGAAAGAAAAGAAAGATAAGAAAGAGAAGGAAGAAAACAAGGAGGAAAAGAAGAAAGCTCTTCCAATTGTTGATCAACCTCTTGACCTAAATAGTCTTGTGATTGCAATCAGTGAGTATGACTCTTTAGAGGTGGCAACAAGATTATACCAAGATGCTTCACCGACAGACAAGATAACAATTGAGAAAGCCATTATCCGACACATGATTGTATACAATCAACCCATTGATGACATTGCAGATAAACTACCAAGGGAATTGAAGGAGGCTCTATCTAAAAAGAGAAGTGAGGCAGTACTTAAGGAATCAAACATCACGACATATGATTTGGACAAAGTATGTGATTCCTTATCTCGTGAAGACAGAGCAAAGTTTTCTCAAATACTTAGCATAAGATTCCAGACAAAAGAAAGAGTAAATACAATCATGGGTGAGGATCCAGATGACTACCAAAGACTGGTAAAACAAATAGAGGAAGAGATTACTGAGGTAGTAGAAGAGCTAAGAAAGATAGTGTCTTCTCCTTCGGAGAAGACCAAAACTAATACTATTCTAGATGTGTAGTTAGACATTGTCATTGATCCAGTGGATACCTACATTTTGAGTGTTAATGTTCTTGTTGATAGACCTGAAGGAGTTTCTCCAAATAAGACTCAGATGTGCAGAACGTTGTTAAAGGTCGGAATGCATAGAAGATTAATGATGTTGCTTTGGTTAATACACATGGTACAAATACTGGTCTGGAGAAGTAGGAAGAAATGAACAAGGTGACATTTGTTGAGAAGACCTCAAGCAAGGAGAAGAGTCTGGAGAAGAAACAAGAAGAGAAGATTTAGGAGAAAAAGGACAGGGAGGTGATAGCTGGTGAATCTTTCGGGGCTTCTGGAGATTCCATTACTGACTTTTTAAGTCCACAACTTCAATTTGAGCTGGTTGTAAGAGGAGAGGTACTGCTACACTCAGTATTCTCTACCTCAATTTCGTCGCATCATGCTACATCCCCAACCCAATCTTTCCCACAAGAAGAAGAAAATAGAAGACAACTCTTCAATGACGAGATTACTGAATTCTTACTCAAGGCGTGTGGGGTTTGTTAGGATTAAGTAATATTGAGAGGGGGGTGGGGGGGTGAATTAGTATTACAACACTTCAAATTAAACTTCAACCAATTGCAAATAAACCATATCAATGCTGAGATGAAAAGAACATAAACACATAACTCATAACACCATTATTTGTTTTTGAGGAAACCCTGGCCAAGGGAGAACCCCGGTGGGGATGGTACCCACAACTATGCACTAAAATATTGAATCCCTGTTAGGAGATCTAGCCCTGTTAGGAGCTGAGTATTACATAGTACATTTCCTTGTTAGAGGAGTACAAAACCTTGTTAGGAGTATACAAAA
Organism: Chamaecyparis obtusa; assembly: GCA_027943335.1. NCBI lineage: Eukaryota > Viridiplantae > Streptophyta > Pinopsida > Cupressales > Cupressaceae > Chamaecyparis > Chamaecyparis obtusa. The sequence goes on from BSBK01000300.1 coordinate 714,450, forward strand.
ACACCCTGTTAAAGGTGTGGTGAGCTTACAACTCTTACAATCAAAACTCTGTCACAAAAGTGTTCTTCAAGTAGTGAACAATACAAGCATCTGCTATGCTTTGATAGTTCTAGTTATAGCTCTGTCAATCTCAGATCTCACATTTGCTATCTGCCTTTTCTAATATCCCAAATTCGCAAACATCACATATCCATCTCTATCACACTGTTTCACACTTATCGCTTCCACAAAACACTCTATACTTATATCAATTCTGCCATCCAGTCAGCTCTCAAATACAATACAAAACATAACAATTACTTATACAAATGATAAATGTAGAGTTGGCGTTCTTGTATTACCAAAGTGTCAGCAATATACAACTTTCATCTGACTTAGCACGTTACCATTCCATCTAACCTTCCCTCAATCATCGCGACTATCCATATACCCTATTTCACTATTTCTTTGCCTTCGCATACTTTCATATCACTTTATCTTCCCGATATCAACACCCAAACACGTGCGACCTTAACTGAAGGTCATACATATCCCAAACTGTCTTCCTATAACTTCGCAAGCCATAATACATCATATATTATCTTCGTTGACCAAAACTGTACTGCAGAATACTGTTATTCTGATTTTGTACTTTGTCATTTTCATGACTGTGTCTCCAGAACCTATACTCACTTCATGCGATCACTCCAGCATAAGTGTTGTCATAAATGACAACCCTTAAGTGATCCATAGTGCTCTCAAAACATCACTTGCCAACAATCTCTCCCTTTGGCATTGATGGCAACACTTAGCGAAAAATGACTAAGTGTCAAAACACTATCTTCCTTCTACTTCTCTATATACATATCCTTTTTTCTTTTCTTCCCTTTTTTTTATTTATACATTTCTTTTCTTTCTCTTTTTCTCTCTTTTTTTTTATTATTTGATTCTTTTTCCTCTTCTCATTTTTCTCTTCTCTTCCTCTCCCTTTGACATCAATGGCAAAGGTACTTACAAAATTTCAAAATCTTAAGCACAAAAGACTTGGTGCTTACTCACCAGATTCAGAATGTCTTGGAAAGAGTCTTCCAAGGTCTTCACTTCATCATCCCATGACTTGATCAGAAGTTCACTGACATGGATCAGTCCATTCAGTGCATAAGATGTAGTCTCTGCCGCCTTCAACCCAGTGGGTACAGAGTTTGTCATTGATCCCTCAATCTTCTCCGTCTCTGTGAGATGAGCTTCAAGAATTGAAAGCTTAGGAGTGATTAGACTCTTTAGCAAACCAAATCTTTCCACTACTCTCCCTTTCTCTGTATTCAAAGCACTTATCTTATCCAAAATTTTGGATGTCTGCTTGTCCATTTCCATCACAATTTGTGAAGAGGTTTCACAACTGTCCATTAAGCTGTCTAATGTAGCCCTGTCCTTGGCTATGATATCTTCAATATTCTTAACATGTCTGATAGGATTTATGCAATAGCTATATACCTTTCTTCCTTGTGCCACACAACTTTTAGCTTTGATTGTTGTTGCTTTCAAAATGTCCAAGTCCCATGAGATGGATTGACAAACTTTCTTCAACTTCTTTTCTAAGTATCTCTTCTCAGCCTTATCCTCTGCGATCTTCAACAATGACTCAAAATGACTGTCAAAGTTGTCCAATGCCAAGTTCAAATTCTCTGCATCATCCTTTCCTTGAAATATAAGAGGTGTAGGGAGTATTTTATTTACAGTCTCTACTTCCCTAGTAATCACCTTTACCTTCTTGCCCCCCTTTTGTTCTGACCTTTCTTTTGCCTTAGCAAATGCCATGAAGAATAACCTCATGAGTTCATCCTCATCCATGCTTTCTACATCTGTGCTCACTGGTTTGGCCATACTTGCCAACAATGTGGAGGAGGTATCCGGTTCATGTTTAAGCTCAATTCTTACTTCTTCTTCCTCTTCTATTGCTATCTCTTCTTCCTGCTTTTCCTCTTGCTGTTTCTCCTTCTCTTGTTCTTTCTCTTCTTGTTTTTCTTCTTTATGTTCTTCCTCTTTCTGTCCTTCTTCCTCTATTGTCATCGCACTGTCCAGATTTCCTTGAAATGGATCATTTACATCAAGTGAAGTGTCTAATGATATAGGCACACCAGAAACGAAGGAGTCTGGTTGCTTGTCTACTTCGCTTGCTTGCTCACTCACTTTAGCTGTCTTAGAACTTTCTCCCATGCCTAAAGGTGTAGGCTTGGTAACCTTGGGAGGTGAGGTCTTCTCAGGCATATTGTGCATAAGAATTTGGTCCAATGCCTTTTGTGTGTCTTCTATAACCTCATCATACTTCCTTGCCATTATTTTCACAAGTCTAGCCTTTGTTCTCAATAGAGGTTTCAACTCTTTGATGATTCTTTCCCTCTCTTGTATAGAGACTACTGGCAACATGTCTTCAATAGCCTTATTTCTTATAGTCTCATCCTTTGAATGTGTTAACTGCTTTCTTATTTCTAGCTTGCTATACAAGTCCTTAGGAATACTGCCTTCTATTTCTAACAAATTCTTCTTGTAGACTAACAAGTGCTCAATTATAATATCCTCGATTACTACCTGATTGTCAGAGTCATACCTTTCATAGTATCTATTTACTTTTTTCAGATTTCCATCTCTTATTACTCTTTTTTGTAACATCTGGATATCCGGCTTCCACAGATCTTGTGGCCTCTTCTGTACTTCTTTTTCCTCTTTCTTCTCAGTCACCTTGTCCTCTTTCTTCTTTGTTTTGACTTCTACCTTTTGTTTCTTAGGGCTGCTTGGTTTGTTAGATCTTGTAGATCTCCTCGGTGTGCTCGCAGGTACATTTACTTGTGCTATCTTCTCATGTGTAATTGATAAATCAATTATATCAGGAGTAGGACTTACTGTCTTTTCAGCTACAGAAGGAGGAGGTGCCTCAATTGCCAAGCTAGAGGATCCTTCTGTCATCTTTGTTCTTACCTCTCTCAGCTGCTCCTTTGTAATTCCTGCCTTAGCAGCAATGTCATCAACTATTTTCTCAATCTTCCTTTTCCTTGTTCCCTTGTCTTGTTCCTCTCTAACTTTTGCTGACTTTTCCCAGTAAGTTCCCCATCTCTCTTTAGATGTCTATCTCAGCTGCTAGTACATGTTCAACTTGCATTGTGAGAACCTCAGAAGTAACCTCATACCTCATAGGGTAGCACCATTTCTTTCTTGGTTCTACTGCTTCAAAGCATACACAGTCAGTTTCAACCATGAAACAAATTGTGTCTTTGTATTTCTCAACTATCTCCTTAGGTATCCTGTATCTTTCCGTCATTTGTCTTTGAAGAATTTTAGTCATTGCAAACAATTCACCATCTACCCAATTTTTATCTCGTCTTCGGTAGCTTTCGGAGATTTGTATACCAGTAGGTACATTGTCCTTCCATGCTCTAGGGTGCATTCTAGGAAATTTGTGCTCAATGTAGATGTACATGTGGACCAAAAGTGAACCAAACCTGAATGCTTTTGACTTGTCTTTCTTGATAATCTTCACATTTTCCAAGAACTGTTGTGCTAGGATCTCGCATAGGTTATATTTTGTGTTTTCCTTTTGTAGGTCATCATAATTACTCCTGCTGACATAGAATTAGGTCTGCTATTGTAGAATAACTTGTAACCTAGTAGCATTGCTACCAATCTCACATCTTGCTGAAAGATGTCATTCACAGTCATCACTCTCTTATCCCACTTAGAATGAGTTAGGGTTTCTGCTTGTTTTCTAATATTCTTCTCAACTACTGGGAGGGCTCCAGTATTGTCCAATCCAGTTATCTCATGAATCATCTGGCTACATATCTTAACAGGTTGCTCTTCTATCCAAATGAATTGGTCATGGATTCTGCTAAGAATGATCTTGAGCCATTCAGTTTCGTAGAACTCATTAAGGCGGGTTAACTTAATGATAGATTGCTTTTCCAAATGTTTGAACTCTTCTTTCATTTTTCCATCAGATTCTATCATCTCTCCTAATTCCTTATAGATCTCAGCATCTCCTATAGTCTCATACTTGCAGTGAATATAAGCCCTAATATCTTCAACGTGTAACATGCCGTAAGGGGTTTGCGAAAATGCTCCTTTCGGATCATCCTCACAAGACTTAAATGGGTGCCTCTTAAACTTATACCTTGGTCTATCAACAACATCAAATATCATAGGTGCATCCATGTCTTCTTGAAAGAGTATATGATCTAAATACCTTTAATACGCTGAATTCCGGAACCTTTGCTTCAAACGATCACGCAATGTAGTTGCTAGATGATTGTAGTGCTTCTTTACTCTGTTCTCCTTGGTCACTGCTAATCAAACGGTGCAGAAATGATGTGCTTCAAGGTGTTTTATCCATCGCAAGGTGAGTGAATGCATTAAATCACAGGTAGCTCAACTTCGCACGCTGTCCAGTCATAAATTTCACGATCCTAGGATATGAATCTCCAAGTGCTGCGATCACAAACATAAACTCCATTGTGTCTGTACATACCATATCTAAGCTCGCATGAGCTTATTCCACATAATCAAGGGCTGGATATTTCCTGTTGTCTGCATCTAATGCTCCCCCTAAGGCCATGTGGTCTTCTAGGTCGATGTAGCAATGTAATCATCATGCGAAGTTGAAATGATTCTTAAACTCATCCATGTATTCATTAAGACTTTTACCACTGTCACCAATATTCTTCTTTATAACCATAGGAGGTGCTCCTTCTCTATTGTCCATTCCATTATATCTGCAAAACTTTGCTATGTGTCCTAAGTTGTTGCATTTGAAACATGTAGGTGGTCTTCTATTCTGATTAACCTGCAGCTTACAATACCTTGCAGTATGCCCAAGGTTATTGCATTTGTAGCATGTGATCTTGGCTGCTAACTCTTCTCTGATGTAATCTTGTTTGTTCCTTGACTGATCTGGTTTTCTACATTCTGCTTTCTTATGTCCATATGCATAACAGTTGTAACAATAACTAGTAAAGGGTTTGAAAGGGTCTTAACCTCTGCAATCTCTCTTCATATGTCCAACTTTGTTGCATCCAAAGCATCTACCTTTGAAAGGTCTGATCTGATCTTTAGGTTCTTCAAAAGTAGGTCTATTTTTAGTCTTCGCTTCATGAGATCCTTCATTAGTTTTAGATCATTCACCTTCATTGTATCCGATTCTTGTCATGTCTCCTTTAGGTTTCTGTCTCTCTTTGTTCATCAATTTTATCACTGCTCATGTGTAGCTTCTCAATGTGCAATTTGGATTGAGTGAGTTCACCTTTTATGATCTGATTGTACTTCTCCAATTCTTGACATTTATCCTTGTAGTGATCAAGTTTAGTCTTCATTTGTCCTATCTGCACATTTGCTTCTTTTAGTGTCTCTTCAACTTTGTATCTTGCATCTTTTTCATGTTGAATTTCTTTAATCATCAGAAGATTGATTTACTCCTTTTCTTGCTCCAGCTTCTTTACTTCGTCTGATGTATCATTGTCTGAATCCTCTTTGATCTTATCCATAAGGTTATGTCTCTGACTTCTTGATAGTTGAAGTTGTTCCTTTAGTTTCTTAATGAAACCTTCTGCTCTTCTCAATTTGAATTTCAATTCGCCATTCTTAGCCTTTTCTTTGTCTAGGTCATCAAGTGCTGCTTCAAAGTTCTCTTGCAAACTTTCTGAATCCATTCTGATCTCCCTTAAGCTGTTAGACTTTCTCTTCAAGGGCCAATAGCTCTGATACCAATTGTTAGGATTAAGTAATACTGAGAGAGGGGGTGAATCAGTATTTCAACACTTTAAATTAAACTTCAACCAATTGCAAATAAACCATATCAATGCTGAAATGAAAAGAACATAAACACATAACACAACTCATAACACCATTATTTGTTTTTGAGGAAACCCTGGCCAAGGGAAAACCCCGGTGGGGATGGTACCCACAACTATGCACTAAAATATTGAATCCCTGTTAGGAGCTGAGTATTACATAGTACATTTCCTTGTTAGAGGAATACAAAACCCTGTTAGGGGTATACAAAAACCCTGTTAAAAGTGTGGTGAGCTTACAACTCTTACAATCAAAACTCTGTCACAAAAGTGTTCTTCAAGTAGTGAACAATACAAGCATCTGCTATGCTTTGATAGTTCCAGTTATAGCTCTGTCAATCTCAGATCTCGCATCTGCTATCTGCCTTTTCTAATATCGCAAATTCGCATCCATCACATATCCATCTCTATCACATTGTTTCACACTTATCGCTTCCACAAAACACTCTATACTTATATCAATTTTGCCATCCAGTCGGCTCTCAAATACAATACAAAACATAACAATTACTTATACAAATGATAAATGTAGAGTTGACGATCTTGTATTACCAAAGTGTCGGCAATATACAACTTTCATCTAACTTAGCACGTTACCATTCCATCTAACCTTACCTCAATCGTCACGACTGTTCATATACCCTGTTTCATTGTTTCTCTATCTTCGCATACCTTCATATCACTGTATCTTCCTGATATCAACACCAAATCACGTGCGACCTTAACTGAAGGTCATACATATCCCAAACTGTCTTCCTATAACTTCGCAAGCCATAATACATCATACATTATCTTCGCTGACCAAAACTGTATTGTAGAATACTGTTATTCTGATTCTGTACATGGTCATTTTCATGACTGTGTCTCCAGTACCTATACTCACTTCATGCGATCACTCCAGCATAAGTGTTGCCATAAATGACAACCCTTAAGTGATCCATAGTGCTCTCAAAACATCACTTGCCAATAGGGTGTATGACTCTCAACTGCCAACAATCCATAGAAAGATCAAGGTACCCCCATCACTACGGAAATTCCTTGATATAGCCCAAACCAAGTAAGGACTGTCATAAGAAAACACCCAAATCTCCTTATCTAAAGTGGATTGTCTAAAGCACAAAATTGATCATTCACCACATTAGGTCTTACTAGAGAAGACCTGGCAAGGGTTATAATCCGAAATCCTATAATTCTTTCTTCAAGTTTGGAGAAAAATGTTAGTTCGAAAATTCGATTTCTTGCAAATTTATTTGGCTCGGAAGTCCATTTGTCCCAAGCTATCAAGAGGGCTTCAGAGATTATGTCAAGCAATAACATTGTGATTGCTAATTTGGCCAAGAATGTGAAGTAGATGAAAAGCATTGGTCTCCTGGAAGATGAAATCAGAGATATGTTTAAGAGGGATCCACGCTTACTATGTATAACGACAAAAAACTTTTGACAAGAAGTTGAAGCATTTGGCAAATTTCAGTCTCACTGCTGAGGAGATCAAGCAAGTACTTATGAAGTGGCCTATAATACTGCTTGTGTCTGTGGATAAGATGCATAAGAACATAGTTTTCTTGATTCATGCTGTTGGGTTTGGAGTTTGAACCAAACATTGTTTGCACTTATCCCATGTTTTTCAATGCAGAGACGAGGTTAAAGCCTCATTTTTTGTTATACAAGTATTTAAACCAATCTTCGGAGCCACTTATTATTAGTCTGGCTACTATGCTTATACGATGAATAATTTACCTGGAGGGTCCTAAGTGATCTTTTGACATTTAAGTTAAATGAGAGTTATGTGAGGGAGTCATTTGATACTGCACTTTCGGGATAACCATTTGGAGATAATACTCGTTCCTACCACATCAGGAAATATTCTTAGAGAACTACAACCATTGCTATGGAGGATTGGTAGCATTTCATGCTTGTCTGTAATTTCCGAACCTCTTCCAAAAACCATATCTCTAAATTTGTTTGGCATTCGCAATGTTCTTCATTTTACCATGAATATAAACACAGCAACATAGAGATTTTTTATTTTAGCGAATCATGAATAAGGTAAGTGCTGTAAAAGAATTCTTTGAATTTGCTAGAAATTCCCAAATATTGCTTGAAGATTAAACATATTCATGATTTTGCTTTCCTTTTTATTATTAAGTCCGTGTTCAGAATGCAATGCTCAAGTTTTGGGTGCGATCTTATGTACTTGAATGGTAACACTTTTTTTTTTTGAATATCCTGCATCCTTACTAAGAAAGAAGCAATGTGGTTCTTGAAAGTAAGGCCCATCCTTCTGAGTATCGGCTCGAGGATGACTTTGAGCTTCATTATCCTATAACCACTTGAAGAAGTTGATGAGGCATATTGTGAGGGAATTGAAGAATGTGGAGAACCTTGTTTGTTAGCTTGTAGGTGTGAATTTGGTCACCATGTCAACCGTTTTGTTCTTTCCCCACTTTACATGGAAAACTAGTTTGAACTTGGCTGAGAGTCTAGAGAGTACTTAAAATACCATTCCCTTTATCCTACAGATAATAGTGAGCAGGCACTGGTTGGATATTATTATCATTTGTTTATTTGAGCAGCTTCTGTAGCATGTTGATCACCATCTGTGGGTTGCCTTATATTGGCAATTGGAGTGGTTTTTATAGGATAAGTAGTTAAGAGTCCAATGATTAGAAATAGGCGTTCAACAAAGTCCTTAGGTACCCTTGTTGATAACCTGGTAGTAGCTAGAGATTGGAATGCTAGCACCATCCCTTAATAGTCCCTTGATAGCTGCTTGATTGGTTTGTCAGAATTGAGTTTTACTCAGTGTTATAGGGTGACATTTCCAAGATGGGGATGAATTTATTTTAGTTATGGTGGAGATGAATTGGATCCTATTTCTCGAGAAGTGGAGGTCTGTCATTGATTTGGGTGCTGATTCAAATTTTTTGCGTTGTATGATGGTGATCGTTGAGATTCAGAATATTGTTCTTCCTTTTTTCATAGATTAAAAATTTCATGCTGCAATGGATAAGGGTTATCTTGTGTGGGAGGCAAAGATGTTGCTTTTTGGTTTTCCTTGTAGCACAATTGTTCATTAGTTTATGGATGTTCATCCTTGAGCTTGTATTGGAACCCATTGTCTTGGCCATTATCAACCAAATTTCTTTTGCATATGTGCTGTTCCACATAGAGATATTGGATTATCTCTATTGCCTTGTTGTAGTTGGGACATTGATTAGGCCCATGCTAATCCTTCTTTCGGAGATTGTCAAAACTAAGAATCTTGTTGTGAATGACAAGCCAAAAGGGCAATTTAATTTTCATCCAAGTGTTTATAGTTGTAGTTGGAGCTAAGATGATTCTAGTGATAGGCTGAGATGAGGTTGCAGTGTGCTGATGCACAAGTTAGATAAGTCCATTGTCTGTTATAGTGGAAATGAAAATTCTATTTGAGACTTCTTTCAAAAGAGGTTGAATTATTGCAGGATTACACAGGAACAGGTCTTTGTCCCATTTTTGAGTAAACGAGTCAGGGTTTTTGAATGCAAATCTGCCACCTCTTTCATTCCTCAATTGATTGCCTGTCTCCTCGAATCTTCAAGATGAAGATTGGAGAGGAGAGGGTAAGCTTACCAACTATCATTCTGAAAATGGATAATAGTACCATTTTTTATTAGCCAATATACATATCTATTAATTGCATGAATTCCCTTTAAAAAAAATTATTTTCTCTTGTTGATATGTTTAGTGGCCATTTCCAGTAAAGAAAGGATCTCGGGTTGTTTTTAGAGTTCGTACTTCTGTCTAATGATATTGCACCCTGGAGCATTTAGATCATGCATGAAGTACCAGATAGTCTTTACAGCAAAAGATAGATTGAAATCACTAAGCTCTCTGATTTTAATTGTCCATCAACAATGTTATGATTTTGGTCTAACTGATCAGTGGGATTTAGAAGTTAGCCTTTGTTCTACACCAAAATAACTGAGTCAGTTGAGTGGTGAATTCTCTGTGGAGTGGGAGAGAGATAGAAATTACCTTGGTATGGCTTATAGAGATGATTGGAGCAGCTGATTTTTGTCTGGTGATGATACAGAGCTGTCCGGCATTATTTGCTGTTCCAAATCCTTGTCAAACCTTGCCCCATTTTGAAGAGTTATCTTTTGGTTGTAAAGGGAATCCAAGATATGCTATAGCAATTTTCTACTTCTTGAATAAGAGAATGTATATAATAAGCATTTGCTTTTGAGTTTGGCTGTTACTGGCAAAAAAAAGTTACTAGTGTTGTTTCCATTTTTATTTTCTCCCAAGGCCGTTGCATACTTCAAGAAAATACATTTTATACTTTGGGTTTCTTTATTAAATGTAGAAGCAATCTTCATACCTTTCATACTTTGTTTTTCTTAAAAATATTCATACTTTGGGAAGCAATCTTCATACTTTTCATACTTTTGGGTTTCTTTCTTAAATGTATAAGCAATTAAAGATGAGATTTCCACAATCCATAATAATAAGATGCAATAGCTTTTAGATTAAATTGTGTAAAAATATTTTTGCATCGATGTATCAGATCACACTCTGTAATTCATCATCAGAATGATAGAGAGGAATTACATCATCAGAATGATAGAGAGGAGTTACATCATCAGAATGATAGAGAGGATTAGAGAGCACGAGGAAAAAATGGATGATAACAGACATGAACTAGCTAAATAGAGTAGGAGAGTACTAGAGGTGGTGGACAAGAGAGGATTGAAAAGACAAAAAATGATAAAAAAACAAAGAGAAAACTAAAGGCCAAACCAAAAATAAAGAAGGAAAGAGGAAGAACAAAGTCAAACCCACATAAAAGCAAAATAACATTAAAAACAAAAAAGCAAAATAACATTAAAAAAATAAAAAAGCAAAATAATAGCGTAATTCCTCCCAAATACTGGTAGAACAGATATGGCTTGATCTGGTCTATATGCCTCCCAAATACTGGTAGAACAGATATGGCTTGATCCGGTCTATATGTCTCAGATTGTATGTGGTTTGAAATCTTTGGTGGCTTTCAACCATGCATGTGGAATGAAGTTAGTAGGGTGTAGTTTACCATTTTTAGATATAATAAATTGATAGTCAATACACGTAAAAGAATTTCAACACATATAATAAATTGATAGTCAATACACGTAAAAGAATTTCAACACTGAATAGCAGTAAGCTTTCAGCTTTCTTCAGTAACTTTTTCTTACATCAATTTTTTTTTTAATCTATTAAAAGCAAAAAAGCAAAATAACATTAAAAAAATAAACAAGCAAAATAACAGCGTAATTCCTCCCAAATACTGGTAGAACAGATATGGCTTGATCCGGTCTATATGTGTCAGATTGTATGCTTGATCCGGTTTATATGTCTTCAACACTGAATGGCAGTAAGCTTTCAGCTTTTTCTTACATCAATTATTTTTTTGTATATCTATTATGTTAAGGGTTCTCTATATAGGTCTATACTAGTCTAGAGAGAATGGAGAACATTTTTAGCATTTTTACTTAGTTGGCCAGTCCTTTGCAACAATTTCAAAGTTTACTACCAGGATAAAACAAAACATTTTTCTTAGTTTGTACTGATAGAAGAGAAAGGAGAACAAACCAGAGAATTCTACCATGCATTGGACTACAAATTACTACAAATTAAAGGATTCTAAATGATTGTTAATGTGTTTATAAAAGAAACACCAAAATTTGTCCGCCAATATATAGTAATTTGCTGATGACAAATATAGTTGTTTAAGCTATAAAGCAAGAGAGAAATGTAAGAAAGACTCAAATGCAGCCACATTTCCTTTTGTGGACATCTAAGTTTGGATAACTTGCTTTATTTGCTTACTACAAAGGTGGACGATTCATCACCGTCTACCCAGAGAATAATTCAATATCTCTACTCTGTTCGAGCACACTTGTGTTGCCCCTAAAATGTTTCTAGGTTGTACAGAAATTACTATGTATTAAGGCTTCAATGTTTAAATATTATTCAAGATTTTCTGGTTGTAATAAGACTCATCTAATTAATTCAATATCTCTACTCTGTTCGAGCACACCTGTGTTGCCTCTAAAATGTTTCTAGGTTGTAGAGAAATTACTATGTATTAAGGCTTCAATGTTTAAATATTATTTAAGATTTTCTGGTTGTAATAAGACTCATCTAATGCCATTCAAATAAGTTTAAAAGCAAGCATCAAGCTTTATATTATAAGACCCAGATATACCCTTTTTAACAAAAGATAAAAGTATATTGTAATTATATTTTAGAAAGTCTTCGAACGAAGGAAGGGTAACACACACTAGTCACAAATCTCTTGCGAATTGAGACACAATCACTAATCCATAAATTCAATTGCAAATAGGGACACACACTACTATTTGCAAGGCATTTGTGATCAGAGGCATGCTCAACTAATAACAGCTACAAAATTTTTGGTGAATAGAACTCACAATTATTAACCATTTCATGTGTGGGAGAAATTCCCTCGTCAAACTGAACAATGTACAATAGCAGTGACAGATCCTTTGAGTTGTATAGTCTACATTAGCTTCAATGTTTGCCTCATGTCTGACCTCCAACTCGCTCTTCTCATGTTATATGCGGCATAGGATTCAAAAAAGAAATGTTCCAAAAATCCACTCAAGAGCAAAAGGTAAATTCAAAGGTCCTATCTCTTGAAGGACCATGCAAAGAACATAAGAGAGAATGCACTTTGCAGTTTCAGTTTGACGCTTCCTCCTGTTCTTTGCAGGTTTAATATCAAAGTGTCTTTAATCTAATTCCTACTAACGTCCATCAGATGCAAAACAAGAATCCAGATTAGAAATCAGCTTGACAAAAGGGTTTGACCTAGATTTAATATCCGTGTTAGTCTTGTTCATTTGCTCATGGAAGATGGGAACTTAAAAAATAGCTTATTTGCCATAATGGTCGCAAGAAAAAATTATATCGAATTAGATTACAACAAAATCATCAATTCTTAAGTGAAAGGTGGAATAAAAGAATGATCTGAAAATTAAAATGCATGCTTGGGCAAGTCCTCCAAAATTTCTTGGTAGAACTTGCGAAGAAGCTTCTTTTCTTCAGTCTGGAGTCAAAGTCACAAAAGCATCAACCTGTAGTTCAATCGGTATCTCGTTCTTATTGACAACTTGTAACTCTGGACCCATCGTATCCAGCATCACCTAAGAAATGCAAAGCATTAAAAGTTTCAGATCCAAAGCATGGAAATGATTACAAAGCTAAAAGGAATTGGAAATATTGTAAATTAAATCCAATGCTTGAAAGAACCAGACTAAAAACCAATCATGAAGCAAGTTCCCTGGTGAGCACTATCAATTCCTAAATAAAATAACATTCTAAATTGAATTTGATGGTTGAAAAGGGAACTCAGTATAGCAATATAAAAGGCATTGAACATTATAAATTTCAAAGTGCAATATATCAGACAACAGACGCAATGAGCAAATTAAATATGCTTAAATAAATAGTTCAATCCACTCTCTACTTGAACTCTTATATGTCTCCAACATATTACTTGTCATGTTTTATTAATAGAATGTTTCAAGACAATACATAGCAATGTACATAAAATTATGCATGAACTATGCTCCTAGCATGCTATTCCTCTCATGTTTTATTTACAAAATATTAAGTAAATAGTGATGTAGTTGATATTCGTGCAAAAAGAGCATACTAACTATAAATGTGATTTTGTCAACCACCTCAAAACAAACAATTCCAAAACTTTTCTGTTTCATATTTTCATGCTAGTGAATAAGTTGGGCACCAAAGACCCTAAGGAATGATAGTTGCACGGATGACAGAGTACATGAAAGCATAGTTCCAAAACTCAAACTCGACTCGTGACTCCAAGGCCGACTCGACTCGTGACTCGGCTATGACTTGGCAAAATGAAAAAACCCTTGAAATTTAGAGATTTTTAACGATTTAAAACTTGTTCCATGCACCCATTATTGAATAAAGCTTAAAGACACTATAACATCATCAAATAGAAGCTAATTTGATCACATACATAAACATACATCCATGATCCATCACATAACGTTGAAGGAAATAGAAAACATAGATATATAGAATTATAAATATTGTCAAATCAAAATGTATATAAAATCTATGAAATCCATGATATCAAATGTTCTCAAACATATGTGTAAACAAAAACAAGTCTATGGCTCATGCTCTAGGTCAGCCTCAGCCTCGGAGTAGTCTATCCGCCTTCTACAAAGGCGTGTAAGGTAGGTCCTGGATGACTGAGTAGCCATAATCTCTGCTTGTGAGGTGCCACTCTGATCAACATCAACTGTGTCTGTGCCAGATCGTGCTCTATCCTCCTCTGCCATTGCCATAGCCACAGCCTCAGCCTCTCTGTTTGCTTGGTCAACCCACTCATGATCCTCCTGAGTGAAGACAAGATTGGTAGACTCAGTGAGCCACTCAGACTTTGGATCGATCTTCGCTAGAGTGATCGAAGAGGAGTCAGTGTCCAAAATTTGTCTAGTCCTAAGATGGAGGTTGTAATGAACAAAGACAAGATCATTCAACCTCTCCATAGACAATTTGTTACCCCTCTTTGAGTGGATGTGCTCAAACATGGACCAATTGCACTCACATCCAGAAGCGCTGCTTGGCTGGCTCAAAATACGGATGACAATTTTTGAAGGTTTGGGGTTGAGGGCCCAAACATTTGCCACCATCTATTTGAATTTTGAAATAAGGAAAAGAAAAAATAATTAGTCTCATTTTCAACTTTAAAGTTAAATTACAAAATCAAAAATTAAAATGCATAACTTATAAGCCATAAACTTAAGAATATATTTCTACCTAGCATCAATTCTGTTCGAGTGTCTTTGCACATCTTGCTTGAGAAAATCACCCTTCATTATTATATTTATCTAGCTCAATCGTTGTAGTTGAGGTTGTGCCATCACTACACATCTTTTGTATCACAGTATATAGGCCACTAAGAACCTCCTCATCTGCCTTGAAGTCAGCACAGAAACGATATGCCGGATTGAGGTAATAAGCTGCTGCATGGATGGGCCTGTGAAGTTGGTTTTGCCATCTCCTATCAATTATCTCCTAAATGGGGTTATACTTATCCTCAACTCCTGCATATATGGATCTAATGGCCTCCTTGACCCTATCCATGCTCTCATATATATAGCCCATAGAGGGCTTCTCCCCATCAACAACTCACAGGAGAACTACTAGGGGCTCAGTGACCTACAAATAATGCTAAACAAAAGCAGTTAAGTCGCAAATTAAATAAAAATAAGCAAAATTGCAAACAAAACAAAAATATGCATATATAATATATATTATAAATTAAAAGTAAATACTAAATGTTAAATTGTAATAAATTTACCTCCACAATTTCTCCACAAGGGGTCCAAAAACTTGGCTCATAAAAAATGCAATCTACCATAGCTAGCTTTGTAGTGGTCGTAGCATAGGATGAAGAAGTCCACTCCTCACCAACAAACATGCACCTCAAAGCTAACTTTGATTTCATCAAGGATTTTAGTGAGGAAATTTGAGGCAAATCTCGTGATGCCAGGATGAGCCAACTCCTTTTGCCCCGTGTATTTCCAAATAATGCTAAGGACCAATGCATGATTGCAGATAAACTTGCAAATATTTTTGGCCCTATCAATGCATGATTTCCCCCATTCAAGCTTACCGATATCCTCCAATATGAGGTCAAGGCAATGGGCCGCACATGGAGACCAAAATATTTTTGGGTGCCTATCCATCAAAAGTTTATCTACAATTTTAAATTAATTAGAAATTTAGATGTGTTAAGAAAATTTTAAACAAATTCATAGATGTCTTCTCATCAAAACTTAAAAAGTTAAAATTTACATGCAACAACATAACTTGCTGCATTATCCGTCACCACCTGCATCACATTGTCTCCCCCCACCTCATGTATGACTTCCTCAATAGCCTCACATAAGTATGTGACATTTTTTACAAGTGAGGAAGCATCAATGGACTTCAAGAACATGGTTGCTTCTGAAAATAAAGCAAAATAATTATTAGTTTTCATAGATCAATCAACAAATCAAAATTTAAATTATTCAATGCATTTAAGGAAGTAAAATGATCAATCACCTCCGCAAGAAACAAGAAAATTTAGGAGTGTTCTATTCCTCCTATCCGCCCAACCATCTGTCATGATGGTGCAACCCTTTTGGCTCCAAGACTGTCGGTGGACCTCTAGCTCAACTTTCATATCCTCAACCATTTCTAACAACAGAGGGCCACTTAACTCAGAATCAGTAGGGGCTTTAAACCCCGGCTTACAAATGGTTACGACATCTACCATGCCTTGCCAATAAGGAGACCTGTCAAAAATAGATTATGATTAGAGCTATTAGACAAAACAAAGTTCAACTTCAAAGTTTAAATCTATAAATTTTAAAATTTACTTTTAAACTTAAAGCAATTAAATCAAAGAGAATTATCTAACTGCAATAAATGGAATGTTGCAAAAGTACCAAAACTTGCAAATTTGTTTTCTTGTGGCATCATGAACCTCCTTGTTCCAACCCATGCTCTCTAGTGAGGGTTGTGCGCTAGGAGTAGTGCGTGGCACAAAATAACTATCCAACTTGGATTTTCGGACTCTAGGGCTAAAAATAACTGTGCCACTAGGAGGAACAAAAGTAGAAGCACTAGCACTAGCAGAAGCACTAGGACGAAAGGGAGGCATGAAATAACTCTCTCCAACACATCTTGCGGATGATGATGCAGCTGCGGATGGGGATGAATGGGAGCCAATAGCACTTAACTCTTCCAATTGCCTCTTCCTAGTTCTTTTTCCTTTTCAAGTGTTTCTAACTGGACATAATAAAAAACGTTTTGCCTCGATTGTTTGTTTTGTACATATCTCAATATCATGACCAGGTATGCCAGCAATATGGTATTTGAATCTATTGATTCCACCGTGATTAATTTCTTTACCAAAAGAACATTTTGTTTGATTTTTTTGTCTACCAAGAAAGTCTTCAGTGTATTTCCAAGCTTCATCCTTTGGAGGCATTGGAAAAAATTAATGTTTTGAAAACGTGAAGATTGCTGCAATAACATAATTTTATAAAGTTATAAGCTAATAAAAAAACAACAAACCCTACATTTTTTAAGAATAAAATTGTAAATATATGTTTACAATTTTTTTCTTAAAAAAATGTAAAGTTTGTTTATGCTATTATTCTACTTCAATCATTCAAGTATGCAATATGTATTTTAATAGCAACTATTCAAGATTGGAAAGTTAAACTAAAAAAAATTGACAAACAAATGAAAAATCCATAAACATACAAAAAAAAATCAACAAAATTTATAAAATTTAACACATACCTCTTTGAAATGAGTTGAAAATGCTTGCTATCAGCTCCTTGATGCTCTCAATGCAAACCTATGGCCTCCTCAATGTGATTTATGGACTCCTCGATTCTCTTCTTCCCTGCTAGTTACAAACTTATGGCCTTTTCTTTTCCTTCCTCTCTCTCACTTTTCCTCTCTTCTTCCCATAACTAGCAAATAGAATGAGTTTAAGGGCACAATAAAAGACTTAAGTGTAAAAAAATTTAGGAAAAAACTTTTTGTTTTTATGTTTTTTGGCTGGGCGAAATTGGCCTCACGCGGCGCGAGTCATGAGGTTCGGACTCGGCGAGTTATGGTCATAACTCGAATGACTTGCGATTCATGCGAGTTATGACCATAACTCGTCGAGTCATGGAAACGAGTTGTCATGACTCGTTTTGCTTTGCTCGGCTCGTGAACTTGCATGAATCGCTGAACTCGCCGTGAGTCTTGGAACTCTGCATGAAAGCCCACAATTGCTTCAAAGAAAAAGAATTAATAGGTTAATTATTCGCCAGAGCTCAGCAGTCAAGACAAGACTGAAGATAGGACTTCTCTCAATACATTGCTCATTAAGTTTGGTTTTGGGCTGGAGTGGAGGAACTTATTAGGAGTTGTTATTCATCTGCCACATTCTAGGTCTCAGTTAATGGATCAGCTCAAGGTCTCTTCGTCCCATGCAGAGGCCTCTGACAAGTAGACGCTTCACCTCCTCATTTTTTTATTCTTGATTTTCTTAAGAAACAAGGTATTGAAGATATTGAAGATAGAAGATTATGTTGTTATGCTTCTGGGGCTAGAATGTGTGCAAATTTTTAGCATCAACATCATGATCCATCATCAGTTCTTACACTCCCTCATCTCATCATCAGTTCATCATGATCCGAAATGTTGATGTCTTGTGTACAGAAGATTAACAGCACAACCAAGGTATTCTCAAAGGTTTGAAAGCTTCAACCTTTTTGGTAAGGCCCTCAATCTTCTCTATTAATCTCAATGGGAATGAACAAGCTTTTCTATCTAGTTGCTTGTCTTCTAGTAAAGGTACTTTCCAGACATATTTCTCCCTTTCCTTGGAAACAACAAATTCCATAATTGGACTTCATTTTTGGAAAAACTCTCAAGAAAGTACGAAGGTTAGAAAGATAGATCGTTGTCTCCAATCGTAGAGCAGTGTTATCCAAATCTGCTCCAAGCTACTACTCCAATATCCTACAACTCTCTGATATCAGCTCCCAGGAATTTTCTTTTCCAAAATGACTAAAATCTTGAGTTCCTTTCTAGCGAAAGGAACAAGCGATAAATTTATGCCGGGCAAGAGTGGAAAGGGCAGGCTTCACCCCGGCAGTAATCAAAGCTGCCAAGGCCCCAAACACCTAAGCCTTAGCTTATCTTGTCTTTTTACTCTCCTGTTGGTATATTTGTTTGTTAAGCCCAGTGCATCTGCTCATTTTTGCAATTTTGCTCTGTTTAGCAGTTTGTTTATGAAATGTCCTTCCACAAATAATTACCAGAAATGTTTACTCCTTGACAAATTGATCAGCTACAGCGCCATCGGTGTTGTTAAAAACATATTCGAATTGTAAGTTTTTAAATGTCTTGTGTGCTTGTAAATGATTCCCAGTGCAGATGTAAAGAAGCAGAAATAATCACAGAAATGGTTCAATGCAGAGCATACCATCTACAAGCATACACTTTAAAAATTAAAAACCAAATACCATAAAAAAAATGGAATTGTGATCCTTCTCCAGCTGTTATGTAACTATAGCAATTTGTATTGAAGCTTCAGGCAAACAAAAAAATTGGTATTAAAATCGCATAGTTATCCTCTGTCATTCGAAATTACTCTTAATTCAGTTCAGACCAAAATCAACCATACAGCGCTTTGTTGAGACAGTCACGTCCTGATTGGAAATGTCCACTGCTATGACTGGTAGCTTCCGTCAATAGTCTGTACAGGATGCACAGCCGCTAGGCTTCAGACAGGGAGCGAAAATAGTGCTTGCGTCCAAACTCATCCACTGAAACTGAGACTACACATTTTATCTCCACGAACTGCCGTCCAATACAATCTTAGATGGCATCGAGTCACCAACCAGAGTGAGGCCAATCTCCTAACCTCTGTGCCGTTGCCTTAATGATCTGAATAAGATCAAGGTCTCTAAGAATTGATACCGCTCCAGGCAGAAATCGTGCTAATCACGGTGAAGACATGAAATAAATATTCAGATGCGATATGATTGCTCTGATTTCCTTAAATGAATTGCCGATTATAAAAAAAGGGTCCTTTCTGTTATTAAATCGGCTCTCAGTTTCTTTCGTCAAAATCTTCTCACATGGGCATTGCCACTATTTGAAGCGCCCGATCTGAAAGAGGATACAAAGAGGATTCAGAACCCTCCGCAGACATTATAACAAACAATAAACATGCTTTTAATTTTTCTTCACAATGATAATATAATTAAGATACCGGAGGCTACATAGCTCCCTTTTCCAGCATGCAAAATGCCAAAGCACAGCCAAGGCATGTGGACTGTTGAAATGCTGCCATCTTGTTGTTTAAGCATGGAAGCTTCACTGTACAAAAAACTAATAAATGATAGAATTAATGTAACAAGAATAAATAAATAAAAGAATAAAATAACTTAGATAAAAATATGTACATATATGTTAGATTAGTATTATGTATAATACATATATTAATCTAAATAAATAAACAAATAATAACAAATAAATATATAACAAATAATAATAATAAAAGAAAAAGAGGAAAAAAATTTAAACTAAAAAGAATATATATGTATGTATGTACACACAAACAAACATAAATTATAATTTAAAATATAAAAGTACAAATTAATTTAAAAAATATAAATTGATATGCATTAGAATAATATTATTGCAAATATTAGTTTAATATATAATAAACATTTTCTTTCATTTTTTAACCATACCCTTCCAACCTCGTGTCGCCTTTGGTGCTTCCATCCAATACATTGCATGCATATCCCATAAAATTGCCAAGATTCTTCTCAAAAGAGGTCTTCATTGCTCGTTCAAGCTTTTCTCTTTGTTGAAGAATTGCATCCCGCCCTTAAAAGATCATAGAGGCATCTTGCTGGATTTTGGTGTCTACAAGATTGTTTGCTCTTGTAGCACTCCTTATATAGGGGAAACAAGTCACTTGGTGTGCACTAGAATCATTTGCTCTAGCTGACCATATTTGCTTGGAGGACACCCAAGTCTTGTTCAAAGAGGACAACTTCAAGAGAAAAGTCATGGATGCCATTGAAATATATAATCACTATACCAACCTTTTTCATGATGATGGTTGGAGTGTTAGAGTTTTATGGTGTCCACTTTTATCCAATCTTAATTGATCCTCTTCCTCGTTTCTGTCTCATGTTCTTTCTTCCTTTCCTCTCCCACCACCCCCCCACCTCCCTTTTATGTGCCCCCTCCATCTTGCCCCCCATCTTCCCCTTCTTTCTCATATGTTATTTTCCCTCTCTCCCCCTTCCTTGTCATTCCCCATGTTTTGCTTCTCTCCCTTGATGGGTTTCTTTCTTTGCAATCTCATTTGTGGTTTTTACTTCTTTTCTTTCGTCGCTTCCTCCTCTTGTCCCCCTCTCCTACCCGCCTCTCCCTTCTTTTTTTTTTCTCATTTCCTCTCCTCTTCTTTATTTTTTTATGTCTCTCTCCTCTGTTCTTTTCTCTTTCTCTCGAGTTTCCTTTATTCTTCTTTTTCTGAGTATTCTATTTAGTTCATATTCATCTACATAATCTTTCTCTTGCACACACTCCTACACGTACACATGTGCACACACTCTTTTGTACTTTAACACACACACACACACTTTTTTTTCTTTCTTTTGCCTTCTAAAACATTCCTCCTGCCACCCCATAGCCGTCACTTCCTCCTCTCATCCCCTCTACTCGCCCCCCTCTCCTCTCTCTCTCTTTTCCCATTCCCTCTCCTCTTCCTTGATCTTTTCTGCCCCTCTCCTCTATCCTTTTCTCTTTTTCTCAAGTTTCCTTTATTCTTTTTTTTTTGAGTATTCTATTTACTTCATATTTATCTACATATGCTTTGCATACGTACACACACACACACACACACACACACACACACTTTGTTCATATTTGGTTTCTTTCAATATATTAGACACTTTTTGCAAAGTAATCTATATATAGCAAAAAGTATATAATACAACCATAAAGCAATAATAAAGTGGAATATATTAGACAATTTTTGCTCTATGTGTACATGTAGGAGTGTGTGCAAGATCTCCCCTCTCTCTTTTGTCCCATTTCCTCTCCTCTTCCTTGTGTGTGTGTGTGTGTGTGTGAAAGTGTGAAAGAGTGTGTGCACGTGTACATGTAGGAATGTGTGCGAGAGAAAGCGTATACAAAGAGTATCCAGATGAATATGCACTAAATATAATACTCAAAAGAAGAAGATAAAAGAGGAGAGGGACAAAAAAGAACAAGGAAAAGGAGAGGAAATGGGAAAAAAGAGAGAGGGGAGTTCTCACACACACACACACTCCTACATGCACATGCATTTGCACAGACTCTTTCACACACACACACACACACACACACACACACACTTTGTTCATATTTGGTTTCTTTCAATATATTAGACACTTTTTTTGCAAAGTATCTATATATAGCAAAAAGTATATAATACAACCATAAAGCAATAATACAGTGGAATATATTAGACAATTTTTGCTCTATGTGTACATGTAGGAGTGTGTACAAGATCTCCCCTCTCTCCTTTGTCCCATTTCCTCTCCTCTTCCTTGTGTGTGTGTGTGAAAGAGTGAAAGAGTGTGTGCACCTGTACATGTAGGAATGTGTGCGAGAGAAAGCGTATACAAAGAGCATGCATATGAATATGCACTAAATATAATACTCAAAAGAAGAAGATAAAAGAGGAGAGGGACAAAAAAGAACAAGGAAAGGGAGAGGAAATGGGAAAAAAGAGAGAGGGGAGTTCTCACACACACTCCTACATGCATGTGCATTTGCACAGACTCTTTCACACACACACACACACACACACACACACACACACACACACACAAGCATTAAATAGATTAATTTCTAGCAAAGGGTTGAGTAAGAATATTGCCACATAATAAGGTCACCAAATTATTTACAATTCTTCATAAAAAAGTGATGACTGAGAAATCACTCACGAACGGTTTCCTACAATGAAAGATATCTAATTAAAATAATTAAGGCCAAAGCTTGTTGTGACTCTTTAAAAGGGCAAAAACTACAAATAGGTGTATCCTTTCAAGACAAAAAACATGACCCTTTCCATTATGGAGGGTACAAAAGGAAGTCTCATTTGTAGATGTAATGTAGGAGCATCCTTGGGTTCTTGGCAATCTTGCATCAACCAAAAATATTTTCTTTTAGTTTTGTTCCTGTTCCTCTTCAATTCAATATTGTATTTCGTGCGACATCCTTTTGTGTTGGCTCATTTTCTCTTGCAGACCTAGTGGCACGTTCCTTGGCTTGTGTTTGATCTTCCTTTGGGTTCGCATTTCAATTTGATTCTTCTCAATGGAGATATCTTTGATTCTTTTGGTTCAACCTATTTCTTCATGATGTTCTCGACTAGTTGGAGTTTTCGATCTTGTGAACCTTTTCCTTGGTTTGCAATCCTATTTGGCTCATTGTTTGATATTCCTGGTCTCTTGACTGACCTCGCTTTTGGTTCTCTCTTCATTCTAATCTTTAGTGGAGCTCTTCATGATTTAGGTCCTGACCAATCTGCATGTTATGTTTTTCCACCTTGGAGATTGTGATCATTCTTGCTAACTTGGATATTTTGTGAACAACTATATATTGTTGTATGTGTTCCTTAAGTTAGTATCTTTTCATGAGGAGAATGATACAAATCCCCACATAAAGGATAATCTAGATAATATCTATAATTAGGCCCGTATGCCTATTCTATAGCCTACAAGTTGCTAGCCAATTTTAAATGAATTTATGATAATACAAATGTTGGATCTTGCATTCTCTCTACTCCTTGCTATTGCTTCCATTGTGTGACTCTTGCTGTATGGTTTAGATTGTTCTCATTTAGGACCTTCATGTTGTGGCTGTGTTAAGAGGAGGTAAAAAAATAGATCACAAGAAGTTTAATTCTAAGTTTATTTCAGAAAAGTGCAACCATTTATTATAATATTATAAAAAAGTGATTGGTATGCCATATATGGTTGAGTTTATCATTTATCTTTATAAATTTGTTAAAAAGATTTGATTTATCTATTGAATTAAATTGCCAATCCATGAAGAAACATTAGTCATTATTTTAATTAACTAAATTTATTTATTCTCCTACAAACAACCATGTAAGGGTTGATAAAGAAACATGATTGGAGGGTAGAGATGGGTTCCCAATATAAGTATCCCACCCCATGTTGGATGGGCAAGAGTTCTTGCTAGTTTTTTTCCAAGAGGTGTTATATCACACCCTTGGGCTTAGTTGGAGTGAATGTTCTAGGCATCCTATCATGCATTCATCTCTAATCCCTATGATAGTTGGTTTTTGGAAATGAAACTAAAGAATAGAGGCCACCATGTATGATTTAGTAAAGAGACACAACTGGGAGGGCAGAGATGGGTTTCCCATCTAAGTAGCCTACCCCATGTTGGATGGGCAAGAGTTCCTATTACTTGTGGGCCAAGGGGTGTTATATCATGCCCTTGGGATTAGTTGCGGTGAATATTAAGAGCACCCTATCACATGTTCCTCTCCAATCCCTATGATGGTTAGTTGTTAGAAGTGAAATTGAAAAATAGAAGCAATCATGTATGGATTAGTAAGGAGACCTAAATGGGAGAGTAGAGACGGGTTTCCCACGTAAGTAGCCTAACCCATGTTGGATGCACAAGAGTTCCTGCCACTTGTGGGCCAAGGGGTGTTATATCAAGCTCTTGGCCTTAGTTGTGACAAATGTTCCTGGCACAATATTGTGCTCTCCTCTCCAATCCCTACTAAGGTTTATTATTAAATATGAAGCTATAGACTAAATTATTGTATGTTATTTAACTTAATTGCTTACTTACTTTGAAAGATTCAATAGCTATCATATGATTTAATTATAAATTATATTGTGGAATTGTTCTTGATTATGGAAAACAGGTTCTGAAGGGACTTGAAACCCTTTACATGAAGATTCAAAGGATATACAATGACAACCCACAAGATGGAATGGGAAAAAACCTAGATGAGGGTTTTAACATCAGGCTCCCATAACCCACAACAAACAAAACTCGAGCAGAGCTCCGAGCAAGCCCAACCAAAAGAAAGCCCCAAGATTTAGGATTTTCCTTTGGCACCCTTCTGATGGGACCGAAGGGTCGTATCAAAAGACGACGAAGATCTCTTGGAATGTTTACCTTTAACCTTCAACCAACCTTCTTCAACCATAGAAACAACATTCTACCAATTCAACGAGTCCAAAACAACAAAAACAATCCCCCTAGAGGGGGCATCACATTGCAATAAGGCAACAGTCTGAGAACGAGAGCTAGAGAGGGACAAATCTAGCAGAAGAACCACTAGGAGTAGACTCAGCAGCTAACCCTGCAGAAGAACCAGTATGAGTAGACCCAACATCAACAGAAGGGGGAGCACACACAGAGTCGAAGAAGGAGAAGCAACATCCATAGTTGCACCAACAGTAGGAACATAACTAGGAAGAGGAGAAGTCACAAGGAATTGTTGCTTTGGGCAAAATTTGGTATACCCCAATTTGGGGACATTACAATGTGGGAAACAGGTGCCTTGATGAATCCAAAAAAATACAAAAAATACAAAAAAAAAGACAAAAATCAAACAAGAAAAACAAATCAAAAAATGAAAAAAGTGTCTTGGTGAAAACCTAGAAACAAGTGCCTTGGTAGCAAAAATAAAATAATTCCAAGGGGTGAAAACTTGACAATATGTGTCACTTGTAACCAACTCTCCATCCATCAATGTGTGGCCGAGCTTTCGTGCTTTCTGCATTCATTTCTCGCTCTTTGTCTCCTTTGTGTCGTCATAGATTGGAGTTGGTCTTAGTTTTGTCCTTGGTTCTTATCTTTTGCTTGGGGGCAATCGTCGACTATTCATCTAAGTTTTTAGTACTTTACCACTTGATCGGTCACTTGAGCTTAACCTGAGTCAGTATATTAGTCTTTCTCGATAGACAATTTGTCAGTGACACATAAATTGTTGTT